>CM053606.1:30020736-30075325 GCA_028646535.1 Procyon lotor
GTTCATGCTGAAAATTATTCTTCCCTCCAGTTTGCTACCCCACATCTACTACAACCCTGCACTGAGCAGACCCACATAGGAATCTTTGACATTTACCTGGTAATTGGGCTCAGAGAAAACAAAGCAATCCTTTAAGGAAGAAAAACACACCCTGTGTCCCCACCAGATCTGATGGATAGGGGCTTGACAGTGGACAAAATGAAAATAGAGGGCACCTGGGTGGCTCAGTTGTTGGGCATCTGCCTTCGGCTCAGGTCATGATCACAGTGTCCCGGGATCGAGCCCCATATCAGGCTCCTTGCTTAGCGGGGAGCCTGCTTCTCCCTCTCCAGCTCCCCCATGCTTGTGTTCTCTAACCATCTCTTTCATAAATAAATAAAATCTCAAAAAAAAAAAATGAAAATAGAAACCAAAAGAAATTTCTAATTAAGGTGATTTATACCAAAAGAACAGCATCTTCAAATGAACCAATCATTTCCTCTACCTACTCTGCCCATATTAGCACACCACTTGGCCTCAGAATAAGGAATAAATCAAGCAAAAAAGAAGCAAACTACAAGCTTAAATGGTACCTTCCAGTGGCAAATGGTAGGTAGAGGGGTAGAAAGGGAGCAAAGGTTTCCAACTTGCTATGTGGAAGATAGCTTCCTAGCCCAACAGTCACTCCAAGTGCAGGCAGAAATGTCTTCCAAAGACTAAGGGTCAAATAGGCAACTAATAAACACTGTCACGTTCATTGAAATTCACGAAGAATACTGAGTCATCAAAGGAAGGGGTGGAGACAGAGGACCCAGCCAGTTCCACTGCAGACAAAACAAGTTTGAGGTCTCATATATACATAAGTGTCTACATCCTCAAACAAAAAAGGAAAGCCTTTTCTTTTCCTTGGTTTCAAACCATCTCAGATGTCAGAATGATGTGTCCTCTTTAAGGAGAAAGAAAAATCAGGTGGTTGATGTTGAGTGTAATTATTATTTTTAAGATTTATTTTTACCAACTTGTTCAAAATTATCTTTCCTCTGTCAGCCACTGGGACTCTCAGGGAAGCAGCTAATGCTAGTGTAACACCAGCTCTCAATTTAAGTAAAGCAGCCGATCTGTATATGATGCCATTCAGAAGGATTTGGGGGACTCTAAAGTGAAAAAAATCTTTTTCCAAATGACTAGAAGCAGAGAATGAGCATATCACTCAATTCTGAAACTCCAAATAAATTCAGAGGGTCCTGACACATAATTAACTTCATTTCATGAGTTCACTGAAAACAGGTTCAATACCGTGTCTGGTAAAGTAGGCCCCCATAAATACTTGTTGAATGAACTTAGGAATGAAGTGTCCCTAACCATCTATCTACACATAGGGATTCCTTCTCCACTCTCCATGAGTTAGCTCTCATCGGCTACTTCAGTCTTCAGAACTCAGACCAGGAAGGTCTTGCCCAAGGAAAAGCCTTAAGTTGGACTAAGACAAAGACTGAGCTTGGTCTTCTATAGTGAAGAAACTATGCCAATTACAGCATTATGTTTAAAAAAAAAAAAAAAAAGTTCCCAGGTAATCCACAGCACAGGAAGGAGAAATAGTCCAGCTAAACTCTGCAGGTTTTCCACATCTCAGTAAATGGCACCACCACCTACCTAGAAACCGGGCACCATCTGATTTCTCATTCTTCTTATCAAAGTCACAATCAAGACCTTGTGCTTCTATTTCCAAGACAGATCTTCACATACATACTATCCCAGTCCAAACCACCCACATCTCTCATATAATCTCTAATATAAGTTTCTCCTATGGTTGGTCTCCATGCCCCCACTTTTGCCTCTCAACAATCTATTCTCCCCAGAGCAGCCAAGCTGTTATGTTTTTTTTAAGATTTTTTTTTTTTTTTGACAGAGAGAGAGATCACAAGTAGGGAGAGAGGCAGGCAGAGAGAGAGGGGGAAGCAGGCTCCCACTGAGCAGAGAGCCCAATGCGGGGCTCGATCCCAGGTCCCTGGGATCATGACCTGAGCCGCAAGCAGAGGCTTCAACCCACTGAGCCACCCAGGCGCCCCCCCACGCTGTTATGTTTTAAATGCAAGTTGTATCATATTCTCTCCTATCGAAAACACTTCGGGCTTCCTGCTGTATTTAAAATAAATTTCAAAATCCTTACCATGGCCTGTAAGATCCTGCATGATCTAGCCTCTGTCTTTTTCCCCAAATTTTAATGTTCTTCTATCTGATCTTCATGAATGCCTCCTTATCTCTCTTTTTTTTTTTTTTTTAAGATAATTTTTGCTTTGTTTAGGGAGGAAGTGGAATATTCTTTTTTTTTTTTTAACTTACAATTGTTATTTATTATACTAACATACAAACAGTGTTATATTAGTTTCAGGTGTACAATGTAGTAATTCAACAATTCTATACATTTCTCAGTGCTCATCAAGGTAAGCCTCCTTATCTCTTACGTATTCTCAGAAAAGTATTTGATGACCTTAGGTACAAGATAAGTTAGTCAGAGGGCAGGGTTAGTCTGGGTGGCTTAGTCGGTTAGCTCTTGATTTCAGCTCAGGTCTTGATCTCAGAGTCATAAGATCCCACCCCACATTGGGCTCCCTGCTCAGCTTGGAGTCTGGTTTAGAATCTCTCTCCCCCTCTGCTTCTGCCCCTCCCTCCTGCTTGTTCTCTCTCAAAACAATAAAAATCTTTTTTTAAAAAAAGCTAAGTTTGTATCACCATATTACACTGTCCTTATTTATCTCACTTGCCATGATGGATAAAAAAATTTTTCAGAAGTACATATTCATAGGGAAAACAATGCCCAAGTCTACAGAATAACAATATAATATGACAGAATAGATCTGAGAGGCAATCTATTCTAAGCCCCATAGCAGACATTTTCCTCCTATTACATCCTTGCAAATCGCCAAAGCAATCCATATTAGCTTCATCAAGAGTAATGACTTCATCAACACGTAGTGAAGAGATTAAGAACCACACTAAACACAACTGTTCTCCTTATCTATGGTGCCCTCGGTTAGCAGTCCAGCCTCCCAACATCTAACAACATTGTCTTTAGCTTTCATAGCTTAATAGAAAGGCAGTGCCTGAAGAAGCCCAACTAATTCTTCTAACCCAACATCTGTCCCTTCAATGACTGGCTCCTATTTCTTGCTAGTGGTAAACAAAACAGAAAATGGCCCCAGTCCTCATGGAAATATGGGACAGAGAGAGAGACAATAAACAAACATTTATATAAATGAAGAACTATATGTTATAAGATGTGCTACAATGAAAAAGAAAAGAGTGCTAACAAAGAGAATCAGAAGCCAACTCACAACCTGGATGTGAGGAGGTCATTGGAAAAGCTACTTCAATGAAGTAAAAATTTAAACTAAGGCTTAAAAATTGAGGAGTTAAGTAGGTAAAAATTTTCCAAATTTTATCTAGAGTTAAGTAGATAAAAATTTTCCACATTTTATCTAATTCTCAGGTTTCTTCTTACATAAAACAGCAGTAATAATGACTATATCTCAGAGGGTTGTCATAAGGATGTAAAAAGAAAATACATATAACACTTAACATTCCAAAAGTAACAGCTATTTCTTTAATGAGTATGTCTGATTTTATAATAAAAAAAAAAGTTTGGCAGGGGACGGAGCTTAGTCAGTTGAGACTCTTGATTTTAAGGATCCTGGGATTGAGCCCCAGGTTGGGCTCTATGCTAAGCATGGAGTCTGCTTGAATATTCTCTCCCTTTCCCTCTCCCTCTGCTCCTCCCTCTGCTTGCTCTCTCTCTCTCTCTCTCAAATAAATAAATAAATCTTAAAAAAAAAAAAAAGTTTTTTTTAAGGGTCCCTGGTACAACCAACTACAATAAATTATTGGTTTAAAAAAATGAAATATTTTCTTATCCAAAACTTTAGTTAATTTATCAGGTAAGTAGTATGTCTATTATTCTTTCTGTACTTTCAAAAGTCCAGTGCTCAGTTCTGTTCCTTCTGGGTGGACCAGAAATACATGTTTGACTGAGTAGCTAATCTGGATGGAAAAAAAGTTGTTGAGCAAATTAGTCACAGAGTCAAAGTTGTAATTAAACAACAAAAAAGCCATTTAGAAATTATTCCATTCATGAGATGAGAGTTCTAGCCATTCATACAGGCTCTAAAATAATTTTTAAATGTACTTTTAAAAGAAATTTTTAAAAGAAAATTTATCTCCACTTTGCTTTTTAAGATGGCATAAAATGTGCTTCCTTTTCCCCCAATTCAATCATTCAGTCAATATCTATAAAGTGTCTTCTAACTACAAAATACTGCTGGGAGATCAGGAATATCCAGCTGAGTAAAAAACTATCCCTATAATAACCAGCGACTAATTGATTTTATAAGGCACTTTCATAGTTACCTCATTTGAACCTTGCAGCTTCCTGAAACATTCTTGCCATCCTTTTTAAAAAAAATTTAAAAGGAGGAAATCAAGCCTAGAGAATTTAAATAATTTGCCTATGGTTATTCAACTAATAATGGTGGAGGCTGGATTTTTACCCAAGCTTTTTGACCCCAAAACCTGGGTTTCTTCTACTCTGGAAGCTCACAGTTATATAGGGAAATCAAGCAAAAAAAGCTTTAATACATAGTAGAATGTGTAATAAGAGAGGTACCCCCGCAAAAAAAATAAATTAATAAAATTATATATATAATTAATTAATAAAATTATTAAGAAGAAGAAGATCAATGGAACAGCCAAATTTGGCAAGGAGAGGGGAGCAAACAATGGCAAAGAAAGACTCAGAAAAGGTTTTTGGTTTTTTGTTTTTTGGTTTTTTTTAGGTTTTAAAACCTAAAAAAAAGGTTTTACGGAGAAAGAAGTGGACTTTGAGCCAAGTCTTGAAGGGAGAGATTTCTATATGATAAAGGGAAAGAGTACATCCCAAGATAAAGAAATATGAATAAGGAGGGAAAAAAAAACAACACAGCCATGTTTAGTAAACACATGAAAACCAGTTTGTCTCAATGATAGAGTACTTGTTAAAGAAGACCTAACAGAAAAAAGGCAAGATGATGCTAGAGTACAAACGACCAGGATACCCAGCTAAGAGTATCCTGAATTCCTGTTGTTTTTTAAAGATTTTATCTATCCATTTAAGAGAGAAAGAGAGAGAACAAGCAGGGCTAGCAGGAGAGGGAGAAGAAAAGCAGGCTCCCCACTGAGAAGGGAGACTGATGTGGAGCTCAACCCCAGGACTCTAAGATCACGACCCAAGTTGAAGGCAGTCGCTCAACCGACTGAGCCACCCAGGCACCCCCTGAATTCCATGTTTTAAACCCTAGCTGTGCACAAGATAACCTATGCACTTTATAAATTAATAAAGTTTTTAAATACAGATGCCTGGGCCTCTCCCAAGACTTTAATTCGGTGGGTCTTGTATGAGGTCCTGGCATCTGCACTTTCTAAAAAGCTCCTAAGCAATTCTGGTAAGCAACTAAGGTTATAAAGCCCATCAGTAAAGAAATCACTGAAGGTTTTGAGCCAGAAAATGTCACTGATTATTCACAACAAATATGATAAGCAGCTATCATTTCTCAGGCACAATACTAGGACCCAACTGATATCAATGTAAATAGAATGGTCCTTGCCCTTAAGGAATTTATAACCTACATACACAAACAGTGAATAAAAATCAATGATAAGGGATGCCTGGGTGGCTCAGTTGGTTAAGCAGCTGCCTTCAGCTCAGGTCATGATCCCAGGGTCCTGGGATCGAGCCCCACATCGGGCTCCTTGCTCAGCAGGGAGCCTGCTTCACCCTCTGCCTCTCTGCCTGCTTGTGTTCTCTCTCTCTCTCTAGTAAATAAATAAAATATTTTAAAAAATCAATGATAAATACTACTGTAATATGGAAGTAAATAGGAGGGGTACCTAACCTTAGGATATCAGAAAGGGCTTCCAAGAGAAAATAAGTTAAGTAGGAGTTGGCCAGGCCAGTGGGAGATGGAGAGGTTGTGTTCTAGGCAGAGAGAGAGGGGCTGGTACATAGGCCCAGAAGTAGAACGGATCATGTCTCATTTGTAGAACTGAAAAGGTTCAGTATAACTGTGGTACACAATTGAGATAGCAGCAAAAAAGTCGGAGAAGTGAGCAATGAGGCCACAAAGACAAGCAGTAGCAGGATCAGATGTTTTGACTTGACCCTGAGGACAATGAAGAGCCATAGAAGGGTTTATGCAGGGAGAAACAAAATTAGATTTGTATTAAACACTGTGCTAAAAAGAAAAAAAAAAAACCACAACAAGAACAACAAAACCTCACTGAGCTTATGTCCATCAACAGATGAATGGATAAGTAAAATGTAGTATATATTTACAATGGAATATTTTTCACCCTTAAAAAGGAGGGCAATCCTGTCACATGTTACAACATGGATGAACCTTTAGGACATTATGCTAAGTGAAATAAGCCTGTCACGAAAAGACAAAATACTGTATGATTTCACTTTTTTTTTTAATCTTTTTTTTTTTTTTTTTTAAGATTTTATTTGGGGCACCTGGGTGGCTCAGTGGGTTAAGGCCTCTGCCTTCAGCTCAGGTTGTGATCTCAGTCCTGGGGTCGAGCCCTGCATCAGGCTCTCTGCTCAGCAGGGGAGCCTGCTTCCCCCCTCCCACCCCCCCGCCTGCCTCTCTGCCTACTTGTGATCTCTCTCCCTCTGTCAAATAAATTAA
Source organism: Procyon lotor (assembly GCA_028646535.1). Lineage (NCBI taxonomy): Eukaryota > Metazoa > Chordata > Mammalia > Carnivora > Procyonidae > Procyon > Procyon lotor. The sequence goes on from CM053606.1 coordinate 30,027,435, forward strand.
TAAAAATCTTTAAAAAAAAAAAAAAGATTTTATTTATTTGACAGAGAGAGAGGTCACAAGTAGGCAGAGAGACAGGCAGAGAGAGGGGGGGAAGCAGGCTCCCTGCTGAGCAGAAAGCCCATCGGGGCTCTATCCCAGGACCCTGAGAGCATGACCTGAGCCGAAGGCAGAGGCCTTAACCCACTGAGTCTACCCAAGCACCCCATGACTTCACTTCTATGAGATACCTGGAACAGTCAAAATCATAGAAACAGAAAATAAAAGATGAAAAAGATCTGGAGATCTGTTGCACAACGTAAACATATTTAATACTAACTATTGAACTCAACACTTAAAAATGGCTAAGATGGTTAAAATATAGATTTGTACTTTAAAAGGACCACTTGGCTGGCAACATGGGTAGTATGGATTTAAAGGGAGAAGAAGACTGATAGACTAGTTAAAAGGTTATTGCAAGATGGTGGCAGAAGGGAGTGGTGTAAGGTGAACAGATTCAAGATAGGAAGAAGGTAAAATGGACAGGACATGGTGATTGATAAGACATAGCAAGTGGGAGAGGTTGAGGATGAAGGAAAAGAGAACTATCAGCTAAATAGTAGGAAAGCTAAGCACGGTAATACTTTTATAAGTTATTACTTTAACATTTATTAAGCAGCTAGTTGTGCTACACATTGTTCTGCCACCTTCATAGACTAGTTTCTCTTTCTTTTTTTTAGTTTCTCTTTCTTGAAGTTGACCTAAATTAGCCCTTGACACAACATATCTGCTTATTTGTTGAGCAGAAAATAAACATAACCAATTACTAAAGGAAGGTAAAATGTGCTAAAATGGGTGTGTTAAGGAAAGAAATGCTTATGATTCACTTTGGAAATTACTGATCTAAGAATTTACTATATAAGCAAATAATGGTGACCATGATAACAAGAAAAGACCAACATAAAGAACAAGTAAAAACAGAAAGTGCGGACAGCGATGATGTATCTGGTGTAGGAATGCTGAAATGCCTGTGGGTAGCAAGAATGTGTGAGAGGTGGGGCACCTGGGTGGCTCAGTGGGTTAAAGCCTCTCTTCGGCCCAGGTCATGATCTCAGGGTCCTGGGATCGAGCCCCAAATCAGGCTCCCTGCTCAGCGGGAAGCCTGCTTCTCCTTCCCCCTCTCCTCCTGCTCGTGTTCCCTCTCTTGCTGTGTGTCTCTCTGTCAAATAAATAAATAAAATCTTTTAAAAAAGAAAAGAAAAAAAAGAAACTAGAGTAAACTCAAAAAGAGCTCCATGAATTCAGTTGCCACACTAGTCTCACAGTCAGAGAGGATTAGGAGAAAGATTAGCTAGAAATCCCCTAAAGAATTATTCTAAATCCTCCTGCTGTCCTATCACTACTAACACTAAGAAAGATGAACCAAACGGATGGCTAAAACCATCCTGAAAGAGGCAAATGTCTTTGTGGCAAACAGATTAACTGCTGTAAGTTCAAGTGTGGGAAGCAGTATTCACTCATTCGTCCATTTATCCATTTACCTAACTAATATTTATTGCATGCCTTTATGTGTCAGTTGCTGAAGACTCATTCGTGAACAAAATAACCAAGCCCAAGGAGCTTAAAGTCTAGTAGACACAGGATTATAGTCAGCCAGAACTTGATTCAAATTCCAGCTCCATTACTTAGCTAAAAAGAGCTTAAATTACTTTTTCTCAGCCTTCAGATTCTTCATCTGTAAAATGGGGGAAACACTACCTATTTCATGGTATTGTGTGATAATCAGACAATACAGAGAGAGAAGGGGAGAGAGAGAGAAAGAAAAAGGGGGAAAATTAGCAAGGCCTGGCACATAGAAAACATTTTTTTTTAAAGATTTTTATTTATTTGACAGAGAGAAACACAGCGAGAGAGAGGGAACACAAGCAGAGGGAATGGTAGCGGGAGAAGCAGGCTTCCTGATGAGCAGGGAGCCCGATGCGGGGCTTGATCCCAGGACCCTGGGATCATGACCTGAGCCGAAGGCAGACGCTTAACGACTGAGCCACCCAGGCGCCCCTAGAAAACATTTAATTAAAAAAACAGGTGGTGCCTGGCTGGCTCAGTTGGTAGAACATGTGACTTTTGATCTCAGGGTCATGAGTTTAAGCCCCATGTTGGGTGTAGAGATGGAAAGAAGGAAGGAAGGAGAGAAGGAAGGGAGAGGGAAAAGAGAAGGCAGAGAGGGAGGGGAGGAGGGAGGGAGGAAGGAATCAATTTAATTAATGATTTTTTTCACTATTATTACTCAGGAAGTAATACAGCAGTTGAAAAATGCCTCCTTCCAAATCAGTGAAATGTTTTCCAATGAAAAAAACTGATAAACAGGATCTGAACAAGTAAGGTATCATCACCCTTAGTACTCCTTGGAATCCCCATGATCTATGAAGTTATCTCCACTTGGATGTCCAATAAATGTTTCAAACTCAACCTGTTCAAAACTGACCTCTCGGTCCTCTCCCATCTTGTACACCCTGTAGTCTTCCCCATCTCTATTAATAGCAACTCTGTCCTTCAGGTGTTCTGACCAAAACCCTCAGAGTTATCCTTGACTCCTTTTATCTTCTCACACCCCACACTTAATGCATCAGGAAAGCCGAGTTTACTCTCAAAATAGATCCAGAATCACCAGCAGCACTCTGGTCCAAGTTAACATCATCTCTCACCCTTTAGGCACAGTCTTTATTTATGGCACGGACTCGACTACAGTCATCTCTTAACCAGTCTTCCTGCTTCCACCCTTGCCTCCTTTTCACTCTATTCACCTCACAGTAGCCAGAGTTATCTTTTTTAAAAGATAAGTCATATCATGTCATAGCTCTACTCAAAAACCCCCCAGAGACTTCACAATTCAGCCTGAGTAAAAGCTGAAGCTCTTCCAGCAGTCTACAAGACTGTGTGATCTGGCCCACGTTTCCGGACTCCCATCTACTATCTTTTTTACTTTCACTGCTGCAGCCACACCACCCTCCTCGGAGTTCTTGGACCACACCAGGAACATTTCTGCCTCCATGTTTTTGCACTTGCTGTTCCCACTTCCTAGAACACTCTTTCCCCAGATATTCATATGGTGAGTTCCCTTACCTCCTTAATTTTTGCTTCTTCTGTGAGAACTTCCTTGTCCACATATTGAAATTGCAAACCCCACAGCACTTAAACCACATATATTACAGTTTGGTTCCTGTGTAGTCTAACTCTCCTACCCACCCCTCTGCTGATCCCAATGTATGTTCCAGAGAGCAGAGATAATTATTTGTTCTTTATTATATTCCCAGTGCCTAGAATAGTACTAGATACATAGTAGGAGCCCAATAAATATTTTTTGAATGAGTAAATGAGCCAGAAGCGAGCTAGCAAGTCAGGGGAAAACTGCTTTAAGAATAAGGTAAACTAAACGAACTCTTCTATTATTTGTGGGTTAGAGTGCCAACCTCAAATTCTTGTTTCTCAAATGTCATAGGGAGTTACTAAAAATAAAGGCAGAAAACATGTACCACATTTTATTTAGAAATGTTTTTATTACCAAATGACCAAACCAAAAAATTAAATAAAAGCTACCTTTTTCAAAAGTAAAGAAGCCACCAGGTATTTATAGGAAATGTTTTTAGCTCTTTTTACAAGTATAAATGAAATAAGCTTCTAATTGTGAAAGGACTGGAGATGTCACATTTCACACTATTTCTGACTCGAGCTCTTTCCACTGGGGCTAATTCTGCTTTCTGAGAGCTGGGTCTACACTGAACCACCAACTATAAATATCCTAAACATATACTATGGGCCCAACTACACAAAATATTATTATTGGCCTTATTTAGGAGAGTGAGCTCCATTAGATAGCCTGGGATTTGACATAACTTGGAAAGTGGGAGGGAGAAGAGAGATAAGGGTATCCCAGGTCCTGGAAGACACATCTAAGGCCAGCATGTGTAGAAGACAGCAGAAAGACCCACCTAACTAAAGGGAGGGATGTATATTCTAGAATCAAATAGAGTTTAGAATGCTAAACAAAAGTTTTTAAGAATTTTTCAAAAGATTTATTTATTCATTTTTGAGAGGGGGAGAGAGAAAGAGAAGTAGGCGCAGGCAGGGGTAGAGAGGGGCAAAGGGATAAAGAAATTCAAGCCAACTCAGGGAGCGTCTGGGTGGCTCAGTGGGATAAGCCTCTGCCTTTAGCTCAGGTCATGAGTGAGCCCTGCATCAGGCTCGCTGCTAAGAGAGCCTCTCCCTCTGCCTACCTCTCTGCCTACTTGTGATCTCTTTCTGTCTGTCAAATAAATAAATAAATAAAATCTTAAAAAAAAGAAAAAGCCAAGCATCAGATGCCCAAATACACCTTCCAGGAGCCCCTAAACAGAAGTTTTTAAACAGAAGCATCACATTATCAAAGTATGTCCAATAGATTACTTGTGTAGTGATATACCAAACTAAAGCAAAGAAATATTAGAGACAGGAAAACCAGCCAAAGTCTTTGTAGGAATCAAGACACAGAATAACATCATGGCAAGAATGCAAAGAAAGAAAAATCAGAAAGATATCACAAAGAAAAGCGAAGGATTGGGAACTGATTAAATTCAAGAGATGAGAAAACGTAAAAACCAATTCTGTAGTTTTGATTTGGAGGAATAAGTATTTTAACAATAGAAAATGGTAAGATTGAAAAGAGTACCCTAACTAAGCTATGTTGTATTTGAAATATCAGTAAAATAGCTGAGTGGAAAACAGGAGATGACAGGAAAAAAGAATATGAACTACAATGAGTAACAACTATAAATACATATGGAGATGTAAGAGTTAATATCATGGAGTCATGGCTGGATATTTAAAAATAGCTTTTAAGGAAGGACATAGTATGAAATTTCTTACTACTCCAGTCACTAAATACCGAGTTCATGAAAGACATTAAAGTAGAGTAAAAATGGCCAGTGATGTAGAGTCTAATAATTCTCCTCCCTGTGAATCAGACTTGACCAAGAGAATGAGCATAAGTGACATTCTGGAACTTCAAAGGTAGGTCGTAAGAAATCTTTCAGCTCCCACTGGGTAGCCTGTACCTCTCTCCAATCACCATGTACGAAGTCCAACTCTCCTGAGATCACCATGCTGCGGGAAGCTCAAGTCATATGGAGTGACCTAGCAAATGAGACACCATGCGGTGAAAGAGAGGGGCCAAGCCACCTTCATTCACCATGGCACCAGGCATGTGAATGCAGTAGCCATCCTGGAAGTGGGTCCTCTAGCGGACCCATGTGGATCAGAGACCCAACAAAGCCCTTCCAAATTCCTGACCTACAAAATCACAAGCAAAATAACATGGTTGCTTTAAATCACTAAATTTTAGGGTAGTTTGTTATATAGCAGTAAATAGGGAAATAGGCTTCTTTTTTATCCTGATAAGCCCAGAGCCTAGCAGACTGCCTAGCCTACAGCAGTTTCACTCAAAGTGGTATGTGTAAAGTGAATCTCTTTCTTCCCTTGCAGATGCTAATTCACAGCCTGTCATTTCTCCTACCCTCACCACTCCTTTAGAAATCTTGAGTCACAGGGGCAATCATTGTTGGTACATCTGGAGTGTCCTTTTCACTATCATGTGATAGAACTAGTCTCCTCAAAGCCCCCCCATGCTTGAAAGATGGGTATGGCTATGCTGCAAAAGTTAACCCAAAGCAGGCACCAGACAATACTGCCTCTGGCTCAAGGTAAATAAGGCCAAGAGAATACTCTGTACTGGGCCACACAGAAGCAAAAAAAGAAGCAGGAACAACTAATAGCAATATCACAGCACACCAAGAAACTAGAATCAGGGTCTGGCTGCTCATTTTTATAAATAATGCATGAGTCTGGTCACTGAACCGACAGAGTTTCCTTTCATTATAAGCTCTCTGATTATATAAGGCTTCTTATGAGTCTGACAAAAAAACAACTCAAAAACAACACATATCAACCCCACATAAACAAAGAATTTCCAAAGCAACTATTCCTTAAAAAACAAAGAAGATGTATAGTGGGGGTGGAAATGGTGAATGAGAAATGGATGAGGACTATGTGAATAAAAAGTTCTCTTCAGCCACCTGCAGGGCTGATCCGTTCCCTCATGAGCTAAGAGTGTTTCTTGTCGTACCAAGTACCTGCCTGCCTGAAGTGACTTTGCTGTAAACAGAATGAATGACCTCACCAGGCCAAGAAACTGCTGTGTCTATAGCTGAGTGATTCTTACTGGAATGGTGGGGAAAACAGCATAGTTTCTCCATGGTAGAGAAGGCAAGAGAGACCTCAAAACATTTGCCAAGCAATTTTTTTGCTGACTCTTTGGACCAAAGAGTACTGTTACTTGAGATCCCTACCCAACAACTTTATACCCCACTCATTTCCCAAATTTCCAATCTCCTAGGCACTGAAAAGTTCTGCACAAAGAGGATCCCTGAACTATTTGATTATGAGGCTATTTCCCTCTTTGTGCCTTTCTTAACAAGCTTAAAAAGAAGAGTTGAGATGACGCATAATCTGTCTCAAAGCATCTCTCTCTTGTCTTTGACAACACTCCACACCTCCATCCCAGATTTGGAAGAGAAAACATAGAGCATGTAAGTTGGTGCCAGCTACTCTTTGGAGTAGAATGACAGCCACCTTAGGATGAAGTTGACAAGGTAAAGAGAGAGTAAAGAGATGGAAAGACATGGGGTCTCTGAATAACATCTATTTAGCTGCTGAATTAAACCCACCTTAACCTAATAAGCTACTAGAATTCCAGTTATATTAGTCACTTTATTGTTTAAGGTCTTTTGACTATTTTCTGTTACTTGCAACTGAACACACTCTCATATATCCAATAACCAGGAAATATCTTTTCTAAGCAACCCCAAATATAAAAATATTCAAAATCAAGTTCTATAATTACTATACATGCTATATATATAAGAATCTGGGGGGGTGTGCACCTGGGTGGCTCAGTGAGTTAAAGCCTCTGCCTTCAGCTCAGGTCATGATCTCAGGGTCCTGGGATTGAGCCCCGCATCGGGCTCTCTGCTCGGCGGGGAGCCTGCTTCCCCCCACCCTGCTTGCCTCTCTGCCTACTTGTGATCTCTCTCTCTCTGTCAAATAAATAAATAAAATATTTTTTTAAAAAAAGAATCTGTGGGGAATATATATAAGCGCTTAGCATTGTGGGGAATACACAAGTCAATTAACGACAGTATGTTATAACAGAAAAGGTACAGACTTTGAAGTCAAGTGAATCTGGATCCAAATCCTACTTTGGAAATTCCCTTAATTTCTCTAAGCCTAGTTTCCTCATCTATAAAATGAAGAAAATACGATTACAGAATTGTGAGAATTATAGCTAATATATAAAGCACCAAGCATAGCACTTAGCCCACAGTAGGTATTTAATAACTAACTAGTAGCTATGATTTTTATAATGGGAGAAAGTCTTTGCTCTCAAGTAAGATAGAAAAGACAATTATGATGTTTTAACTGGGATATTTATAGGATATGGGAGATTGTAACAGCAGTTTCAATTCTTCACCCCTTATGGAATCCATGCCCTTTGACATAGAACTTTGCAGTATGCTCCCAATATGGAGTCAGGAGTGTGACTTGTTTTGGCCAGTGGAGATGCTAGGCAAGCAAACTTGAATATAAGCAGGATCATGAAAAGCACTTGTGCAAATGACTGACCTACTCTTGCTGTTCTGGTATCATCACATCCAGGCTAGTCTGCTGATCCCGGAAGAAGGGTCAGAAGCAGCTGAAACAAGGCTGTCCCAGCAAAGCCCAACCTAGATCAGACTACCAGCTGACCTGCCAGATGCATGAGTGAGACCAAATGAGACTAGCAGAACTGCCCAACCGGCTCAGCTCAGCTCAGCCCCACAGGCATACAAGAAATAAAAATTTATTATTGTATGCTTTTGAGGTTTTGTGGTTGGATATTACATAGCAACAGCTAACCAATATATAGCATATATTTTCTGTCTTTAAAAACTGAAGGTTTTCACTTCCTTGATACTTGTGACCAAATGAAAGACAATGTTAGGGTTTCCTGAGTCAAAGACATACTTATGGATCATTTCTACTTGATACAATATGGGTTGTTGTTTTTTTTTTTTAAAGATTTTATTTATTTATCTGACAGAGAGAGAGAGAGAGAGAGATCACAAGTAGGCAGAGAGGCAGAGAGGCAGGCAGAGAGGCAGGCAGAGAGAGAGGGAAGCAGGCTCCCTGCTGAGCAGAGAGCCCCATGTGGGGCTCAATCATAGGACCCCGAAACCATGACCTGAGCCAAAGGCAGAGGCTTTAACCCACTGAGCCACCCAGGCGCCCCTACAATATGGATTCTTAATTCAACTTATAAACTTAAAAGGTTTCATTTGATCTTTTATCAAGCTGTTTTCTCTTTAACAAATAACTCATTTGTTATTTGTCTATACTTAACTACAGGTAAAACTATCCATAGTAGTTAGTAGTACCTAACTGTCTGACTGTTCCAAGTTCAGTTAATATTTACCATTTTATTACATTTTTAAGATTTTATTATTTTATTTGAGAGAGCGAGAGAATATGCATACAAGCAGTGGGGAGAGGTAGAGGGAGAAACAGACTGCTAGCTAAGCAGGGAGACCAATGAGGGGCTTGATCCCACGACCCTGGCATCACAACCTGAGTCGAAGGCAGACACTTAACTGACTGAGCTACCCAGATGCCCTAAAGTCTATAATTTAATTTTTTTAATTATTTTTTTTAAAGATTTTATTTATTTATTTATTTGAGATAAAGAGGGAGAGAGAGAGCATGAGCCAGGCAGCAGAGGGAGAGGGAGAAGCAAACTCCCCACTGAGCAGGGAGCCTGACACTGGGCTCAATCCCAGGACACTGGGATCATGACCTGAGCTAAAAGCAGACATTTAACTGACTAGTTAAGTTAGTTGGCCCCAGTGTCTATAATTTTTAAAAAAATTCATGGAAATGGTACAAGCCCAGAAAGGGCCAGATCACTACTGTACATGAGAAATACTATTCCTAATACTATTAATACTTTATAGGCACTAACAAGAGCTATGTTTGTCTGCTGTAATTATTGACAAAGTATTTTAAAAGAAATAAGGAATGGTGTTCACATTATTATAAAGAGCAGCATCCCACCAGTCAAGAAAAATCTAAATGTCATCTCAGTTCCCAGTGCTGTGCTAGATGTTATTAGTAATTTATTTTTATAATCTTTAGTGAAACCAATAGTTGTGCTGCCAAGTCAAATTATAGGATAAAATAGGATTCCCCAGAGATCTATGCCATGATGGCCTTTGCTGATCCCCTTCTGAAAATAACCAAGAGCATTTGGATATTTGGGCTGCATGACCATCAGCCTATTAACATCATAATAAAAATTATGTTATAAACTATGCCAATATCCATCAATGATATTGGAAATACACATTCTTTCACAAAGTAGGCACTATATTTTATATATGGCTATCAATAAAATAACAAACAACAGAAAATATTATTTAAGTGCAACATGGCCAAAAGAATCCTGCATTAAGATCATTCAATTCTGCCACTTCCATTACACCCCACATCTGATTTTGGAACACAATCACAGATTTTTTTTTAAGATTTTATTTATTTGACAAAGAGAGACACAGTGAGAGAGGGAACACAAGCAGGGGGAGTGGGAGAGGAAGAAACAGGCTTCCTGCTGAGCAATGAGTCCGATGCAGGGCTCGATCCCAGGACCCTGGGATCATGAGCCGAAGGCAGCTGCCTAATGTCTGAGCCACCCAGGTGCCCCTCAATCACAGATTTTAAAGCATTTTCTCCTTTGTCAGCAAAACCAACATACAAGCCCTTCTAATAAACTTACATTTCAGAGAACAATGATATAATGAGGGAGTATAACAAATATTTTAAAAATTATTAGTGTCAGAGCTCTGGCAGATAGAAGGCTTGAGAGAAGGAGAGAGTTTCGACTTTGAAGAATTTACAGACTCACTTCTGTAAAAAGAAACACACAGAAAATATTTTTTGATCTGGAATGCTGGTTATGAGTGTGTTCATTTATAAAAATTTAGTGAGCTGTACACATTTCATATGTGTGCTTTTTCTGTTATGTCATACTTCAATAAAAAGTTCAAAAAAATTTTAATAACATTAACAGCAGTACTGAACAGCAGTATTAAATACCAAACAAAAAATATTGACAATTCAAGGAATTCAGGAAGGACAAGTCAATGTTAATAACAAAAGCTGTAATAGTTAATATTTATTAACCAGTTACTATATGCCAGGTACTGTGCCAAGTAAGTATTTTACAAAATCCCTGTGAGATCATCATTTTATCAGCAAAATCTGCCATAATTACTTACTCCCTCCTCCTTGAAACTCCTTCCTTTCCATTCCAGGCCAACACACTCTCCTGGTTTTCTTCCTAACTCACTAGCCACTCCCTCTCAAAATGCCCTTCTCCTCTGGCTTTTAAAATTGAAACATTCTAGGGCTCAGACACTGGTCCTCTTCTCTATCTAGACTCCCTGGGGCAGATACTATTATATTATTATTCCCATTTTACAGACAACCACACTGAGACACAGAGAAATTCAAATCTAGGCAATCAAGACATCAGAGGCCATGCTCTTAACTACCTCATTATTCTGCCTTCTTTGGCCTTCCATAAAAGAAGCAGGACAGAGTTACACACATTCCACATTCTGGTGCCCTCAGTAACTGAGAAAAGATACAAAGACTGAGGCATATGGGACCTTCTATCATCAAATAATTAAGCACTAATACTAGGCACCAAGCCAGCAGGAAATGAATATTCTATAATTCTATAAAAGTTTTCCTTCCTAAGTTTCTTCACTTTGTATTTTGGTACTTACTTACCAAGGAAAATTGTGAACACTTTCTAGCACATAAATTCTGAAATTTAGATGCCCATTTGAATAATCTGAAGAGCATTTAAAAACGCATATGGGTCCTATGAAGACCTACTAAACCTAGAAGATTTCAGGAACCCGTGTTTCTAAGAAGCCCCCAAGCAAATTCTGAAGCTGACAGCTCAGTATCTGAATTTAGAAAGCCTTTGTTCTAGAGAGGATTCTCTGGTCCTCAGAGGCTAAGTAGTGACTATTATATATTATCTGCCTAGAAGAGGCCGAAAATGAAATGAGACTAGAGAGGTAAACTAATTCCAATTAGTAATAAGACCAATCAGGACACTACAGCAGTGACAGTGGAATTCTAGATCAGAACAGTTTGTTGCCATGAAAGAGTCTACAGCCAAGTGATGCCATCCCTTGGCTTAGGAAGGGGTCACCCAGGCAGCAAGAACCAATATAATATTTGAGCACTCATATTCTCAGAGTACTCACGAAGTATTATGAGGGAATCCAAGAATATTAAGAGATATGGCCATTGTCCCCAGGCAAGAGAAGAAAGCATTGTTAACACTGCTATTTTTGCATAAATATAAATGCATATACAAATAACAATCACTATGAAACCCAAAATGTTGAAACTATGGCAAAGAAGCCACTTCAACAGGCTTACTTAAGTCTTACCTCTGTAAGTGCATGCAATTGTCCTTGATGTACACACACACCCATGAACCTATGAAACAAAACATATTTTTTTTAAACAAATGAAAATACCACAACTGCCATATTGAGAAACTAGTTTAGTTACTCATGCATTAGAAACAATCCAATACCTGTGAAGTCTCCTGGGTTCCTGCACAACCCTGTAGCCTCTCTAACTTTGATACCAGGCTGGTAAAATTCTAAGTTTACCATGAAACAGCTGGTTGTGGCAAGATCTAGTGGTAAAAAACAACTGTGGAAGAGAGAAAGGAGTAAGCCTTAAAAATAGCATGGTATATTAGAAAAGGCACCAAGGCACCAAATTGGAAGTAAGGAAACTTGATGCTGGTTTCAGTTCCACTACCATCTAACTATGTGCTCACCAAAATAAAAATAAATAAATAAAAGAAAAAGAGAGACATTAACCCTATTTGAAGTTCAGTTTCCTCATCTAGAAAGTAAGTAGGTTGGACTACCCAAGCTGAAGGTCTGCAATTTACTAACTATGAGAGAGAGGGGGGAAAAAAGCACACATCTACTGGAAGACAAAGGACTAACTTCCATAACATTAAAAGAAATCTTCCAAATATGTAAAAAAAAAAAAAAAAAAGAAGAAGAAGAAGAAGAAGCCAGTAGAAAAATAAGCAAGGGGTGCCTTGTTGGTTCAGGTAAGCATCTGCCTTTGGCTCAGATCAGGATCCCAGGGTCCTGGGATTAAGCCCCAAGTAGGGCTCTTTGCTCATCGGGGAGCATGCTTGTCTCTCTCCCTTTGCTTCCCCCCCGCCCGCTCATGCTCTATCAAATAAATAAAATTTTGAAAAAGAAAAGGAAGCAAAAAAATGTATATAATTCACAGAAAAGTAAAATGTCTAATAAAACATCAAAACGCTCTATTTCAGTCATAATTTAAAAAATATACATTAAGAGAAGAAGATATTGCTTTTTAAAATCTATCAAATGAACAAAGATTAAGACTGATCATGCTCAGTGTTGTCCAAAAGGTGAGAAAACAGGAAGAAGAAACACTGTTACGTTCTTGGCACAACTTTTTCAAAGGGTAATTGATTATATCGAGCAAACATTTTAATTGCTCCAAAAATTCCACTTCTCAGAATTTATGTTATAAGTATACTCAATTTGGGTACATATAAAAGGACATCTACTTCACCATATATATCAAATACCCACCAAAAAAGACTAGTTAAATATTTATGGTATATTCATAGATTGGCATACTATATAGCCATTTAAAAGGAATGGAGTAGATCTTTATGCACTGATATGGGAAGATATCCCAAATATACTGTTAAATAAAAACAGTGAGCTACAAATCCCATTTATATTTTAAAAAGTTTGTATATTAATAAAAAATGTCCAGGAAGCTCTAATAATAACAATATGATGTCATCTATATGTGGAATCTACAAAATAAACAAAACTAAAACAGACTCATAAATACAAAGAACAAATTAGTGGAGGTTGTGGGGGGAGGGGGCAGAGATGGGAGAAACAGCTAAAGGGGATTAAGAGGTACAAATTTTCAGTTACAAATAAGCCATGGGGATGTAAAGTACATAACAGAGAATATGGTCAATAACATTGAAATAATTTTGCATAGGGACAAATGATTACTACACTTATGGTAAGCATTTCATAATATATATACATGTTGAATCACTATGCTATATACCTGAAACTGATGTATATCAACTATATTTCAATTTTTTTTAAGATTTTTTTTTTTTTAAAGATTTTATTTATTTGACAGAGAGAAACACAGCGAGAGAGGGAACACAAGCAGAGGGACTGGTAGCGGGAGAAGCAGGCTTCCTGCAGAGCAGAGAGCCCGATGCGGGGCTCAATCCCAGGCCCCTGGGATCTGACCTGGGCCGAAGGCAGACGCCCAACCACTGAGCCACCCAGGCGCCCCTAAGATTTTTTTTTTTAAAGATTTTATTTATTTTTTTTAAGATTTTATTTATTTATTTGACAGAGACAGAGAGAGATCACAGGTAGGCAGAGAGGCAGGCAGAGAGAGAGGGAGAAGCAGGCTCCCTGCTAAGCAGAGAGCCCAATACAGGGCTCGATCCCAGGACCCTGAGATCATGACCTGAGCCAAAGGCAGAGGCTTTAACCCACTGAGCCACCCAGGCGCCCCTTTTTTTAAGATTTTATTTATTCATTTGACAGAAAGAGAGAGAGAGAACTCAAGCAGCAGGAGAGGCAGGAAGAAGGAGAAACAGGATCCCACTGAGCAGGGAGCCCAATGCAGGACTTGATCCCAGGACCCTGGGATCATGACCTGAGCTGAAGGCAGACGCTTAACCGAATGAGCCACCCAGGCATCCCTCAACTATACTTCAATTTAAAAAAAGGAAAAAAAAGAAGAGGGGAAGATACTTGAGAGCTATCTGGGGAGAAGGCCAGGTAAACATAGAGGCAGAGATAGCAATTATGCTGCCATAAACCAAAGAATGTTTGGAGTCACCAAAAGCCAGAAGAAACAAGAAAGGATTCTCCCCCACAGCCTCTGAAGGAAGTGCTGCCCATCAACACCTTGATTTCAGATTTCAGAACTGTGACAGAATAAATTTAGATGGTTTAAAGCCACAAGTTTATGGTACTCTGTTAGGCAGTCCCAGTTAACGAATATAACGCATGACTGATTTTCTACAAAGATAGGGGCAAAGGCAATTCAGTAAAGCAAAAATAGTGTTTTCAACAAAGGGAGCTTAAGCAACTGGATACACATATACAAACAAATTTGGATTAATACCTTTTAACATATATAAAATTGACTTAGAATGAATCATAAACCTAAATGTAAAACCAAATCTATATAGGGCGCCTGAGTGGCTCAGTTAGTTAAGCAACTGCCTTCACCTCAGGTCATGATCCTGGAGTCCCAGGATTCAGTCTCACATTGGGCTCCCTGCTCAGTAGAGAACCTGTTTCTCCCTCTGACTTCTCCCCTCTCATGCTCTCTCTCATTCTCTTTCTCTCTCAAATAAATAAATAAAATCTAAAAAAAAAAAAAAAATCTATAAAATATCTGGAAGAATTCATAGAAAATCTTTGTGACCTTCTATTTAGCAAAGGTTTCTTAGACATGACACCAAAGCATAATCTATAAAATTAAAAATTGATTAGACTTCTATTTTTTTTAAGATTTTATTTATTTATTTGAGAGAGAGTGAGAGAAAGAACATAAGCAAGGGCAGAGGCAGAGGAGAGGGAGAAGCAGGCTCCCCACCGAACAGGGAGACTGATGCGAGGCTTGATCCCAGGACTCTGGGATAATGACCTGAGCCAAAGGCAGATGTTTAACCACTAAGCCACCCAGGCTCCCCAATTAATTAGACTTCTTAAAATAAAAATCTTGTGCTGTTTTTTTTTGTTATTTATTTATTTATTTATTTATTTATTTATTTATTTAAAGATTGTTTATTTATTTATTTGACAGAGAGAGAGAGATCACGAGGAGTCAGAGAGGCAGGCAGAGAGAGGAGGAAGCAGGCTCCCTACTGAGCAGAGAGCCCAACATGGGGCTTGATCCCAGGACCCTGAGATCATGACCCGAGCCGAAGGCAGAGGCCTTAACCTGCTGAGCCACCCAGGTGCCCCAATCTTGTGCTGTTTTAACTCTTTTAAGATTTTCTATTTATTTATTTGAGAAAGAACAGAGCATGCAAGAACACGAGTGGGGAGTGCAGAGGGAGAGAGAGCAGACTCCCCACTGAGCAGGGAGCCCAATGCAAGGCTTGATCCCAGGACCTGAGCTGAAGGCAGAGGCCCAACTGAATGAGTCACCCAGGTGCCCCATCTTGAGCTCTTCCTAAGACACTGTTAAGAGAATGAAAAGACAAGTCATAGACAGCAGTGCATATATCTAAGAAAGGATTTGTGTTTAAATTTTTTAAAGATTTACTTACTTTTCTTAGAGAAGGGAGAGGCAAAGGGACGGAGAGAGAATGCCAAGCAGACTCCACACTGACTGCAGAGCCCAACACAGGGCTTGACCCCCCAACCTGGAGATCATGGCCCCAGCCAAAATCAAGAGTCTGATGCTCAACTGACTGAGCCACCCACCCCAAGTTTAGATTTTTTTTTAATCTCTCAAAATACAATAATAACCCAATTTAAAAAATAGAGAAAGACTCAAACAGACAA
The DNA here is from genome assembly GCA_028646535.1 of Procyon lotor. Classification (NCBI taxonomy): domain Eukaryota; kingdom Metazoa; phylum Chordata; class Mammalia; order Carnivora; family Procyonidae; genus Procyon; species Procyon lotor. The sequence continues at coordinate 30,043,190 of CM053606.1, forward strand.
TTCACTAAAGAAGATAGAGGGGGGCCTGGATAGCTCAGTGGGTTAAAGCCTCTGCCTTCGGCTCAGGTCATGATCTCAGGGTCCTGGGATCGAGCCCCACATCAGGCTCTCTGCTCAGCGGGGAGCCTACTTCCCCCTCTCACTCTGCCTGCCTCTCTGCCTACTTGTGACATCTCTCTCTCTCTCTCTGTCAAATAAATAAATAAATAAATAAATAAATAAATCTTAAACAAAAAAGAAATAGATGGAAGATAAGTACATAAAAAGATGCTCAAAATCATTAGGGAAATGCAAATCAAAATAATAAGATATACATCTATTAGAATGTCTAAAACTAAAGACTTTCAGTACCAAATGATGGTAAACATGATTTTTCTTCAGTACCAAATGATGGTAAAAATGATTGTCTGGGAATACCCAGACAATGCTGGTGGGAATATCAAATGGTACAACCACTGTGGAAGACACTGAGGTAGTTTCTTAAATAAACATGCACCTATCATATGATCCAACTATTCCACTCCTAGGTATTTAAAACAAAAGAAGAGAAAGCATATGTCAACACAAAACTTGTACACAAATATCCATTAGCAGTTGAAGGGATAAAACAAATTATGGTATTCATACAATAGACTATTACTCAGCTACCAAAAGGATATAAGCAACAGTGGATAAATCTCAAAATAATTATGCTGACTAAAAAAATCTGGATCCAACAAGATACATATTATACCATTTCATTTATATAAAAGTCTATACAGTAAAATGAATCTATAGTGACAAAAGCAGATTAATAGTTGCCTGAGGTGGGGGGGGGCACCTGGGTGGCTCAGTCTTTAAGCGTCTGCCTTTGGCTTGGGTCATGATCCCAGGGTCCTGGGATGGAGCCCTGCATTGGGGTCCCTGCTCAGCAGGGATCCTGCTTCTCCCTCTCCCACTCCCCCTGCTTATGTTCCCTCTCTTGCTGTGTCTCTCTCTCTCTGTCAAATAAATAAAAATCTTAAAAAAAAAAAAAAAGTTGCCTGAGAGGGGTGGAGTTTATGGGGGTGCAAAGGGGAAGAAGGATGGATATGTTCACTACCTCATGTTGATGGTTTTGTAGGTGTATATACATATGTCAAAACTTATCACAGTGCACATTTTAAATGTGTGCAGTTTATTGTATATCATTTAAATCTCAAGAAAGCTATAAAACAAAGAAGAAAAAAAAACAGTAATACCTGGTACTGACGAGGGAAGGGGTAATTTTTATTTTTTACCGTACACACTTACATTATATTTTAAGTCTTTTTAACCAACAGGTTATATTTATATATAAAAATAATTTAAATTAAAAATAGAAACTATAAATGATTATTACTGATGATGATCATTAAAGTGGGAGGAAAAGATAAATGTCACAAAGCCAGTGACAATTGGGCCAAGAAGGAAGTCTCATTAACAATGCCCTCAAGGGGCACCCGGGTGGCTCAGTCGGTTAAGCATCTGACTCTTGTTTTCAGCTCAGGTCGTGATTTCAGGGTTGTGAGATGCAGGCCCTATTGGGCTCCGACTAAAGTGAGGAGCCTGCTTGAGATTCTCTCTGTCTCACTCTGTCCCTTCCCCTGCACATGCTCTCTCTCTCAAATAAATAAATAAATCTTAAAAAAAAAAATGCCCTCAAGTCTCAAGTAAACTCTAGTTTAGAGGGGAAAGAGAAGGGTAGACTGACTACAAGTGAGAGTAAAGGCAAAGCAGTGTCAAGGCTGGAAAGGACCATAAAGTTCCACGAAGGCAGAGTCCAGGTCATATTCTTCCTTGGGTTCACAGCACTGAGCAGTGCCCAGCAAACAGGATACACATGCAGTAAATGATTGTCAAGTGAAAAAAAAAAAAAAAAACTGAGTGAGGGAGAATGTGTGGTAGAGTTTTAAAGACATGCCACTTCAACCAAAATTACAAATGTGGAAATTTCAGAGTTTCTCCAAGAGGTGGTTTCTGGACCACTAGTTTTCTCTAACTGCATCCAGAGACTTGGTGGGAACTTGAGAAAGGAAAAAACCCAAGGAAAGATCTAGGCAGTACTGAAAATAGGATGCAGTTGAAACTTACCTCTGGCTTGGGAATAAATGGGAAGCGAATGGTAAAAGAGTTAAAAGGCTCTGAAGTTAGAGGGTGTGTGGGCTCAAATCCCACCTCACTCTATTATGCAAGCATTAGTTTCCCTCTCTGTAAAATAGGATAACATTGTCCACAACATAAGGTTGTTGGAAGAGATTAAATGATAGAACAAATACAAAGTTCATAGCACAGTGACTGGTATACAGTAAGAATTCAAAAAAAAGTAATTATCATAATTATAACTTAAACATGGACCAGGTGAAAATCAAAGTCAGTTACAAAGTAACTGGGCAGAAAAGCTTCTTTTTTTTCCTTTTATTTTATTTTATTTTATTTTTTAAGATTTTATTTATTTGACAGAGAGAAACACAGCGAGAGAGGGAACACAAGCAGAGGGAATGGTAGCAGGAGAAGCAGGCCCCCTGCCGAGCAGAGAGCCAGATGTGGGGCTCGATCCCAGGACCCTGGGATCATGACCTGGGCCGAAGGCAGACGCTTAACGACTGAGCCACCCAGGTGCCCCTTTTTTTTTTTCCTTTTAAAGATTTTATTTTTAAATAATCTCTACACCCAAATGGGGTTCAAACTCATGACCCCAAGCTCAAAAGTCTCATACTCCACCAACTGAGCCAGCCAGGCACCCCGAAAAGCTGGTTTTTATGTGCCCACTCTCCTCTTCATTGCCTAACCCTTGCCCCTACCTCCACTTCCTGCTTTGGAAAAGTGGGACATTTCACTTCATTGTCTGTCAGTTTCTTTACTATGCAAATCACTACCTAATATGGAAGAGGGTGAGTGGGAGGAATGTGGAGCAGATAAAAGTCTAACAAATAATGAACGTAAGTAATACATTAGACAGAATCTGGAATGCTGTTTCTGGCCAGCATGGCACCATGTCTTTAACCTATGCAGAAAGAGCATCTGAGAGTGGAAGTTACTGTCAGAAGCTAGTTGGGTACATTGGACTTACTTGTAAAGAACCGGGGAAGGTACTGAAAACGATTAAAAACTGCCTGGAAATGCCAAAAAAAAAAAAAAAAAGAAAAGAAAAGAAAAGAAAAAAGAAACTAGTTGGGTAAAAAACAGGAGGCTGGTGAGGGGCAGTGACTGGGTGGGTCAGGATGTTAAGTCTCTGCCTTTAGCTCAGGTCATGATCCTGGGATGCTGGGATCAAGCCCCACATTGGGCTCCCTGCTCAGTGGGGAGCCTGCTTCTCCCTCTCCCTCTGCTGCTCCTCTGCTTGTGCGCGCTCTTTCTCTCCCTGTCAAGTAAACAAATATGATCTTTAAAAAAAAAAAAAAAAAAAGAGGAGGCTATAGTGGGATAGAGGAAATATGGACAAGATGAATGAGAAAACAATTAATCTGAAGGAGTTGCAGTTGTTACAGTATCTTTAAAATAGGTCATTCTTCTCTAAGTGTCTGTGCAACTCCCCAGTCTGTGGAATTACAAGAATCAGCATGCCATTCACTTATTAAACGATTACTTCTTTAATTTATTTTGTTTTGTATTTAAATTTAACATATAGCGTAGTTTTGGTTTCAGAAGTAGAATTTAGTGATTCATCACCTACATATAAATCCAGTGTTCATCCCAACAAAAGCCCTCCTTAAGGCCCATCATTCATTTAGCCAACCTCCCTTCCAGCAACCTTCAGTTTGTTCTCTATAGTTAAGTCTCTTATGGTTTGTTTCCTTCTCTGTTTTTATCTTATTTTATTTTTCCTTCCCTTTCCCTATGTTCATCTGTTTTGCTTCTTAAATTCCACATATGAGTGAAATCATATATTTGCCTTTCTCTGACTTAATTCGTTTAACCTAATAAATACCCTCTAGTTCCATCCAATCGTTGTAAATAAACAATTCTTTATTGAGTGAGTGGCCACTACATGCAAGGCTTTAGGGACAGGACAGTGAATAAAACAAAGTCCCTGCTCTCACAGAATTTTCATTCTAGGGTTCATTCTGTTGTAAGCAATTGTAATAAAAAGTTAAGTGGATATTTTACAGAATGTAGCTAAACTGTTTGCATAAATAGCTGTTTCTAGTGGGCCTCTTACAGAAAGGATACTTCTCTTGAGATTAAATGGTATCCCTACCCAAGAGTAATTCTATTCCCAGGGCACCTTGGTGGCTCAGACAGTTAAGCATCTGCCTCCGGCTCAGGTCCTGACCCCAGGGTCCTGGGATCAAGCCCCATGTCAGCCTTCCTGCTCAGCGGGGGAGTCTGCTCCCCCATCTCCTCCTCACTCATGCTCTATCTCTGTCTCTCTCTCTCTCTCAAATAAATAAAATCTTAAAAAAAAAAAAAAAAAAAAAAGAATTCTATTCCAATTACCCCACCATAGCAAAAAGAAATAAAGTAAAATATGATAAACTACATTTCTTTCTTCATTATGGCTTTCCAAACTATAACAGGCCCTACCAGGGGTGGGCTAACTATGGCTCACTATTTGTTTTTATAATTTTTAAAAATATTTTATTTATTTTTATGTGCATGAGAGAGAGAGGAAGGGATGGAGGGAGAGGGAGTGCATGAGTTACAGGGGGTGCAGAGGGAGAAGTAGACTCCCTGCCCAATGAGGGACTCCATCCCAGGACCCTGGGACCATGACCTGAGCAGAAAGCAGATGCCTAACCAACTGAGCCACCCAGGTGCCCAGTTTTTTAAATTTTTTATTGGAACACAATCATGGTATTGTCTATGGAAGTTTAGCTGCAGTAGAGACTGTATGACTTGCAAAGACTAGAATATATACTGTCTAGTCCTTCACAGAAAAAGTGTGCTGCCGGGGCGCCTGGGTGGCTCAGTCGTTAAGCGTCTGCCTTCGGCTCAGGTCATGATCCCAGGGTCTTGGGATTGAGCCCCGCATCGGGCTCCCTGCTCGGTGGGAAGCCTGCTTCTCCCGCTTCCGCTCCCTCTGCTTGTGTTCCCTCTCTCGCTGTGTTTCTCTCTGTCAAATAAATAAAATCTTAAAAAAAAAAAAAAAAAGTGTGCTGCCCCTTGCGCTAGAGCATAGGGCTCTAACCATTCCCTTCTACGGGAACTTACACTATCTTCATCTGCAAAAATGGGACCCCAAAATAACACCATCTTAGAGGCTACTTAGGAGGAATAAATGGAATAGTTCAGGTACAGTATTTAGCAATGTCTAGCCCATGCTCAAATAACACTTAGTGGCTTTTATCATTATTAATGATCCTAAATTATGCCATCCCTTACATGGCTATTAGGATCACCTTTCAAAACACAAAATATGTCATTACCCTCTTCATAATGCTTCAATGGCTCCCTTCTGCCTATAGAATAATGTTGAAATTCCTTACCACAGTATTTAAAACTTGATCTGCTCCAACTATCTTTGGATTCTCATATTTTCCCATAAGCCTTATTCTTTGCCCATCTCTTCATCTCCTCTGGTTCTACCCTACAAATATACTCTAGAACATACAAATATACTTAAATTTCCCCCATCTCAAAAAATGCTTCTCTTGCCCCCTCCCTAAAATAGGATACTAATTTACTCTTTTCATTTGTTATCAAACTTTAATAGGTTACATTCACTATCTACATTTCTTTAACCTTCACTCATTCTTAAATTCATTATAATTGGTCTTCTGCCCATATCACACTTTTGTAACTTCCTTACTATGAAGGATTCAGAGTTTTATTTATTTCTGCATTTCTAGCACCTAGTATAGTATCTAGCACGTACTAAGCAAGCTCTCAGGAAAGATTTGTTGAATGACATGGATGATTTTTATGACCTACAAACTTAAGCTCAAGCTCTTGAACTTAAGAAGACTGGAAGACTATTTTATTTCATTTTACGGAAAATCATCCTTCCAGGATCAGCTAAAATTTCATCTTCTCTACGTTGATCTCCTGGATACCTTCAGCTAGCATCATTCCTCTCTTCTCCCCCTCCTCCCCCCAACAGTACTGTTATGCACTTTTCACCCTGCTTTGAAGGACTGCTCATAAGCATAACTGAGGTGGTCCAGGGTCTGGAGTAAGACTGCTTATATTTGAATTCTGGCTCTGCCACTTCATGATAACCTCTCTGTAATTTAGTTTCTTCACATGCAAAATGAAAGTATTACCATTACCTAACCCATATGGTTATTGTGAAGATGAAATGACATAACTTGGGCTCCTGGAAAATAATAAGCACCAGAATATGTTAGCTATTCTTCTTCTTCTTTTAACATTTCTAACTCCTTCTCCAGGCTGGAATATAAGAAAGGTTTTCCAGAATACAGATCTCTTCTCATTTGTTTCTCTACACAGCGCTTGATACACAATGCTTTGCCCGTAAGATACTAAATGAACACTTCTTGAATGCAAAAGCAATAATCACCAAATTAACTTGACAATGTAAATTCATTTTCTAAGAAAGAACATTTAGAGGCAGGCACAAGACTGGAAAGACAAGAGGTATTTATTTTATTTAATCAAATATTTATACAGGAGCTAGGCAATAGGACTCTACTAGCAAAACAATGGCTACATCTTAAAGTCATGAAGCTGAAAAGACCTGGTTTGGGCGTGATACACCCCCACGGGCCCACCATTCGCTATGACTACATCCTCCACAGAGATGTCACAGCCAGTACATTCAGGCGGGCACTGCTTCACGTGACAGTTTTCTGCCTACCTTCCTCCCCACCCCCAACCCACATCACCACATCAGTGGTGTAGCACAACTCTACTTCTATGTGAAACTGTTCTGCCTGACCTCCTCAACCTCATTTCCTTTCCACCACCCACCACATCCAAAGCAGTGTCACAGAGCTCACAAGCTAAGACAGGCATTAGCTTTATATTGGAGAAGAGCTTGAGCAGAGTTCATCATTCCAGTTCCTATAAAAAGCATATGCTTTCCAAGTTGAGCAGTTCTATAATTGTAATTACTGTCGCTGCTCATGTAACAAAACATGCTTATATTAGTAAAAGGAATAGAAGTGCCCCAAATGCTATTTTTTTAATTACTTGTAACTGTTGCTCTTGTAATTGTGTATGACAAAATAAAATTTGTAAACACTTCAGCATGAAAAATAAAATTTGCATCAGTCAAAAAAAAAAAAGCATATACTTTAAAAGGGAAATATTACTCATCCTTAACAGGGAAGTGATATATGCCTAGAAAAGTACTTATTTATTTTAAAGATTTTATTTATTTATTTGCCAGAGAGAGACACAGCAAGAGAGGGAACACAAGCAGGGAACCCAGGAGCCTGAGGTAGAGCCCCACATTGAGCTCTCTGCTCAGCGGGGAATCTCCTTCTCCCTCTCCTTCTCCCTCAAATGTGCTCTCCTCTCTCAAATAAATAAATAAAATCTTAAAAAGAAAGAAAGAAATTCAGACTCTCAGCTTCTCCCTGTCCCAACCTATTGAATTGGAGCCTGCAATATACATTTCCCAGGTGATTTGTTTGCACATTAAAATTTAGGAAGCACTGGCCTAACAAACAACAACTCTTCCTACTTCTTAACGAGTGTATGTGTAGTATAAAACTAAGCACAGGTATTAACGAAGAGCTCTCTTCCTGAGGTAAGTAATTCTGGCTGGCGTGATTTTGGGTGGTGGTAGTGGGGAGTAAGAATCATTCAGAATGTATTTTTTTTTAGGTCTGATCTCATACCGAAAAAGATTTGAGTCTTCATCCACAACTTAGATTTTAATATAATTACCAATAACAATTTCAGTGAAAACTTACTATTGACATTGAATACTTTTCTAGGGGGGCCTGGGTGGTTCAGTTGTTGGGCGTCTGCCTTCGGCTCAGGTCATGAGGATCAAGCCCTGTGTCCGGGCTCCCTGTTCCCGGGGGGAGACCTGCTTCTCCCTCTCCCACTCCCCCTGCTTGTGTTCCCATTCTCGCTGTGTCTCTCTCCATCAAATAAGTAAATAACATCTTGAAAAAAAAAAAACTTACTGAATGCCTACTATGTGCCAAGCTCTGGTAAAGATTATATGATTATGATAGCAACTGATCTTAAAGAGCACTTACCATGCACATATTGTTTTTACATTATATTCATTTAATCCTCACAATAATAAACAATGAAATAATATTTTTTTTCTCCCAATCATATTGATAAAGAAACTTAGGAACTGAAAAATAAAGTAATCTGCCCAAAGTCATACATATAATACGTGGCAGAGCCTTGCATCAAACCCAGCAGTGGGTTCTGCGCTCTTACTCACAATGGTATATTACCTCTTCATATAGTTATAAAAGGGATAAAAAAATGAACAAGATACCTTTCATTAAGAATCTATTGGCTACTCAAAGGTTTTGTGGCAGCAGCACACAGCTCCTGATCAAAGTCCAAATTCCTTAGCATGGTATTCAAGAGTATGAATGATCTGACCCATACCTCTCTTTCCTTATCTCTTATGACATCCACCTACATTCTCTATGTTTTAGTTATATAAGCTGCTACTCCTAAAAATGTCCTAAATTCTCCCACCTCCATACTGTTGAATCCATCTGGAATCCACTTTTCAAAGCTCTACCAATCCTTAAAAAACTCAGTGCAAGAACATCTCCAGAGAATAACAGAAACAACAATAGCACCCAATATTTATATACCATTTAGTGTGCCAGGCACTGCCATGTATCAAGTCATTTGATTGTTAAAACCACACTTTGAGAATGGTTGTAATAATTCCTATCTCAGAAACATAATTTCAAATATTTCCCTAATCTTTCTAATCCAAAATAATCTTTCTCTTCCCTACACATTTATATCACTCTATTTAAACTCTATTATAACACTTATCAGGCCTGCCTTCTACATCAAGTTTTATCTATGTCTGCTTCTTCCACTAAATTAGAGGGTTCTTGAGGGCAGGGATCTTATATGTGGAAGAGAATGGCTATTTATTCACTAAATTGCTTCTCTTTTCCTCCTTAAGTAAACGACATTTCCCAGTGTCTATAACAGTTAGTTAACACCATAATACTGAGTTCTGGACAGTGGTATGGTGCAGAAATGATTATGTCATTTCTAGGCTTGTCCCATAAAAATCTCAACCCTACCTCCATACTTTCCTTCTTCATCTGTCAGCAGATGCAGAAGATCCAGTAAAGGAATCTGAGGCCCCATCTTCAGTAAAAAAAAAAAAAATTCCCCTTCTACCTCTACCCAACAAGCCTTGAACTAGGACATAAGTAGGAAGCCTTTAAGGGGCACCTGCCTGGATTGGTGGAGCATGTAACTCTTGATCTCGGGGTTATGAGTTCAAGCCCCATATTAGGTGTAAAGAGATTACTTAAAAACTTAAATAAAATTTAAAAAAAGAAAGAAAGAAAAGAAAAGAAACCAAGCCCTTAAATAAATAAGATTTTATGTTGTTTACTACAGTAGTTAGCCCTCCTGGAATAAATATACCATGTAGTTTTGTGTCTCTATATATACCTAAAACACTGCCTTGTTCATAGTTTGGACTTAGTAAATAATTACTGAATTCAACTAAAAGCTAAATTTCTTAATTCCAAGGTGGGATCTTTTCTAAGTCCTGCTATTATCCAGCAGTCTCCAAAATGAGGAATGAACATTATTATCCACTGAAGTATGGGAAGAAAATTGGAATTCTTATCTATATTATTTTTACATAAAAAAGAGAAAATGAGTTTTAGTAATATTTAATATGGGTTAAAGTAGCACTTGGAGATGTGCTCAAAATGTTCTCCTAACGGGAAACTATGATAGGCAGAAGATGTCCAAAGTTATCCATGTTCTAACCCCCGAGACTGTGACTATGTTATGTTACATGGCAAAGGAATTGATTAAAGTTGCAAATGGAATTAAGGTTGATAATCAGCTGACTTTAAAATAGGGAGATTATCCTGGATTATCAAGTGTTACCCCACACTTGTAGTGTTATCACAATGGTCCCCAAAGACAGAAGAGGGAGGCCAAAAAGTTAGATTAGAGGGATACAATATGAAAAAGAATCAGCTGGTCACTGTTGGCTTTGAAGGAGCTAAAAGCCAAGGAATGCAAGCCACTAGAAACTGAAAACAGTAAGGAAACAGAATGTCTCCTAGAGCCCTCAGAAACACAACCCTCTCAATACCTTGATTTTAGCCCAGTAAGAACCACATCAGACTTCTAACCTACAGAAATATAAGATAATGAATCGTGTTGTCTTAAACCACTAGGTAATTTGTTATGGCAGCCATAGAAAACTAATGATATATAATAAAAAAAATATGGGTTATTATCTTACGTTATAATGTTTACAGATCTAGGATAGACTTTGGGCTTTGACTCTTTCTAAACAAGTACAAGGAGAGGCGCCTGGGTGGCTCAGATGGTTGAGCAGTTGAGTGTCTGATTCTTGATTTCAGTTTAAGTCATGGTCTCAGGGTCATGAGATCAAGCCGCATGTCAGGCTCTGTGCTTACCGCAGAGTCCTTGACATTCTCTCTCTTCCTTTCCCTTTGCCCCTCCCCGCTCTCTTGCACTTTCTCGCTCTTAAAGAAAGAAAGAAAAATCTTTAAAAAAAACAAAAAACAGGGGCGCCTGGGTGGCTCAGTGGGTTAAAGCCTCTGCCTTCAGCTTGGGTCATGATCTCAGAGTCCCGGGATCAAGTCCCACATCGGGCTCTCTGCTCAGCAGGGAGCCTGCTTCTCTCCCCCTCTCTGCATGCCTCTCTGCCTACTTGTGATCTCTCTCTCTGTGTCAAATAAATAAATAAAATCTTTAAAAAATAATAAAAATAAAAATAAAAAACAAACAAGCACAAGGAAAATAACATTATTATGTTCCTCGGTAGCATTTACCTCCACTCAAATATTTATTGAGCTCACAGTTCTGCTCTCAGGATTAAAAATTAAGATTTAAATACCATCCTTCCTCAAAAGTTTATTACCTAAACAGAAGAAGGAGAGGTGTGACAGCAGTCTAAAACATACATAGCTGTTCTCACTCTGGGAAAAAAAAAACAAAAAACACAAAACACTAACACTATTATTAGTTTGGCCCTACATAATACTACATAACATGACCTAGTAAGAGTTCTGTGGTCATTATATCAAAGCTGTCCAAAAAATTACTACTTGTTGCTAACCTACAATATACCTAGAAACTGTGCCAAGTGTTTTATGTATACATATATATGACCTGAGATTAAATTACCCTCATTTTATCATCTAGGAAAATGAGGTTCAGAGCATTTAAGTGACTTGACAAAGGTTGGAGACGTACGGGGAACTGAATCTGTTGCACTCCAAAACCTATGGTTTGGGGCGCCTGAGTGGCTCAGTGGGTTAAGCCTCTGCCTTCAGCTCAGGTCATGATCTCAGGGTCCTGGGATTGAGCCCAGCATCACGTCGGGCTCTCTGCTCAGCAGGGAGCCTGCTCCATCCTCTCTCTCTGTCTGCCTCTCTGCCTGCTTGTGATTTCTCTCTGTCAAATAAATAAATAAAATCTTCAATTAAAAATAAAAAACCTATGCTTTGTTCTATGACAATGGGTGGGAAGTAAAAGGGCCAAAGGTTTAATAATAACTTCATTTTGGGGGTGCATAGGTGGCACAGGCAGTTGAGTGATTGACTCTTGGTTTTGGCTCAGGTCGTGATCTCAGAGTCATGGGATTGAGCCCTGTGCGGTGCTCCACACTTGGCACAGTCTGCTTGAGACTTTTTCTCCCTCTGCCCCTCCTCCCTGTGCACTCTCTCACTCTAAAATAAATAAATAAATCTTTAAAAATAACAACTTCATTTTTTATTCTTAAAAAATAAATATCTATCTGTAAATCAATGAAAATCTAACTGGTTTGCTTTACAAGCCTTTCTACTAGCAACTTTGAGCAATAAGCAGCATCCATGTTGTAGGGGTTTTTCTGACCTGTACTGGCCTTTCCAGAAAAATGTCCAGCTCCAAAGTTATGGCAAAAACAATTAAGAGGTCTGAAATAAAGCTGTAATAGAATATTAAAACGTGAGGATTTTTATATTAATATGCTTTCTAAAAGCCCTACATCTGAAATCTACTTAGACCGGTTTACTTTCTTTAAAAAGTTTTTCCAAAAAAAAAAAAAAACCAAAACACGTTTTTCCAGAAGTTTTGATATTATTTTTATCTGATTTCCTCCCATAATTGAAGGAAAGGCCCTGCAACATACTCCACCAGATTCTGCTAAGCTTTAATATGCGGCACTAAAATGAACTGCTTTGCATTCTACTCACAAATAAAGCAAAGTTACCATCACTCTCTTGGACCAAAAAAAATTACCAATAACCAAAAAGGAGAAGAAAGGGCAATGCCTCAGATCTCAAGTCCCAAAAGAGCTATGAATCTAGATCCATAAAAAAGCAGTAATATCTTTTGGTAAGGCTTGAAGCACTTTAAACGCGTTTTAGAGGTATTACATCATGGAAAATTGGTTGTGTTAGGTCCTAGCTATGAGAACTCAAAGAAAACTCAGCTGAACAGAAAATAACCACCAAAGCCTCACGTCAGGTGACACCAAACAGAACTGGTTCAGTCTGGCTTTCTCTTTTCTGTCCATAGTTTTTATAGTCCGATTTTAAGATAGCTAAAGGCAAGTAAACATCGCTTACAATCACTAGATCATGTAGACAGCACTACATATAATAACAAGATGACCAATGAAGTTTATAGTCTAATTTTGTTTTCTTCTAGTGAAACAATAGAAAAATTTAAAAAGTTAAAAAAAGATCTCCTTGCTTATAAATATTAAACCAGTTTAATAAATTTTAAAAAACCCTAGATTTCTGAGAGAAAAATATTCTCTATCTTGAATAATAACTGAAAGTAAACTGAGACTGAGAGTTAAACTCATTTTGTATTTTATTTCACAAAAAATTTTAAATCACATTGCTTAAAATTGCCATGGAAGCAGCAAAATACCAAACCTCCTGGCAAAGGCTGAACTGTTAATACATAAATATGACTTTAAATGTTCCCAAAATGTTTTCTTTTTTTTAATCCAGAAAGTTTAGAAGAGAACTAATATCCACAAATCCAAGTACCTAGATTATCTCCCCAGGCACTAAAAATGCTTCTTCCTCCTTCCCAAATTTATACTTTATTCTAAGATGACTCATAAACTCATACCCAAATAGCAAAATATAAACACAAACTTCAGTTTATGTGAGTACACTTCTGAAACAACACTCTCACATGATTTATTTCTTCCTCTTCTCCCAAAGTAGAAGAAACATATAGAGGAGAAAGAACAATTCACTATAAAAAGCATGTGTCAAGAAAACGAGTATGTTCAAGGTTTGTGCTCTCTATAGATAAACAGAACACTTTAAAAATTTTTTTTACTACCTGTCACATATAAACTAAGCATCGTGATAAGCAAAGGAGATGTAGTGGGTGCTAGAAAAATAAACATGATGGTCCCTTCTTCAAGGAGTCCACAGACAAATAATAATAGTGGATTACGTTTATTAAGCACTCACAATGTACCTGACATTATTCTAAGTACTTTACAGGTATTACCTCATTTAATTCTTATGAAAACATTATGTTATAGGTACTATTATTACCTCCATTTTTTTTAAAAGAATTTTTATTTATTTATTAATTTATTTATTTGACACACAGAGAGAGATCACAAGTAGGCAGAGAGGCAGGCAGAGGGAGAAGGGGAAGGAAGAAGGCTCCCCGCTGAGCAGAGAGCCCCATGCGGGGCTTGATCCCAGGATCCTGAGATCATGACCTGAGCCGAAGGCAGAGGTTTTAACCCACTGAGCCACCCAGGCACCCCTTATTACCTCCATTTTACAGATAAGAAAACTGAGGAGAGATTAAGTGGCCTGCCCAATGTCACACAACTTGCAAATGGCAGAGTCAGGACTGGAATAACTCTTAAGCTTCATGCTCTATAGTCTCCATATATGACACTTCAGATGATTATGACTATAGTAATAACAATAATAAAATAATAATAGTTAACCTTTAGTGCCTTGCACTGTGATAAGTTCTTTATCTCATTTAATTCTCCCATCACCCTGGTACAGTAGTACTATCATTACTTTTTACTTCATAGATGAGAAAAACGAGGTCATGAAAGTTACACAACTTGCCAAAGGTTCCCTAACTACTAAAAGACACAACTATCCTGAACCTCTCCTCTGAATTCCAGACCTGTTTCTCCAACTGCCAATTTGATAGCTCCTGAGGTCTCATCCCCAAAACCTGTTCCCCGTGCAGCCTTCTCCAATGTAGTTACTGGCAATTCAATTCTCCTAGTTGTTCAAGTAAAAGCCTAAGAATGAGTTATCCTTGACTCCTTCCCTTGTGCTAATATCCCATACCCAGTCCATTAGGAAATCCCACTGCCTTTACTAAAAAAAATATCCAGAGATATCCAGAATCCAACTCTTTCTCTCTACCTTCATTGCTACCACACAGTCCAAGCCAGCATCAGCTTTCTCTAGATTACTGCAAGTGTTCTAACTTAATTTTCATCAGTTAAACATTTATATAGCTTCAAATAAGTACATAATGAAAAATAACAGTCCCTTGGCCTGCCCATGCCATCACTGAATTCTATTCCCCTGAGGAAACTGCTCTAAATTCTTTTAGTTGTTTCTTCTATTTACCGTCATACCTCTAGCTATCTACTGATTATACTGCTATTTCTCATCTTCTACTGACTTTCCAGTGTGGAGGCTAAGGATTCAGCCCTCATAAAATGTTTCCTTTCTAATATTTGTGTAAGACAATCTTGGATCTCCAAAGCAATCTATAGATTTAGTGCAATTCCTATCAAAATATTTATAGCATTTTTCACAGAACAAGAATAAATAATCCTAAATTCGTATGGAACCACAAAACACCCAAATAGCCAAAACAATCTTGAAAAAGAAAAAAACTGGAGATTTCACAATTCCTGATTTCAAGTTATACTACAAAACCTTGGTAATAAAAACAGTATGGTACTGGCACAGAAACAGACACATAGATCAATGGAGCAGAACAGAAAGCCCAGAAATAAATCTACAATTACACAGTCACTTAATCTTTGACAAAGGAGGCAAATATATGCAATAGGAAAAAGATGGTCTCTTCCACAAGTAGTTGGGAAAACTGGATAGTACACACAGAAGAATGAAACCAGACCACTTTCTTATGCCATATGCAAAAATAAACTCAAAATGGATTAAGACCTACAAGTGAGGCCTGAAACCGTAAAATTTCTGACATTGGCTGTAGCAACATTTTTCTTTTTTTTTATTTAAATTCAGTACAATGAATTTATACGGTATAATGTAATATTAAATTCAGGTGTACAATACAGCAATTCAACACTTCCGTACAATACCCAGTGCTCATCACAAGTGCGCTCCTTAATCCCCACCATCTATTTCACCTATCCTCCCACCCACCTCCCTTCTAGTAACCATCAGTTTTTCTCTATAATTAAGAGGCTGTTTCTTGGATTGCCCCCTGTCTTTTTTCTACCCTCTGCTCATCTGTTCTGTTTCTTAAAGTGTACATATGTGTGAAATCATACGGTATTTGTCTTTCTCCGACTTGACTTAACTCACTGGGCATAATACCTTCTAGCTCCATCCATGTAGTTGCAAATGGCAAGATGTCATTCTTTTCAATGGCTGAATAATATTACATTGTGTCTATATACCACATCTTCTTTAGGAGGTATAATCCTAAGTAAAATAAGTCAGAGAAAGACAAATACCATATGATTTCACTCAAATGTGGAATTTAAGAAACAAAGAAAAAAGAAAAAAGGGACAAACCAAAAAACAGACTCTCAACTATAGACAACAAAATGATGGTTTCCAGAGGGGAGAAGAGTGGTGAGATAGGTAAAATAGGTGATGGGGATTAAAGAGTACACTTATCATGCTGAGCACTGAGTAATGCATAGAATTGCTGAATCACTGTATTGTACACCTGAAACTAATGTAACACTGGACATTAATTATACTGGAACTTTAAAAAACAAAAAGAAAATATGACTACCACAGGCAGTTCAGACAGTTCAGTTAAAAAAGATTTTAAAAGATATTACAATAAACATTTATGACATTTTTTAAAAAGAGAAAAAAGAAAAAGGAATGCATAAGATCTAGAAAGAAATAGGTAGAAAGATGATAGTGGGGTGAGTGGGTGGCTCATTTGGTTGAGTGCAATTCAGCTCAGGTCGTGATCTCAGGGTCATGAGAAGGAGCCCAGAGACAGGCTCCGTGCTCAGTGTGTGTCTGCTTGTCCCTCTCCCTTCCCGGTGCCCCTCCCCTTCTACCTCCCTCTCTTTGCCCCTCTCCACACATGTGCTCTCAGAAGCACTCTCTCTTTCTCAATCTCTTAAATAGATTGGAAAAAAAAAATCTTAAAAAAAAAAATGATAGCAAGTCCCAGAGTGATTCCTGGGCAACAGTCTAGAGAATAAGCAGTCCAAACTGGAGCAGAAGGATCAAGAGCTCCAGGAGAGATGTTGGGGACGGATGTTTGAGGAAAGAACCAGATGTGTTTGGCAGAGTGGAAATTCATATTCAGAAGAATTTTGCAATTCTGTCTGAAGCTTTGGGAAGAATTAGTGGTAGGCATATAATAACTAAGCAAATGAAAAATTAGGCAAAACACAAAAAATTGTGCAAGAAATAAAATGTAATTATAATACATTATTTGGCGTAGTGGTCAGTATAACCAGTCATAATAATATAAATCCTGAGCCTTGATTTCTTTCTCCTGAATATTAATTTTACCTAAGATTGTCTTTTTTAAGTTTTTAATTTTAATTCTGGTATAGTTAACATACAGTGTTATATTAGTTTCAGGCGTACATTCAATTGATGATTTGAAAGAGGGTAAGGGAAAGATATTAAGGATGATTTCTAGGTTTTTAGCCTAAGTAATAATAGCAGTAAGGGCAATTCCATTTGCTGAGATTGGAGAGGTCTAAAGAGGAAAACATGGGGGTGGGGTAGAAAAATAATCAATAGTGGTCATAATAGGTGCTCAATAAATGGTAGCCATTGTTTACATTAAAAACCATCTTCTCTTATATCTCAGTTTTATCTCAATAAAAAATACATTTTTTAAAAAATCATCTTTCTGGGGTTGTACTACTTCACTACCCACAGACAATGACATAAATATTATGGAAGCTTATTCCATATTTTATTTTACAAAATTTTTCTAGCTATATGAAATTAGAACTTAGACACAGTCCTAAGTAATTAGACCTTCTACCTTGGCAGAGAAAAGACGAAAAAATGTTACAACCTCTTTATCAACATGCTAGTATTATAAAATTTGCTTTGAGGGCTACAGTAAGACTCTTCCACCTAGTTACTCACTAGATCAGAAAGATCCATTTTAATCCAGCATTTTTAAATG
Organism: Procyon lotor; assembly: GCA_028646535.1. Taxonomy (NCBI): domain Eukaryota; kingdom Metazoa; phylum Chordata; class Mammalia; order Carnivora; family Procyonidae; genus Procyon; species Procyon lotor. Next base: position 30,060,650 of record CM053606.1, read on the forward strand.
CGTTTATTCCAGACCATGTGTGTGTGTATGTGCGTGTGCATGGCCATCTGAGATAATATATACACACCTGAGATAATATATTTTTTTTAAGATTTTATTTATTTATTTGACAGAAAGAGAACACAAGTAGGCAAAGAAGCAGAGAGAGATAGAGGAGGAAGCAGGCTCCCCACTAAGCAGAGAGCCCGATGCTGGGCTCGATCCTAGGACTCTGAGATCATGACCTGAGCCGAAGGTAGAGGCTTTAACCCACTGAGCCACCCAGGTGCCCCTATATTTTTTAAATCTGATCTTTTACAAATTATTCAACATTAATTTACTGTGGATTTCTAACCACTGATCTGGTCCACTCCCCCAGTTTAACAAAGGGAAAAAACAAAGCCCAGCAATTAAATAACTTGTCCAAGAGAACATAATTAGGAAATCACAGAGTTGTGTTAAATGCATATGAGGAATAGTGGAAGACATGGCTAGAAAAACAGATGAGACCTTAACTGTTAATCTAAAGGATTTTCAACTCAGTTCTGAATTAAAGGTTTATAGGAAATAAGCTATCAACTAAAGCTGTATATCAGGAAGAGAGAAAAGGGGGACACAAAAAGATAGGGAAATCGCGTCTTGGCCTTTTGGCTAAGATGAAATGAAAAAGATAGGGAAAATAATTCACTCCAGGCAAAATTCAAGAGGGCTGAACCAACAAATGTATAAGATGAAGAACAGATGGAAAATTCTTTGAAGATTTAGAATCAAGCGCTTATTTTCTGATTAGAAGCAAGGAATAAAAAGAATAAGTTAAGGGCACCTGGATGGCTCAGTCAGTTAAATTGTTGCCTTTAGCTCAGGTCATGATCCAGGGGGTCTGGGATCCAGCCCTGCATGGAGCCCTGCATTGGGTTCCCTGCCCCTCCCCAATCTCAAACAAATAAATAAATAAAATCTTTAAAAAACAGGAAAAGGAATAACTAAAGATGGCTTTGGGACTTTCAGAATGGTAATTGGTAAGATAGCTATTTTAATAACTATTAAATAATAGTATATTATTTATAATATACTATTATATTATTATAATATACTATTATAATATTAATAACTATTTTAATAACTGAGATAACTGAGGGAAAACATCCTGCCATATCCTCATAGTATTAGCTGATACTAGTCTGTTTCCTAGATGTACAGTTTATTTCCCAAGGAGACTGGGAGACAATAGTGTTCTACTTCCCTCATATTCACCATGACATTGCAGCACAGGCCTGAATTGAGTAGTTCCAAGTAAATATTTGGTGAATTGAAAGCATATTCTCCATTTTGACAAAATGGCAACCACAAAATTGTCACAAATGGCAATTAAAGGAGAGCTAAAACAATTCTGAACTAAAATTAGTAGATAGGAAAATAAATTCAGAATGTGGCCTAAGAAAAAGGAAGGATGAGAATATGAACAAGGAATCTAAAATCTTATTTATTTATTTAAAGATTTTATTTATTTATTTGACAGAGAGAGAGATCACAAGTAGGCAGAGAGGCAGACGGGGGGGCGGGGGGAGCAGGCTCCCCACTGAGCAGAGAGCCCCATGCAGGGCTCGATCCCAGGACCCTGGGATCATGACCTGGGCCGAAGGCAGAGGCTTTAACCCACTGAGCCACCCAAGCGCCCCAAGGAATCTAAAATTTTAAATTTAAATTTCTCATGGCATGAAGAATAACAAAGAGATATGAGAATGAATTTTGGTACAGGTCCCCAGAAAGACCATTGGGGAATAGAAGTGAGCAGGGCATGGAATTGGATTACAAATCTTGAGCATAAGACTTCCTGGCATAAACAACCTTATTCACAAGAGGCCAAAATGGTCAGTCTATACAGTCAACAAAGTACTTCATTGTTCCTTGTTTTAACTGATAACTTAGAGCAACTGATGATAACAGAACCAATCTAAACCGTGTCCATGTATTTAAAAAAAAAATACACACACACACAAATAAAATATACACACCTACTGCCTCTATGACTTACCAGGCCCATTCTTTTCCTTCCAACTAGAAATCTTAGGAGGGAGAAAGATAAAAGGAAAAAGAGGAAGTAGGGAGGTTGAGGTCAAGAAAAAGAGAAATAAAACTACAGAAGTTCAGCTCACTAACTCCTGCTGGGTACAAAATAGCTGTGCCAGCAGAGGACCAAAGCCTGCCCAGAGGATTAGACGCCCACCATCTGGCAGGTCACGCAGATAGCCATCTTTCCCAATTAGACTTTCCAAATCACCAGTGGAGTGATTTTTGACCCGTTCCTTGTTTTCAAGCAGGAGACCCATCCTTCAAAATTCTTATACTGAAGTTTAACATCAAACAGAGAAAAAGTAGAGCTTCTCTGGCTGGCTGAAGTTGAGTGGGGAACCAAAAGCCTCCTCTGCTCAGCCACACCCCTCCCTCCAAGGGTCAGCCCCTAAGGAGGCACATCTATGAAAAACCTAGGGTTCTGAGAGAAGGGTTTTTCTCCATTTAAATATAATAATCTCAATTTGAGGGAAAACCTTGGTTCATATTTCTGCCTCAGCTTCCATATCTATAAAGGAGAGCTTGTGTCACAGCTTGAAAGCAGACTAAAAGCCTAACAAATAGTAACAAAAAATTTAAATTATAAAAACATAAGGTATTAATAGTAAATTTCTAAGACAACTAAAAAAGCATTTAAGAAATAAAAACTCTAAGTATTTTGAGAATGGAACATAGTCATGCTTAGTTTCATATTTAAGGTCTCCTAAGGAAGTATAATAAATGTTTTTACTGCTATAGTTAGCACTCCTCTGAAAGCCAAGAAGACTGCTAACTCTAGGCCACTGGTAGGATAATTTCCTTTTGTTGTGTTCAAAATATACAATAAAAGTAAAGACACAAAGACATGAAAGATATGAACAATTAAAAGCTTTTTTATTTTTTTTAATTTAAATTCCATTTAATTAACATATACTGTGTTATTAGTTTCACAAGTAGAATATAGAAGCTTCTTTTAAAAAAGTAATCTACTTCCAGGCTTTTCACCACAGTATCTTTGAGACAGATGGCTTATGCAGAACTAAGAGTCACCATCACAGTATAAACCCACCATAGTTAACAATAATTAAAATAATTTTTTTGTATTATGTACTTTCTGTGGATTATAACAGATCCACGGGCCTTTATGCAGTACCTCATTTGCCAGCTTCTTGCCAAGATCAAGACAGAGTTAACACTACCTTTTACATATCAGAAAACTTAGCTGAAAGCAAAGAAAAATACTTGTTTAAAGTTAAAAGGGAGGGTTGTGTCATTCCTGAGCAATGAAAACAAAAAGAGACCAGCTAAGAAAACAGATCAAAGGGACATCAGAAAAGGAATGGTATCACTGGTCTCATCACACCATGTTTCTAGGCTGGACATGTATATTAAGCAAAACAAGAGCGAAGATCTAGATGGACTCTAGCCCAGTATTTTCCAGCACAGTAGCCAGTAGTTTCATGTGGCCATTTAATCAAATAAAATTCAGTTCCTTGTTCCCACTAGCCCCATTTCAACGCTCATTAGTCACGTGTGGCTACTGGACAGAACCAATAAAGAACATCCCCATTACTGCAGAAAGTTCTATTCAACAGCATTACTCAAGCAGAAAACCTTTGAATTTATTAAAAACAGCAGCATTCAACAAATGTTCGGTGAATGAATGAATGACAATAGACAGGTTTCCATGGGCCATTAAAAAAACAAAAACAAAAAAACTAGCCAGAGAAAAACAAACTTTAATAGTAGCTAACATTTACTTGGCACTTAACATAAGCCAGATACTATATGTGTTTTATATGTACTAATTTAATTAACCCTAAATAACAACTCTATGATGTATTTACCGTCATTACTCTCATTTTATAGATGAGAGAACAAAGACTCAGCCAGGTTAAGTAACTTTCCCAAGATCCAGGATTTGAAATTAAGCAGCTTGGTCTAGAATCTAGAGCTTCTTTTTTTTTTAAGATTTTATTTATTTATTTGAGAGAGAGAGAGAAAGAGAGAGAGAGCGCATGTACATGAGGCTAGGCAAGAGGAAGAGGGAGAAGCAGATTCCCTGCTGAGTAAAGAACTGCAGAGTCAGACCCTGAACTCCAGGGCTCAATCCCAGGACTCCGAAATCGTGACCTGAGCTGAAGTCAGATGCTTAACCAACTGAGCCACACAGGTGCCCCTAAAGCCTTCATGTTTAACCATTATACTATACTACTCTACTTCTATTATATAACAACTGTATTTAAAATTTTTGCTGTGATAGAGTAAAATTTATTTTAATATATTATTAAAATTTATTCTTAATATAGTCAAATTCTGTAAATTGAAATTTTTTCTTCTCATGTATTCACCAGTCAAGTTCACAGTAAAGAGAATACAATGGGGTGCTGGGTGGCTCAGTCGTTAAGCATCTGCCTTCGGCTCAGGTAATGATCCCAGGGTCCTGGGATCGAGCCCCACATCGGGCTCCCTGATCGGTGGGGAGTCTGCTTCTGCCTCTCCCTCTCCCCCAGCTTGTGTTCCCTCTGTAGCTCTCTCTCTGTCTCTGTCAAATAAATAAATAATTTTTCTTTTTTTTTTTAAAGAAGAAATATATCATATCTTGGGACATCTCGGTGGCTTAGTCCATTAAGTGTCTGCTTTCGGCTCAGGTCATGATCCCAGGGTTCTGGGATGGAGTCCCACATTGGGCTCCTTGCTCAGCTGGGAGTCTGCTTCTCTCTCTGCCTTTGCCTGCTGCTCCACCTGCTTGTCCTCTCTCTCTCTGACAAATAAATAAATAAAATCTTTGAAAGAAAAAGAAAAGAAATATATCAAATCTTAATGATAGTCTGATCCCTATGCACTGAGATAAAGGACAATTTTAATTTTCTTGTTTTGCTAACTCTATTTTCTAAATGTTCCAGAGTGAAGATGTATCACTTCTATAAAAATAACAAAAATAATAAAAATATTATTTAAGATGAAAATACAATCAGCTTAAAAGTTCCTAAGCAGAATATCAAATCAAGACTCAACCATCTCACTCTCAAACATTACAGAGGTCCCCTAACTGATCTCTTAGCCATGACCCCCTCCAACATTAAACCATTCTGCATTTGCCATCAGTTACCCTCTACCACTGTAGTCCCTGCTCAGAATCCAATACACAGCATAAAATATACTCTTTTTGGCTTTACAAAAGCCATTCCTGCATAACTGCATTAGGTTTCCACCTGTATCTACCAATAGTATGCTATCAACCTCAGTTCTAGGAGAAGCATGGTAGAAAGAGTCCAGGCCACAGAGTCACAGATCTTGGCCAACATATAATCTCTTAGCTTCAGTTCCTTCAGTAGTGATTAGATATGAGGATTAAATCTTTTTTTTAAATTTTACTTATTCATTTGAGAGAGGGAGAGAGAGAGAGAGAGAGAGAGCAGGAGCAGGAGGAGGGGCAGAGAGAGAGGAACAAGCAGGCTCCCAGCAGAGCAGGAAGCCCTATTGGGGGGAGGGGCGGGCCTCCATTCCAAGACCCTGGGATCATGACCTGAGTCAAAGGCACACGCTTCACCAACTGAGCCACCCAGGCACCCTGAGATTAAATCTTTAAATAGGTAAGGATCCAGTAAATGGTGGCTTTCTCATTATTATTATTAGCCAAATGCATTTTTATTCACTGATTCCTCACAAGTTTTGCACTTTTACCTCTATACTTTATTACCATTTTGCTTCTTCAGAATTCCTTCCCTCTCTTCTAAAATCCTATTAAAATTCAAGTTACAGGGCACTTGGGTGGCTCAGTTGGTTAAGTGTTGCCCTCAGCTCAGGTCATGATCTCAGGGTCCTGGGATGAAACCCCACATGTGGTTCCCTGCTCAATGTGGAGTGTGCTTCTCCCTCTCCCTTTGCCCCCCACCCCCACTCCTGCTCTCTCACTCTCTCTCAAATAAATAAATAAAATCTTTAAAAAATAAAATAAAATTCAAGTTCTAGTTCGAGTCAACCTCCTCCAAAAAAGCTTCCCTGACTCTGCCAAGCTAATGTAATCTCTCACTCCTTTGAACTTCTATTGCTCATAGAGTCTATTCTACTCAAGTGGTGGGGTCCTAGCTAATTTCATTAGTTTTCTTTTCATGTATGTAAGTCTGAGATTCCCAGTTAGAGTGCAAATTACTTCTACTAGCAGACATTCCATTATATATATGTCTTTATACCTTTCTGATATCTGACAAATCACCAGGCTTATGCTAAATGCTCAAAAAAATGCTAATCTGATTTATGCACTGAGAAGAAAGTCATCATAATAAAAATACTGGCTGGGGGCACCTGGGTGGCTCAGTGGGTTAACGCCTCTGCCTTCAGCTCGGGTCATGATCTCAGGGTCCTAGGATTGAGCCCCTCCTCGGGCTCTCTGCTCAGCAGGGAGCCTGCTTCCCCTTCTCTCTCTCTGCCTGCCTCTCTGCCTATTTGTGATCTCTGTCAAATAAATAAATAAAATATTAAAAAAAAAAAACTAATTCTACTCTAAAAAGGTTAACTAGAGGCACCTGGGTGGCTCAGTAGGTTAAGTATCTGACTTCAGCTCAGATCATGATCTCAGGGTTGTGGGATCAAGCCCGTGTTGGGCTCCCTGCTCAGCATGAAGTCTACTTGTTCCCTTCCCTCTGCCCCTCCCCTGCCTCATGCACATGCTCGAGCGCTCTTTCTCTCTCTTTTTCTTTCTCTCTCGTGAGCGTGCACACATGCGTGCTTTCTCTCAGAAAAATGAATAAAATCTTAAATAAATAGGTAAACTATGTCTTCTCAAGTAAGTACTAAAAGTTAAGAGTAGATAGCCTGAGGCATACCTTTATTTTCATTCACTGATTTAATTACTATTCCTCATAAAGCGATTAAGAAAATTAAATAACCACATAAAAACTAAAATCTTTTCTCTTTGATAAATTAGTAATTTAACAATAAGAAACAACTGTTCTAATGAGCTGCTACTAAGGGTAAAGCAATTTGAGAGACAGAAGGCAGTTGTTTTATTAAATGCAGCTAATTACCAGAAAATTAAATCTTAGTATGTAGAAAAAGATCTACACTTGATCTTAGCCAAAAGGCCGAGAAGCGATGTAGAAAAAGATCTATAGCACACTAAAACCCAGCAAGATAGAGTCAGCCCAAAATTGTGAAACCCTCTTTTTAGCTGTTAATGCTATTCTAACAAGTTTCCAATAATGTTTAAGCTTTCTCACTGATCCCCAAAAGGAAGGAAAAGCCATTACCTAAGGATGTTGGGATGGGAGAGTCTATTCATGAGCTGAACCTCTTTCAGCATGTTTGCCCGGTTACTGCTCAGTGTGTTCATTTTAAGAGCCATCACTTGGCCAGAAGCTCGGTGACGCACCTAGAAAATAAAACAGAACAAGAAAAGAGGTTCAAAGACAGCAGTTAAACATGAGGTCAAAGTTCCACATGTAAACATGCCAAGACGCTTTAGTGACAGTTTAGACAAAATAGACATTAGGGAACGTTTTTCTATAAACTGATCACATGAGAGTCTCACTTTCATTAATGAAGATGGATTTATTATATTCAAGACCAAAATTGTTTCACATTAAGCTGGCTAGAAAAATATTGTTAATTATACCTCAAGAAATGACATCTTTGTCAAGCTTCCCTGCCTTCTCTCTGCCTGCCTCTCTGCCTACTTACGATCTCTTTCCTCTCTGTCAAATAAATAAATAAAATCTTAAAAAAAACTTTTTTAAAGAAATGACATCTTTTAATACCTTAGTAAAAAATGGGGGAAATTTATTAGGCTGGTTCCGTATGGCCAATATTGCTGAGTCTTAGGACACTAACAGTCCTCTTTGTGGAATTTTAACTGTGCAGAGAAAAGATATATGCATAAGCCTTATATAACACTTAAGGGATTATAAAGCTATCTTTATAGGACAATAAAGCCACATCCTCAAAATCTCCCATATATATAAATGTATATATATGAAAAAAGCATTGAATATTAAATATAGAAAGAAGTCAGTGAAACTTCTAGAATATTATTGTAAGCCAAGCCAAACTGCCTTATAATCATTTAAACATACTCAAGTCAGACGCAAAAAACATGAGCCACACCATATACACAGAGGAAAGTCTACTTCTAAAACATCCACCCTCTATAGAAGTCAGACTATTTTACATGTAAAAATATTGTTTTATAATTTCAATGCATACTCCACAGGTTTTAAAAACTGTAATACTTTACTAGCAAGAAAATTAACTATTTTCACCCTCTAAATGCCTCAGTAGTAGCAAAATGAGACTATCAAAGAAAATATTTTGTCTTACCCAAAAGAAGCTCAACTATTTACTGAAATGTGTTTTTCCTACCAAGAAATTATGAATAAGGCAGTAGAAAAATCACTAAGTACCAAGGACTTCATTACTTTCCAGTTAAAAAAAAATCATTTCAGGGGTGCCCGGGTGGCTCAATCGGTTAGGCATCTGCCTTCGGCTTGGGTCATGATCCCAGAGTCCTAGGATCAGGTCCCCCATCAGGCTCCTTGCTTGGCAGGGAGCCTGCTTCTCCCTCCGCCTCTGTCTGCTTCTCCCCCTTCTCATGCTCTCTCTCTCTCTCCCACAAATAAATAATTTTTTTTTTTTTTTTAAGATTTTAAAACCCAGGCACCCAAATAAAATCTTTAAAAAAAATCATTTTAGGGGCGCCTGGGTGGCTCAGTGGGTTAAAGCCTCTGCCTTCGGCTCAGGTCATGATCTCAGGGTCCTGGGATCGAGCCCCACATCAGGCTCTCTGCTCAGCAGGGAGCCTGCTTCCCCCTCTCTCTCTGCCTGCCTCTCTGGCTACTTGTGATCTCTCTTTCTCTGTCAAATAAATAAATAAAATCTTTAAAAAAAAAAAATCATTTTAGGGTTGCCTGGGTGGCTCAGTTGGTTAAGTGTCCAACTCTTGATTTCAGCTCAGGTCATGATTTTAGGGTCATGAGATCGAGACCCACTTGGGATTCTCAGATTCTCTCTCTCCTTCACCAGTCCCTTCCCCAAACCCCTTCCCCTCTCTAAATAAATAAATAAATAAATAAATAAATAAATAAATAAATAAATAAACAAACAAATAAATAAATAAGATCTTGTACAACAGGGACTTGCTATGCAAAAACGTCATCAATTTATGGTATTCTTTCAGCACGTTTTAATTTACCAAGTAGAAGTTAAGTTACTTAACTCTTTAATCTCAAAAATTCCTTCAAGTGACAACAGATAGCCCTAGGAGGTAAGCATATCTATTAACATAGAACAGACGCCACATTTTATCTTAGAATTCAAAAAAACAATGTTTCAGAGTAGCTAGACAGAAAGGAAAGAAGGAAGCAAAACACTGAGAGCCACAGGAACTCTAGTCAGAAAAACAGAGGCAGAACACTGGCTGTCTCTCCCCTCTTCTAGATCACTTAGTGAGATTTGGAACCCATCTCTCTTCCTAGTGCATCAATGATTCTGTTGTCATGTATCTCGTGATTGAAGAAAGAGAAGTGCCTTTCCTTTTCAGATCCTGCATGGATAAGTTAAAAGAGACATTTATACACAAAGAACACACTGACAGTATTTTTCCAACTCTATTTACAGAAGACATCTGTGTTTTAATAAGGGCTCTCCATTCTGAAAGTTACTCTTCTCCTTTTTTCATCATCTGAAAACTATCACTCTGAGATTTTAACAAAATAGTTTGATATTAAAACAATGCGAATTTCAGGGATGAACAGTCTTGTATTTCAAACCAATCAGGAAAAAACCCTACTTCCTTAAACAAACGGACATGATGAACATGTTCATAACTCATTCTTTTATCTGCATAGAATACTTTTTCTAGCCCCTCAAACTCTACTTATCTTTCAAGACCACACTCAAAATCTCCTCCTCTCGGAAGCCTTCCTTGATTCTCTCTGGGAACTATTTGTGGTTTCCTTCCTTATATTACCTCAAAAAAACATTTGTAACAGCAGTATACTACTGCTTATTACATGGTTCTGTCTATAAATATCTCCCCACCAGGCTATAATACATCTTAAACCAGGATCTATACTGTATCCGTCGTTGTCTTGCAGTGCTAGGAAGGCCTGGCACATCATAAGGGCACAGTGAAAACAATGGCAACAACAGTTAAATGAAACTTCTAAAATACTTTCTAAGGGCCAGTGAATCATTTATTTATGAGTCAGTTAGGCCTCTGACTCTTGATTTCAGCTCAGGTCATGAACTGATGGGCTGTGGGATTGAGTCCCACATCAGGCTCCACACTTAGTACAGTCTTCTTGTCCCTTCCCCCACCCCCCACGCTCCCCTACCCAAATAATAAATAAATAAATAAATAAAATCTTAAAGAAAAAGAAAAGAAAAGTTAAAATGGTGCTTGCTAGGGGACAAAAGTGAGTGGTATAGGTGAAATAGGTAAAGAGATTAAGAAGTACAAACTTCTAGTTATAAAATATTAAGTCAAGGGCATGAAAACTATAGCATGGGGGGATGCCTCAATGACTCAGTTGGTTAAGTGTCTGCCTTCAGTTCAGGTCATGATTCCAGGGTCCTGGGATCGAGCCCTACATCAGGCTCCTTGCTCAGCAGGGAATCTGCTTCTCCCTCTCCCTCTGCTACTCCCTGTTTGTTCTCTTTCTCTCTCTGGAAAATAAATAAATAAAATCTTTTTTTTTAAACCACAGCATAAGGAATATAGTTAATAATATTGTAATAACTTCAAATAGTGACAGATGGTAACTGTACTTATTGTGGTGAGCAATTCATAATGTATAGAATTCTCAAATCTTTATGTTTTACACCTAAAACTAATATGTTAACTATACCTCAACCAAAAATTTAAAAATAAAAATATTAATATAACAATTAAGACCTCAAGACACCTGGGTGGCTCAGTCGCTTAAGCACCTGTCTTCAGCTCAAGTCATGATCCTGGAGTCCTGGGACTGAATCCCGCATCAGGCTCCTTGCTCACCAGGGAGCCTGCTTCTCCCTCTGTCTCCTATTCCCCCTACTTGTGCTTTCACTCTCTCTCCTTCTAACAAATAAAATCTTAAAATAAAAAAACAAGATTAAGACCTAAAAAAATTAAAAATAGAACTGCCACATGATCCAGAAATTCTACTTCTGGGTACATACCCAAAAGAGCTGAAAGCAGGGTTTCAAAAAAATATTTGTACACTCACGTTTATAATAGCATTATTCACAAGAGCCAAAGGTATAAGCAACTCAAGCGTCCGCTGACAGATGAATGGATAAACAAAATGTATACATACACGATGGAATTTATTATTCAGCTTTAAAAAGAAAGGCAATTCTGGGGCGCCTGGGTGGCTCAGTCTGACTGAGCCATCATGTTAAGCGTCTGCCTTCGACTCAGGTCATGATCCCAGGGTCCTGGGATCGAGCCCCGCATCAGGCTCTCTGCTCAGCAGAGAGCTTCCCCCTCTCTCTCTGCCTACCTCTCTGACTACTTGTGATCTCTCTCTCTGTCAAATAAATAAATAAAATCTTAAAAAAAAAAAACAAAAACAGGAAGGAAATTCTGACAAATGCTGTAATATGGATGAACCTTGAAGATGCCATGCTAAGTGAAATAAGCCAGTCACGAAAAGAGAAATACTGTAAACTTCCACTTACTTAAGGTAGTGAAATTTATACAAACAAAACGTAGAATGGCGGCTGCCAGAGGCTTGGGGAGGGGAGTGATTTGGAGTTGTTTACTGTGTATAGAGTTTCAGCTTTGCAAGTTCTGGAGACTGGCATCACAACAATGCAAACTGAACTGTACACTTGAATATTATTAAGATGGTACATCTTATATGTATTTTACCACAATTATAGACAAATGAAGGGAAGAAGGGAAGAAAAGAAAGAAAGAGAGGGAAAACGAAGAGATGAAAAAATTAGTATTTCTCTTTGACTTTTAAACTCATCTGATGCTACTACAGGATCTCCAAATCCACTTTCTAAAGAAGAACAGGGGGTGCCTGGGTGGCTCAGTGGGTTAAGCCTCTGTCTTCGGCTCAGGTCATGATCTCAGGGTCCTGGGATCAAGCCCCATACCTCTGCTGAGCAGAGAGCCTGCTCTCTCTGCCTGCCTCTCTGTCTACTTGTGATCTCTTTCTGTCAAATAAATAAATAAAATATTTAAAAAAAAAAAACAAAGAAGAACATAGCGGAGTGGTAAAGTGCTTGAGCTCTGGAGAAGAGCAGACTGAATCCAAGTCTAACACTTAACTGATTAGAATGACTTTTCTTTGAAGTCTTCAGCTGTAAAATGAAGAGAATAATAGTCTCAAAGAACTGCTATGGAAGATAAAATAGTGTTATGTTAGATTAATAAGATAGTGTATATAAACTACTTAACAGTGCTTGGCACATAATAAATATTCAATATAGAGTTATTGTTTTTAATAAAAGTAAGAAACTATATGCTCACAAGAATTCAGCATAGCAGGTGAATTTGACATAAAACAGAAAATGCATATAATTTTAAGTGAAACAGTAATAATATTCAAATCTGTATAATGCTCCCAAGATTACTTATTTATTACAAAGGGTAAATTTTACCTTTACAATGGAAAGATCTGCTGGCTAGCACCTTAACCAAGGGGTCAGTCACATTTAGCATTACCAAATCTACTGATGTTATTCCTGCTGAAATGTTTACTTTTTTTAAAGATTTTATTTATTTATTTATTTATTTATTTGACAGAGAGAGAGAGAGATCACAAATAGGCAGAGAGGCAGGCAGAGAGAAAGGGAGAAGCAGGCTCCCCACCGAGCAGAGAGCCTGATGCGGGGCTCAATCCCAGGACCCCGAGATCATGACCTGAGCCGAAGGCAGAGGCTTTAACCACTAAGCCACCCAGGCACTCTTTGCTTAAAAGTTTAATTCAAATCTAATCATAAGAAAACAGACACATCCAGAATATCTAAAAGACAACTGAATAGTCCTCTCCAAACAAACAAAATGTGGGGGAATATTCTAGATTAAAAAGAGATTAACAAACATAATCCCTGAAGGGGCGCCTGGGTGGCTCAGTCAGTTAAGCGACTGCCTTTGGCTGAGGTTATGATCCCACAGTCCTGGGATTAAGATCTCACGTAGAGCTCCTTACTCCATGGAGGAGACTGCTTCTCCCTCTCCCTCTGCCTGCCACTCTGCCTACTTGTGTTCTCTATCTCTCTGCCAAATAAATAAACAAAATCTTTAAAAGAAAAACAAAAGTTAACTATTAAATGAATCACTTAACACTTCCAGTCAAGAAGTCACAGTGAGGGGTGCAAGGGTGGCTCAGTGGGTTAAAACCTCTGCCTTCTGCTAGGGTCATGATCTCGGGGTCCTGGGATTGAGCCCCACATTGGGCTCTCTGCTAAGCGTGGAGCCTGCTTCCCCTCCCCCCCCGCCTGCCTCTGCCTACTTGTGATCTCTCTCTCTCCCTCTCTCTGTCAAATCAATCAATCAATCAATCAATCAATCAATCTAAAAAAACAAAAAGACTTAATCAACATTTCAGAAAATCAGACCACCAATGGTAATGTTGCTCCTGGTATTTGAATCTCAATACAATATATCTGTATCAGAAGCCATTTAGCCTTTATTTTATTTTGTTTTAAAGATTTTATTTATTTATTTGACAGAGAGAGATACAGCGAAAGAGGGAACACAAGCAGGAGGAGTGGGAGAGGAAGAAGCAGACTTCACGCTGAGCAGGGAGCCAGATATGGGAAGATCATGACCTGAGCCAAAGGCAAACGTTTAACAACTGAACCACCCAGGCACCCTAGCCTTTATTTTTAAAATATCAACTATAGGGACGCCTGGGTGGTTCAATCAGTTAAATACCTGTTTCTTAATTTTGGCTCAGGTCATGATCTCAGGATTGTGAGATCAAGCCCCATATAGGCCTCTTCGCTGGCATGGAACTTGCTTAAGATTCTCTCTACCCCTTTGCCTCTGCCCCACTCTACTTCTCTCTCTGTCTTCCTCCCTCTCTCTCTCAAAACAAAATATACATACATAGCCTCAGCAATCAGACAACAAAAAGAAATAAAAGGCATCCAAATTGGCAAAGAAGTAGTCCAACTCACTCTTTCTAGATAATATACTTTATGTGGAAAACCCAAAAGACTCCACTCCAAGACTGCTAGAACTCATACAAGAATTCAGTAAAGCAGGGGCGCCTGGGTGGCTCAGTCGTTGAGCGTCTGCCTTCGGCCCAGGTCAGATCCCAGGGACCTGGGATCGAGCCCCGCATCGGGCTCTCTGCTCTGCAGGAAGCCTGCTTCTCCCGCTACCATTCCCTCTGCTTGTGTTCCCTCTCTCGCTGTGTTTCTCTCTGTCAAATAAATAAAATCTTTAAAAAAAAAAAAAAAAAAATTCAGTAAAGTGTCAGAATATAAAATCAATGCACAAAAACCAGTTGCATTTCTATACACCAACAGCAAGACAGAAGAAAGACAAATAAAGAAGTGGATCCCATTTACAATTGCACCCAAAACCATAAAAGATACCTAGGAATAAACCCACCCAAAGAGGCAAAGAATCTCTACTCAGAAAACTATGAAGTGCTCAAGAAAGAAATTGAGGAAGACACACCAAAAAGTGGAAAAACATGG
>CM053606.1:30075825-30093667 GCA_028646535.1 Procyon lotor
CAAATAAATAAATAAAATCTTAAAAAAAAAAAAAAAAGACCTCAATGTGAGGCAGGAATCTATCAAAACCCTAGAGAAGAACATAGGCAGTAACCTCTTTGACATTAGCCACAGCAACTTCTTTCAGGACATGTCTCCAAAGGCAAAGGAAACAAAAGCAAAAATGAACTTTTGGGACTTCATCAAGATAAAAAGCTTCTGCACAGCAAAGTAAACAGTTAACAAAACAAACAGGCAACCCACGGAATGGGAGAAGATATTCACAAATGACACTACAGACAAAGGTCTGATATCTAAGATTTATAAAGAACTCCTCAGACTCAACACTCAAAAAACAGATAATCACATCAAAAAATGGGCAGAAGACATGAACAGACACTTCTCCAAAGAAGACCTACAAATGGCTAACAGACACATGAAAAAATGTTCATCGTCTTTAGCCATCAGGGAGATTCAAATCAAAACCACACTGAAATACCACCTTACACCAGTTCAAATGGCCAAAATCAAAAAGACAATAAACAACAAATGTTGGAGAGAATGTGGAGAAAGGGGAACCCTCTTCCACTGTTGGTGGGAAATCAAGTTGGTGCAGCCACTTTGGAAAACAGTGTGGAGATTCCTCAAGAAATTAAAAATAGAGCTACCCTATGACCCTGCAATTGCAATACTGGGTATTTACACCAAAGAAGCAGATGCAGTACAAAGAAAGGCCACACGTACCCCAAGGTTCATAGCAGCAATGGCCACAATCGCCAAACTGTGGAAAGAACCAAAATGTCCTTCAACAGATGAATGGATAAAGAAGATATAGTACATATATACAATGGAATATTATGCCTCCATCAAAAAGGATGAATATCCAACTTTTGTATCAACATTGACGGGACTGGAAGAGATTATGCAGAGGGAAATAAGTCAAGCAGAGAGAGTCAGTTATCTTATGGTCTTACATGTGGAGCATAAGGAAAAACATGGAGGGCATTGTAAGAAGAAAGGGAAGGGTGAATGGGAGGAAATCAGAGGGGGCAATGAACCAAGAGAGACTGTGGACTCTGAGCAACAAACTAAGGGTTTTGGAGGGGAGCGGGTGGGGGATTGGCCGAGCCTGGTGGTGGGTATTAAGGAAGACACATTGCATGGAGCACTTGGTGTGGTGCATGAACAATTAATCTTGTAACACTGAAAAAATAAAATAAACGTATTTGGGGGAAAAAAATGAATAAATAAAGAGGCTAAGCTCCTTTCAAATCAACTGTTCAGATATTTTTATACCTATACAACAAAATAAGATTGCTTAAGATAATTTTTTAAAATAATTTTTAGTAAAGAAAATAACAAACTATTCTAATTGTAATTCATGGGGCTACTGACCCATACAGTATACAATAAAGATCATGAGAACTTTGCTAGTCATGGTTTTTCATCCTTCATAAAATATAACCCAATAGGTTTTGTTATTTATCTAAAGCCAGGCTTCAGAACTAAATGAGAAATAGTATCGGTTGAACAGATAACATAACTAAGATCTATTTTTAAGGATGAATGACCAGAAGGTCCTAAATTCTAAAATTGAATTTTTTTTTTTTTTTTTTTTTTTATTTGACAGCGAGAAACACAGCGAGAGAGGGAACACAAGCAGAGGGAGTGGTAGCGGGAGAAGCAGGCTTCCTGCCGAGCAAGGAGCCCGATGCGGGGCTCGATCCCAGGACCCTGGGATCATGACCTGAGCCGAAGGCAGACGCTTAATGACTGAGCCACCCAGGCGCCCCCTAAAACTGAATTATTTTAAAGGAATACAAGCAAGCCACATAAATCCACATTCCTAAATGTGAAGTCATCCACCCATCAGTCTTTCTTTTGCTATCTAAGGCAACTGAAAGTCCTTAAGTTACTTATATAATATGTATCTCCCACACCAGAAGTCAAATATTTCCTTTTATTGCTAGTGATACACTTTTTATTTAACATGACCTTTAAAACTCTGTAGTCATCTGTACTTTGTAATCAAAGATAAAAACTAACCATATCCTTGCTGCACTATAGTTATCAGACCAGTGGTTGGCAAACTTTTTCTATAAAGGGTCAGATAGTAAATATCTTAGACTTTAAGGGCCATATGGTCTCTGTTATAACTATTCAACTCTGTCATTGTAGCACAAACGCAATCATAAAACATTCATTGACAAATGGGTGTGGATATATTACAATAAAACTTTATTTAAAAAAATACACCCAGGGCGCCTGGGTGGCTCAGTGGTTAAGCCTATGCCTTTGATTCAGGCCATGATCCCAGGGTCCTGTGATCGAGTCCCACATCGGGTTCCCTCCTCAACAAGAAGCCAGCTTCTCCCGTTCCCACTCCCCCTGCTTGTGTTCCCTTTCTTGCTGTGTCTCTGTCAAATAAATAAAATCTTTAAAAAATTAAAATAAAAAAAAATTTTTAAGTGGCAGGCTATAGTTTATTAAACCCTCTATCAGACTATTACATGAGAAAATAAATAAATAGACCTGCTTCTCTCTTTCCCAATGATAATGTTCTCACTATAAGTTAACTAATTACTTTCTAAAATACCACAAAATAGGGGCGCCTGGGTGGCTCAGTGGGTTAAAGCCTCTGCCTTCAGCTCAGGTCATGATCTCAGGGTCCTGGGATCGAGCCCCGCATCCGGCTCTCTGCTTGGCAGGAAGCCTGCTTCCCCCTCTCTCTAAGCCTGCCTCTCTGCCTACTTGTGATCTTTCTGTCTGTGTCAAATAAATAAATAAATAAAATCTTTTTAAAAAATAAATTAAAAATAATAAAATACCACAAAATAAAATTAACTAGTTTTATCCTATTTCATATTAGGCATTTGTAGTGGGATAATGCTAGCTAGATCTTACTACCTTAAATGAGGAATAGAAGCCAACTATGAAGATCAAATTCAAGTTTGAGATTTGTACTATACACACTATACAGAAAGTATGAGCCAAGAAATTAAAATAAAGCCTTTAGGTTCAGATCTAGAACCTCCAGAAGAGGCAAATGTGAGACCACTGTATTAAGCACATCCACAACCTAGAATACAAGAACCCCAAGGGAAATCATCTCCCACTGGAAACAGACTTTCAGTAAAAAACTATAAATCACAAGAGAAATGAAAATCCATGAAAAAGAGCCAGCAAACCAAACAGTATAGAGTCCACACTCTTAAAAACTGCAACTAATCTGAAAGGGACTTAAAGAAACAAAAAACATTTAAATGGTCAAAATTTACTCAGCTCTATGGAAGTATATTAGAAAACCTATAAGAAATAATAATTTTCTAATAAAATAGAATTTGTCGGGGCGCCTGGGTGGCTCAGTCGTTAAGCGTCTGCCTTCGGCTCAGGTCATGATCCCAGAGTGCTGGGATCGAGCCCCGCATCAGGCTCTCTGCTCAGCAGGAAGCCTGCTTCCGCCCGCTACCATTCTCTCTGCCTGTGTTCCCTCTCTCGCTGTGTTTCTCTCTGTCAAATAAATAAAATCTTAAAAAAAAAAAAAAATAGAGGGGCGCCTGGGTGGCTCAGTCGTTAAGCGTCTGCCTTCGGCCCAGGTCGGATCCCCGGGACCTGGGATCGAGCCCCACATCGGGCTCTCTGCTCTGGAGGAAGCCTGCTTCTCCCGCTACCATTCCCTCTGCTTGTGTTCCCTCTCTAGCTGTGTTTCTCTCTGTCAAATAAATAAAAAATCTTTAAAAAAAAAAAAAAATAGAATTTGTCAAAATTGAATCAAAAGAAAATTCTAAATAGACCAATTACCTCAGAAAAAAAGGAAAAGTATGAAAGTACTTGACCAAGCACTTCACAGGAGAATTCTGTCAAATATTTAAGGAATAATTCCAATACCATTTCAACTTTTCTAAAGCACAAGGGGTACTTTTTTGAGGCAAGAATAACACTGCTATCAAAACCTAGTAACAGAGGCACCTGGGTGGCTTAGTGGGTTGAAGCCTCTTACTTCGGCTCGGGTCATGATCTCGGTGTCCTGGGATCGAGCCCCGCATTGGGCTCTCTGCTCAGCGGGGAGCTTGCTTCCCCCTCTCTCTCTGCCTGCTTGTGATCTCTCATCTCTCTCTCTTTCTCTGTCAAATAAATAAAATCTTTAAAAAACAAACAAACAAAAAAAAAAAAACCTAGTAACAAAAGCATGAAAGAGAAAACCACAGACCATTCTCACAAATATCAAGGCCAAAACACTCCCCCAAAAAGAAGTTGCTGGCACGTGAAAGAATAATGTATCAGGAATGCAAGGATAGCTCACTATTAAAACATCAATATAACTCACTTTACTAAGAGATCAAAAGAGAAAAATACTCTTATGACCATACGGTATTAGAGTCCTCCAGAGAAACAGAACCAATAGGATATATAAAGAGAAAAAGAGATTTATTATAAGGAATTGCTCACATGATAATGGAGGCTGAGAAGTCCCAAGATCTGCAATCAGCAAGCTAGAGACCCAGGAGAGACAATGGTGTAGTTCGAGTCCACGTCTGAAGGCCTGAGATACAGGACAGCTAATAGTGTAAGTTCCAGTCCAAAAGCTGGCACCCTCAAGGGCCAAGAATATTTTGGTTCCAATCCAAAAACAGAAAAAGAACAATGTCGAGGGGTGCCTGGGTGGCTCAGTCGTTAAGTGGCTGCCTTTGGCTCAGGTCATGATCCCAGCGTCCTGGGATTGAGCCCTGCATCGGGCTCCCTGCTCGACAGGAAGCCTGCTTCTCCCGCTACCATTCCCTCTGCTTGTGTTCCCTCTCTCGCTGTGTTTCTCTCTGTCAAATAAACAAAATCTTTAAAAAAAAAAAAAAAAAGAACGAACAATGTCGAACCAAGCAGTCAGGCAAGAAGGGGTTCCTTCTTAATCATAGGAGGGTCAGCCTTTTAATTCTATTCAGACCTTCAAACACCTGGATGAGGGCCTCCCACATTAGGGAGGGCAATCTGCTTTACTCACATCTACTGATTCAAATGTTAATCTCACCCAAAAACATTCTCATAGACATACCCAAAATAATGTCTGACCAAGTATCTGGGCACTTGGTGGCCCAGCAAGTTGACATATAAAATTAGCCATCCTAGGGCGCCTGGGTCGCTCAGTTGGTTAATCGACTGTCTTCAGCTCAGGTCATGATCTCAGGGTCCTGGGATCAAGCCCCACATCGGGCTCCCCATTCAGAGGAGAGCCTGCTTCTCCCTCTCCCTCTGCCTGCCTCTGCCTGTCAAATAAATAAATAAAATTTTTTTAGAAAAAAAAATTAGCCATCATATTATAGATTCTGAAAAGACATTTGGTAAAATTCAACATCCATTCTTCATAAAATAAGTCTTAAGAAAATAGAAAATTTTGGAGTGCTTGGGTGGCTCAGTTGGTTAAGTGTCTGCCTTTGGCTCAGGTCATGATCTCAGGGTCCTAGGATAGTGTCCCATATCGGGCTATCTGCTCAGCAGGGAATTTGCTTCTCCCTCTGGGCTCTCTCTCTTTCTCTCAAATAAATAAATAAAGTCTTAAAAAAAAAAAGAAAATAAACAATTTTTTGTTAAGATTTTAAAGATCCAGGGGCATGGGTGGCTTGGTCGTTAAATGTCTGCCTTCAGCTCAGGTCATGCATGATCCCAGGGTCCTGGGATCAAGCCCCACATCAGGCTCCCTGCCTGGTGGGGATCCTGCTTCTCCCTCTCCCATCCCCCCGCTTGTGTTCCCTCTCTCACTGTCTCTCTCTGTCAAATAAATAAATAAAATCATTTAAAAAAAAAAAGATTTTAAAGATCCAATAGAAAGAAGGTATTTATTTCAGCCTCCAAATCATACTAATTAGGAAACATTACAAGCATTCCCATTAGAGTCAGGAATAAGACAAAGATGACAAATATCACTATTACTTAATATTTTAGGAAGTATTAGTCATTGCAGTTGGTTGAGAAAAAGATGAGGTAAAAAATAAGAAATAAATGTGCCATCATTCACAGCTGGTATGAGTATATGCCTGGACTGAAAATCTATCACAAACATTAAAATAATTGAGTATCTGGGGTGCCTGGGTGGCTCAGTGGGTTAAAGCCTCTGCCTTCGGCTCAGGTCATGATCCCAGGGTCCTGGGATCGAGCCCCGCACCAGGCTCTCTGCTCAGCAGGGAGCCTGCTTCTCTCTCTCTCTCTGCCTGACTCTCTGCCTACTTGTGATCTCTCTCTGTCAAATAAATAAATAAAATCTTTATAAAAAAAAAAAAATTGAGTATGTTGGGGCACCTAGGTGGCTCAGTGGGTTGGAGGCTCTGCCTTCAGCTCAGGTCATTATCTCAGCGTCCTGGGATTGGCCCGCCATCGGGCTCTCTACTCAGCAGGGAGTCGGCTTCCCCCTTTCTCTTCTCCTCTCTCTCTCTCTGCCTGCCTCTCTGCCTACTTGTGAACTCTCTCTGTCAAATAAATAAATAAAATCTTAAAAAAAAAATTCAGTATGTTAGCAGCTTCAAAAGTCAATACGCAAAACTTAGTAGTCTTCATATGCAAACAACAAATAGAAGATAAAATAGAAGGAGAGTTCCAATTTACAACTACAACAGAAAAGAGAAAAAACTAAGAATAAACATTGCAGGAAACATGCGAAATACATATATATTTTTAAATGTTTTAATGTCTACCAAGCAACACAAAATACTTGAACAGATCATAAAGGTATGCCATGTATTTATATAAAAAGATTCAATATCATAAAGATACTAACTCTCCCTAAAACTGTAAGTTTATTCTAATCTCAATAAAAATGACAATAGTATGCTTTTGGAAAACGGCAAATTGATTCTAAAACTCACATAAAAAATAAACACCACCACAATTCTTAAAAGGAAGAATAATGATAGAGAATTAAACTAACTAGATATTAAAATAAAGCTGCAATAATTAAATTATCATAACAACAATTCTTAAAAGGAAGAATAATGATAGAGAACTAAACTAACTAGGTATTAAAATAAAACTGCAATAATTAAATTATTTTAACAGTGTATACTGGTAGATGAATAGACAAATCAAAGTAATAGATTAAAGCTCAGAAACAGACAAAAATACTTAGGAAAATTCAGTATGGAATAAAGAGAACATTTCCAATTAATGAGGAAAATATTAAATATATAATAAATGTTGCTGGTAAAACTGATGAATAGCAAATGGATCAAATATTTAAATATAGGTAGTAAAATCATAAAAGTGATTAGAAAAAATTATAACATAGAAGCACAATGAAAAGATTAAGACAGTTAAAAACAAAATGACTATTTCTACACTGTAAAAATTGTTATAAGCTAGTTTTTTTTTTTTAATATTTTATTTATTTGACAGAGAGAGATCACAAGTAGGCAGAGAGGCAGGCAGAGAGAGGGGGAAACAGGCTCCCCGCTGAGCAGAGAGCCTGATGTGGGGCTCGATCCCAGGACCCTGAGATCATGACCTGAGCCGAAGGCAGAGGCCTTAACCCACTGAGCCACCCAGGCGCCCCTGTTATAAGCTAGTTTAAAAAACACTGTAAGCTTGGAAAACATCTATCATTCACAGCACAAAGGAGTCCTACAGGGTGCCTGGGTGGTTCAGTCACTTAAGCATCTGCCTTTGGCTCAGGTCATGATCCCACATGGGGCTCTCTGCTCACTGCTTCTACCTCTCCCTCTGCCCCCCACTGCTTACATGCCCTCTCTAACAAGTAAGTAAAAAAATCTTAAAGAAAAAAAAAAAGGAGTCCCACAAATCAGTAAGATCCAAGGAAGATAACTTTGTAGAAAACTGGGTGATATGTAATAATTCTAGATAGTAAGGATATAGCACAGTGCACAGAGATAAAGAGATAAAAATCCCTGTCCTCAGGAACGCTGGCTGGTTCAGTCAGTAGAGCATGTGATTCTTGATTTCAGGGTTGTGAGTTCAAGCCTCACACTCGGTACTGAACTTACTTGAAAAGAAAAAAAAAAAATCCCTGCCCTAAAAGAACTCACATTCTAGTGGTCTACTATCTTGGAGTAGATACTCCGCCACTCCCCCCCAGCTCATGTTCTCTCTTTCTAATAAATAAATCAAATCATAAGGGAAAAAAAAAAGATTTCATCTGAGAGAGAGGAGACACCACAAACATGAGTGAGGGGAGGGGCAAAGGGAGAGGGAGAAGCAGACTCCCCACAGAGCAGAGAGCCTCCTGTGGTGCTCCATCCCAGGAGTCTGGGATCATGACCTAAGCTGAAGGCAGGGGCTTAACCAACTGAGCCACCTAGGCACCCCTAAAAAAATTTTAAAAAAAAAGCTAATAAAGGAATATTACAAACAACTCTATACCCATAAATTTGATAACCTCAATTAAATAGACCAATTCCTGGGGCACCGGACTGGCTCAGTTGGTAGAGTATGTGACTCTTGATCTCAGGGTCCTGAGTTCAAGCCCCACACTGTGAGTGTAGCTTACTTTTTAAAAATAAATAAATTAAATAATAACTAAATAGACCAATTCCTTAAAAAAAACAAAATCTGCCAAAACTTATACAAAAAGAAATAGCCGGAATAGGCCTTTATCTATTAAGGAAGTTTAATAAATAATGAATAATCTTCTAAAACAGAAAGCACCAAGCCAAAAAAGGTCCACTGGTGAATTCTACCAACCATTAGAGAAGAAATTATAGCAATTCTCCACAATCTCATCCAGAAGAAAGAAGCAAAGAGAACACTTCTTAACTTATCTATGAGACGAACATTAGTCTAATACCAAAACCAGGCAAAGACATTGCTCAAAAAGAAAAACCACAAATCAACATCTCTCATGAACAGAGATGCAAAATCCTTAACAAAATATTAGCAAATCAAATCTAACAATGCATAAACAGAAAACACCACCATACCCAAGTGGGATTTATCCCAGTCTTGCAAGATTGGTTCAACATTTTGAAATCAATTAATGTAAACCATCACTTCTACAGGTTAAAGAAGCAAAATCAAATGATCATATTAAAAGATGCAAAAAAAGGCATTTGGCAAAATTCAAAACCCATTCATGATTTAAAAACTCTCAGTAAGTAGGAATAGAAGGGAAGTTCCTCAACCTGATAAAGAACATCTACAAAAAACCTATAGCTAACATCATAGTTAATGGTGAGAAACTCAAAGCTTTCCAGTTAAGATTATGAAAATGGTACAGATGTACCTTCACAGTACTGCTTTTCAACATCATACTGGAAGTCTCAGCTAACGCAATAAGATAAGAAAAGATACACAGTTTGGGAAGGAAAAAACTATAGTGGAATTACATTTCTTTTTAAAAAAAATGGCAGGGAACGCCTGGGTGGCTCAACTGGTTAAACCACTGTCTTCGGCTCAGGTCATGATCCCGGGGTCCTGGGATTGAGCCCCACATTGGGCTCCTTGCTCGGCAGGGAGCCTGCTTCTCCCTCTGCCTGCTCTGCCTGCCATGCCCCCTGCTTGCACGCACTCTCTCTCTCTCTCTCTCAAATGAATAAATAAAATCTTTTTTAAAAAATATAAATAAATAAATAAATAAAAATTAAAATTGAAAAAATGGGCAAAAGATTTGAATAGCCATTTCTCTAAAGAAGATACATAAAAGGCCAATAAGCAAAGAAAAGATGCTGAACATCATTAATCACTAGAGAAATGCAAATCAAAGCCACAATGAGATATCATTTCACACCCACTAGGTTTGCTACATTTAAAAAAATGAAAAATAGGGGCACCTGGGTGGCTCAGTGGGTTAAAGCCTCTGTCTTCAGCTTAGGTCATGATCTCAGTGTCCTGGGATCGAGCCCCACATCGGGCTCTCTGCTCGGCGGGGAGCCTGCTTCTCCCTCTCTCTCTCTGCCTGCCTCTCTGCCTGCTTGTGATCTCTCTCTCTCTCTCTGTCAAATAAATAAATAAAATATTTTTTTAAAAAAATGAAAAATAACAAGTGTTGGTGAGACTATGAAGAAATTGGAACTCTTATGCATTGCTGGCAGGGCTGTAAAATGGTGCAGCTGCTGTGGAAAATAGTATGGTGGTTCCTTTGATGAAAGTTAAAAATAGACGGGGCGCCTGGGTGGCTCAGTCGTTAAGCGTCTGCCTTCGGCCCAGGTCATGATCCCAGGGTCCTGGGATCGAGCCCCGCATCGGGCTCTCTGCTCTGCGGGAGGCCTGCTTCTCCCACTACCATTCCCTCTGCTTGTGTTCCCTCTCTCGCTGTGTTTCTCTCTGTCAAATAAATAAAAAATCTTTAAAAAAAAAAAAAAAAAAGAAAGTTAAAAATAGACTAAGTGAAATAAGGCAGTTACAAAAAGACAAATGCTGCATGATTTTGCTTATATAAGGTATCTAGAGTAGTCAAACTCACAGAAATAGAAAGTAGAATGGCTGTTGCCAGGAGCTGGGAAACAAAGGAAGGGGAGAGTTGTTTAATGTGTGTAGAGTTTCAATTTTACAAGATGAAAAAGTTCTGGAGACTGGTTGCACAACAGTGTGAATTACTTAAGACTACTTAACTGTACACTTTGGTTGATAGTAAATTTTATGTTATGTGTATTTGACCACAATTTAAAAAAAGTTAAACACAGAACTTGCTATATGACCCAGGAATTCCACTAACAGTTAAATACCCAAAATAATTGAGAGCAGGAACTCAGATACTTGTACGCTAATGTCCATAGCAGCATTAGTCACAAATAACCAAAAGGTAGAAATAACCCAAATGTCTACCAACAGATGAATGGATAAACAAAATGTGGTAGGTGCAGACAATGTGGTATTATTCAGCCATAAAAAGAAATGAAATTCTAATATATGCTACCATGTGGATGAAATTTACACTAAATGAAATAAGCCAGACAGAGGACAAATATTGTGTGATTCCATTAATATGAAGTACCTACAAAAGGCAAATTCATAGAGAAAGAAAATAGAACATTAGCAGGGACTGGGGATAGGGGGACATGGGGAGTTATTATTTAATGAGGTACAAAGTTTCTGTTTGGGATGATGAAAAGTTCTGGAAAGAGATAATGGTGATTATCACATCACCATTGTACTTAATCACAACATAACAAATGTACTTAATGCTACGGAACTGTATACTTAATATGGTTAAAATGGTAAATTTGTTATATATATTTTACCACAATAAAAAAAAAGAGAGAAAATAGAAGGAAAGGTATAAGAAATGGTGAGTGGAGGCAATGCTATGGAGGTGTTTTGGGTCCAAAAACAGAACATGAGGGAGGCCACCAGGGTGGCTCAGGTGGTTAAGCCTCCAACTCTTGATCCTGACCTCAGAGTCATGAGATTGAGCCCCGCATCAGGCTCCACACTGTGTGTGGAATCCACTTAGATTCTCTCTCTCTCGCACTGCGAAACGTGAACCATGAGAATATCAGTGACACTGATGAGGAGAATAAACTAAATGCCTTTGTAACAGCAAAAAGAAAAAAAAAAGATTCTCTCTCTCAGGGCACCTGGGTGGCTCAGTGGGTTAAAGCCTCTGCCTTTAGTTCAGGTCATGATCTCAGGGTTCTGGAATCGAGCCCCGCATCAGGCTCTCTGCTCAGCGGGGAGCCTGCTTCCCCCTCTCTCTCTGCCTGCCTCTCTGCCTACTTGTGATCTCTCTCTCTGTCAAATAATAAATAAAATCTTTAAAAAAAAAAAAAAGATTCTCCCTCTCGCAGCCTCCCTCCCTACAAGCTCTTTCTCTCTTTCTAAAAAAAAAAAAAGAGAGAGAGAGAGAGAGAACATGAGGGAGTATAGGGGATGTTAGGGTCAAAATATGTTTTCCCTGGGGGGGTGCCTTGGTGGCTCAGTCATTAAGCGTCTGCCTTCGGCTCAGGTCATGATCCCAGAGTCCTGGGATTGAGCCCCGCATCGGGCTCCTTGCTCGGCAGGAAGCCTGCTTCTCCCGCTACCACTCCCTCTGCTTGTGTTCCCTCTCTAGCTGTGTTTCTCTCTGTCAAATAAATAAAAAATCTTAAATTAAAAAAAAGTATGTTTTCCCTGTTTAAAGTTATTTTTTACGGTGAGAGAAATAAATAGAAGGTTTAGAAGTCGATGCGAATCGTTTAATAGAAGAGAAATATGATGTAGGAAAGAGAGGGGAGAAATTCTTAGGTAATGTCTTTGAGTAGGCAACTAGAAAAATGATACAGAAAACAAATGGAAATATGGCTTAGATTGTACCATGGGTAGTTCATCCATAGTGACAAATATAAAGGCTGAGTAGGTAGATGAAGATATGGGTTAGTAGCTATTTGTGGTAACTGTAGGTTGTGGAAGTTCTCCAGCTTGCTTCAGTTTTCTCAGTGAATTAGGAAGCAAGTTCATCACTTGGAAGAAATACTGAACGTTGGATGAGAGAAGAAAAAGTATGAAAAGATGTTCTGGAAGAATAAATGAACCAGGAAACTATGAACATTTTGGAGCACTAAGTGCTCAGCTTTATTAAAAATAACCAAATAAAAACTCTATGTGTGGATATATATCTTCTTACATGTATATATAAAAATTTTATATCAGTATATAAGATGTGTGTATATAATATATGTATAAGCAAAGAAAAGGGTCCAGAAGTATACATTCCAAATTATTAACAGTGCTTATTAATGGAGAGAGAGAGAGAGAGATAGGGTGGGAGAGTAAAATAGACTCCTATATTATTTGAGGTTTTGATCAGCATGTACTAGTTTTATGATTAAAATAAAATAGATTGTTAATAGTTTATTTTTTTAAGATTTTATTTATTTGACAGAGAGAGATACAGTGAGAGAGGGAGTACAAGCAGGGGGAGTGGGAGAGGGAGAAGCAGGCTCTCCGCCAAGCAGGGAGCCCAATGCGGGGCTCGATCCCAGGATCCTGGGGCCATGACCTGAGCCGAAGGTAGATGCTCAATGACTGAGCCACCCAGGTGCCCCAATAGTTTGTTTTTTTTTTTTTTATTAAATTAGAGCCTTTATAAATGCCTCTGGAGAGGGGCGCCTGGGTGGTTCAGTCGTTAAGCGTCTGCCTTCAGCTCGGGTCATGATCCCAGAGTCCTGGGATCGATCCCCACATCGGGCTCCTTGCTCGGCAGGAGGCCTGCTTCTCCCGCTGCCTTTCCCTCTGCTTGTGTTCCCTCTCTCGCTATGTTTCTCTCTGTCAGATAAATAAAATCTTTAAAATAAATAAATAAATGAATGAATGAATGAATGAATGCATGCCTGCCTGCCTGCCTGCCTCTGGAGAGATGGGAGAGGAAAAATAGGATATAAATAATGATTATATACAACTCCCAATGGTAAAATCGTCCCACCCATCCCCTCTAGCTCCAAAGTGTGTGAGGCAGAGATTAGGCACCACCAAGTAAATACAAAAATATCCAGGTTCTGGGGCACCTGAGTGGCTCCATGGGTTAAAGCCTCTGCCTTCAGCTCAGGTCATGACCTCAGGGTCCTGGGATCGAGTCTTTCATGGGGCTCTCTGCTCAGCAGGGAGCCTGCTTCCTTGTCTATCTGCCTGCCTCTCTGCCTACTTGTGATCTCTCTCTCTCTGTCAAACAAATAAAATTTTTAAAAAAGAGTCTATAAAGTATATATATATATATATACACACATCTCCAGGTTCTGACTATAGGCGCTGATGAAGAAGAGGGGGCAGGTCAGGCCTCCCAGGCATAAATGAAGGAGGAGATATGATGTAAATCACATAAGAGTCTCCATCTTCAGGGTGATTCCAATGTGTTGGCTAGCTTGGGCCATCCCCAGAACCCTCCTGCATTCTCCTGTTGTTAAGTACATCTGGGAGCAGGTGCACTGATGACTCCAGGGTTCCCGCCAGCAAGCAAGACCCAGCACTCTGGCCAGGGCCACAGCATCACACATGGACCAGCAAGAGTGCAGCACTGACCAGGCTCACAGCCACCAGCAGTCCCAAAGCCAGAGGAGAGGACAGTTTAGAACACTGATCAAGATCCACAGCACCCAAAAAAAAAAAAAAAGATCCATAGAACCCTCACCCCAATTAGGTAAAGCCTATGTCCTAATTATACACAATTAACAACTTGGCGGTAAAGGTGATTATCAACAAGCCAAAATGAGAAAAGCAGAGGAATCACTCACCTTAAACACTTCAGAGAAGAAGCCAGACCCTATTTTTTCACAGGTGAAGTCATCTAAACGCGTCAGTCTAGAAAAGGCACTTATAAGGGCTCGATATGAAGATGGCCAAACTCTTCCCACTTGGGTTATGTTCCCATCTCCTCCACCACCTCCTTCAAAATCTTCAAGACGCTCCACACGTGGAGGAAAGCCTGCAATTGAATTCCGTTTGCTCCGATCCATTGTCTGAATAATCGCTTTTTTCTTCTCTTAAGAAGGAACTCCACACATAATAAAATTTTGTTGAGTTTTACTTCTCTTCCGGTTTGACACTAAACAAGAGATCAGAAAGGTCTTTCACTAAAACCATAAATGATTATATACATGCAGACCAGTGAATTATCAATGTAAAAATATTTCTTCTTTCACATTCTAGCTCTTGAATTTCAGATTAAAAAAAAAAAAACACTTTATACCTTTACCTTCAAAAAATACTTATATATTTAAAGCCCAAGACATAGTCAGTCTTTAATATAAGTAGACTATAATAAAGATTATCAATTACATTCTAAAAAACAAAATAACAGGGGTGCCTGGGTGGCTTAGTTATTAAGCGTCTGCCTTCAGCTCAGGTCATAATTCCAGGGTCCTGGGATCAAGCCCCACATGAGGCTCCCTGCTCAGTGGGAAGCCTGCTTCTCCCCCTCCCTCTCCCCCCACTTGTGTTCCCTCTCTTGCTGTCTCTCTCTCTGTCAAATAAATAAATAAAAACTTTTTAAGATAATAAATAAAACTTTTTTAAAAATTAAAAATAACAATGATCATGTCTCTCATTTTTTGAGCTCCCACTGTCTAGGAAATATAGTATAAGAGGTGTACATATGTCATCATTTCACTCTCAATAACCCATGACATAAGAATTATGTTCATTTCATAGAGCGGTCATGTAGTCATACTGTCATTAAATGGCAGAGATAAAATTAAAATGCAAGACTTTCTGATTCAAAAGCCTATGTTCAGGGGCACCTAGTGACAAAAGCAGTTAAGCAAGGGAGTCGGTTTCAGCTCAGGTCATGATCTCAGGGTCCTGAGAAGGAGCCTTGCATCCAGCTCTGGGCTCAGCACAGAGTCTGCTTGAGACTTTCCCTCTCCCTTTACCCCTCCTCCCTACCAACCCCCGAGATGCACTCTCTCTCTTTCACTTTCTCTCTAATAAATAAATCCTTAAAAAAAAAAAAAAAAGTCTGCAACTAATGAATTACTGAACACTACATCTGAAACTAATGATGTACTATATGTTGGCTAATTGAATTTAAATTTAAAAAAATATTCAAGGAAGGCCTGGGTGGCTCAGTCAGTTAAGCATCTGCCCTTGGCTCAGGTCATGATCCCAGGATCCTGAGACGAGTCCCTCATCCGGCTCCCTGCTCAATGGGAAGTCTGCTTCTCCCTCTCCCTCTGCCCTCCCCTCTGCTTGTGTGCAGGCTCTCTCTCTCTTTCTCTTTCTCTCTCTCTCTCTCTCTCTCAAATAAACAAAATGTTTAAAAATTTTTTCAGGGATGCCTGGGTGGGTGGCTCAGTCATTAACCGTCTGCCTTCAGCTCAGATCATGATCCAAGAGTCCTAGGATCAAGCCCCACATCAGGCTTCCCGCCCCACGGAAAGCCTGGTTCTCCCTCTCCCACTCCTCTGCTTGTGTTCTCTCTGTCAAATAAATAGATAAAATCATTTAAAAAATTTTTTTTCAAAAAAATAAAAGCATATGTTCATACCAATGCCCTTCATAGCCTGCATTATGTAATTTTCTCTTTATTTGAAAAATTAAGTCCAAATATGTAAAATAATGATGAAGATTTTATACCATAAAATTGTATTATTTCATTTAAAGATTTTTATTTTTATTTATTATTAGAGAGAAAGAGGGAGAGGGAGACAGAATCTGAGACAGACTCTGCACTAAGCACAGAGCCAGATGTGAGGCTGATCCCACAACTATGAGATCATGACCTGAGCCGAAACCAAGAGTTGGACTCTTGAATGAGCCACTCAGGCACCCCAAAATTATATAATTTTAAAAGAAGAAAACTAGGGCACATGGGTGGCTTAGTGGGTTAGGCAACCAGCTCTTGATTTCTGCTCAAGTCATTATCTCAGGGTTGTGAGATCAAACTCAGTGGGGAGTCTGCTTAAGTTTCTCTCTCCCTCACCCTTTGCCCTCCCCACCCTGCTCACATGTTCCCTCTAAAATAAATACATCTTTAAAAAGAAGAAGAAGAAGAAGAAAACCATATCTAAAAGCAATTTAAAAATTCATTACTAATAAAACAGTACAGTCTAGCAGAAGTAAATATTGAAAGGTCCACCCCATCTGGTCCATGATTAAGAATAAAAATGCAAACCCATGTTTTCTTTTAGCCATCTCTCCCTACTTCCACTTTTTTTTCCATGAGAAATGATTATAAGGGTCTTAATGCAGAATACAACATTGTGACTTTTCAGTTAGTAAAATGCTTTCATAAAAGTGCTGAATACCTAGCCCAGACCACCTCTACCACCTCTAACCACGGAGAATAGCAGCATCCTTACAATATGACCCTGCTTCCTTAGCTTTAGCCAGAAGTCAACAGCAGTCTACCCAATATGGACCAATCACAGTTCCCTTCCTGGCAATATGGAATTGGAATTAAGATATCCGAGCCTCAGTCTGGCTGCTTCCTAAAATGGAAGCCGTGTAGTGGCACCTGGCTGGCTCAGTGGGTAGAGCATGCAACTCTTGATCTCAGGGTTGTAAGTTCAAGCCCCATGTTGGATACAGAGATTACTTAAAAATAATTTTAAAAAAAGGAAGCCATGTAAACTCAGGAACTGTTGGCCATGGCCATTTTCTACCACACAGCCTGGAAGGCAGAAAAAGCCAAGAGACTGAGGCCAATCCACAAAGAAAAAAAGATAAAGAGAGAAGTTCCTAATTTTCCCAATGTGCTATATTACCCAATTCCTGAGGCTTCACTGCATCCTGACTTAAGATTCCATGAGATATCCTTGCATCATTAAAATAGATTACCTTGGAGTACCTGGGTGGCTCAGTTGGTTAAGAATCCAATTCTTGATTTTGGCTCAGGTCATGATCTCAGGTTTGGGAGATCAAGCCCCAAGTGAACTCTACACTAGGTGTAAAGCCTGCTTAAGATTCTTTTTCTTCCCCTGCTCCCTCTGGCCCTCCCTTCCTGCTCCCTTCCCTCTACTCCGCCTCTTCTCCTTCTGCCCCGTGCTTGCTCACTCGCTCTAAATAAATAAATAAATATCATCTTTGCTTAAGCTAGTTTTACCAAAGTCTTCAAAGATGGAAGAATAATCCAAGTTCGAAAGTAATAAATCATTTAAGTACTTCTACTGAATCTCACCAAAAAGCGGCAGCAGATCAGATCAAAAATTTAGGAATATAACTCTGGCTATTCGTGGTCTTTTCTGGTTCCATATAAATTTTAGGATTATTTGTTCCATTTCTTTGAAATAAATTGATGGTATTTTGATAGGGATTGCATTAAATGTGTAGATTGCTTTAGGTAGAATGGACATTTTCACAACATTTGTTCTTCCAATCCATGAGCATGGGATGTTTTTCCATTTTTTGGTGTCTTCCTCAATTTCTTTCATGAGCACTTTGTAGTTTTCTGAGTACAGATTCTTTGCCTCTTTGGTTAGGTTTATTCCTAGGTATCTTATGGTTTTGGGTGCAATGGTAA
>CM053606.1:30099528-30143709 GCA_028646535.1 Procyon lotor
AGGAAGGAAGGAAGGAAGGAAGGAAGGAAGGAAGGAAGGGAGGGAGGGAGGGAGGGAGGGAGGGAGGGAGGGAGGGAGGGAGGGAGAAAAGAAAGAGAGGGAGGGAGGGAGGGATGGGGGAGAGGAAGGGTTAGAGGGAATATTACTCAACATTATAATGGCCATATATGAAGAACCCAAAGCTACATCACACTCAAATGAGAGCTTTTCCTCTAAGATCAGGAGGCAGAAAAAGATGTCTACTCTCAACAATTTTATTCACTACAGTACTGGAAGTCCTAGCCACAGCACTCAGACAAGAAAAAGAAATAAAAGATATCCAAATTGGTAAGGAAGAAGTAAAACTTTTAACCATTTGCAGATGACATGATGCTATATATAAAAAACCCTAAAGATGGAACACCTGGGTGGCTCAGTTGGTTAAGTGTCTGCCTTCAGCTCAGGTCATGATCCCAGGGTCCTAGGATCAAATCCTGCTTCGGGCTCCTTGCTCAGTACGGAACCTGCTTCTCCCTCTGCCTGCTGCTCTCCTTGCTTGTGCACTTGCTCTTTCTCTCTCTCTCTCTCTGAAAAGTAAATAAATAAATAAAACCTTAAAAAATAAAATGAAATTAAGCTAAATTAAAACAAATTAAAAAAAGGGGCGCCTGGGTGGCTCAGTCGTTAAGCGTCTGCCTTCGGCTCGGGTCATGATCCCAGGGTCCTGGGATCAAGCCCCGCATCGGGCTCCCTACTCGACAGGAAGCCTGCTTCTCCTGCTACCATTCCCTCTGCTTGTGTTCCCTCTCTCACTGTGCTTTTCTCTGTCAAATAAATAAAATCTTAAAAAAAAAAAAAAAATTTTTTTTTTTTTTTTAAATTAAGGCGGCGCCTGGGTAGCTCAGTCATTGGGCATCTGCCTTCTGCTCAGGTCATGATCCCAGGGTGCTGGGATCGAGTCCCACATTGGGGTCCCTGCTCAGCAGGAAACCTGCTTCTCTCTTTCCCACTCTTTTCCCTCTCTCACTGTGTCTCTCTCTGTCAAATAAATAAATAAAAACCTAAAAAAAAAAAAAAATTAAGGGGTGCCTGTGTGGCTCAGTTGGTTAAGCAACTACTTTTGGCTCAGGTCATGGTCTCAGGGTCCTGAGATCGAACCCTGCATCGGGCTCCCTGCTCAGCGGGGAGCCTGCTTCTCCCTCTTCCACTCCTCCTGCTTGTGTTCCCTCTCTCACTGTGCCTCTGACAAATAAATAAATAAAATCTTTTTTAAAAATTTTAAATTTTTTTTTAAATTAAGAAAGCCCTAAAGACTCCAACAAAAAAACCAACAGAACTGATAACAGTGAAGTCATAGGATACAAAGTTAATATACTGAAATTAGCTGCACTTCTATATACTAAAAATGAAGTAGCATAAAGAGAAATTAAGAAAACAATCCCATTTACAGTTGCACCAAAAAGAATAAAGTATCTAGGAATAAACTTAACCAAGGAGATGAAAGACCTGTATTATGAAAACTATAAAACACTGATAAAAGAAATTGAAGCCAAACAAATAGAAAAATACACCATGTTCATACATCGGAAGAATTAATATTGTTAAAACGTCCATACTACCCAAAGCAATCTACAGATTTAATGCAATCCCCAACAAAATACCAACCTTTTTCACAGAATTACAACAATAATCCTAAAATTTGTATGGAACCACAGAAGACCCTGAATAGCCAAAACAATCTTGAAAAAGAACAACAAAGCTAGAGGTATCATAAGCCTAGATTTAAAGAAATACTACAAACATGGAAACAGTATGAGACTGACATGAAATAGATACATAGATCAATAGAACAGAACAAAGAATCCACAAATAAACCCACACTTTTATGGTCAGTCAATCTATGACAAAGGAGGCAAGAATATACAATGGGAAGAAGACAGTCTCTTCAACAAATGGTGTTGGGAAAACTGGACAGCTACATGTAAAAGAATGAAATCAGACCACTTCTTGTACTATACACAAACGTAAACTCAAAATGGATTAAAGGCCTAAATGTGGGACCTGAAATCATAAGATTCCTAGAAGAAAATATGGGCAGTAATTTGTGTGACAGGAGCCATAGAAACAATTTTCTAGATAGGTCTTCTCAGGCAAGGGAAACAGAAGCAAAATTGAACATAGGAGACTACACAAAAATAAAAAACTTTTGAACAGTAAAGGAAACTATCAACAAAACAAAAAGCAACCTACTAAATGGGAGAAGATATTTGTAAATGATACATATGATAAAGAGTTAATACCTAAAATGTATAAGGAACTTATACAACTCAAATCCAAGAAAATAAATAATTCCATTAAAAATAGACAGACAGAGGGGCGCCTGGGTGGCTCAGTCAGTTAAGTGGCTGCCTTTGGTTCAGGTCATGATCTCAGGGTCCCAGGATTGAGCCCCACATTGGGCTCCCTACTGAGCAGGGAGACTGCTTCTCCCTCTGCCCCTCCCCCTACTTGTACTCTCTCTCTCTCTCTCTCTCTCTCTCTCTCTCTCTTCCTCTCTCTCTCTCTCACCCTCTCATACTCTCAAATAAATAAAATCTTTAAGGGACGACTGGGTGGCTCAGTCGGTTAAGTCACTGCCTTCAGCTCAGGTTGTGATCTCAGGGTCCTGGGATGGTATTATGCTCCTTGCTCAGCGGGGAGCCTGCTTCTCCCTCTGCCTGCTCTGCCTGCTCTGCCTGCTCTGCCTGCCGCTCCCCCTGCTTGTCCTCTTTTTTCTCTCTCT
The DNA here is from genome assembly GCA_028646535.1 of Procyon lotor. Classification (NCBI taxonomy): domain Eukaryota; kingdom Metazoa; phylum Chordata; class Mammalia; order Carnivora; family Procyonidae; genus Procyon; species Procyon lotor. Next base: position 30,102,290 of record CM053606.1, read on the forward strand.
GACAAACAAATAAATAAAATCTTAAAAATAAATTAAAAATAAATAAAATAAAATAAAATCTTTAAAAAAGGAAAACATAATGACTGAAAAAATGCAGATATCACTTTAAAGAGGCAACTTAATTCAAAAGACTACACTCTGTTGATCAAGAATAATTAATTTTCCCAGGACAAGATGGTGCCATCTATGCTTCTGACAGTCTAAGGATCAGAAAAACTGTACATGATAAATGGACTACATTTTATAGAAAGCACATTGTTTCCAAGGTAATCTGGGAAATACTGCAAAGTCTCTACCTTTAGTAAGAATAACACTTTGTTTGCCTGAGGCAATGGAGAAAAAATAAATATTACCAATGTCACTAACAAGGGACTACTACTCCTTTGATCTCCCAAAGGCAGTTTGCCTTGAGACAAACTCAAGGCAACATGGCACAGCTGGGATACCCAACCTACACCTTTATGATGTGAAAACTGGTATATGTTTGAAGTCTTTCATCCAGAAAAAAATGCAAAATTATTGCCCATTCTGGTCAAGAAATGAAACCATTTCTGTTGGAAATGTTAACAATGAAGTTCACTTATTTGAAAACAATTTTACAGGGTGCCTGGGTGGCTCAGTCGTTAAGTGTCTGCCTTCGGCTCAGGTCATGATCCCAGAATCCTGGGATCGAGCCCTGCATCGGGCTCCCTGCTCAGCGGGAAGCCTGCTTCTCCCTCTCCCACTCCTCCTGCTTGTGTTCCTGCTCTCGCTATCTCTCTCCGTCAAATAAATAAATAAAATCTTAAAAAATATATATATATATAGTTAATATATTAAGAATTGCTGTTATAGTCATTTAAATAACTCTTGTATATCTAAGTGCTAGTGAAATTCTATAACACAGAGGTTTCTTTTTTTTAAGATTTTATTTATATGAGAGAGAGAGAGAACATAAGCAGAAGGAAAGGCAGAGAGACAGGGAAAAGCGGACTCCCCGCTAAGCAGGGAACCTGATGCAGGGCTCCATCCAAGGACCCTGAGATCATGACCTGAATCAAAGTCAGTTTCTTAACTAACTGAGCCACCAGGTACCCCCAGAGATTTCCTTTTATAATAAGTTTTTATTGCCTAATAACTGTGATTAAATTAAGGCATTTGCAAAAAAAAGAATAGTTTTCAGCTTGCAAAAACTTGGAATTCTTAAATGAAAACTGGTGGTACTATGAACTGCTTCACTAAAAATATTTCAAGGGGAAATGAGGGACATGTGAAAATTCAGGCGGAAGAAGGTCCTTGTCAGGGAGAAGTTACTGTCACAATGGTGAGGGTGTGGGGTGGGCACTACTGGCATTTTAGTGGGCAGGGTCGAGGGAAGCTAAATGTCCTACAATGCACAGAACAGTCCTGAACAACAAAGAATTGTCCTGCCCTAAATGCCAGTAGTGCCCCCACTGGGAAACACTGTGTTAGAAAAGCTTCATCAGTTTGACTTGAAACTAGGAAATAGCCTTTAGCATTCATTCAAAAAATAACAAAATTACGTTGCTAGCAAGAACACAAATCATTTTTTAGTAACTGTATTCTCAATTTCAATACTTAAAACCTGCGAAGTTCAAAACTTGCTTTCTTTTTCTACATAAGCAAGTATGTATTTTCAAAGGTTAATTTGAGGGGCACCTGAGTGGCTTAGTATGTTGAGCATACTGAACCTACTCTTGATTTCAGTTCAGATCATGATCTCAGGGTCCTGGGACCTAGGCTCAACAGGGTCCCTCTCCCTCTCCTTCTGCCCCTCCTCCAAGTCACACACATGCACACGATTTCTCTTTCTAAAATAAATTAGTTAATTAGTTAAATCTTTTTTTTAAAAAAAGCTTATTTACATGGATACTGGAATTGATTTATTTTTCACAAAGAAGGTACAATTAAAAGCTTTGACTGGGGAAAGTAATCTGAAAAGCTATCAATAAGAGCTAGCTAAATAATCTAGATCCAATATTATATAGTTTATCTTTCAAAGTAGTAATTCTTTGTAGTAATTCAAAGTAAATAATAAATTATTTTCCAGAAAATCAAGGAAACCTTTTTAGGACTCCCATTTAGATCATACTAACATCTGAAATGCTTCTGGAAATAACTGCAGCCACCATTTACCATGGGCCATGTATTCTACCAAGTGTTTTGCATATGCTATCTCTAGTATTTATGACAACACTACAAAGTAGGTATTATTTCCAATTTAAAGAGGACAAAATTAAGACACTGAGATTAAAAGACTCCATCAGGGTGACTGGGTGTCTCAGTGGATTAAAGCCTCTGCCTTCGGCTCAGGTCATGATCCCAGAGTCCTGGGATCGAGCCCCAAGTCAGGCTCCTTGCTCAGGAGGGAGTCTGTTGCTCCCTCTTCCTCTACCCGCCACTCTGCCTACTTGTGCTCTCTCCGTGTCAAGTAATAACTTTTTATTTTTTTTAAGATTTTATTTATTAATTTGATAGAGATCACAAGTAGGCAGAGAGGCAGGCAAAGAGAGAAGGGGAAGCAAGAGTTTTAACCCACTGAGTCACCCAGGTGCCCCAAGTAAATAAACTTTTTTAAAAATCATTAAAAGACTTGATCAGGGCGCCTGGGGGGCTCAGATGGTTAAGCATCTGCCTTCGGCTCAGATCATGATCCCAGCATCCTGGGATGGAGTCCTGCATCAGGCTCCCTGCTCAGTGGAGCGCCTGCTTCTCCCTCTGCCTCTACTTCTCTGTCTCTCTGTCTCGCATGAATAAATAAATAAAAATTTTTAAAAAGAGGCGCCTGGGTGGCTCAATCATTAAGCATCTGCCCTCGGCTCAGGTCATGATCCAGGGTCCTGGGATCTACTCCCGCATCGGGCTCCCTGCTCAGCAGGCCTTCTCTTGCTGTATTTCTCTCTGTCAAATAAATAAAATCTTTAAAAAAAATAAAATAAAATAATTTATAAATAAATAAATAAAAGACTTGCTCAAACTCAAACAATTGCTGACAGACTTGGGATTCAAAGCCAGTAGTTCCAAATTTAAACACTTCCCACTATGACATGTCTCAGAAAAACAGCTAAATTTCTGTGAAAATGATTTGCATATTAGCTAGAGAGAAAGCTACTATTATTCCCCACTCTACCTTGACAACAGAGGCTAAGGAGTATAGCTAAGGAGCATACAATAATAGCTCCACCAACCTCTGGAACAAAAGCTTTCGGTGATTATTTTTTTTAAAGATTTTATAAGATTTGGGGCACCTGGGTGGCTCAGTGAGTTAAGTGTCTGCCTTTGGCTCAGGTCATGATCCCAGGGTCCCGGGATCCAGCCCCACTTTGGGCTCCCTGCTCAGCCAGAAGCCTGCTTCTCTCTCTGCTCCCCTCCCCCACTCGTGCTCTCTGTCTGAAATAAATAAACAAAAACCTTTTAAAAAAAAAAGGATTTTTTTAAGATTTATTTATTTATTTATTCGAGAGAGAGAGAGAGAGAGCATGCAAGCAGGGAGGAAAAGACAGAGTGGGGGAGAGAAAGAATCTCAAGCAGACTCCACCCTGAGCACGAAGCTCAACACAGGGCTCAATCTCACAACACTGAGATCATGACCTGAACCAAAATCAAGAGTCAGATGCTTAACTAACTGAACCATCCAGGTGCCCTAAGCCTTCCATCATTTTATCACATTCTACATACGTAAAAATTAGCATTGGTTTAAATAGACAAGACAGTCTAAAGAATGGATGCCAAGCTGACAAGGAAGATATGCCAACTCCCAATCATTCTTCTTTTCCATTCTAATATATGGGATTTTTTATTTCTTACCCCTTCGTTTCACAGGAACAAAGTAGAGGAAATTTCACAATGGTGGAGATGAAAATAAAATCCCCCAATGCACTGAATAACTGTCAACCAATAGCAGGCAGGACATGGCAAAGTGTCAACCAGCAACCAAAACCTTTCAATATCCATTCAAATATAGAATCACATGTGCCCAAAGTTGGTAATTACTCACAAACTGAGTAAAAAGAATTGCTGAGATTTCAGTGGACTTTTATACCTTGGGTATAAAGAGTAGAAAAGGAATAACAAATAATATCGTAATCATATACTATTTTCTATCATCATAAAAACTTTCAAAGTCAAATAAAACAAAGATTCGTTATGGCTAAGATACGACCCAGAAAACTGGCCATTTTCCAGAATAGGAATACTGACAAGTGCATTAGCTGTGTATCAAGACCAACCACATAGCAAATCTGCATGACAGGTCTGCTCAGCTACTATCCTTTCTATGGACCAACATAGCAAATACAGACACATTTCAGGATGACTGCCTAATTAAAAATAAAAGCAATACTGCTGAACTTGCCATCCTACTGTGAAATAATGAGTTGCAGTTTCCATTCAAACCAAAGGCAATCTAACATAAAAACTGGTATCCCCTATTTAATTAGCCATGAATTACACAATGGCATATATTGCTGTCAGACAGATCAAAAGCCAGTTCTTAAAACTGTATTATCTCTTTTGGATAAACATCTTATCTGCTGTTTTAACTACAATCTACCAGGCCTTAGGTCATAACATAAAACAGAAACTTAGGTTGAAAGTTCTAAAGCCACTTAGATTATTAACTAGTCCAATCTTTTGGTCAGTCCAGGAATACCCCCTCTGTTAACTTACTCAAATGTTTATTAGGTTCCCACTAGGTACAAGGCATTACGAAAAGTGCTATAATATTCACTGAGTATTTACTACAATCCAGACAGTCTTATAAGTGCTTTATATGTTTAATATTCATAACAACCCTATAAAATACCATTATTATCCCTGTTTTATAAATGTGGAAACAAAGATACAAAGGAATTAACTTGTCCAGTTCTTACAACCAAGAAGTCACAGAGCCAGAATTCAAATACAGTGTGACGGGGCGCCTGGGTGGCTCAGTCGTTAAGCGTCTGCCTTTGGCTCAGGTCATGATCCCAGGGTCCTGGGATCGAGCCCCGCATCGGGCTCTTTGCTCGGCAGGGAGCCTGCTTCTCCCGCTACCATTCCCTCTGCTTGTGTCCCCTCTCCAGCTGTGATTCTCTGTCAAATAAATAAAATCTTTAAAAAAAAAAAAAACAAAACAAATACAGTGTGACAATTGCTAAGGGCAGATTAGAAAGGAAGGCTTATTAAGGCAATAACATTGAAGACAGAGAATTTGGAAAGAAGATAAGTGAGACTTTAAAAAGGTGACCAAATGGAAGTAGGAGGTATAAGAAGTATTTGAGATGACTCCAATTTTAACTAGAATTCTTCCCCTGTTTCAAGTTTGGGTGACTGGAAGAATGAGTAGGCATTCACCAAAAGGAGATTTCTGAATTGATTCAAATTCACTCCTGGTCTTATTGAGTTTGAGATGCCTAAAGAAATACCAAGTGACGACACTTAGGAAGCAGTTGAAGATACCACACTGGAGCTCAGAAGAGAGGATTAGGGAGCACCTGGGTGGCTCAGTGGGTTAAAGCCTCTGCCTTTGGCTCAGGTCATGATCTCAGGGTCCTGGGATTGAGCCCCGAGTTGGGCTCTCTGCTCAGCGGGGAGCCTGCTTCCCTCCTCTCTCTGCCTGCCTCTCTGCCTACTTGTGATATCTCTCTCTCTCTGTCAAATAAATAAATAAAATCTTAAAAAAAAAAAAAAAGAAGAGAGGATTAGCCTGGAGATACAGACTTGAAAGTCATTTACACTTACAAATATTCTAAAGAGTTTCCCAAAGTAGAGAATATGAGTAATAGCTAATATTTACTGAGTTGTTATGTGCCAAACCTCAGTCTCCTTCTTTATGTCCTTAAGTGAGATCAGATAAAAGGTGAAGGGAACATCAACGTATACAGGACAAAACAGAAACAAAAGAGGTAAAAATAAAACCAAGAAAAAGTATGTCACATACGCCAAAGGTGGAAATGTTTAATATATCAAATACCACAGGTATTCAAATAATATGAAAAAGTGTCCACTCAGCCTACTGAAAAAACAGCACTAACAAAGAACTCAGTAATTCCTCCTGTGGCTTGTTCTATTATTAGGAAGTTCTTTTTTTTTTTTTTTTAAGATTTATTTATTTGAGAGAGAGAGAGCATGCGTGCGTGAGCAAGCAGGGAGAGGGGCAGAGGCAGAGGGATCATGACCTGAGCTGAAATCAAGAGCCAGAGGCTTAACTGACTGAGCCACCCAGGTGTCCCTATTATTAGAAAGTTCTAATTGTTACAAAAATAATCTTTTCAAAGAAATAAAAGCATAGGGGAACACCTAGGTGGCTCAGTAGGTTAAGAGTCTGACCTCAGCTCAGGTCATGATCCCAGGGTCCTGGGATTGAGTACCACATCAGGCTTCCTGCTCAGCAAGGAGTCTGCTTCTCCTGCCACTTTCCCTGCTTGTGTACTCACTCACTCTTTCTCTCTCCCACTGGCAAATAAATAAAATCTTGAGAGAGAGAGAGAAGAGAGGAAGGAAGGAAGGAAGGAAGGAAGGAAGGAAGGAAGGAAGGAAGGAAGGGAGGGAGGGAGGGAGGGAGGGAGGGAGGGAGGGAGGGAGGAAGGAGAACAGAAAAGAAAAAAAAGAAAAGAAAAAGAAAAGAAAAGCATAGGGGAAAGCATAGTGTTCTATTCAAATTCTGGAATTAAGAGTTATGACTGGGACACCTCAGTAACTCAGTCGGTTAAACAGTCAAGTCTTGATTTCAGCTCAGGTCATGATCTCAAGGTCCTGCTATGGAGCCCTGTGTTAGGTATGGAGCCTGCTTAAGATTCTCTCTCTCTCTCTCTCTCTCTCTCTCTCTCTCCCCCTCCCCATCTGCCCCTCCCCCCCAGCTCCTGTGTGTGCTCTCTCAAAAAAAAAAAAAAGTTATAATGACTAAATATACTAATGACACTTGATCGAATCCTGATTTGAACAAACTAGGTATAAAAGACAACTGTAGAAATTTTAATAAGAACTACTATTAGTTGGTAGAAAAAAATTTTTTTTAAGATTTTATTTATCTATTTATTTATTTGAGAGAGACAGCATGGTCAGGGAGGAGTGGCAGAGGTAGAGAGAGATAAGCAGATTCCCCACTGAGCAGGGAACCTGATACAGGGCTCAATCCCAGGACCCTGGGATCATGACCTGAGCTAAAGGCAAATGCTTAACCAACTAAGCCACCCAGGCAACCAGAAAATTGTTTTTGTGGGGTTTTGTTTTGTTTTGTTTTTAAAGATTTTATTTATTTATTTGACAGAGAGAGAGAGAGAGAGATCGCAAGTAGGCAGACAGGCAGGCAGAGAAGGAGGAAGCAGGCTCCCTGCTGAGCAGAGAGCTCAATTCGGGGCTCAATCCCAAGACCCTGAGATCATGACCTAAGCTGAAGGCTGACGCTTAACCAACTGAGCCAGCCAGGCACCCAGAAAACTGGGGTTTTTTTTATTTATTCTTTTTAGTAATCTCTGCACCCAGTGTGGGGCTCAAACTCACAATCCTAAAGTGAAGAAGCATATGCTCTTCCAACTGAGCAAGCCAGGCACCCTGATGATAATAGAAAATGATTATTAATTTTTGTTTAAATGTGACAATGACATTAAGATTATATAAGACCTATTTTGGGAGAAATATAGATGAAATAGCATATTTGTATTTGCATTAAAATATATCAGAAAAGGTAGATGTAGCAAATTTCACAAAATGTTAACAACTGTTATATATGGGAAATGGATAAATGGGTGTTACATTTTTCTCATAATAACAAAAACAGGGGCGCCTGGGTGGCTCAGTGGGTTAAAACCTCTGCCTTCGGCTCAGGTCATGATCTCAGGGTCCTGCGATCGAGCCCCGTGTCCGGCTCTCTGCTCAGTGGGGAGCCTGCTTCCCCCTCTCCCTCTGTCCGTCTCTCGGCCTACTTGTGATCTCTGTCTCTGTCAAATAAATAAATAAAATCTTTAAAAAAATTAAAAAATTAAAAAAACAAAAAGGTCTCACAAAAAACAGATAAATATTTTGTCAATAAAAACTCCAGGGACGCCTAGGTGGCTCAGTCAGTTAAGCATCTGCCTTCCACTCAGGTCATGATCTTGGGGTCCTGGGACCGAGTTCCCCATCAGACTCTCTGTTAAATGGAGAGTCTGCTTCTCCCTCTCTCTATCTCAAATAAATAAATAAAATTTTTAAAAAGAAAATCCATGGGGCGCCTGGGTGGCTCAGTGGGTTAAGGCCTCTGCCTTCGGCTCAGGTCATGATCCCAGGGTCCTGGGATCGAGCCCACATTGGGCTCTCTGCTCAGCCGGGAGCCTGCTTCCCCCTCTCTCTCTGCCTGCCTCTCTGTCTACCTGTAATCTCTCTCTCTCTCTCTCTCTCTGTCAAATAAATAAATAAATAAAATCTTTTAAAAAAAGAAGAAAAGAAAATCCAGCAAATGAATATAGGTATACCTTACTCCACTGTGCTTCACATTATTGTGCTTCACAGATATTTTTTTTTGTTCTCCCAAATTGAAGTTTGTGGCACTCCTGCATTGGTTAACTCTACTGGCACCATTTTTCCAACAGCATTTCCTCACTTCCTCTCTCTGCCACATTTTGGTAATTCTCAAAATACCACAACCTTTTTCATTATTATATTTATTATGGTGATCATGATCTTTGATGTTACTAATTGTTGGGGGACACCACAAACTGTACCATGTAAGTTGGAGAACTTAATTGAATGTTCTGTGTTCTAACTGCTCCACCAACCAGCTTTTTCTCTCTCCCTCTCCTTGGGTCTCCCTTTCCAGGAGACACAATATTGAAATGTGGACAGTTAATTTCGACTTTCAAGTCTTATTAGTTAAGAAACACATTTCATAAAGCTACAGCTGCTATAGGAAGTGACTCCTCTGATGGATCCAGGAAAAGTAAATTGAAAATCTTCTGGAAAAGGGGCACCTGGGTGGCTCAGTCTATTAAGCCACTGCCTTCAGCTCAGGTCATGAGCCCAGGATCCTGGGATTGAGCCCTGCATCGGGCTCCCTGCTCAGTGGGAAGCCTGCTTTCCCTCTTCCACTCCCCCTGCTCATGTTCCTGCTCTCACTCTCTCTCTCTCTGTTTCAAATAAATTAATAAAATCTTTTTTTAAAAAATCTTCTGGAAAGGATTCACCATTCTAGATGCCAATAAGAACATTTGTGATTCGTGGGAAGAGGTCAAAACCACAATATTAACAAGGGTTTGGAAGAAGTTGATTCCAACCCTCATGGAAAACTGAGGGATTCAAGACATCAGGTGGAGGATATAACTGCAGATAGGGTAGAAATAGCAAGAACACTAGAATTGGAAATGGAGCCTGACAGGGCGCCTGGGTCATTCAGTCAGTTAAACATCTGCCTTCAGCTCAGGTCATGATCTCAGAGTCCTGAGATCAACCCTAACTCAGGGCAGGCTCCTGACTTCTCCCTCCCCTTCTGCCCTTCCCCCTGTTCATCCTAGTGCTCTCGCGCTCTCTCTCTCTCTCTCTCTCTCCCGTGTTCTCTCTCAAATAAATTAATCTTTATAATAAATAAATAAGTAAAAATAAAATATTTTTTAAAAAGTGGGGCCACCTGGGTGACTCAGTCAGTTAAGTGTCTGCCTTCAGCTCAGGTTATGATCTCAGGGTCCTGGGATCGGGCTTCTGCTCGGGGGGGAGTCTGCTTCTCCCTCTCTTTGTCCTCCACCCCCCAGCTCATGCTTGCTTGCTCTCTCTCTCTCCCTCTCAACTAAATAAATAAAATCTAAAAAAAAAAATATATTTTTTGAAGTGGAGCCTGAAGATGTGACTAAACTGTTAAAATCTTATGATAGGGGCGACTGGGTGGCTCAGTGGGTTAAAGCCTCTGCCTTCAGCTCAGGTCATGATCTCAGGGTCCTGGGGATCAAGCCCCACATTGGGCTCTCTGCTCAGCAGGGAGCCTGCTTCCCCTTCTCTCTCTGCCTGCCTCTCTGCCTACTTGTGATCTCTCTCTCTCTCTCTCTCTGTCAAATAAATAAATAAAATCTTTTTTAAAAAATAAATAAATAAATTAGGGCTTTTTTAATAAATTAGTTTTTTATAAATATGGTACAGTACTATAAATGTATTTTCTCTTCCTTATGACTTTTTTTTTTTTTTAAAGATTTTATTTATTTGACAGAGAGAAACACAGCGAGAGAGGGAACACAAGCAGAGGGAATGGTAGCGGGAGAAGCAGGCCTCCTGCCGCGCAGAGAGCCCGATGCGGGGCTCGATCCCAGGCCCCTGGGATCTGACCTGGGCCGAAGGCAGACGCCCAACGACTGAGCCACCCAGGCGCCCCTTCCTTATGACTTTCTTAATAACATTTTCTTTTCTCTAATTTACTTTATGGTAAGAACACAGTACATAATAACATAAGGGCACCTGGGTGGCTCAGTAGGTTGGGTGTCCAATTCTTGATTTTGGCTCAGATCATGATCTCATAATCCTATGATCAAGCCCTGAACCAGCTCCATAGTCAATGGAGGGTCTGCTTGAGACTCTTTCTCTCCCTCTCCCTCTGCCCCTCCCCTCCCTTACTTTGCCTGTGTGGTTGCTTGCTCTCTCTCTCTAAAATAAATAAATCTAGGGGCGCCTGGGTGGCTCAGTCGTTAAGCGTCTGCCTTCGGCCCAGGTCAGATCCCAGGGGCCTAGGATCGAGCCCCGCATCGGGGTCCTTGCTCGGCGGGAAGCCTGCTTCTCCTGCTACCATTCCCTCTGCTTGTGCTTCCTCTCTCGCTGTGTTTCTCTCTGTCAAATAAATAAAATCTTTAAAATAAATCAATCAATCAATCTATCTATCTATCTATCTAAAAGAAGAAGAAAAAAAAAGAGGGGCACCTGGGTATCTCAGACAGTTAAGCATCTGTCTTCAGCTTAGGTCACAATCCCAGAGTCTGGGGATTGAGCCCCGCATTGGTCTCCCTCTCCCTCTGTGCACTCTTTTGCTCTCTCTCAAGTAAATAAATAAGGTCTTAAAAAAAAAAGAATACAGTACATAATATGTATACAAAATATGTGTTAATAAACCCTTTATATTATTGGTAAGGCTTCCAGTCAATAGCAGGCTATTAGTAGTTAGGTTAAGTTAAATGCAGATATTCAACCACATAGAGGGTCAGCACCCCAACCCCTGTGTTATTCAGGGTCCACTGTATTTTTTTTTCCACTGTATTTTTTAATTAAGGTGTGTACATTTTTTTAGATATAATGCTACTGCACACTTAACAGACTACAGTATAGTGTAAACATAAATTTTATATGTACTGGGAAACCAGAAAGTTCATTTTGCTCCCTTTATTACAACATTCACTTTATTGCAGAATGGAATAAACCTGCAATATCTCCAAAGTAAGCCTGTACAGCAGACATCACAAATACCAACACTAGAAATGTAGAAACCAACTGCTCTTATGCTATGTGAATGAGTACTTATTGCCTGGAATAAAATTTCTAATAAAGCAGCATATATATATTCAAAAACTGCTATATCTCGCATGGTTTAGATGGAATAGCAGATGAAGGTGAATTGTGCTAGATAATTCAAAGAGGATGTAGTGATGGCAAAGATACTGAAGTTGAACAAGGCATGTAAAGGCATGAAATTTCATAAAATGAGAGCAGGAAAAAGTGATTTTTCTAAAATAATATATTATTATGTATTTAAAATATATGTGTGTGACTAAAATAACCAGGACAAGTTTTAAAAATTCTGATTCCAATTAGTTTAATAATCTTGGACATGTTACTTAAATTCTGCCCTTATCTATAAGACAGCGATATTACCTATATCTCATTTAGTTATTATGAGAATTAAATGAAAATATACTAAAGAGTTAAAGGATAAAAAAAATGCATGTATGAAGTACCAAGCAAGGTGCCTGTGACACAGTAAGCATTTAATAAATGTGAATTCCCTTTCTTCTCCCTTCCCTGTTCCACCCTTAATCCTAGTTCTGAATGCTGCAAGTATACAACAAAATTAAGACTATTTTTTTTTCTTCTTTATGATAGCTTTTCAGTTAACCAAGTCTAACCCAGGGCAAATACACAGTCTTTCAGATTTCAGATCAAGATCTCCCTGGTTACCTTTTTTAAAATTTAGCCTTAACTGCCATCCAAACTGTCAAACCCCTGCTAAAACATAATAGCAAAAAATGTACACAATATTAAATATATAATCTAATTAGGACAGAATTGAATAGGACTATTATTTCACTAATCTGGATATAAAGAACATAGTTTCTGATCTTCTAAGCATACTAAATGTATCTATAACTTTGTAAGCTGGAACATGAAACTCGACACAGGTAGACTGATATTAGACCCCCAATTCAAATAAGCTGAAATGCTGAAGTACTAGGGAGATGTGCGAATTTCCAGGATAAAATCTCTTTTGATAAATGTTCCCTTTTTGGGGTGGGTGGGTTCCTAGTTTAAGAAGAACCAAACATGACCACTTAGGTCAGATAGGCAACTATTTTTTTTTTTAAGATTTTATTTATTCATTTGACAGAGACATCGAGAGAGGGAACACAAGCAGGGGGAGTGGGAGAGGGAGAAGCAGGCCTCCTGCTTAGCAGGGAGCTCTACTTAGGGCTCCATCCCAGGACCCTGGGATCATGACTGGAGCTGAGGCAGACTTAACGAATGAGCCACCCAGGCATTCCCCCTGCCTTTTTTTAAAAAAAGGTTTTATTTATTTGTCAGAAAGAGAGAGAGAGAGAGCAGGGAGAGCAGCATACAGAGGGAGAAGCAGACTCCCTGCTGAGCAAGAAGCCCAATGCAGGTCTCAATCCCAAGACCCTGGGATCGTGACCTGAGCAGAAGGGAGACACTTAACTCACTGAGCCACCCAGGTGTCCCAACTCATATCTTCTGATAAAGTGAGTTAGAAGGCTATTTCAGAGACTGTGGGAAAGAAAGCAATCAAGAGGAAAGAGGAAGGTAGTTCTGGGGTTAGGGTAGGCTATTCTATAGTTTACATTACAAAGGTCGAAGGAGGACTCTGATAAAAGGGAAAACAAAATTAATAACGTTAAGTATTTGGGCGCCTGGGTGGCTCAGTGGGTTAAAGCCTCTGCCTTCCGCTCAGGTCATGATCTCAGGGTCCTGGGATCAAGCCCCACATCGGGCTCTCTGCTCAGCAGGGAGCCTGCTTCCCCCTCTCTCTGCCTGCCTCTCTGCCTGCTTGTGATCTCTCTCTGTCAAATAAATAAAATCTTTAAAAATAAATAAATAAATAACATTAAGTATTGGGGTGTCTCAGTGGCTCAGTCCTTAAGCATCTGCCTTTGATTCAGGTCATGATCCCAGTGTCCTGGGATCAAGTCCCATATCGGGCTCCCTGCTCAGCAGGAAGCTTGCTTCTCTCCCACTCCCCCTGCTTGTGTTCCCTCTCTCGAGGTCTCTGTCAAGTAAATAAAATCTTAAAAAATAATAATAACATTAGGTGTTATCAAAATATATTCCCAGACACCTGGGTGGCTCAGGAGGTTGAGTGTCTGCCTTCCACAAAGGTCATGACCCTGGGGTCCTGGGATGGAGCCCCATGTCGGGCTCCCTGCTCAGTGAGCTCCCTCTGCCTCTGCCCCCCCACTGTTCATGCTCTTCCTTTCTCTCTCTGCCAAATAAATAAATAAAATCTTAAAAAAATACATATTCCCTCCAAAATATTTTTATTCAACCTTGTTTCTTTCTCAAACGTATTATTTCCACTAAAGGAATATTTTATAGACATTAAAAATGACAGCTACAATAAGCACACAAAGATATAAGTAAAAGAATATTAATTGACACACTGTCATTATCAGTAACAGATAAAACCAGAGACAATCCAAATGTCCATCAATAGGGATAGGTTAAATAAATTAGAGTACATCCATATAACTTAACATTATATAGTCATTAAAAGAACGAAGTCAATTCTATACATACTAACATGGAAAGATGTTCAAGTTTCACTGTTAAATGATTAACAGCAAGTTGCAAAATAGAGTGAATAGTGAGATCTTTTTTTTTTTAGTATAACAATGAACATTATATCCTCTTATCTATAAAATAGAGATAAATATTAACTATATCTCACTGAGTCATTATGAGAATTAAATGAGGATATGCTTAGAAAATAATTTCAAGGAATATATACACTAAACTGTCATCTTGGTGGAGGAAGTGATTATAAGAGACATTCATTTTTTTATGTAATACATTCAGTATGGTGCTTTCTTACAATGATCATGCATTACTTTTATTTCAAAAATGAAGATAAAAAGATAGAACTAAAAACTATCTTTTCATCCCTCCTGCAATGGTAGCTTAGACCACATGAGATAAAATTTATGATATATGTGAAATGGAAAGAGAGTAGGGCAAAGAATGTAAAGATTGAATAGTGATTTAAAAAATTTTTTAAGATTTTATTCAGTCATTTATTTGAGAGAGGGAGAGAGTGAGACAGAGAGAGAGAGAGAGCATGAGTTGGGGGAAGGGCAGAGGGAGAAGCAGACTCTCCGCTGAGTAGGGAGCCCAATGCGGGGGGAGGCTTCATCTCAGGACCCTGAGATCATGACCTGAGCCAAAGGCAGACACCCAACTGAGCCACCCAGGCGCCCCCTTAGTCTGGCTTTTAAAGACCATACTCTACTAAAAGTGGCCTAATCATACCCCAGACTTAACCCACATTTCAGTTGTAGCTCTCCCTTCCTATCTCAGCTAAAGTGATATTCACCTCATTCTAGCTGTTATACTCAATTAATGTCTTCTGGGTCCTCCTATCTCCACTCTTGTACCTGTTTCAATCTATTCTCCAATGAGAGTAAACTTTTGAGAACTCTTCGTTTGTGACACAAAGGCTCTTTCTTATTTGGCCTCAATTCTCATCTCTCTCTACTCCTTTCCACAAACAAAATCTACTCCAGACATAGAGAACTACTTGTAGAGCTCTGCTCACACTTTAATGCCTGTATACAGGTAATATTCTTTCTCTCTGGTATGTTTTTCCTGACCTCTTCCACATAGCTCTCTCAGTAATCATCTCACATGGGAAGTGTCCTCTGACCCCTTGATCTCCTTTTTTTGTGTGTGCTTTGATAATGCCTTGCACAAATCTCTGCCGTTACAGTAATTACACAGTATTTCAATTGTTTATCTGTCTCTTTCACTGGACTATGAGCTCCAGAAGGGCTTAGATTCAAACTTACTCACCTCCAAATGAACTGTGGCATACAAACTTCAAAACTACTATATGAATCAAAATTTACAGTAGAGAAAATAAGAAAATAAATAGGCCATTCAGATTCCATACCTTCTATGTAAAGGCATATTCATTTTTTCATTCACTCAGCCAACAAACATTAATTTAGTACCTACTAGGAGCCAAACACTACGCCAAGTCCTAGCCTAGAGCTTTGGTGATATACGGACATATACACAAAAAGCGCAAAAAGAATTCTGAGAGGATACATTCCAAATGTTAAAATTGGCCATTAACTTTTAGAATCTAGGAGGTGTGAATAATTTTTATCTTTTCCTTTAAAATCACCTCTATTTTCAGGGTGCCTGGGTGATTCAGTAGGTTAAAGCCTCTGCCTTCGGCTCAGGTCATGATCTCAGGGTCCTGGGATCGAGCCCCGCATCGGGCTCTCTGCTCAGCAGGGAGCCTGCTTCCCCCCCCCTCTGCCTGACTCTCTGCCTACTTGGGATCTCTCTCCTCTTTGTCAGATATACATATAAAATCTTTTTCAAAAAAAAAATCACCTCTATTTTCGGGGTGCCTGGGTGGTTCAGTGGATTAAGCCTCTGCCTTCAGCTCATCATGATCCCAGAATCCTGGGATCATGACCCACACTGGGATCTCTGCTCAGCAGGCAGCCTGCTTCTCTCCCTCCCTCTGCCTGCCTCCCTGCCTACTTGTGATCTCTTTCTGTCAAATAAATAAATAAAATCTTAAAAATAAATAAATAAAAATAAAATCACCTCTATTTTCATATTCTACATTAGTGAAATACATTAATTTTATAATCACACACACAAACACACACACACACACACGTGAGGTGTCCTCCCAAATTGCAAATTCCTACCAGTGAGAAGAAATACAACACCCATGGTAAATAATGTATAAATTTGTGAATCATAATGTGATTATGTGAATCATAATGTAAAAGCAAAACAATTTTTGAGAACTTTTAATCAGATTCTAATTATAGAATTCTAATATAGGGGGGCCTGGACAGCTCAGTTGGTTGAGCAACTGCCTTGGGCTGAGGTCATGATCCTGGAGTCCCGGACTGGACTCCACATCAGGGTCCCTGTTCAGTGGGGAGTCTGCTTCTCCCTCTCCCTCTGGCCCTCCCCCAACTTGTGTTTTCTCTCTCTCTTTCAAATAAATAAAATTTTTTTTTAAAAGTTGAAAGAGAGGCACCTGGGTGGCTCACTGGGTTAAAGCCTCTGCCTTCAGCTCAGGTCATGATCTCAGGGTCCTGGGATCGAGCCCCACATCGGGCTTTCTGCTCAGCAGGGAGCCTGCTTCCCCCGCTCTCTCTGCCTGCCTCTCTGCCTACATGTGATCTCTCTCTCTGTCAAATAAATAAATAAAATCTTTTAAAAAAAAAAAAGTTTAAAGAATAAAATTTAATTTAAAAAAAAAGAATTCTAGGGGTGCCTGGGTGGCTATGGCATTAAGCATCTGTCTTCGGCTCAGGTCATGATCCCAGGGTCCTGGGATCGAGCCCCACATCGGGCTCCCTGCTTCTCCCTCTCCCACTCCCCCTGCTTGTATTGCCTCTCTCGCTGTCAAATAAATAAATAAAATCTTTAAAAAATAAAAAAAAAGTTTTTAAAAAGTTAAAAAAAGAATTCTAATACAAAGAATAAAACTAAAGTATGCAAAAATACTTTAAGATTTCCACAGTGCCTACTTTTGAAAAAGATCCCATGCAAATTGTCCAAGGAAAACGCTGACCACAATATCAATACCACCAGTTTTCCACACTGCAGAAAGAAAATAATGTCATTATATTCCACTGAATGCAGAGGAGATGACAGCCTCTATACAATTTATGCAGAAGACAAATTACTAAATAACACCATATTTCATCTGTATAATGGTTTACATTTTATAGTTCATGAAATACTTTGGCCTTCAAAATAATTCTGTTTTGGGGCGCCTGGGTGGCTCAGTCGTTAAGCATCTGCCTTCGGCCCAGGTCAGATCCCAGCGTCCTGGGATCGAGCCCCGCATCGGGCTCTCTGCTCGGCAGGAAGCCTGCTTCTCCTGCTACCACTCCCTCTGCTTGTGTTCCCTCTCTCGCTGTGTTTCTCTCTGTCGAATAAATAAAAAATCTTTAAAAAAAAAAAAATAATAATTCTGTTTTCTTGTTCCCATTGGATAGATAAAAAGTGGAGGATTAAAATGGAGAAGGCCTTTCTAACTATGACTCAAATCCAAAATCCATAAAAGAAAAGATTAAGAAATTTGCCTACATAAAAAAGAAAAATTTGTCTCCATAAGAATACACCTAAATCTAAAAGATTTTCACGGGTATAAAATAAAACAAGTCAGAAGACTAATATCAAAATGGGAAAATATTTGTAATACATAATACACACCACAGGAAAAAATCTATCATATATATATGAACTATATAAAGTATGTGTGTATGTACATATGTATAATATGTAAAGAGACATAGAAATCAATAGAAAAGAGACCTATGACAACAAATAAATATTTAAACAGGTAGTTTACAGAAAATAAAATATGAATAACTCAAACAACATAAAAAGATGCTTAACTTTAACATAATTTTTTAAGACTTAAAACTACTCTGTGGTACCATTTTTCTCTATCAGACTGGCAAAATTCAATTTTGATAACAGCAAAGCCTAATACTAACAACGCTGATCCTAGAGCCAGAGTTTGACTAAACCTAGAGCTTAGTTTGAATTTCTGCCACAGTACCTATAAGATTTGGGCAAGTCTCTTAAATTCTCTTCCTGAATTTATTAGCCTAAAAAATAGAGACAATAATAGTACCTATCTCAAAGGAATATTAGTAATACTAAATGAAGTAAATATATAAAGCAGTTTGAATAGTATCTGGCACATAGTTAGCACCTTTTAAGTATAAGCTACGATCCAGCTAATGCTGGTGAGTCAACAGGCAATGTATATTAAAACAACCTTCAAGGAAAGCAATTTGGCAAATTTCATAGTTATAAATACATATATCCTTTAACTTAGAAATCCCACTTTCTGGGGTGCCTGAGTGGCTCAACTGGCTAAGCACCTGCCTTCAGTTCAGGTCAGGATCCCAGGGTCCTGGGATCAAGCTCTGCCTCAAGTTCCCTACTCAGCAAGGAGTCTGCTTCTCCCTCTCCCTCTGCCCCTCCCTCTGCTCATGCTCTCTCTCTCAAATAAAAAGAATCTTAAAAAAAAAAAAAAAAAAGAGGGCGCCTGGTTGGCTCAGTCAGTTAAGAGTCTGCCTTTGGCTCAGGTCCCGATCTCGGGGTCTTGGGATCAAGCCCCGCATAGGGCTCCTTACTCCATGGGGAGCCTGTTTCTCCCTCTCCCTCTGCCACTCTCCCTGCTTGCACTCTCCCGCTTTCTCTCACTCTGTCAAATAAATAAAATCTTTTTTAGAAAAGCAATTTAAAAATTTTTTAAATTATCACAAGTATACCTCTAACTGAAATAACCACCCACTCTGAGTGCTCAGCAAAAACAATACTAATGAGACACACTGAAGTCATCTCCATATGATGACTTGGAAAATAGTATAATACCCATTGTTGGTCCAAAACATTTAGCATCACCCACACTATATATTGTAATAATTGGGCCTCATTTACTGGAAGATGAAATTCTCATAAAGGCCCTTGTCATAGATTTCAAATTCCAACACAGAGTTCATTTTGCTGAACAATGAAGTGTACAACACTAAGAATATATCTATATACACTTCCACATAGGGGGAAAAAAATTAAGTCAGCTATCTACTCTAAGTAAGCCAAGGAATGAGTACATGTAAATATGTAATTTTCCTTTTACAATTAATATAAGCACAGGGATGCCTGGGTGGCTCAGTTGGTTAAGACTCTCCCTTCAGGGGCGCCTGGGTGGCTCAGTCGTTAAGCGTCTGCCTTCGGCTCAGGTCATGATCCCAGAGTCGTGGGATCGAGCCCTGCATCTGGCTCCTTGCTCGGCAGGAAGCCTGCTTCTCCCGCTACCATTCCCTCTGCTTGTGTTCCTTCTCTCACTGTGTTTCTCTCTGTCAAATAAATAAAATCTTTAAAAAAAAAAAAAAAAAAGACTCTCCCTTCAACTCAGGTCATGATCTCAGGGTCCTGGGATCTGAGTCCCACATCGGGTTCCTTGCCCAGCAGGGAGCCTGCTTCTCCCTCTGCCTGCTACCCCTCCCACACCCCGCTTGTGTATATGCTCCTTCTCTCAAATAAATAAAACTGTTAAGGAAAAAAAAATTAACATAAGCACAAAATGCTATTGGGGATTCTGGGGTAGAGAGTCCCTAGCTTAGTCTCTCAACATATATACACACTTTTAAACAGAATTAAATAGGCCTGGGGCACCTGGGTGGCTCAGTCGTTAAGTGTCTGCCTTCGGCTCGGGTCATGATCCCAGGGTCCTGGGATCGAGCCCCGCATCGGGTTCCTTGCTCGGCAGGAAGCCTGCTTCTCCCGCTACCATTCCCTCTGCTTGTGTTCCCTCTCTCGCTGTGTTTCTCTCTGTCAAATAAATAAAATCTTTAAAAAAAAAAAATAGGCCTGCCATAACTAAATCTCAAAAGATTTTTGTTTGAGACCATCCCAAATATATATCTGTATGAGAGAATAAGATTATCATAGATCCAGGGCACAGGAACTTGACATTAATTCACACAAACATCTGTATCACCTAGTACTACTTTCTTTTCTTTTCTTTTCTTTCTTTCTTTCTTTCTTTCTTTCTTTCTTTCTTTCTTTCTTTCTTTCTTTCTTTCTTTCTTTCTTTCTTTCTTTCATCTATCTATCTATCTATCTATCTATCTATCTATCTATCTGTCAGAGAGCAAGAGCTTGCAAGAGCACAAGCAAGGGGAGCAGCAGGCTCCCTGCTGAGCAAGGAGCCGGATGGGAGACTTGATCCCAGGACTCTGGATCATGACCTGAGCCGGAGGCAGGCACCTAACCGACTGAGCCACCCAGGTGTCCCCCAGTACTACTTTCTAACAAGTAACAAGGAACCTCCAATTCAATCCTGGGTCCCTCAGGTCTGAGCAGCCCCACCTATAAAACCCAGTATCTCCTCTTTCCCATTTCCTGCTATCATACTAGACAATTATGACATCCATACCAATGACATATTCAACATACTTCACAGCCCCACAACCTCCCACTAATTCAATAACCTGTACTTCCATTCCCCTTCAACAGCACTATAACAGTTATATCCTGGAGTTTTTTTGGGTGGGGTTGTTTGTTTGTTTAAGATTATATTTATTTATCTGACAGAGAGAGCACAAGCAGAGGAAGCTGAGAGGGAGAGAGAGAGCAGGCTCTCTGCTGAGCAGGAAGCCAGATGCGGGGCTTAATCCCAGGACCCTGGGATCATGACCTGAACCAAAAGCAAATGCTTAACCAACTGAGCCATGCAGGTACCCCATACCCTCTTTTTTTTAATCTTGAAATAATGAACTCTCAGCTGTCCCATTCTGTATTTCTTTATTATTATACATGTTTTTAGTAATCTCTACACCGATTGTGGGGCTCGAAATTACAACCCCAAGAGCCACACACTCCTCCTCTAACTGAGCCAGCAAGGCACCCCTCCCATTCTGTATTTCTTTTTTTTTTTTTTTTTTTTAAAGATTTTATTTATTTGACAGAGAGAAACACAGTGAGAGAGGGAACACAAGCAGAGGGAATGGTAGCGGGAGAAGCAGGCTTCCTGCAGAGCAGAGAGCCCGATGCGGGGCTCAATCCCAGGCCCCCGGGATCTGACCTGGGCCGAAGGCAGACGCTTAACGACTGAGCCACCCAGGCGCCCCACCATTCTGTATTTCTTAAAGAACCTGGTCTTCAACCACATTTCTGACTGTCTCCTTATTCTCCAAGTACACTGGCCCCTCTGAAGGTTTTACTTCTTAAACACCAGCTTGGACTCTCAGACTCCATCATAACTCCCACAATATTACTAACACTGTAAAGCTACTCTCCATCTTATATTCCCTTCTTATATATTCCAATTCTGGATCAACTCAACCTTATCTTTTCTGTACTCCCACTCTTAGGCTGCTGGGGATAATGTAAAATCCATGCTACTGGGCCCTGTTACAAATATATCTAACTTTTACTGGGCCCTCAATGTGGTCAGCAATCTTTATTTTATTTTTAATCTATTTTCATTTTCCATTGAAGATTTCTGTGTCCCTACTACTTACTATAGCTCCTCAGTCTCCAGAAATAATTGACTTCTCTACAGATAACTAACTAATCACATCAAGAAAATAAGACCATCTGGGGCGCCTGGGTGGCTCAGTGGGTTAAAGCCTCTGCCTTCGGCTCAGGTCAGGATCTCAGGGTCCTGGGATCGAGCCCCACATCGGGCTCTCTGGTCAGCAGGGAGCCTGCTTCTCCCTCTCTCTCTGCCCGCCTCTCTGCCTGTTTGTCACCTCTCTCCCTCTGTCAAATAAATAAATAAAATCTTTAAAAAAAAAAAAAAAAGAAAGAAAGAAAATAAGAACATCTGTCAAATTCCCCCACCTTCTTTTCCTTCTACCACACCATTATCCATCTTAACTTCCAACCCTTTAGTATCAAAGAATGAAATGCCCTGGGGCCCTGCTCATGCGCGCGCGCGCGCGCGCGCTCTCTCTCTCTCTATCACGCTCTGGCTTTCTCTCTCTCTCAAATAAATAAATAAATAAATATTTTTTAAAAATGAAATGCCCAAGATATTTCCTAGGTAAATTTTCCCTCAACCTACAAAACTGTTTCACCCATACTTAAAAACAAAACAAAACATATGTGCCATAGTGAAAAGTTCATATTCTTGGGTGCCTGGGTGGCTCAGTCATTAAGCGTCTGCCTTCGGCTGGGGTCATGATCCCAGGGTCCTGGGATCAAGCCCCACATCAGGCTCCCTGCTCAGCAGGAAGCCTGCTTTTCCCTCTGCCACTTCCCCTGCTTGTGTTCATTCTCCTGCTGTCTCTCTCTCTCTCTCTGTCAAATAAATAAATAAAATCTTTTTTTTTTAAAGTTCATATTCTTGCCTACAGTCTTCCCAGTTGTAAGAGGAATACTGATACCTACATCACAAGACTGTTGTAATCTATAAAGCATCTTTACAGTACCTGACATAGAATATATTCTCAAAAAAGATGTTACCATCAGCTCTCTTTCACAACCACACTTGCTGAAAGAGTAATTTTACTCACTGCCTCCTATTTGTTCCTCAATCCATCATGATCTATTGCTCTCATTTCCACAATTGCACAATTCAAAGTGTCTTTTAGAGGAAACAAGTGATCTCCTAATTGCTAAATTCGGTGGTTTCTTTCTAATCGTCATTCTACTTGAGCTTTGCAGCACCTGACAGTGATGGTCATCCCCTCCCATCTTGAAACCCTTCTTCCTTTGGTCTCTATTATAATACTGTTCTGTTCTTATTCTTGTCCCATTCCTGCAACCTCTCCTTCTCAGTGTCTATTACCCTTTAAACAATGACGTTCCTTCTGGTCCACAGAAGGAACCAGGTCCCCTGGCTCCCCTGGTCCCCTTTCCTTCTCTTCTTTCAGTATTACCATCCCATACTAAGTCTTCAAATATGGCTGTTATAGTCTCTGTGGACCCTCAAATTTATGTATTCGTTTTTTTAAGATTTTATTTACTTGAAAGAAAGAGTGAGAGAGCAAGAGAAGGGAGAGGATGAGAGCGAGAAGCAGGATCCCCACTGAGCAAGGAGCCTGATGCAGTACTTGATCTTAGGACTCCAGGATCATGATCTGAGCCAAACGCAGTCGCTCAACCAACTGAGCCACCCAGGCGCCCTCAAATTTATGTATTCGGTGCCAACCTCTCTCCCAATTTTCAGACCGAAATTTCCAGCAAACCACAGTGATATCTGAAAAACACCTCAAATTAAGCATGTCCAGAACAAAATTCATTGCCTTCCCTCAAAACGACTTCTTCCTGTTCCCTATTACAATTAACACTACCAATGCATCCCAGCAAGGAAGTCAGAACCCCCCCCCCACCCACTAAGCCTCTCAACTCTGGAAACCTCGTGGAATTTAAACCTCCTGGAAGTGCATGTCATTCTCTTCCATTTTCCTACGCTATTCCAGTTCATCCCCTCTGGCCTGGATTAGCACACTGGTTTCCTGCCCACCTAGGCTTTCCGCCTCCACAGTCTTCACTTTCAATTCTTCCTTCGCAAGCTCACCAGAGATAATCAATCATACCAAACTCTTGCTTACAAAACCCTCAGTGGCTCCCCATACCTACAGAATAAAGTCCAAATTCTTCAGCAAGGTTTTCTCAGAGTTGTAAACGGAAAGGTCTTTAAATCAAACAAACATGAGTTTCATTTCTAGCTAAATCTAAATACTGGGTTAGTCCAGAATCTTCCAAGTGAAGGGTAAAAGGCAGAAGTGGGAAAAGGAAGGATGGGGAGAATAAGGATGACAGGAGAAGAGAAGAGAGGGAGGCGGTAGTGTCTTAGGGCGGGGGGCAGAGTACTTTCTTATGTAGAAAGGGAAAGTTTCCGGGGACGAGTACGTTTGAGGGAAGTAAAGTGAGGGAGCCCAGATCTCTGAGGCACGAGGAAGGCTCTCAGCGCGGGGCTGAGCTATCTGAAACAAGAGTTCTCCGAGAAAAAGAGGGCTTCCTGAGTCGCTGAAGTGAGAAAAGTCCCTGAGAGGACTCAAGGACCAGGTCCCTGGCACGAAGAAACTTCTAAAGGGTTCCCGGCCTCTGAGGCGAGGAAGCGGAGGTAAGGGTGGGGACTGTCCCGAGACCCTGAGGAAAGTGAAAAGGGAAGGAAAACGGATCGAGGAATATCCCCAGCCGCTCAGAGGACCCTGGGAAGCGAAGGGGTCCTGTCGGTGCTGAGAGACCCCAGCGCCAATGCTCCGGAGTCGCGGCGCTGGAGCAGGCGCGGGCGCGCGGGCCGGGACACCCCGGGTTTGTGCCCTGTGAGCTCTCCTGGCGTTACCTGAGGCGGGACTGAGCAGCCAGAGGGGTGCCTGCGCGGGCGGGAGGCGAAGGCAGCAGCAAAGTGGGAGCATAGTAGCCCTCACAGCTCGGAGGCGGCAGAGGCTCTTAGCCCACGGAGGTGGTGGGGGTCCCTCGCGCAGAAGCCGGCCACTCGGCGGAACTAGCAGCAGCGAAGGACAAGGAGGCTACTGCCATGGCCCCGCAGTCGGGACCGTTCCCCCCGTCTTTTTGGCGGGGCCAGGCGAATGATCCCCCACGGCGAGCCAGAAAAGGGAGCTGAATCTCCGAGGAGCTCCGCAGCCGCGAGCTACTGAAACGCCTGCCCCGCCAGGCAGGGGGACTGGGGCGGAGCTGAAAGTAAGCACGCCCCTTTCCTCAAGCCTCCGAGCAGCCAATCAATCGTCAATCTTTGATAAACGAGCTAGTGGAATTACCCAATTAGCATTAGGAATGCCACGTGGTATGAGGGTGGCCTCAATGGGCGTCCGGGAAAGCCAATCAACAGCCCAAGGCGCCAACTCTGGGAGACGAAGAGAACCAATAGAAAGGAAGAGGAGGTTAAAAACAGAAGAGGCAGTGTGTTAGGAAGGCGGAACCCAGGAGGAGGGAATACACCTGGGGGAAACCCAAGTCCCGAAGCCTTAGGCGGCGCGGGGAGAACAGTAAACACGAAGGGGAACTATCATTGGTAATTAAAAAAACCAATAGAAAATGGATTCGACTGACGCGGCTTTTCGGTTGGTGAAGGGTATAGGACTACCTGAATAAAGAAAGCTATATGAACGCAGTCCTGCAGAACCTCAGTATAGTGGAAAAACTGATGCATAAACTGTTATTAGCTACCTGAGATTGTAAGAGCAATTGGTAGGGTTAAAATGCTGAGGCAACTATTCATCTAGACTGAGTTTCGATTTGGTGAAGGGTTCTTGGAGGAGACAACAGTTGAGCTGACTTGAAAACTGAAGATTTTCAAAGAGCTGCGTAGGGAATAAGAATTCTGTTCAACTGTTCAACATGCACATATTTCCTTCCTCATGCTTTCCATATACCTGGACTTCAGGTCCTCATAATCTCACGCTTGAGCAGATTGGAACAGGGTTAGAGCTTCCAGGGCTAGAGTAGGCAAAAAAAAAAAAAAAAAAAAAAAAACACTGGAGCATGGGCCTTCCTGCACCAGACTTTAGACTTGCCTCCTACTGGAAGGGTCTTGACAGATGAATGGAGTTTGACTAGGAGCATAGGTGGTGTGCATTCCTGTGGCAATAAAGTTTAAGAAACATGCGTATGAATTCATTCATATGTGGAATCTAAAAAACAAATAATGAATAAACAAAAAGCATAACAGGACCTATAAATATAGACAACAAACTGGGGCGACTGGGTGGCTCAATCCTTAAGCGTCTGCCTTCACCTCAGGTCATGGATCCCCCTGTCCTGGGTTCAAGGCCCATATCCAGCTCCCTGCTCAGCAGGAAACCTGCTTCTCCCTCTTCCCCTCCTCCACCTTGCATTCCCTCTCTCGCTGTTTCTCTCTGTGTCAAATAAATAAAATCTTAAAAAAAAAGAAATACAGAGAACAAACTGGTGGTTGCTAGATAGGACAGGAATAAAATAGGTAAAGGGGAGTGGGAGATACAGGCTTTCACTTATGGAACGAATAAGTCATGAGAATAAAAGGCACAGCATAAGGAATATAGTCAATGATATATTAGCGTTGTGTGGTGACAGATGGTAGTAGCTACACTTGTGGTGAGCATACCATATGTATAAACTTGTCCAATCACTGTCATACGCCTAAAACTAATGTAACATTGTGTGCAACTACACTTAAAAAATTTTTTCAATTTATTTCAATTTATTTTTTAAAGATTTTATTTATTTGACAGAGAGATCACAAGCAGGCAGAGAGGGAGGCAGAGAGAGGGGGAAGCAGGCTCCCCGCCAAGCAAAGATCTCAATATGGGGCTCAATCCCAGGACCCTGAGATCATGACCTGAGCCGAAGGCAGAGGCTTTAACCCACCGAGCCACCCTGGCGCCCCAAATTTTTAAATTTTAAAAGAAAGATAAGACTGGAGGTTCAGTGTGAATTGAGCTTAAATGCCTAATTTGTCCTTTTTTATGCTGTGAGAGCTGTCAAAGATTCTTGAGCAGAGTAGCCTTCACAGGATACTGTTTTAGTTAGATTAATTGGTAGTTCACAGTATCTCCAAAAGAAGAAAAGAAATCACCCCAGCTCAGGACATTTGGCCCAGAGCCTTTTCCCTATCATGCTTCTGGCAATATATGATGTGCTGCCACCTGGTGACAGTTCAAATACCATTGTTCCACATTGCTATTGAATTTTTCTGTTGTTTGAGCCCAGGCATCCTGGCAAACAAAGCCAGATGCAAAGTAGTTGATAAATAAGTACAGCACTTGTACCAAGCAGAATTGAATGATGCCATCATACCAGACGTTATCATACAGCCAGTGAAAGATGTAAAAGACTGGGATTACTTGTACCTTGAGAAGGAAGATGAGTTCTGATGGCAAGTATTTAGTTTTTTGAACAAGTTCTGTTTGACCCAAGTCTGATCTCTATCATTCCACTCTCAGCAATCTCTTTTTTCTTTTAGAATTTATGTATTTATTTGAGAGAGAGAGTTGAGGGGGAGAGGGAGAGAATCTCAAGCATACTTCCCTCTTAATCCCACAACCTTGAGATCATGACCTGAGCCGAAATCAAGAGTTGGAAGCCTGACTGCCTGAACCACCCAGGTGCCCCTCAGCAAGCTCCTTAATATTGAGAAAGAACCAAGGAATTCCTTAGAGCTATTCAGGTATCAAAGGTCCACTCTTCATGACCTGTCTGTTAGTTAGGCCAAGCCCTTGAATATACCTCATAAGAGGAAGTAGTTCCTACCTACTCATTCAGCCTTTTATTATGCTTTTATTTCAGATAATTGTCTCCTCTTCCCAGCTAGATGGAGCTAAGACCTGGGACCCTTATGAACCCACTGCACATCTTAGCTGAGGGCAAATACACACCAGGGCTGGTATGTATTACGTTCAATAAATATCCACTTGGTGGATAAATGCCATTATCCTTTGTCTATGTTTATTTTTTTTTAAATATTTTATTTATTTATTTGTCAGAGAGAGAGAGAGAATACAAGCAGGCAGAGAGGCAGAAACAGGCTCCCTGCTGAGCAAGGAGCCCGATGTGGGACTCGATCCCAGGACCCTGGGATCATGACCTGAGCTGAAGGCAGCTGCTCAACCAACTGAGGCACCCAGGCGTCCCTCCTTTGTCTATGTTTAGCAGTGGAAGAAACCTCATAAGATCTTAGTGGGATGCTACTGCTTCTAAGGAAATCTTAGACTGCATTGTCTAGAATACAAAATCCAGGTAAGGTGAAAGTAAAGCTGCCCTTAGTCTGCATAGAAAGATATACTTCCCAGGGAGCAACCAAGTGATGAAAGGATTAGAACCAATAGCCACAAGGCCTAGTTTTTTGTTGTTGTTGTTTTAAGATTTTATTTATTTATTTGACAGAGAGGAGAGAGAGCACAAGTAGGCAGAGAGGCAGGCAGAGAGAGAGAGAGAAGCAGGCTCCCTGCTGAGCAGAGAGCCTCACGTGGGGCTGGATCCCAGGACCCCAGGATCATGACCTGAGCCGAAGGCAGATGCTTAACGACTGAGCCACCCAGGCACCCCAAGGTCTAGTTTTTTAATATAAAAGGAAATATCCCAGTACATCACTCCTAGTGATTCAGTGAGTATTACATCATGAAATTTGGGGGCACCTGGGTGGCTCAATCTGTTAAGCATCCACCTTCTGTTCGGGTCATGATCCAGTGGTCCTGGGATCGAGTCCTGAGTCGGGTTCCCTGCTCAGCAGGAGGCCTGCTTCTCCCTCTCCCTCTGTGCTCATGCGCACCCTCTCTCTCTCTCTCTTTCGCTCTCTCAAATAAAATCTTTTAAAAAAAAAAAGTAAATCATGAAATTTCTTTCATTTGGTAAATATACACGTATTTTTTATTAAATGATATACATGTATTTATTTACTACAATGTAAACTGTATTTCTTACTGGAGCTCACAATCAAAAAATTCTAAAAGCCATTGGATTAGAGGCAGAAACTGGAAGAAAACTGCTACAGAAATGCAAGCTGGGCTGGGCTGCTGAGGATGAGGTGTGGTGGGACTGAAGTAAGCTTTAAGAGGCAGAAGCTGCAGATGAGGAGAGGAAGCCTCCTACTACTCAGGTTCAGGGCCTACCCGAATGCCTCAGCTCTCCTCTGCATCCCCACAGCAATACTGCCCCAAAGCACTGTCCTACCTCATTCTACCCACCAGAACGGGAGCTCTCATTTCCTACCAAGTTCCACTGAGCACAGGGCTTGAACTTGGAAGGTATAGCTATAAATATCTATGAACTTGGATTTCAGAGAGAGATGGCAGGAAGCGGTCAGGTAAGGAGGAAGAAAAGGTACAGTATCCCATGTAGGTGCCGATTCACAGAAGATATCAGGGAGGGTTAAAACATTTTATTGCAGTTGGTGGACAAGGATGGGCAGGCAGTGACAAGCCTCAGTATGGAGGGCAGATACCAGCTAGATCAAGAGAGGAGGGGTGGAGGGGCCAGAAACAGGGCCTTGGAGGGGAAGGTGAGCAAAACTACTCTTACAAGTCCTTACAGGTCACTCAGGAACATGGTGAGGCCCTTAAAGAAGTGGTTCTCCTGCTCAAGGGTCTAGGCCTAGAGCTGTAAGCTGCTGGGCTCCAGTCTAGAAAGTGTGCTCCTCTGGAGATCTAAGAGAGAAAAGGAAGAGAAAACAAACCATCAGCAAGCACTATGATACACACAGAACTAAACCCTGGGCCTGTCTGATGAGGAGGAACATACAGGCCTAACTTGGGATAAGTAATAACAGAGGATGATGGATTCACAAAAAAAGAGGCAGAGACTACATTCTACCCAGTGCCAAACAATTAGGCAGCAGATACCCATGAACCATTCAGATTCAGGCTCACCCACACCTAGGATCCCTGCCCTTACCCCCACCTAGCTTCCTTAAAAGTTCCCAGCCGCTGTAACTGTCCGGAAGACTGACTTCAGAGCTAGATGAAGAAAAAGACGTGGCGAAGGTGGCAGCCACAGGCAGGTTAGATTGGAGGATGTGAATGGAGGTCCTAGAAAGGGAAAGAGAATCAGAGGCAGAGATGGTGACTGCAGGACAAGGGGACCCTCCCAACACAGAACTGCCCTGCATCCTGAGGCCAGAACTCCAGTCTCCTCCCTCTCCATCCTCTAAACATATAAAAATACCTCAGTGCCCCTGTATCAAGTAAAGAATGCCCAGTACTATCTTTATGGCTGTAACGCAGACACTCATACCACCCCTAACAACTGATGTCAAATCTAGGATGAATGGCTCAACTGGTCAAGCATCTGACTCTTGATTTCAGCTTGGGTCATGATCTTGGAGTTCTGGGATCGAGCTCCACGCTGGGCTCTGCACTCAGCGCAGTCTGCTTGAGATATTCCCTCTCTCCCTCTCTCTCTCTCTCTCTCTCTCTCCCTATTTCCCCTCTCCCCTTGCTCACACTCTCTCTCTCTCTCATTCCCTCTCAAATAAATAAATAAATAAAATCTTTTTTAAAATCTACAACAGCTGAACCTTGGTCCCCAATGCCTGGCCTCTGAGACAAATCCCTTCCACTGCCACAAGCACCCACATCCCCTGACCTGTGGAGGTTGTGCTCACGCCAAGCATCCTGTGCCTCTGTCCTGGCAGCCTCCAGGGTGTGACCCTTGCCCTCCTGGCCACTTTGCAGCTGCTCCAACATCTGCCAGACCACAGACCCAGGTAGGCCCAAACCTCTCCCTCTCCAGGAGGAATTCCCCTCCCCACCACTGGCGTATTCAGCACACATGGAACGCTCCTGTGGGCAATGACAGTTTCTCAACCTGGAGAAGAGGGCTTGGGATAAAGAGTTTTGGAGAGAGGTAGAGTCAGCGCAGGGAAGAGAGAAACAGACAGGGGTGGAAAAGAGTATCCTGGCCTGCCTGCAGATCAGAATAGACAGAGAAGAAAAGAAGGGGCCTCCACAGGGAAATATGAAGAGATAAGTCGGATGCTAGTCCTACCTTCCAGCTGTGAGCCTGAGCTTGCTGCCCCTCAGCCATCTGTTTCAGCAGCAGCTCCTGGTGCTGGCCTTCAGATGAGAGAAAAACATAAGGGAGCCATTCTCCAACTTCTTTCCCTTCCCCTCCCTGCCTTGTGCCCAGCCCGGTGCTGAAAACTGTGATGGAACATTCTGGTGTAGCTATTGGGAAGCTTCCAAGCTGACTGGGGAGACTAGACTCACACCATGGAGGCAAGACAAAACACTTGGCCAGACTTCTGAGCAACTCAAGCAATCAGAGCTACGGCCACTGACTGGGATAGCAAAAAGACTCTCCAGAAAAAGAGAACAGGTGAATTCATACGCACCCCCAATCTTTTACTCACTCAGCTGGTCCCGCAGCAGCTTCAGCTCCTCCCGAAGAATCTCTGACTCCTCCCACAGGAGTTGCCGCCTGCACAGATGACAGCAGTGTCATCCTAAAGCCAATCAACAAGCCCAGAGGACACTACCAGGAGTTAGAGGCCTGAGGAAGGAGAGAACTTGCCCATCACATACTCATTTTGCAGCTCTTGGCGAAGGCCACTAGAAGCACTGCACTTTCGTGGTCCTGTTTGTATTTGGGCGTGGGCCTGTTCCTGCACCTGGCTTCGAAGGCCCTGAAGTTCCCTTCTCAGACCCTCCAGGCGTTGCTCCAAGAGGAGGGCCCTCCGTTCTGGGCCCCCCTGCAGCAACTTTAGTGAAGCTGTAGTGGGACAAGTTGAGTGTCAGCCCTTCTGAGAGCTTTGTACACGAGCCTAGATACTCCACTTGCAAATCAAGACACAAGTAAGTGCACAAGAGCTGTGTAACAAAATCATGCGCATACATAATAAGCTATACGTATGAAAAAAAGAACTGGCCAGATACCTTCCAGGGCACAGATCTGGTACTTCTGCTGCTCTTGCTCTTCCAGCAGCCCCTGCACAGCCTGCCTTAGTGCCTCAGTCACCTACCCAGGCAAGAAAAACCACATGAGCTACTGTGTAAAGGGCTTCCCCAACCCCTGATATCCTCATCTCATACAAACACCACACATACAAACCTAGGAGTCCATGCTTTACCTGAGCCTGAGATTGGAGCTGGGATCGCAGAATACTAACTTCATCCCGGAGTGAAGTGGCTCTATGGGCCTCAGCCCAACTCAGCCTCTCTGGAACAAAGGAAGTCTCTAGAGCCCAAGGCTGTATAGTTTGGACTGCAGACTGTGGAGGCAAGTGATGAGGGGAAATCCAGGTCCCGGCCAGGTCTCCTGTTGAGGGAGTAAGTAAGGAACAATTGTGAGGCCTATCTTTGAGGGAAAACAGATATTGGTTCAGGAAAGAAAACAATTGGTACTTGGAAGGAATAGTGGATGGTACAGGCACTGGAAAAAGGCAGATCCTGGAAAGAGAAAAGGCTGGAGGGTAGAAAAGGGACAACACTTACCTGCTCTGGAGACTCCAAGAGGATACAGCCGCTGCTACAAAAGAAATAATTGCACAGGCCAATAAGCTCTGAGTGTCCCTAAACCCAAAACTCCAAATGGGGGCCCTTAGGTGCCCCCTCACCTTAATCCTAGCCACATTTCCATCAGTAGCATTGAGAAGTGCGTCGAGGTGTTCAGACCAGCTCAGGCTCCTACTCATAACCTTCGGCGAGGCTGCGTCCTGGAGTCTTGTGCCCTTGCTCTCCCAGCCCGGAATACCCGAAGCACAGCCCAGTAAAGCCACACGTCAGATAGTGGGGATCGGGGATGTTAATACTAAACGTAGGGATACAGTATCAGGCCAAAATTGGGACTAGTCAGGGGAACAGCGAGTGCTTGGGGAAAGCAGGGGGAAAGCGAGATACTCTGATACGCAGATATCAGGTGGGAGTTGAGAATGCTAAATCTTGGTCGAGATCTCTCCAGATCCAAGACACAAGCGTCATCATGCCGAACCTCTGCAAAGGGCTACAGCAGCCACCCGGTTCAAATCCTCCTTATAGACCGGCGAAGTACGACTTCGGACTTCCAGCCGCACCGCCACTTGGGAAACTGAGTTCGTCTCTCGCAGAGACAACCGGCGATGGAGGCTGCCGAACTACGTTTCCCTGGAAGCGACACGAACATTCAAACCCCCACCGTGAAGCTTGCCGGGAAACTGAGGCTTTTGGATTCTTTAGTTGTCGTCCTCGAAGACCAAGTGAACTACACATCCCAAGATGCATTGCACCGAGTCAACGCTTATCCCGCTGCTGGTCCCAGTAGTTCCTGGGAAATGAAGTCCAAGCTACCTTGAAACTTAACGGACCAGGTTATCCTTAAGACTCCATTCCCCAGCAAGCTCTGCGCGTAGCGTGCGCTATGGAGCCGCAGGTCGCAGAACTGAAGCAGAAGATCGAGGACACGTTGTGCCCTTTTGGCTTCGAGGTTTACCCTTTTCAGGTTGGTTCATCCCTTCTGCGGTGCTGGGCGAGGTATATATGATTGGCCTGGGTGTTACTGGCGTGAAGCCTGAGTGTCTTCAGGTCCTTCCCGAGCTCCTCTGGCCGCGTGTCCCTCTGACCTAAAGGAACAGGGTGTCAGCCAAGACTTGGTTTAAAAACGTAGAGAAAAGGTCGCACGTTTGTCCTTTTACGCCCGTATAATGCCGTATTGATAAATGGGAGAAACAGTCCAGTAATTCTGTGGCTCTGTCACCTCCACAATTCAGAGGAAAAAGTGACCTTTGGAGCCAGTCACTTTAGAAACCCCCATGAAGGAATTAGGATAGGGCAAGGCCTGGAAGTTTTGCGTAGCTAACATTTTGGCCATCTGAGGAGGAAAGGGCATTCCTGTTGTTGAACAAGCAAACAATTGGCTGGTTTGTTCCATCTAACAACAGAAGAATAATTCATGATGTTGCAAATCACCAGCGCTGTGCTGGATACAGAAACTGTGCACTTGCTTGACACAGAAGTCTGGCACCACCACCTACCCTTGTTTACATAGATCCATTTCCCCCTTATCCAGTGCCCCCTGTACTAAGCTGTGTGCTTGTACAAAGCTAAATCAACTCAGCTTGAGCCCTTTACCTGGTGCTTAAAAGCAGCCCACTCCCACCTCTTCACTGAGTGGCCCACAGCAGTGTTGGAAAAGAATACAGAGGAAGAGGTAGGTTGAGTCTCCTTAAGAAGGACTAACTAGAAAAAATGGGGTTGAACTACATGTGAAAAGAAGGAAAGAGAATTATGTACATCCCAAATATCAGGAACAGCTCTAGTAAAGGTGTGGAGGTGGTTGTGGATGACAAGTATGAAGAGAGTGAGAATGACTGGTGGGTTAGGTAGACCTGGGTGGGTAATGGGAGTTACTGTACTGAACAAAGCCAGTCATCCTGGGCTCTTACTTCTGACCCCTTCCCTCCCCCACATTCAGTCACACACCAAGACCTTTAGGAATCTGTCACCTGAATCTCCCAAATCCATTCCCTTCCTTCCAACCCCTCTATGCTCTGGTGGTCCAGCCCAGTATTCCTCACTTGGATTACTGCAGTAACCTGCTTGCTGTCATTCTGCATGCAATCCGTCCTCCACACTGCAGCCAGATCTTTCTAAAACTGGTCACGTCTGTTTACTCCGTAAGTCTTCCCTCTGTGAGTCTAGCCCCTCATCACCAAATTAGACCCATATTCCTTAAATTGGTATTCTAGGCCACTCATAATCTCATGCCTACTGATCTCTCCACCCCTCCCTTGCTCCCCTTCACTTCTATCAAACTGGACAATTTGCTGTTTTCCAAATATGCCCTTTTTGCGTGTCTTTGCTAATGCTGTGAGCTCTATTTATGATACATAACGGATTCTCCCTCCCCACATCAGCCTGTTAGATTCCTTCCTACCCTTCAAAACAGCTTCCAAGAAGCCTTTTCTAATTTCACAGGACCCTCATCTGGTAGTGTGATTGCACTAATCACAGTATAATTTCTTTTGGTTCTTAGTTGTTCATGAATGCTCTTCCTCTCTCTTCCAAATTCCTTGTCATATTCCCCCATGGAGAAGTGCCCCCATAAATATACACCATGCAACATCAGTACAAATCCATTGACTGAATAAATGAAATAGAGACTGAGGCAAGATATACGAGGCCTTGAATGCTAGGATGAGGTAGGGGCCTAGCAAAGGCCTAAATTACCCCTCCTGTGTGGCCTGAATTTTCTCTGTTCCAGGTGGCATGGTATAATGCACTCCTGCCTCCAACCTTTCACCTAACCCTGCCAGGACCTACCCTGGCCTTCCTGGTACTCAGCACACCTGCCATGTTTGACCGGGCCCTCAAACCCTTCCTGCAGAGCTGCCACCTCCAACGACTGACTGACCCTGTGGACCAATGTGTGGCCTATCACTTGGGCCGCGTTAGAGAGGTGAGCAAGGCTCATATATCCCCCCAGCTTCCAAACCTGTAGCTGCTTCCAGCTCCTCTAAACTCAGTGCAGGACTAGACCTTTGTAGAGCCAAGAGCCACTTCCCAGATAGAAGGGTATCCTAAAACCATCCTTGACATTATGATCTCTCCCCCTTCTGCTTTATCTTACCCCAGTTTCAGCTACCTTCTAGCAACCCCCAAGTCTAGAATCAATATCATTCACCCTATTCAGATGGGCAATTTATTATATGAACCTTAAACCAGACTTCCCTTGGCCTGCAAGTGAAATAGGAATAAGCCCAGCATCTCCAAAGCATCTCTCACCTGTCTTTGCCCTAGACCGGAAGTTTTGTGCTGTCTTCGGGGCCTGTTGAGGATGAACAGTATTTCCTCGCCATACACGTGCACATAAAATACATACACATACATTGGATCTCCCCAAAGCTGGGCCAAGTCTTCCTCCACACTGGGACTCTGGAAAGCAGAGACCAGTCACCCCTTATAATAAATTTTTGTTTAAAGATTTATTTATGGAGCGCCTAGGTGGCTCAGTGGGTTAAAGCCTCTGCCTTCGGCTCAGGTTATGATCTCAGGGCCCTGGGATCAAGCCCCTCGTCCGGCTTTCTGCTCAGCAGGGAACCTGCTTCCCCCGCCCCCCTCCACCTGCCTCTCTACCTACTTGTGATCTGTGTCAAATAAATAAAATCTTTAAAAAAAGAAAAAAGATTTATTTATTTTAGAGAGAGTGCAGGGGGGAGGGGCAGAGGGAGAGAGAGTCTCAAGTGGACTCTGTGCTGAGGGTGGAGCCTGACACGGAGGGCTGTCTCCTGACCTTCAGAGACCTGAGCCAAAACTGAGAATATGACACCACCGAGGCGCCCCAGCCCCTTCTCATAGAAGCTTCTGAGTAAGACCTTGTTACTTCCTTTCAAACATGGGCCCTCCTGGACAGATCATTTTCTTCACAGTGGACCCCCACACTTCCCCCCAAAGTTTAAGGTCATGCTTTCCCTTCAAATGATTTCTGAGGATACGACCTTAACACAAATTAGAGCTTTCTGGGGCAAAGTCATGATTCCTTTCATGCTGAAATGAGCTTCCATCTCTATCCCAGAATCTCCCAGAGTTGCAAATCGAAGTCATCGCTGACTATGAGGTACACCCCAATCGGCGCCCCAAGATTCTTGCCCAGACTGCAGCCCATGTGGCAGGGGCTGCTTACTACTATCAACGAAAGGATGTGGAGGCTGATCCCTGGGGAGACCAGGTCAGAGGGCAAGTATGAATAAGTAGGGAATGGGAGAAAATAGTGAAGGCCCCTCAAGATACTATCTCTAACATTCTTCCATCTCTCCTGGGTAAAGGATTTGATAGACACCATACCAGGGAAAGATGTCAGGTATTGGTGTCAGGATGTCAGGTACAGTCAGGAGCCCGACCCCACATCAGCTCAGAGAACCTAGCCTGTTCTTAAAATCTGTTTACAGGATGGAAGGGTTAGAGCGGTGATTACAAGACCAGTGATGAGACTGGGAAGCTAATGGAGGAGGCTCAGTTTAAGAACTCTCCTTCCTCGTGGCCAGAGTAAGGTCATGAAAAGGGTGGTCCAGGAGAGGAAATTGAGGAGCCCAGCTATAAGAGAGGTTCAAGTGTGGAATCAGTGTCCTTTGAGAATTGAACAAGCCTAGTCTGCAGTGATGGTAGTTGGACTTACACTCAAGAAGACCTCCATGACCCTGATTTTCTTTACCTTCTCCCAGCACATAGCAGGTGTGTGCATACACCCCCAATATGGGGGCTGGTTTGCCATCAGAGGAGTGGTGCTGCTGCCAGGAATAGAGGTGCCAGATCTGCAACCCACAAAGCCCCTGGACTGTGTACCTAAAAGAGCTGACCGAATCACCTTGCTTGAAGGGTTTAATTTTCATTGGCGTGACTGGACATACCGGGATGTCGTGACACCACAGGAGCGCTACTCAGAAGAGCAGAAGGCCTACTTTTTAACTCCACCCGCCCAACGTTTAGCCTTCTTGGGCTTGCCCCAGCCCTCAGAGGATCCTAGCTCTAGGTCTCCTGAACTACCTTTTACCACACTCAGACCCAAAAAGCCCCAGAACCCCAGCAGAGTCCGGGGCTGGCTCAGCCCCAGTGTCTCACCGCCTGCATCCCCTGGCCCTTGATATCCCCCTCCCCTGGGATCCCTATTTATAAGTGGTACTTGCTGGGACTTGTTTTGCTTTTTGGCAAGAGGTTTTATTTTGGATATATTCTTGATAGAATTATAGTAGAGATCTTCAATGAAGATAAGGCTCAGAATTTAGTCAAAACAAGAAATCAAAGATAGATCCAGAATTCCCACCTGGCTTGGAAGACTGGATTATCCCTGTTAGCATTTCTCTGCAGTGCTCCAAGATGCTACTTGTTATGAAGTCTTGGGGCACCTAGGTAGGTCAGTGGGTTGTGTGTGCCCTCAGCTTAGGGCACGATCCTGGGGTCCTGAGACCGACCCCCACATGGGAGTTCCCTGCTCCTTGGGGAGACCGCTCCTCTCTCTGCCTGCCTCTCCCTCCCCCTGCTCGTGCTGTCAAATAAATCTTAAAAAAGGCTTTATAAAAGGTAATCATCCACTAATGGCATCTGCCTCATAGGCTTATTGTGGGTAATGAATAAACATGTAAAGCACTTCTGAAACAATGCCTTATTAAAGTGGTGTCAAGGGGTGCCTGGTTGGTTCAATCTTTAAGCGTCTCTGCCTGCCTTTGGCTCGGGTCAGGATCCCAAGGTCCTGGGATCCAGTCCCACATCAACAGGAAGCCTGCTTTACCCTCTCCCACTTGCCCTGCTTGTGTTCCCTCTCTGTGTTGTCTGTCAAGTAAATAAAATCTTGAAAAAAGGAAAAAAACGTATTAAAAAAAAAAGTTGTGTCAGCAGTCATTGAAAGCCCTGGGAATCCTGTACTGCTTCTTATAGAGGTCTTGCTTGGAGGGATGGGGATAGGCTGGAGTAGCTGACAGGGTATTTGGTACAGGATACACGACAGACTCAGTTCTGACTTTTCCCTAGCCACGAGGGCTTCTCCCTGGACATCCCTCCCTCATAAGGACAATGACATAATGAGGGCCAAAGAAGAACCACCTTCAAATCAAGGCTAGAACCCAAAGCAGCCAAGTGCTTAGCACCGTGGGTTTTTGGTTTTGTTTTTTAAGATTTTGAGAGCAAGTGAGTACGTGGGCATGAGCAGTGAGCCCGGCATGGTACTCGATCCCAAGACCCTGGGACCAAGACCAGAGCCAAAGGCAGACACCTAATGGACTGAGCCACCAAGGCACCCCAGCACTGTGCTTTTGATACCCAAAGCTTTACCCTATAAATACTAGGGATCTTGGGGCGCTTGGGTGGCTCTGTGGGTTAATAAGCCTCTGCCTCAGCTCAGGTCAGTGAAAATATTACCACCTTGGTTCAGTTCCATTTCCTGTGTCTACTTGCCTTTTCCCCTGCCCCCCAATATAATTTTGATTCTGAAGCTGCTTCTCACTGTCATTTTCTAAAAAGGCCAAGCAGAGCATAAATTCCTCTCAAAATCAAAACCTAGTGCCCCCCCCCCAATGAAGAATCAAACAAGGTCTCAGTTCAAGTTTAATAGAAACAACAACAGATCAAAAGTGATGCCCTACTACTGTACATAACAGTTGGCCTGCCCACAACACACTTCAGGCCATTCTCTCCAGAGGAAAAGCTGGTCTCCCCAACCCCTGCAGGAAAGGCCTGTCCTGTCGCACACCACATCTGCGCAAAGTCTAAAGTCTTATATAAGTTTTAAGCATGACAATAGTACAAAAGAGATTTTGTTTTCATGGCCACCCACTGCAGCCCAGCCTTAAAATGGCCCGGCGCTCACTTCTGCTTAGAGAAATATTCTTTGCTCTTCTGGACATCAGGCTTGATGGTGTCACTGCCAGGCTTCCAGCCAGCTGGGCACACTGCAAGAGAAAAGTATTATTAATTAATAATCTGCTATGGGGCACCTGGGTGGCTCAGTGGGTTAAAGCCTCTGCCTTCAAGCTCAGGTCATGATCTCAGGGTCCTGAGATCAAGCCCCACATTGGGCTCTCTGCTCAGCAGGGAGCCTGCTTCCCCGCCCCCTCTCTGCCTACTTGTGCTGTCAAATAAATGAAATCTTAAAAAAAAAACCTGCTCATTGGTGAGCTCCACCTTCCTCCCATGAACAAATGGAGACAGACAAAGGGCTCAAAACCAAATCTGATACATTTAAGAGGCTGAACATTCTGGAACAAGGAAGCCTATGCTAGTCTGAAATCATCCCAGCCTTTCAGTGCAAGGCTAACTATATAAACATGTAATTTAATCATCACCACAGCCCTAATAATACTATTACACCTAAATTTATTCATATAGCACCTGAAATTTAAGTAACAGCTTCAATTGTATACTTTGTTCTAGAAATAATCTGTCTAAAGTATACATGACAAAACAATATTAAGATTTGTTAACGGTGGCAC
This sequence comes from Procyon lotor, assembly GCA_028646535.1. Lineage (NCBI taxonomy): Eukaryota > Metazoa > Chordata > Mammalia > Carnivora > Procyonidae > Procyon > Procyon lotor. The sequence continues at coordinate 30,141,558 of CM053606.1, forward strand.
CCCTCTTTAAAAAAATCTTAAAAAAAATGTATCAGTTTAAAAAAATAAAATTAGGGGTGCCTGGGTGGCTCTGTGGGTCTGGGCCTCTGCCTTCAGCTCAGGTCATGATCTCAGGGTCCTGGGATCGAGCCTCACATTGGGCTCTCTGCTCAGCAGGGAGCCTGCTTCCCCCACTCTCTCTGCCTACTTATGATCTCTCTCTGGCAAATAAATAAAATCTTAAAAAAAAAAAAAAAAAAAAAAAGAGCCACACTTGGATGTTTCACTCATACCCAGCAGTGTTGGGTTTTTTTAGAATCACTATGGAGGCCAGAAGAAATGGTTGAGTCCCGCATAATCAGCTTTCAAATACAACTGAAATACCATGCATGACTCTCCAAGGAGAAAATAACAGTCATGGTAACCTCAGTATGAGAACTTCCAACACAGAAAGCCCTAAACAATTTTTCACCATTACCTAAAAAAAAAAAAAAAAAAAAGATGGTTATGAATCTAGATCCCAGTTTCAACATTTACTATGAATAAGTGCTGTGTTTAAGTACTGGTTTATGCGTCCTCAAAAATAGAAAAGTAGGCTCTTAATTACAGAGAACAAAGTGAGGGTTACTGGAGGGGAGATGGGTAAGGGAATGGGTTAAATGGTTGATGGGTGTTAAGGCAACTTTCGATGACCACTAGATGTTGTATGTAAGTTATGAAATCACTAAATTCTACACCTGAAACTATTACTGTATGTTAACTGGTATCTAAATAAAAACTTGGAAAGAAATAAATGTAGGAAATAGAAATACACAAATGAAATTGAAAGTACTTCAGAGTGCTTGGTATTCATAGGCTCTCAAGCAGTAACCATCATGTAAACCATAAAGGCTGCACACAGAAAGCTGTGCCTGTTCTAGTGGGATGGGAAGCAGAAGAGACCAAAACTGAAGAAGCAAGCTTCAGAGTTACAAAAGCTTGGGTTCAAGAGTCTAGGTTACATGAAAAGTGCTACAAAAGTCCAATAAAGGGCTTTGCCACTCCTTGGCTCCTCTCTTCTTGGTGCTGAATCTCATCCCCCACAAGGGGGCAGTCTCAGGAGCCATCTGCTCCTTCAAGGCACTAAGGTAAAGTGCACACATGCTTCTACAAAGGGTGCCTTCAGATATTGCTCACTGATCCCTGTTAGCCTCAAACTCTAGCGAAACCACTTTAAGATTTTTTTCTTTATTTGAGAGAGAGAGAGAGAGAGAGAGAGAGAGAGAGATCACAAGTAGGCAGAGAGGCAGAAGCAGGTTCCCTGCTGAGCAGAAAGCCCCATGTGGGGATCAATCCCAGGACTCTGAGATCATGACCTGAGCCGAAGGCAGGGGCCTTAACCCACTGAGCCACTCAGGCGCTCCCAATACAGTGTAATTTAAGAAGATAAAAACGGGAAAAAAAAAAAAGATAAAAACGGGTGCCTGGGTGGCTCAGTTGGTTACACTTCTGCCTTCAGCTCAGGTCATGATCTCAGGGGCCCCCCCGCTCAGTGCACAGTCTCCTTTTCCCTCTCTTTGCCCTTCCCCACCTCACATGCTCTTCCTCTTTCTCAAATAAGTAAATCTTAAAAAAAAAATTAAAATCTTTAAAAAAGTTTTTTTTAAAAAGATATAAATGATACAGAGCTTTATCTGTCTAGTCTTTGGGCAAGTTATCTTAGTCCTAACTTTTATTTTTCAAAATTCAAAACTGGTCACATATTATCTTTTAAAAAGGGGCAGGGGGTGGGGCCCCTGGGTGGCTCAGTCTAAGCAGCTGCCTTTGGCTCAAGTCAGAATCCCTCGGTCCTGGGCTTGAGCCCAGCATCAGGCTCCCTGCTCAATGCGAAGCTTGCTTCTCCCTCTTTCACTCCCCCTGCTTGTGTTCCTGTCAAGTAAATAAAATTAAAAAAAAAAAAAACCCTAATAAAACGAATATGGAGGGGCGCCTGGGTGGCTCAGTGGGTAAAAGCCTCTGCCTTCGGCTCAGGTCATGATCTCAGGGTCCTGGGATCGAGCCCTGCATTGGGCTCTCTGCTCAAAAGGGAGCCTGCTTCCCTCTCTCTGCCTGCCTCTCTACCTACTTGTGATCTCTCTCTCTCTCTGTCAAATAATTAAATAAAAATCTTTAAAAAAAAAAAAAAAAAAAAAAA
>CM053606.1:30144209-30175526 GCA_028646535.1 Procyon lotor
AAAAAAAAAAAAAGAATGAAATGAGATCATCATCCTGTATGCTTTAAACTTATACAGTGATGGGGGTGCCTGGTTGGCTCAGTCAGTGAAATGTGCCAACTCTTGACCTTGCGGTTGTGAGTTCAAGCCCTACCCAAGGTATAGAGAGGAATTAAAAATTAAAAAAATATATTTTTATTTGACAGAGAGAGACACAGCGAGAGAGGGAACAGAAGCAGGGGAAGTGAGAGAGGGAGAGAAGCAGGCTTCCCGCTGAGCAGGGAGCCCAATGCGGGGCTCAATCCCAGCACAATGGGATCATGACCTGAGCTGAAGGCAGACGCCCAATGACTGAGCCACCTAGGCACCCCCAAAAATAAAATCTTTAAAAATAAACAAACAGGGGCGCCTGGGTGGCTCAGTGGGTTAAGCCTCTGTCTTCAGCTCAGGTCATGATCTCAGGGTCCCAGGATCAAGCCCCACACATCGGACTCTCTGCTCAGTAGGGAGCCTGCTTCCTCTCTCTCTGCCTGCCTCTCTGTCTACTTGTGATCTCTGTCAAATAAATAAAATCTTTTAAAAACAAACAAACGGGTGCTTGGGTGCCTCAGTCAGTTAAGTGTCTGCCTTCGGCTCAGGTCATAAATCCCAGGATCCTGTGATCAAGCCCCCATCCATCTCCCTGCTCCATGGGGACCATGCTTCTCCCGCTCCCTCTGCCATTCCCCCTGCTTGTACTCTCTGGCTCTATTCCTGTCAAATAAAATCTTTAAAAAAAAAAGAAAAGAAAAGAGAAAGAGTCTACAGATCAGGGCCCTATCTTTCTCCAGCAGTCCCTCAACTCAATCAGGTAATTTTGATGAAATGTCAACCCCCCTGGCAGGAATATACCTGAATGAGATGCCTTCATCAGTCTTTAAGACTCCATAGTCCTGAGCAATGGTACGCTTGGGGTCTGATACCAAGGGAATGTTCATGGGTCCCAGTCCTCCTTGTTTCTTGGGTGTGTTGATCCTAGAGCAAAGAAAGCACATATACAATCACATTCACTCAAACTCCTGTGTAGCAAAAGTATTAACTACATCTATTCCTTCCCTCTTTCAGCCTTCCTAATCTAATTTCCCAAAAAAAAACAAACTTTTCCCAGAGGAAAGTGAGTGCCTAAAGATAGTTAAGGTCACCAGTGTACACTCAACTGCAACCCAAGCTGCTTCTCCTCTGCTGCCAGGTAATAAGAGAGCAACAAGAGAAGTCAGGGCCTTTGCACTCCCTTTAGAAGCCAGAAGGCAATACTTCAGCAAATCTACTGTCAAAGACCCCTAGTCCCTGCTGCTACTTAGTTCAAAGTTCATAGGCAAAATCAACCAATAAATTTACCATGCCAGGTGACAGAAATGAGAATCCACAGAAGCACCAATCACTTGACAGTTGAGTTTCTTAAATTCTTCTGCCCTGTCACTGAAAGCAATGATCTCCGTGGGACACACAAAGGTGAAGTCAAGAGGGTAAAAGAAGAACACAATGTATTTTCCTGGAGGGAGGGAAAGAACCAGAAGTTTGCCTTTGAAAATACATTTCTTTGCTTTACAAAGAATAAAAACCAAAAGGCACCAGGTAGATGCATGGCTTTGGAGGGAGGGAGTAAGGAGCAGAGGGAAAGGGAGACAATATCTTAAGCAGGCTCCACACCCAGCACAGAGCCCAATGTGGGCCTCCAGCTCACAATCCAGAGATCACAACCTAATCCAAAATCAAGAGTCACATAATCAACGTGCCCCTAGTAACTCCTGATCTGAGTTGTGAGCCTGAGCCCCACACTGGGTTTAGAAATTACTTAAAATCTTGAAGCACCCCAGTGACTAAGTGTGTTGAGAATCCAACTCTTGGATTTCAGGTCAGGTCATGATCTCAAGGTGGACTCCACCCTCAGAAGAGTCCACTGGAGATCTTTCCCCTCTCTCTCCCATAGACAAGCACACTCTTGCTCTAAAATAAATGTATCTTTTAAAAAAACAAAATCTTTAAAAAAAAAAAAAAAAAGGAAACAATAAAAAAACTAAAGACCAAGGTTGCCTGGGTGGTTCAGTGGGTTAAGTTTCGGCCTTTGGGTCAGATCATGATTCCAAGGTCTGGGGATCTAGCCCAAATCAGGCTCCCTGCTCAGTGGGGAGTCCTCCCTGTTCTTGCTCTCTCTAGCTATCTCTCTCTCTCAAATAAATAAAATTTTTTTAAGATTTTATTTATTTGAGAGAGAGAGAGAGAGAATGAGAGAGAGCATGAAAGGGGCAGTCCAATGGAGAGGCAGACTCCCCATGGAGCTGGGAGCCCAATGCGGGACTTGATCCTGGGTCCCCAGGATCATAACCTGAGCCGAACGTAGTGGCTTAACCAGCTGAGCCACCCAGGAGCCCACAAATAAATAAAATCTTAAAAGAAGTTCTCATCACAATTAAAAAAAAAAAAAGGCAACAACAACCTAAAAAGACCTTTTCCTATGGGAAAAAAAAGTCTTTTTAAGTTGATGGTAGACAACTGCCAAATCTCAACACAGATGTCTCCTACCAGCTACTTTTAGAATATCTTGTGGTAGGAAAGCCTGCATGAAAAAAACTTTTCAGTTCTGTGCTTTATTTTCCTGTCTCCCCATTATCTGCCAATTATAAAATAAACACTGTTCAGTCTGATTTTGATCTCTAGATAGTTAAAATTAGCACAAACACCAAGTTCTCCAATGAAGAAAAGCAAAACCAAGGATGAAATTACCTACTAGATAAATGCCAACACATACAATTAATGCACAGGAAAAGCTCAATTGCTGGATTCTGTGCTGCAAGTCATTAAAAAGACCAAAAAAGAAGAAACCAGAGCTTTTGACATTTCTTCCACAATGACCCACAATAATGGGACACAAGGTTTAAGTGATCATCTAAATCACCACAAACCTGTTCCTAACAAGCCTAAATGGACAAGAAAAATTTCTTGAGGCAAAAGTTCCAAAAGTTCTAGTAAGTAAGGTATAACAGGATCTCTAGTTTAAATTTTACTGAAGTCACTCAGATTACCAGCAGAAGTAGATCTTCAACGGGCCAAGCAGCCACTCACCACAACTAGTAGGTTGAGTTATTGAAAGAGTTTCAAATATTCACTCATTCAGGTAGTGGCAATTTCTGAAAAGTCAAAATAAGCTGCTTCTTTTGATATTTACTCTGAAAACCAAAATCACTAGAAACTGACTCATCTAAAAAACCTCTCCAGGGCTATACCTAACAAGCACTGTGAAGCCTCAGCAGGTCAAGCCCTGGAGGACAAAAATCAGCTCTTTCTAAACCTCGTGCCTTTACCCTTGGGCCAGGGTCACCTCCCTATGGTGCTACTTAGTTTGTTTGCCAGAGAAGCCTCCCTCCATAGGGCCCCTCTTAACTGCTTCTCATTCCAAACAAGTGTGATGTGTTAGGAAACCTTAGTCACATGTTCTACACCCAAAGGTTGAGTCCAGGAACTAATTACTACACCACTAAAAAAGGTACACTTTATACCTGAGTTTCAGGTTTGCACTTCAAGAAATCTGTGTACCGACTATCCCAAAAAATCCTGCTGTTCCAGGAGACTGCAAGGTAAAAAAAAAAAAAAAAAAAAAAAAAGGAAGACCCCTCAGAGCTGGCCAAATGTCTGTATGAAACTATCACAGGAAAGAATGATTCCAACTGCAACATCAACTCTTCTCCTGGGGCTAACATCAAGGGAATGCGCTTAAACCTCTCCCTAATGATACAGCAGCTTTGATATACATGTTTCATAAACTTGAACAGGGGCATCTGGGTGGCTCAGTGGGTTAAAGCCTCTGCCTTCGGCTCAGGTCATGATCTCAGGGTCCTGGGATCGAGCCTCACATCAGGCTCCCTATTCAGTAGGGAGCCTGCTTCCCTCTCTCTGCCTACCTGTAATCAAATAAATAAAATCTCTAAAATAAATAAATAAGCTTGAACAGTTTAAGCTCCAAAGACTTGAGCTTCCAATGACATAATGAGAGTATCTCCCTAAACCAGAATACAATTGAGGAGTACTGAAAAGATAATTGAGCTAATGTGTCCAGGCATAATGAAGCATGGGCTCTTTCCCTAAGCAGTGTGAATCTAGGATATCTATCAGTGATCAGTGGGTAATGACTTCACTTCCAAAAGAAGGCAACACCCTCCTACCCTAAAGACCATGATCTAGGAGGGCGCCTGGGTGGCTCAGGTCATGATCTCAGGGTCCTAGGATCGAGCCCCACATCGGGCTCTCTGCTCAGCAGGGAGCCTGCTTCTCCCCTCTCTCTGCCTGCCTCTCTGCCTACTTGTGATCTCTGTCAGATAAATAAAATCTTTAAAAGAAAAAAAAAAGACTGTGACCTAGGACATAAAAATCATTTTACAATCAAATCTAACAGAGATACATCTAACGAGCCATCCTAGATCATAAAAATAATCCCATTTTAATGAATCTAATGTGATTATTCTTACCTTTGTAGTCAGATAGACTGAGGTCTTTGAACTGGCCATCTGGCATAACAGCCGTGGCTTTGAAGTTGGGGGCAGGATGACCAATTCTGGCATTTCCTGAAGACATCTTGCTATCTGCTGGAGAATATAAAATAGGAAGTGAATTACAAACAAGCCTTACTTATTCTTCTAGGTAACCAACACCCCTTCTTATAGACCTAGCTGTAGAATAAAAAAATTATCCAGTGACCTTAGTATTTCACGTTAACTTTTATATTGGTATGAAACTGAGCTTTCCAACTTCTGAAACAAAATCAGACACTACAGGAGCCTGTGGGTGGCTCAGGCTCTTAAGCATCCTTGACTCCTGATTTGGGCTTTGTCCATCTCAGGGCTGAGCATGGAGCCTGCTTGAGATTCTCTCCTCCTCTCCCTGTTCGTCTCCCACCCCTGCATTCTCAGGGTCACTCTCTCAAAACAAAAATGTATCTCTGAATATCAACTTTTGTTTTCATTTAAAAGCAGCAATTTTTTAAAATTTAAGTGACCTCTATTACTATTTCTTTACTATTTGCCATTTGCGCAATGGCATTTTCTTCTGTATTTTCATTATACAAAAAAGCAGCAGAGGAAGGTTCAGCCTCAAACCTGAGCCCAAATGAAAAATGGCACAGTGATTTCTAGAAGTGGTCATATTGCCCTTTCCCTAGACTGCACCTTCACCTGCTTTCATAATTCAGGAAGCACACTAGACCTTTCTCCAGACATCTGCCCAAGAGAGCACACAACCCTAAAGCCCATCCAACTTTTCAAGACACAAGACCAAGATTTTCGCATCTGCTCAATTCCAAAACCTTAGGGGTTGTGTTTAAGCCCTAGCAGTCCTTTCAAAAATGGGTTTCTGACTGTGGGGCCAGGATTCCAGAGCAATAATAAGCAGAACAAAAGTCTATTTATTGTTGGGGAGCCTGGCTGGCTCCCTTGGTGGAGCATGTGACTCTCGATCTCCGGGTTAAGGGTTCCAGCCCCACGTTGGTTTTTAGAGATTACTTAACCTTAAAATAAATCATTACTGTAAGAAAAAAAAAAACAAAAAACTACTTGCTGCTAAAAAGCAACGCTACACTGGATTCACCCAGGTCAACATAAAGACAGAGAGTTAAGATCTAAAGCACTAATCTATCAGTTTGAAACACCCAAAGAAACTAATCTTCCACGTTCCAAAGTTATTTGGTGCATTATACTACAACCAAAAAAATCGTTGAGGATCGATTATTGCAAACTTGCCCTTTTTTTAAAGATTTTACTTGACAGAGAGAGAAACACAGTCAGAGAGGGAACAGAGAAGCAGGCGCCCCACTGAGCAGAGTCGGATGCGAGGCTCGATTCCAGGACCCTGCTGAGATCATGACCTGAGCCGAAGGCAGAGGCTTTAACCCACTGAGCCACCCAGGCGTCCTTGCTGCAAACTTTCTACTACTTAACGCCTTTGACACACAAAAAAATACGGCAAGCTGCAATTTGGCGACCAAATATATAGGGTGTGACCCTAATACATAAATAACCTTCTAGTTGAAACCTGCTTTTCGAGGTGGTCCCCTCTACCACTTAAGTCCGACTCAGCGGGGTAAAGGTTGTTGGACCTCAAGCCGGTGTGGGCGTCGGTGGATCTGCCCATTAACTTTCATGGCGAGAGCCACACCCCCCAAAACCCACTTCAAGTTCCCTCCGGCCGCTCCTATTATCAACCCTACCGTAACACTTCGGAAAGCACCAGGAAAGAAAAGAAAAAACAAAACAAAACCAAAAAAACGCAGTTTTCACAGACGAAATTGAGATCACCACAATCCCTATTCCGCAAACGCAAACTCTCCATCAAGCCACAGCTCAGCACCTGCAACAGCCTTTACCTAGTCTACCACACGACGGGCGGGTAGCCTCAAGTCAGTTTCCAGGTCCATTCTAGAAGCTTCCCGAACCCGCCCAGAAGATTAACTGAGGAGAGCCCACCACTACCATGAGTCTGCCCCGCCGCCACGCCAAGCCAATAAGCGCCCTCGGCTTGGGTTGCCGGGGGAAGAGGAAACGAGAGCCGACGTTAGCCTAAGGGTTTAAACCGGCCCCCGCATCCGTAAAGAGAGGCCCACGGGAGGGTGCGCGTACCGCCTAACCACTCTCGAGCGTCAGACCTTGCCCGGCCACTTCCCCCTCGTCACAGCCCCCAAGCTGAGTAGGGTAGAGCCCCAGGAGAATGAGAAAAAGGCGACAACAGGGGTCTGGGGAACCTTCTCACCAACTCCGCGAACAAAAACCCCAAAAGCAAGCCAGGAAGACGACGCGTGAGACGCGCGCGGGGCGCTGCTTTTATAGCCTGTAGGGCTCTCGCGAGAGTCACAGCGGGCCGGGGGTGCAGGAGGAGGGGAGAGGAGGGGGGATCTGGTCCGAGCCCCGCCCAGATCCAACGCGCCCGCCAGAATGACTCAGCACTTTCCCTCGCTGTGGGCGGGCTCGGGCACGGAAGGTGCGGATACCCCTGCCTGCTGTCGACGGTTGGGGTTGGAGAGCCCAGAGCCGCTTTCTCCAAAGCCGGCCGCGTCTGTTAATCTGGGATCTCTACGAGGGCCCCCTGGGCGTCTTCCCCTCGAGGCCCAGACCAGAATAATGGCCCTGTTGTCCCACGGAGGATCACGTCTAATCCACACCACAAGCACTGAAAACTATCTCGAGTATTTCTCAAATACACCACCCGGATCCCCGCATACTGTGCCCCAGTGCTGCTTCAGTACTTAGACAACCTCCCTCATTATTCTGATTTATAGGATTGCAGCTTTCCTTCTCCCAATCCACTCCTCCCAAAGCTGCTGGAGGGTATCTTTCTGAAATCTGATCCTTTCACTCCTCTGGTTTGTGGTTTGAAAAACTGGGGCTCTGGGATGCCTGGGTGGTTCAGTGGGTTAAAGCCTCTGCCTTCAGCTCAGGTCATGATCTCCGGGTCCTGGGATGGAGCCCTGCGTCAGGCCTTCTGCTCAACAGGGAGCCTGCTTCTCCCTCTCTCCGCCTCACTCTCTGCCTACAAGTGATCGCTCTTGTCAAATAAATAAATAAAATCTTTAAAAAAAAAAATGGAAGAAAACCTGGGGCTCTGTAGTCAGTTTCCTGAGCTAAAACCATTGTCATTGAATGTGTGGCCTTCAGACAAGAGCCTTACTTTTCTCAGCTGTAAAATGGGAATACTATTAATTCTTCGGAATCATCTTTGTTGCTTGCTTAGCACAATTCCTAGTTCTTATTATACGTTAGAAAAGTTAACTTTCAGGGACCTGGGTGGCTCAGTGGGTTAAAGCCTCTGCCTTCGGCTCAGGTCATGATCTCAGGGTCCTGGGATAGAGCCCCACATCAGGCTCTCTGCTCAGCAGGGAGCCTGCTTCTTCCTATCTCTCTGCCTGCCTCTCTGCCTGCTTGTGATCTCTCTCTGTCAAATAAATAAATAAAATCTTAAAAAGAAAAGAAAAGTTAACTTTTATTGCTAGAATTCTTCCTTGCTCCTAGATTGATTGTAACACCCAGAGAACAATGCATTGCTGTTTCAAGACTTCAGGCTTTTGTTCAAATATGAAGAATGTGTTCTCTCCTAGTTGGCCTAGAGAAAATGTCTCTGAAGACAGCTGAAGCATAACCTCCTCTGAAACTGTTCCTGACCTTGGCTCATCCTCAGAATTTCTCTGAAGCTATTCTGGCTTTTGCTCATCCCCAGAATTTATCATTTCCTCCTTTGTGCCCCAAAATATCCTGTATGGCCAAAAGCTATACAAAATAGCTCTTAAGCTATTTTGATGTGTTTATATGCTTACCTCTTCTTGCTAGACTGACTTTCTGAAAAGTAAGGTTTGAGTTACACCCACCCATCCCTGTGTCCCCAAGACACAACAAACCACCTGATATAAAATAGGAGCATAAAATAAGCATATTATGTCCCCTTTCTGACCCCATCACCGCTCCCACAACCACCCTCATATTAACTCCCTTGTACATTAGAGGAGGCTAAGATATAAGAATGTAGAGTGCCTGGGTGGCTCAGTCCTTAAGCCTCTGCCTTCTGCTCAGGTCATGATCCCAGGGTCCTGGGATAGAGCCCTGCATCCAGTTCCCTGCTTAGCAGGAGGCCTGCTTCTCCTTCCACTCCCCTTGCTTGTATTCCCTCTCTTGCTGTCTCTCTCTGTCAAGTAAATAAATAAAATCTTTTAAAAATAAATAAAAATTAAAAGAAATATATAAAAGAAATGGGAACATGCTGTGTCATGCTGGCTGAGCATCTCAAAATTCTTTGGCATTTGTCATCCTATTTAGCAACATAAGTGATTTTTTGTTTGTTTTTTCTTTCTCTGCCTGAGATGAACGAGTATTTGGCCATTATTCATTTCCTTCTAAAGGCAGCAGGGGAAATTTAGAAGTTCAGAGCTTAGTAGTGGATGGCTATTGCTATAGGCAGGTTAAAACAACAACACACAGTCCTACTTCAGCCAGAAAAATATTAGCGGGGTGGGCGGGGGGGCCACTTGGTCTTATTTGTCTCATTCAAGAACCAAGAGAGTTCTCTTGGCTCAAGGAAATCTTAACAGCCTATCCTATCCCCATGGAAATAAAAAACTGAACTACCAGGACAGAGTTCTGAAAAGAGAAGAAATCTGTTGAACACTTGTTGTCTAAGTAAGTGATTGTGAAATCTCTTTCCTCAGAGAACAGCAAAGACTTGGAAATGGGGGCAAGGGGTCTTTCTTTTTTATCCTTCTACAGGAACTAGTATCTACCTATATCTCTAGGTTTACACATGTATCTTTATTTTGTCCTTTCTTATTTGGTGGTGTTGTTTTTTTAAGATTTCATTTATTTGGGGCGCCTGGGTGGCTCAATGGGTTAAAGCCTTAGCCTTTGGCTTATGTCATGATCTCAGGGTCCTGTGATAGAGGCCCACATGGGGCTCTCTGCTCAGCGGGAAGCCTGCTTCCCCTTCTCTCTCTACCTACTTGCAATCTCTTTCTCTGTCAAATAAATAAACTATTTTTTTTTAAAGATTTTATTTATTTGAAAGAAAGAGACACAGTGAGAGAAGGAACACAAGCAGGGGGAGTGGAAGAGGGCAAGTAGGCTTCTAGCTCAGCAGGGAGCCTGATGCTGGCCTGGATCCTAGGACCCAGGAATCATGACCTGAACAGAAGGCAGCTGCTTAACAACTGAGCCACCCAGGCGGTCCTGTCCTTCCTTGTTTAGAGGTAGTCTGGGGGGGCACCTGGGTAGCTCAGTCGTTAAGTGTTTCGGCTCAGGTCATGATCCCAGGGTCCTGGGATCGAGCCCCACATCTGGCTCCTTGCTCGGCAGGAAGCCTGCTTCTCCCGCTACCATTCCCTCTGCTTGTGTTCCCTCTCTTGCTGTGTTTCTCGCTGTCAAATAAATAAAAAAAATTAAAAAAAAAAAATTAGAAGTAGTCTGGGAAGGATTTTACCTGTCTTGTTTATCTTTATAGTACCAGAACCTAGCACAGTAGCTGGACTAGGAAGAATGCTTAATTAATTTTGGAATGTACTTAAGATTTTTGAGAGATGAAGTTAACTTATTTGAACGGTTTTTGTTTTTGTTTTTGTTTTAAGATTTTATTTTTTAGGGCACCTGGGTGGCTCAGTGGGTTAAAGCCTCTGCCTTCGGCTCAGGTCATGGTCTCAGAGTCCTGGGATCGAGCCCCACATTGGGCTCTCTGATTAGCGGGGAGCCTGCTTCCCCCTTTCTATCTCTGCCTGCCTCTCTGCGTATTTGTGATCTCTCTCTCTGTCAAATAAATAAAATCTTAAAAAAAAAAAGATTTTATTTTTTATTTATTTGAGAGAGAAAGAACAAGCGTGGAGAGGGACAGAGGGAGAAGGAGAAGCAGGCTCCCAGCTGAGCATGACATGACCTTGATCCCAGGACCCGGGAATCATGACCTGAGCCAAAGGCAGATGCTTAACCAACTGAGCCACCCAGGCACCCTGTTTGAACTATGTTTTAGGAAGATGATTCTAGCAGCTATGTGATAAGCAAAATAATGACTGGGAAGCGAGAAGCAGGGACTGATTGGGAGGCCAATGTAACGGTCCAGACAAGAGAAATCTCAGAACTGTAATGTGATATTAGCAGCAAGATGGGAAGAAGGGAAAAAAAATATTTCTACAGGCCTTAGTACTGGATTTAAGGTGAGAAAAAAGAGGAAATTCAATCTGATTCCTTGGTTTCTTTCTTTTTTTTTTTTTTTAAGATTTCATTTATTTGACAGAGACAAGACAGGAAGAGAGGGAACACAAGCAGAGAAAGTGGGAGAGGAAGAAGCAGGCTTTCTGCAGAGCAGGGAGCCCAATAAGGGGCTCAATCCCAGGACCCTGGATCATTACCTGAGCCAAAGGCAGATGTTTAACAATCGACCCACCCAGGCGCTCCCCTGATTCCTTGGTTTCTTATCTTGGTAACAAAGGAGTAATGTCATTCACCAGAGAGACATAGGAAACACTGTCGGATAAGTAGTTTTGAGGTTTAAAAATAATGACAAACATTGATTGAGTACAGTTTTACAGCTGAAGTAACTGATGCCCCAAAAATTTAATTGTCCAAGGTCAGAGCTAATAGGTATTGGGCAGATGCCATCCTAGCAGCAGAATCATCATGTTGTACAATATGCAAATGTGACGTTTCCATAGACTATAAAACGTAAATGGTGCCAATTGGAATTGTGCCTTACTGTGGTCTGGCCAGGCTGTATGACACGAGTCCACCCTATTACTTACTGATTCCTTTCTTTTTTTTTTTTTTTTTAACTTATTTATTTATTTTTTTTTAAGGGAAGCAGGCTCCCCTGCCCAGCAGAGAGCCCGATGCGGGGCTTGATCCTAGGACCTTGAGATCATGACCTGAGCCAAAAGCAGAGGCCTTAACCACTGAGCCACCCAGGCGCCCCAGATTCCTTTCTTAATAGAGAAGGTAAGCAGTTTGTTTTGAGATAAACAACACTTAAATGCTCTTCAGACATCCAGGTAGTGGTGGTGTCCAGAGATCACCTCTGGAGATACAGATTTGAGAATCAGCAGTACAGATGTGTAGTCACATGCTTATAACTCTAGTTACAGGAGATCTATACTTTGCTAGGCATGCAAAGATGAATAAGACACCATCTATTCAGGTATTTTGAAGGATCCCTAAAGAGTAAAGAAGAAGAAAAGTGAGGGGCGCCTGGGTGGCTCAGTGGGTTAAGCCTCTGCCTTCGGCTCAGGTCATGATCTCAGGGTCCTGGAATCGAACCCTGTATCGGGCTCTCTGCTCCGCGGGGAGCCTGCTTCCCCCTCTCTCTCTGCCTGCCTCTCTGCCTACTTGTGATCTCTTTCCTCTCTGTCAAATAAATAAATAAAATCTTTAAAAAAAAAAAAAGAAAAAAAAAGAAGAAGAAGAAGAAGAAAAGTGAGAGATGAGCTCAAGCAGAGAAAACGGCAAAAGCTGTAGGAGACAATATAATGTGTTTGGGGAAGTACAAAAAGTTTACTAGTGTTATAATGTAAATGCCAAAGACTAGAATATAGAGACAAAAAACACAGGCTGGTTATGATGTATCCCATAAGCCAGGCTAAGGAGTTCAAATTTTTATCCCAACAGGTAAATTTAAAATATAAGTATAGAAAGAAATTCAGATTTTTTTTTTTTATGATTTTATTTATTTGTTTGAGAGAGAGAGACAAAGATAGTGACAGAGAACACTAGTGAGATGAGTGAGCGTGAGTGGGGAGGAGAGGAAGAAGCAGGCTCTCCCCCTGGCAGAGATCTTGCGGGGCTTGATCCCAGGACCCTGAGATCATGACCTGAGCCAAAAGCAAGATGCTCAATCGACTGAGCCACCCCGATGCCCCAAGAAATTCAGAGTTTTAAAGAGGTGAATGACCACGTTGGGTTGAATTATCAATTATTCTGGCAGCTGCAAAGATAATAGGTTTAGGGGACCAAGAAGATGTGGGATAGGGAGATAAATAAGGAAGTTATTGCCATGACCAGGGAAAAGAGGTGGAGAGCCTGAATGAAGGCAGTGGTGCTGACCATGGAGAGAAGGGATTAGATGGAAGTTTTCAAAATCTGGGCATCAAATACAGAAACTTAAATAGAGGAGTCGAGGATGAGTCCCAGGGAAATTAGGCAAAGTGTGGTACAACTCACAGATATGCAGTGAAACAGAGTTTGGAGGAGATGATAAAGACCCCACTTTGGGGCATATTGAATTTAGGATTCCAAGGGGAGATGGTCAGTAGGAAGCTGGAAATGTGGAAACTCGTTCATCAATACTTAGCAGCATGTTCCTTATCACATGATAGGTACAATAGATATTTGTTAAATAAATGAATGAATGAGTTATATTTGTGGACATCATTCACAATATCAGGGATACTCAAAGCTGTGGAAGTAAATAAAATCCTGTAGAAGAAGGTAAGCCAAGATCAGGACCTGAGAATTTCTGTGAGAGTAGGAGGAAGGACAAAAGCAATTAAGGGCAACTTAAAAAAAACAGCATTTTGTGGCTGAAGGGTCATTCATGAAGATGGACTGTTTCTACCAAGAATAATTTCCTTCGGGTCCCCACCATCAGCACAGAAATTTCCTGCACCTGGGAAAGGGTAATAACAACAACAAAGTAATGTTATGTTAGTAAAGTAATGTTAACAAGTAATGTTATAAGAAGTCAAATAATAGACACACAAGCTGCTGCCCATGAAATTTACTTAGTAAGTTTTCTCTAAAATCCTTTAAAGGAAAAAAATATATATATGTTACTAAGTTGTTGGTTGCTAAAGGCATTAGGTGGGGCTTTGTTAGGAAAAATTGCTTGGTGGCCTGAGATCGAGCCCCGCATCTGGCTCCCTGCTCGGCGGGAAGCCTGCTTCTCCCGCTACCATTCCCTCTGATTCTGTTCCCTCTCTCGCTGTGTTTCTCTCTGTCAAATAAATAAAATCTTTAAAAAAAAAAAAAAAAAAAGAATTGCTTGTTGTCAGGACAGCTACTGAAAAAATGCTTGCATGAATCATTCTTCGCTCTATTTCTTAGAAGTGAGGCCCTTAAATTTTTTCTCTGCCAATTCAAGTAAGCACGGCTGTTTGCTGTGTGAAACACTGGTTCCCAGCTCAGTTTTTCAGATCAGATCTGGCTCCCTCCACCCATTGTGCTAAAGTAGTATTTTCAAACAATAGTAACATAAAGTTCCTTGTGAAAGGAAAAATATTCTTGAGGAACTCCAATGTTAGGGTTGATTTATCAAATTTAATTATTTTCATTAATTTCATTTTACTCTTCTTATTCAGACTAATATTTAATATTTCAATATTGCTCCAGGATGCAATATTGAAAATAATTTATTTTTTTTAAGATTTTATTTACTTATTTGTCAGAGAGAGAGAGTAGAGAGAGAGCACAAGCAGGGGCAGAGGGAGAAGCAGGCAGAGGGAGAGAAGCAAGCTCCTTGTTAAGCAAGGAAACTGATTTGGGACTTGATACCAAGACACTAGGATCAGATCACCATGACCAGAGCTGAAGGCAGAAGCCAATCTACTATTGAGCCACCCAGTCACCCAGAAATGATTTAAAATACTGTTTCATGAGGGCATCTGGGTGGCTCAGTTAGTTGAACGACTGTCTTCTTCTCAGGTCATTATAGTGGAGTTAGTGGAGTGCTGGGATCGAGTCCCACATCAGGCTCTCTGGTCATTGGGGAGCCTGCTTCTCCCTCTGACCTTTCCTCTCTCTCTCTCTCTTTCTCTCACTCTCTCTCTCTCTCAAATTAAAAAAAAATACTGTTGGTTTTTTTTTTTTCTTAAGATTTTATTTATTTATTTGACACAGAGAGAGATCACAAACAGGCAGAGAGGCAGGCAGAGAGAGGAGAGGGAAGCAGGCTCCCTGCTGAGCAGAGAGCTCAATGCAGGGCTCGATCCCAGGACCCTGAGATCATGACCTGAGCTGAAGGCAGAGGCTTCAACCCACTGAGCCATCCAGGTGCCCCAAAAAATACTGTTTTATGAAAATGTTTTCCTTATTGGGGTGCCTGGGTGGCTCAGTGGGTTAAGGCCTCTGCTTTCGGCTCAGGTCGTGATCTCAGGGTCCTGGGATGGAGCCCCGCATTGGGCTCTCTGCTCAGTAGGGAGCCTGCTTCCTCCTCTCTCTCTGCCTACTTGTGATCTCTCTCCTCTCTTGTCAAATAAATAAATAAATAATCTCAAAAAGAAAAAGAAAATGTTTTCCTTGTTAATTACCACTACTCTTGCTGCTGAACTATTGCAAATTGAAACATAAAAGAAATATACAAAATGAGATTCCTGCAAGCCTACCCTGCGGGAATATGATCTTAATGCTGTGGTACATCTCCTCCTAGGTTCTGCATACCTATAATTGCCTACACCTTGTAATGGTGACTCAATTCTCCCACCACCTTTCTCTGTTTAAACTAGCATGAAACCTTTGTTCACAAGGTGTTGTTTGACGTCATCTGGTCTTCATTTAACAAAGTATTAGTTGTATTGCTGCACTGAGTTGCTATGGTGAGCACCATTAACAGATTCATGAACAGCCATTGCCCAGTCTTCATACCTAACTAGGTACTGCAGGTAAGGCAATTCAGTAGGAGTATAAAACAAATGTCCTGTAACAGTGATCATTTTAACATTAGGAGTTGGTAACCTAATAACAGCCTATCATAAATTTATAAAGCATTGAAGTTAAGCCTATAAACCATTAACAGTAAGCCTATACACCATTAAAGCTAAATGCTTTCTTGTAATTGTAATAATAAATACAGTCATGGAAATAAAAATCACAGGGCAGCACTCAGTTATGAGGACATCCGGATGATTCAGAACATGTTTATTTTTATTTTTTTTAATTATCAGTAGGGGCACCTGAGTGGCACAGTGGGTTAAGTGTCAGACTCTTGGGGCACCTGGGTGGCTCAGTGGGTAAAAGCCTCTGCCTTCAGCTCAGGTCATGATCTCAGAGTCCTGGGATCGAGCACCTCATTGGGCTCCCTGCTCGGAAGGAAGCCTGCTTCTCCCTCTCCCACTCCCCCTGCTTTTGTGTTCCCTCTCTTGCTGTGTCTCTCTCTGTCAAATAAATAAATAAAATCTTAAAAAAAAAAAAGAGGTACATATTTAAGATACCAAACTCAATTTTATTGTTTCAATTTTAGCATATGTGAGGCCGAAGCGAGCACTAAACTCAATTTTAGACTCTAGTTTTCACCCACCTGCACCTAACTAGAAAAATAAAGTGTTGATTTTTTCTTCTCTTCCTCCATCTTCCATCTCCCCGATTTTAGGAGAACTGGAATGAATGCACAGATATAGTCGAAGCCAGAGCATTAAAGGGGAAGTGCCCATGGGTCCACCATGGTGTAGAAGTAAGCTATACTAACAGCAGACTTGCAGCCTATGTTTATACAATTAAAGTGGGTTTCTACCTCTAGCCATTTGATGCTTCAAGGACTACTGCTCAAATCTTTTTTTAACCCCCGAAAACCAAATCCTTATAAATATAAGCATTTATCAGTTATTTCCAACATTAGTGCTATCAATATTTTGACTTGGATCATTCTTTTTTGGAAGAGTAGGGGGCTGTGCAGTGCATAATAGGATGTTTAGCAATGTCCTGTTCTCTAGATGCCAGTAGCAGACCATACTCCCCCATTACCAAATGTGCCCTGGGAGACAAAATTTCCCCAGGTTGAGAACCTCAACCCCAGGTTGAGCTAAGAAAGTCAAATAAATGACTTGGGGATTCCTAGCATATCTAACCTTCTGGTCCATTTGTCCTGGCTGGTAGGGTTTTCTCTGCCTGGAAACAGAAAAAAAAAATAATTTGCTTCTTGCATGTATTCATACTTTACTTCTAGATATCTTGGCTAAAGCTTCCAGAAGAGTGCCTTGACTGTGGGAAGCATTGCTATTAGGAGACTGATGATATTGAGACTAAAAAGGCTCACACCCACTGTAATGACTCTTGGGCTTGTTCTTCTGAGGGCCACTCTGCCGGTGACAAATGGGAAACAAAGGACAAAAGGCTCTGAGAAAGCATACAGATGGAAAAGGAGAGTTTTACCTTTGGGCAAGAAGGCTACACTGATTCATTCCTAGCCTCAGCCACACCTCTAACCACAAGCTGGGATCCCTTTCCTGGCACCCTTAGTCATGTTCCCTCAGCCCTCTGTAAGCCATAATTCTGAAACTAGAGGCATCTCCACATTCTTTCCTTTCACCTGCCCCAGAGGAACATCAGGGCTGACAAGTAGACCCTAATTTGAGAACTCTTCAGACCAGAGTGAGATAGGAGGCAGGGCCATCCCATAGGGTTGAACAGTTTGGGCAGCTCACCAAAGAGGCTACTGGAAGTCTAGTTCCCTGCCAAGAACCAGCTCCTCATGTATGGTTTGTCAAGCCAGGGCTTGAGATCAAGACCTGAGCTACAAACAAGAATCAGACACTTGGGGCACCAGGGTGGCTCAGGGGGTTAAAACCTCTGTCTTCGGCTCAGGTCATGATCTCAGGGTCTTGGGATCGAGCCCCACATCAGGCTCTCTGCTCAGCAGGGAGCCTGCTTTCCCCTGTCTCTCTGCCTGCCTCTCTGCCTACTTGTGATCTCTCTCTCTCTCTGTCAAATAAATAAATAAAATATTAAAAAAAAAAAAAAAAAGAATCAGACACTTAACTGACTGAGCCACCCAGGCGTCCCCGAAGTTGGCCTTTTCTAATTCTGAGGCAACACAGAATAAAAAACCTGTACATGCTATAAACCAGAAGGTTTATTTCCCCTAAACCTTCTCTTCAACTTAAACAAACCCATTTCCCTAGCCGTTCCTTGTGTGAAGTGATTTCCAAACCCCTTGCTGGTTGTCTCCCCAGAGCCCTATAGCTTAGCATAGTGTTCAGCATAGTATTCCTAATCCTGACACACATATCCTCCGCCATCTGACATCTTGTCCCTCTTCCTTCCATGTTGCTCTAAAGAGCATAAAGAACTGTGTGTTATCCCAGAGTGTACCATAATGTTACAGATCTCCCACATCCTACTCATAGATTCTTTTTTTTTTTTTAAGATTTTATTTACTTATTTGGCAGAAAGAGAGATCACAAGGAGGCAGAGAGGCAGGCAAAGAGAGAGGGGAAGCAGGCTCCCTGCCGAGCAGAGAGCCCGATGTGGGGCTCGATCCCAGGACCCTGAGATCATGACCTGAGCTGAAGGCAGAGGCTTTAACCCACTGAGCCACCCAGGCGCCCCCTAGTCATAGATTTTTATTTGCCCGACACTTGCTTGTCTCTCAAAATCTGGTTCAAGTGTCACCATTTTGGGACACCTTTCCTGACAACCTCCCCGTTCCTAATCTGATTTTCAGTGTTCCTTCCTCCTCCTCAGGAAGCTCCTTCTTTCTTTCCACCACACCCTGTGTTCTGTGCTTATTTCTGTCACAGATAGTACCTATCATATCACATCCTTCCATAATTATGGATTGTTTCTTTTTCCCCCTCTTCCTGGCCATGGCCCACGATCCTAGTAAGTTAAAGATGTGTTGGTAGCAAGTACCCCATAGCATCAAGAGAAATCAGACTGAGAACCACTACACTGGACTGTCCATTCCTTGAAGGCAAGGCCACGTCTTTACCTCTTCACCTCACCTCTTCACCTCAGCACTTGGCCTGATGCTCAGGGAATGTGGAATAAATGCCTCAAAGCCTCTGGTAGAAGGGAATTGCTCTCAGGTGGCTAGCCACACACTTAGTGATCTTATTTTTGAGTGTCATGAGGATGCAAAGGGGACCAAGATGGGGCCAGAAAGCTGATAGAATCCTGCCATCACCCCCACCCAGTTGTATCTGCCATAGGTGTGCTAGTACCTTATTCACGTCAACGGCAGAGAAAGTGTTGAACAGGTAGGGATTTGCTGAGTTAATCAATGTCACAATTTCCCCACTTTCAAGAACTGAGGTTCCTGCTGCCCTCTACCATACGCTAGCAAGATTAAATATAAAATAAAATAAAAAACAGACCTCCCATGTATTTAATATTCCTTTCTGAGTTCCTGGGGTGGGGGGTGCTGTTGTGCAGAGGGCATAATGAGTCAGCTTCATTGAAAACTGAGCCAACCACAGCCGCTCTGGTCTAGATGGTGGCCCAGAACTGCTGACAGGAGTGGAACTAAACTGGGCCTGAGAATTGCACTGTGACTTCTGTCTTCCTCCTCTCCGGGGTTGGTGGGGGAGGAGACCAGGCATTTTTTCGGAGTGTAAGAATTGGGATCCTAGTACCTTAGATGGGAAATGCCAGCGTGGAGACTTCCACAGGAGAATATTTTTGATCAGTAAGTGTTAACACACTGGATTTTCTACTTCAGTCTCAAGAGGGTTTCCAGACAACGCCCAGCCTGGGAGTTCCAGAACTCTAATTAGCTACTAATTGGTCATTTAAGTTATAATAGCTTGTCTGTCCAATGTTCAGATCCTAAAGTATTTTACCAAATGAAGAAACTATTTTGCTTCCGAGGATCTTACTAGAAGCCCAGGCTTATGTGACTCTTAGTGTTTATCAAGTACCTACTATGGGGGGGCAGGGTGGTGGGTGCTCAGTCAGTTAAGCATCTGCCTTTGGGTCAGGTCATGGTCCCAGGGTCCTCTTTCTCCCTCTCCTCCCTGCCGGTGCTCTCTCTTGCTATGTCTCTCTCTCTCTAATAAATAAACAAAATCTTAAAAAAAAAAAAAAAAAGAAAAGAAAAGCACCTACTATTGCATTACTAGGGACCCTGAAATCTGATAATCCTCTTGCCCCTCAGAAATGGACTCAGCAGGACATGACTAAGGCAAGTGTTCTGGCTATAGCTGGACTGTGACCAAAAGCGCAGCCTTATAGTAAAGGCTTATCTGCTAGACTCCCTGCAAAAAGGAAAACAGATTTCCAAAGCATAGCACTAACAGAACTCAGAGAAGTCACCTTCTTACCCTAATGAAGTAGGAAGGGCACCAGGAAGTACCCAGGGCTTTAACCTTCACCCACATCCTGGGTAGAGAAGGAAATCTGGGCTCCGGTGCAGGGATCTGGCTCCTGGGCTTTGTCTTGGTTTGGGAAAGTGGGAGAAGAAATCCCCACCCCACACTAGGCTCAGGGCCAGCCTCCTCTCTCACCGTGCACAACCTTGATCCAGGGGCAGGAACTGGCACCCTGGCTTTTTGAAGCCCAAGAACTTTGATCTTTTTTTTTTTTTTAAGATTTTATTTATTTATTTGGCAGGGAGAGAGAGCTCGGGAGCACACAAGCAGAGGGAGTGGTAGGCAGAGGGAAAGGGAGAAGCAGGCTCTCTGAACAGAGAGCCCCCAGTGGGGCTCAATCCCTGATCAGAGAAGGCAGCAGCTTAACCTTAACTGACTGAGCCACCCAGGAGCCCTGGACTTTGATCTCTGGAGCTGAACGAGCCCAATACAACTAATGCCAAACCTGCTTTTGGTAACTTTTTGTTTTTTTTCCCCCCATTTAAAATATCATAGACATTTTTCCACTACAACACTTACAGATCCACTTTCTCTCATGGCTACGTGATTTTTGTTGTATGGATGTACAATGATTTATTTTGCCAATTCCCTTCTTAGAACATTTGGGTAAATTTTCTCTCCTTTAAACAACACAGTAAAGGGCACCTGGGTGGCTCAGTCAGTTAAGCATCTGCCTTCCACTCACGTCTCGATCCCAGAGTACTCTGATGGGAGTCTCATATCTGGTTCCCTGTCCCTCGGGCAGCCTGCTTCTCCCTCTCCCACTGCTGCTCCCCCCTTGTGTGCACTCGCTCTCTCTCTCCCTGTCAAATAAATAAATAAATAAATAAAATCTTTTAAAGAAAGCAAACAACACAGTAAATATCCTTATCACTCTATTATTTCCTTTGATTAAATTCCTTAAAATTGCTGTATCAGAAGGGATGCCCATTTAAAATTTTACTATACAGAACCAAATTACCCTATAGAAAGATTAAACTATTTTGTAGTCCCATCAACAGTATATGAATAGGTCCCTTTTTTCATACTGTCCCCAACACTGGGGCTTTATCTCTTTATCAATCTGGTGTGATTTGTATTTCTCTCATTGTCACTGTATTTGAATAACCTTTTCATAGCCATTTTTCTTTCTACTATCGAGAACTACTACCTGTTAAGAACTTAGCCTATTGAGGGGTGCCTGGGTGGCTTAGTCGTTAAGCGGTTGCCTTCGGCTCCGGTCATGATCCCAGGGTCCTGGGATGGAGCCCCACATGGAGCCCCGCATGGAAGCCTGCTTCTCCCGCTACCATTCCCTCTGCTTGTGTTCCCTCTCTCGCTGTGTTTCTCTCTGTCAAATAAATAAAATCTTAAAAAAAAAAAAGAACTTAGCCTATTTTTTCAAAACATTTGTCTTCTTCTTGATTTTATACCAGTTCTTTATGAAGTAAGATTTGAACCCTTTGACCATTAAATATTGCAAACTCTTTCCTACTTTGTCATTTGTTTTCTAATCTTGCTTATGTTGTTTTTGCTGCACAATTTTCACTTTTATCTAGTGACAACTGATGTAGGAAAGATGTTAGGGTTCGAAGCCAATGGCCAAGAACAAATTCCTGAGATGTCTTTGGTGCAAAAATGTGCTTTTAGGGCACCTGGGTGGCTCGATTGATTGAGCAACTGCCTTCGGCTCAGGTCATGATCTCAGGGTCCTAGGATGGAGTACCACATTGGGCTCCCTGCTCAGCGGGGAGCCTGCTTCTCCCTCTCCCTCTGCCTGCTACTCTGCCTGCTAGTGCTCTTTCTCTGTGTCAAATAAACAGATAAAATATTTTTAAAAATTTTTTTTAAATGTGCTTTTATTTAAGCCCGGGGACAGGACCTATGGGCAGAAAGAGCTGCACTAGAGTCACAAGAGTAGCTGACCCATTATATACTTTCAAGTTGGGAGGGGTTAGGGATAGCCTAAGTCTCTAAGGAATTTGGAAGCAAGGTTTCCAGGACCTTGAGGGGGCTAGCTATTGTTGGGAAAAAGACATTTATTACTGTCTAGTAAAACCTGAGTCATGAGACCCTTCAGATGTATTATCAGTGAGTCATATGCTTGGGTGATGATTGCCAACAAGTATCTTGTGGGGGTAGAGATAAAGGAATTTTTATATGGTAAAGTAGACTTACAGGATCCTGGAGGGTTGGGCTAAGATTGCCTTTTGCCCTTAGCGAAGTATTAACGTTGAAGCAGTTGAGTCCCTAGAGAAGTATCACGCCACCTGTTTCAAGGACTTGTCAATGGACTGTAAGTAGTAGGAATTTTTTTTAAGTTTTTTTTTTTTTTTTTTAAGATTTCATTTATTTATTTGACAGAGAGATCACAAGTAGCAGAGAGGAAGGCAGAGAGAGGGGAGGGGGAAGAAGCAGGCTCCCTGCCGAGCGGGGCTCGATCCCAGGACCCTGAGATCACGACCTGAGCTGAAGACAGAGGCTTTAACCCACTGAGCCACCCAGGCACCCCAGTAGTAGGAATTTAATAAATTTTCTTCTGCCTTTGTTTCCCACATCAAAAACTATCAATATTTTCCTTTATACTTTCTTTTCTTTCTTTTTTTTTTTTTTTTGGATTTTATTAATTTATTTAACAGAGAGAAAGAGTTCACAATTAGGCAGAGAGGCAGGCAGAGAGAAGGGGAAGCAGGCTCCCTGCTGATCAGAGAGACTGATGCAGGCCGATCCCAGGACCCTGAGATCATGAACTGCGCTGAAGGCAGAGGCTTAACCCACTGAGCCACCAAGGTGCCCCTCCTTTATACTTTCTAACTTTGGTTGTAAAATTAAGAAAAGCCTTTTCTACCCCCAAGATTATAAAAATATTCTCCTATTTCTTCTTCTTCTTTTTTTTTTTTTTTAAAGATTTTTATTTATGTATTTGACAGAGAGGGGAGATCACAAATAAGCAGGGAGACAGGCAGAGAGAAAGGGGGAAGCAGGATCCCTGCTGAGCAGAGCACGATGTGGGGCTCAATCCCAGGACCCTGAGATCATGAAGGCTGAAGGCAGAGGCTTTAACCCACCGAGCCACCCAGGCGCCCCCTCCTATTTCTTCTTTTAGGATTTTATTTGCTTGTTGTTTAATACTGAAACATTTAAACCTTCTGAAATTTACCTTTCTGTCTAGTATGAGGTAGGAGTTCAACTAGAGAGCACAAGCAGGCAGAGGGACTAAAGGAGAAGCACACTCCCCACTGAGCAAGGAGCCTGAAATGGGACTTGATCCCAGGACCCTGAGATCATGACCTGAGCTGAACTGATTGAGCCACCCAGGTGTCGCAGGAGTTCAACTGTTTTATCTTCAAATGGTTAGTCATTTATCCAGACATTTTTGGCTCTTTGACATCTAAAGGCTCTTTATGAATGGACCTCATCCTACCTCTCCAATTTCATCTCCCACTTTTCTGCCAGGAACTCTATGTCCCCTTCTTCTTCTTTTTTTTTTTTTTTTAAGATTTTATTTATTTATTTGTTAGAGAGAGAGAGTGTGAGAGCACACAAGCAGGGGGGAGTGGCAGGCAGAGGGAGAAGCAGGATTCTCGCTGAACAAGGAGCCTGACACAGGACTCGATCCCAGAACCCTGGGAGTATGACCTGAGTGGAAGGCAGATGCTTAACCCACTGAGCCACCCAGGCGCCCATCTATAACCCCTTCTTATCAAACCATATAGAGTTCCCAGAATGTAACATCCTGCTTCATTTCTCCACAACTTGGCGCATGATCGTTTCTCTGCCTATGTTGGCCTTCTTTAGTTCCCTTTATTTCCCTGACCAGCAACTGTTTATCCTTACAGGAAATTCCTGGCACATGGTAGCTGATAATGTAAATATTGGAGATCAGAGCCAATGGCCAAGAAAGAATTCTTGAGACATTTTTGGTACAAAAAAGTGGGTTTTTGTTTTGTTTTGTTTTTTAATTTTTTTTTTAAAGATTTTATTTATTTGACAGAGAGAAACCCAGTGAGAGGGAACACAAGCAGAAGGAAAGGTAGAGGGAGAAGCAGGCTTCCTGCTGAGCAGGGAGCCCGATGCGGGGCTCGATCCCAGGACCCTGGGATCATAACCTGAGCCGAAGGCAGATGTTTAACGACTGAGCCACCCAGGCGCCCCCAAAAAGGTGTTTTTATTATGGCATAGGAACATGACTTGTGGGAGGAAAGAACTGCCCTGGGACTGAGGAGCAACTGATTACACACTACACAGTCGGAGTAGGTAAAGACACAGGAAGTTTCCAGAAGGATTTTCATATGCTAAAGAAGACTCACAGGATCCCAGAGGCTGAGCTTTTGTCAAGCTAAGGTCGTTTTTTCCCTCTAGCAAAGCAATTATCATTAGGACAGTTGGGAGTTTTTGGGTTTTTTTTTTAAAGATTTTATTTATTTATTTCACAGAGATCACAAGTAGGCAGAGAGTCAGGCAGAGAGAGAGGGGGAAGCAGGCTCCCTGCTGAGCAGAGAGCCCCATGAGGGGCTCGATCCCAGGACGCTGAGATCCTGACCTGAGCCGAAGGCAGAGGCTTTAACCCACTGAGCCACCCAGGTGCCCCCAGTTGGGAGTTTTTGACCCACTGAGCCACCCAGGCTCAGGTCATGATTTCGGGGTCCTGGGATCGAGTCCCGCAGGGAGCCTGCTTACCCCTCTCTCTCTGCCTGCCTCTCTGCCTACTTGTGATCTGTCAAATATATATAAATAAAATCTTAAAAAAAAAAAAAAAGACAGTTGGAGGTTCCTGGAGGAATTTCATATTATGCCTGCCTCAAGTATTTGTCAATGGACTGCCGGTTATAAGGAAATTTAATTTTATCTACATTTCCTTCCACCTTTGTTCCCCACATCAGTAGGTATCATTAAATATTTGTCAAGTGAATGAATAAATCAATCACTTCTACACACTTTTAGCACCGAGTAGCCTCTGTGGGTGACATGTGCAATGGAAGGATGTAAAATTGGGAAGTGAAGTTGACAGGGGAAATCCGCACAGCCGTATGATTTAGTGTGTCAGCTTCCTGCTGCGGTTCTGCGCCCTTGCCTCCCCAGACCTCGCCAGACCTGCCCACATCGCTCCCTCCTCTCCCACTCCCTTTTCCAGCCCTGGACAAATGACTTCAGTCGGCTGCAGCCTTCTTCCCACCACTGCACGGCAGCGTTAATCTTTGTGACTGTGATTCCTGCCCTGATACGGCCATAGCTTCTACGCCAACCACGGGAGCTCTCCATAAAGGCGTGAACGCACACATGGGCGAGTGAGAGAGAGAGGGAGAGATGGAGAAAGTGCAACCTTTCTACAGAGTCCTCCTCCATTCAGGAGTCCTACTATCTCTTACCTCTCTCAGGTCTGGGGAAGCCGGTTCTGCAGCTTCACTGGATGGGGAGGGATGGTTCTCTTACTTCCGCCTCCCTTGCGGCAATCTACTCTTAATACAAATAAGAATCACTACCCTTTGCCAAATCCCCACTGTGTCCTAGCAGGCACTTTACATGCATTGTTTCATTTAATCCAAAAACGTATCAGCAAGGTAGATATTAAAATCTCTATTTTACAGATGAGGAAAATTGCCCAAGGTCACACAGCTACTAAGGGGTACAGCCAGGATTTAAATACAGTTGTAGCTAAACAGTAACTGTTCTAGATGATTCACAACCAACCCAGTTAGGCGTCCTCAAGGCTAGAGGTTCAGGGCTGTGAGAGTCTCACCTCTCCAGCCTGACATTCTAAGCACTGTACAGATAAAATCCAGTTTCTTGATTACTACACTTCCATATGCACTCCTCATTCATTGATTCAACGACCTTTGTTGAGCTTAGTGAAATGTACACTCTCTTTGAAATTAGTCAAAAATTTTAATCCCGGGGGGCCTGGGTGGCTCAGTCATTAAGCGTCTGCCTTCGGCTCAGGTCATGATCCTAGGGTCCTGGGATAGAGCCCCACATTGGGCTCCTTGCTCGGCAGGAAGCCTGCTTCTCCCGCCACCATTCCCTCTGTTTGTGTTCCCTCTCTCGATTGTGTTTCTCTCTGTCAAATAAAGAAAAATCTTTAAGAAAAAAAAAATTTAATCCCATCTCCACCACTATGTTCCCTTAAGCAAATCACTAAACCTCTCAGACACTGGATTTACTTCACTCTGAGGATAATATCAATGTGCTGGATTACTCTGAGGATTAAATGAGATATTGGAGATCAGAAGGCATTATTTTCAAAATATTAGTCTGTTCTCCTAGCTAACACATGAGTCCACGCTCTCTTGTCTACTCAAAGATATTGCTCCTGCAGTTATTTTCTCTTTCTCCTAAATTGTTAATTTTCCTCACTCTTCCTCATTAGCACATAACCTACTAATATAATGTATCTCTCAATTCAGAGGGAAAAGATTCACCCTTAACTTCATTACTCTTCCAACTACTGCCCCATTTTGCTAGAGCAAAGTTCCTAAAAGGGTTGCCTATATGAGGTAGTTTTTTTTTTTTTTTTTTAAAGATTTTATTTATTTGACAGAGAGAAACACAGCGAGAGAGGTAACACAAGCAGAGGGACTGGTAGCGGGAGAAGCAGGCCTCCTGCAGAGAGCCCGATGTGGGGCTCGATCCCAGGCCCCTGGGATCCGACCTGGGCCGAAGGCAGGCGCTTAACGACTGAGCCACCCAGGCGCCCCTGGTAGTTTTTGAATATTGGTGAGGTCCAGAGCCGATGACGAAGGAACAATTGTTGAGACGTCTTTGGTGTAAAGAGGTGACTTTATTAGAGGACAGGGAAAGGTCCCCTGGGCAGGAAAAGATGGTGCACCCGGGCTAGGAGGGGTGGCTAATTATATACTTGGGAGTTGGGGGAAGGAAAAAGGGAAATGTCCAAAAGGGCTTTGATATGCTAAAGAAGGCTCTTAGGATCCTGGAGGCCTGGCTATTGTCAAACTAAAGTTGTTTATCCCTCTAGCAAGGTATTAACATTCGGACAGTTGGGAGTTTCCGCAGGAAGATTTTATTCTGCCTACCTCAAGTTATTTGTCAATGGGCTGCAGGTTATAAGAAAATGTAATTTTGGGGCGCCTGAGTGGCTCAGTGGGTTAAAGCCTCTGCCTTCGGCTCAGGTCATGATCTCAGGGTCCTGGGTTTGAGCCCCACATCAGGCTCTCCTTAGCAGGGAGCCTGCTTCCTCTCTCTCTTTGCCTGCCTCTCTGCCTACTTGCAATCTCTCTGTCAAATAAATAAATAAAATCTTTAAAAAAAAAAAAGAAAAAAGAAAAGAAAATGTAATTTTATCTACATTTCCTTCTACCTTTGTTTCCCACATTACTATGGATGGGAATATGGTTGGGGCTCCAGGAAATTGTGTCTATGGGTCTATCAACAACCTAACTTCCAGAGACTTATAAGAACGCTTGTTTCTTGTCAATCAGTAAGACATGTGTAAACTGACGAACACTCCTGTCTTGCAGGACTGAGATCTCTGTGAGTTAACCATTTTTTTTTTCCTTCCCTTAGTTTTAGGGCAGCCAGTGATGTGGGGGAGCCAGGTTCTTGTCTCATGGAGTCGAAGAATGAATCTCACGGACAAAGGAGAGTGAGTAAAGTGACAGAGCTGTATTAAGCAAGAATACAAAAAAAGCTCAGGAGTGAGAGGGGTCCTGACAGGGTTGCCTTTGAGGGCTTTTAGGGTTGGTCTTTTATAGAAAGTTAACCAGGGGAATTAAATCTTTTTGACTTCTCTACTTGACATCACCTTTGTGTAAATAGGACTAGTAATAACATCTTTAATGGCTTACTTCTTTTTAGAGTCTGTTTCTTTTCTTTTCTTTTAAAGATTTTATTTATTTGACTGAGAAACACAGTGAGAGAGGGAACACAGGCAGAGGGAATGGTAGTGGGAGAAGCAGGCTCCCTGCTCAGCAGAGAGCCCGATGAGGGGCTCGATCCCAGAACCCTAGGATCATGACCTGAGCCGAAGGGAGACACTTAACGACTGAGCCACCCAGGTGCCCCAGAGTCTGTTTATTTTCTATTGACCACTGGAGACTGTCATAAATAATACTAGGGACACCTAGGGCAGTGGGGTCTGGAGTGTTCCCTTCTCTCTGGTTTCCTTACACCTCTGCATTTTTGGGATTTCTGTGAGCCTGATTATGGAGCCCCCTATCCATCTCTCCCTGCCTAGCCCTATCTGTCCCTTTTTCACGAGGAGTGCCTGAGGAATGTCACACACATCCCACAGGGGTGGCGGGGTAGTTTCAGGGTTTCAGTTTGTGCTTTGTCCTCAGCTTGCTTTCTGCTCCCTCGTCATATAGGTACTTTGTCCACCTCCTCACCTCCAATTCTTTTAAATTTTTTTTAAAAGATTTTATTTATTTATTTGATAGAGATCACAAGTTGGCAGAGAGGCAGGCAGAGGGAGAGGAGGAAGCAGGTGTAAGATTTATTCAAATCGGCAGTAAAAAATAACCAGAGACAGGAGGCCAGATAATAGGTATGAGTGGGCACCAAATGTAAGATTTATTCCAGTCGGCAGTAAAAAATAACGAGAGACAGATAATAAGATAATAAGTCCGAGTAGGCTTTAATGGAAGCGCTCTCGGGTGAGGTTCCTTGGTCAGGTTTGGGACAGGGCCAAGGAGGTCGCGCCCAGGAACATGGCAGGCCGATATTTATGAGGGAGAAAGAGAGGCTCAGGTAACCACCATATGAGGGTGGACTTTGGGGCTGCACAATGCCGTGTAGGGGCAGGGTTTTTTCGGTCTTTGTTCCTTTCTGTACCAAGGAAGGAAGGCCTCGTGGCAGGAAGGTTTCAGGGTGAAGATCTCAAGATGGAGGATCGGTGGTCATTTTATTGAGTCTCCTGCACTCCCCAGGACCGCCGGCCCAACCTCAGGCTCCCCGCTGAGCAGAGAGCCAGATGCTGGGGTTGATCCCAGGACCCCAAGATCATGACTCGAGCCTGACCTGAGCCGAAGGCAGAGGCTTAACCCACTGAGCCACTCAGGTGCCCCCTTTTAAATTTTTTGCTTCATTTTTTATTTATTTAAGTAATCTCTACACCCAGTGTGGGGCTCGAACTCATGACTCTGAAATCATAGATTTGCATGCTCCTCTGACTGAGCCAGCTAGGTGCCCCCTCCAATTCTTTTCTTTTCTTTTTTAAAATTTTATTTATTTATTTGACGGAGAGAGCGAGAGAGCTCAAGCAGGGGGAACAGTAGAGGGAGAGGGAGAAGCAGGCTCCCCACTGAGCCGAAAGCCCGATGCCGGGCTCTATCTCAGGACCCTGGGATCATGACCCAAGCCGAAGGCAGATGCTCAACCATCTGAGCCACCTGGGCACCCCTCCAATTTTTTTATTAATTCACTCTAAGCCTTGTCTATACTACTTCACTGAAGCTTCTATGTCACAATCACTGATGGCTGCCATTATGCCAAATCCCATGGTCAAGCCTCAGTTTTCATCTTACATGACCTCTCAGCAGCATTTGTCCTGGTTAATCATTCTCTCCTTGAAAAGATTTGACTTCTGGAACCTTGCACTCTAGTGATTTTTCTTTCATTTTATTGGCCGTTTCTTTTCTGGGTCCCTTTCCTGACTGCTAAATGTTAGAGGGCCTTCCACATCAGAATCCTTGGTCCCCATTTCTCTTATGTCTCACTCACTCCCTAAGCTCATCCAATTTCGGGACCTTAGACATCATTTATACAGCCCTGACCTCACCACTGGGGTCCAGACTGATCAAAAAGTCTACTTGTCTTCCCTCTTTTATGTCTTACAGGCATTTCAAATTCAACTTGTCCAAAAATAATTATTTTCTCCCTCCCACTCATGTCCAGCTTTCCCAATTTTTCCCATTTGGTAAAGGACATCAACATTTGCCCAGTTGCTGAGGTCAAAATTCCAGGGGTCATCCTTTAGTCCTCTTTCTTTCATATTCTATAATAATAATAATAATAAATCCTCAATCTGACCACTTCTTACAACCTTAGAAGAGGCAGTGGAAGAGTGAGAAATAGAATCCTCAAGCAGACTGTGTGCCGAGCACAGAGCCTCAGTTGCCTGGGGCTCAGTTCTACAACCCTAAGATCAAGAGCTGAGCTGAGGGGCGTCTGGGTGGCTCAGTCATTAAGCGTCTGCCTCGGCTCAGGTCATGATCCCAGGGTCCTGGGACTGAGTTCCCGCATGGGGCTCCCTGCTCAGCAGGAAGCCTGCTTCTCCCTCTCCCACTCCCCCTGCTTGTGTTCCCTCTCTCTCTCTGTGTCTCTCTTTGTCAAATAAATAAATAAAATCTTAAAAAAAAAAAGACCTGAGCTGAAATGAAGAGTTGGCTGGTTCAACTGACAGAGGGCTCCAGGCACCCCCAGGACAGCAAACTTTGGCTAAAACTCTAACAAATTGTAATCTGTCAGAGCATACCTAGGGAACCAACTTAATTAGCATCATTCTAATGGCAAGGACTAAAGGAATTGAGATGCTAGAAGTTGCTACAGAAGAGAGGGAGTAACTGGGCAAGGGTACCTCTAATGGGTGAATGAGAGCTTGAGAGTCCATCTAGCTTTCCTTCAGCCAGAGTGAATACACAGCGATATATTCTCTATATATCAAATTGATCATCAAACTGATTCCAAAGTTCTTAGTAATATTTTGCTCCCTGTATTCCTTAATGCCAAGAAGAGAGTCTTCTGGAGGGCAGGCAGGAACATAGCAATCCTTGAAATCCAGTCTTCCCACGGTCAATTAATACATCGATTTTTCTAATTTATACATCAGTCCTTTTTGAATATGTAAATCCCCATAAGCTCTCCTGAGTTAGGATTCTTTAACAAAGTTGAGTCGAGGCTTTGGCCCTGGGCTACAGTGACCAAGCAAGATGTTGCCCTGGCATTTAGCCTACATCCTTGGCCACTGTGTGAGGAACACTTAGGAAGCTCTAAGACTAAATCCTAGTTGAGGTGGTAGTGACTTTGATAAGGGTGGGAGGGAGCACCTGCCTCTCTCTCTCTCTCTCTCTCATGAATTAATTAATTAAAAAAAAAAAGTTTGCTATCCTGATGGACTCAGAGGAGTGCTTCTTCCCTTTGACTTCCAGGGTGGCAGGATCATCTGCTCACATGACCAATTCTTCGCCATCTAGAAGTTACTTCATTTTTCCAGTAATGAAGTACCATCCTAATTCATACTCTTACCACACAGGCCTTGGCCTGCTGCTGACGCTTAATTTCTTTCTTTCTTTTTTTTCCTCAGGATTTTATTTGTTTATTTGAAACAGAGAGAGAGTGAGAGAGCACGAGCCTGGTGGCAGAGGCAGAGGGAGAGGCAGTCTCCCCACCGAGCAGGGAGCCTGACTCGGGGCTCCATCCAAGGACCCTGAGATCACAACCCAAGCCAAAGGCAGATGCTTAACTACTGAGCCACCCAGGCGCCCCTGACGCCTAATATCTAACCATCACTCCATCTATTTTTTATATCTTACTCAATCTTCCCAATGAACTCCTTTAATTATGTCTTTTTCCTGCTTAGAAAACCTTTACTGTCTCTACAAAGTTCAAACCTTTTCGCTAAGTGTTCTACGCGAATCTACTCTGCAGCTGGAGTGGCCCGCCTGCTAAGTGTACCTTCTTCTTGCCAACATGCTTTTGCTAATTGATGTTCTGGGAATGCTCCTTCCTTCCATTTCTACCTATCCAAATGATACAATTTCATGGGAAAATGCCATCTCTAAAGTAATAGCTTTCAAGATTTTTTAGTTAATGTCCTATGAATCACTTTCCAAATACCACTGATCCTA
>CM053606.1:30176026-30229290 GCA_028646535.1 Procyon lotor
TGAGAACCACTGACCTATTAAGGCCCGACTCTAGTCACATCTTCCCTATTACTTCCCATGTAACTCCTTGAAGTGTCTGGACCTCATGTGAGTACAAATTTCAGACCTTTATTCATCCAGCCCCACCAAGTGGTATTCTGGAAAAAGCATGGATTTTGGAGTCAGAGATGCTGGCTGTGGCTCCATTTACTGTGTGATCCTGCACAAATCATTTAGCCTCTGTTTTCAACTGCAAAAAGGGGATGATAATGGTCCTTATGCCTAAGGTTGCTGTGAAGATTAAATGAGATAATCTCTATGAAATATTCAGTACAGCATCTGATGCATATAGTAACAGCCCAAAAAATACTAGCTATTGTTTTGCTATTGAAAATGGTAGCTGGGGCACTTGGGTGGCTCAGTGGGTTAAAGCCTCTACCTTTGGCTCAGGTCATGATCTCGGGGTCCTGGGATCGAGCCCCGCGTAGGGCTCTCTGCTCAGCAAAGAGTCTACTTCTTTCTCTCCCTGCTTCTTCCTCTCAGTGGGGAGCCTGCTTCCCCCTCTCTCTCTGCCTGCCTCTCTGCCTACTTGTGATCTCTCTCTCTCTCCATCAAATAAATAAATAAAATCTTTTAAAAAATAAATAAATAAAGTAAAAAATAAAAATAAAATCTATTAAAAAAAAAAAGGTAGCTAAGGCATGTTTCCCTAACCAGTCTCTGGCACTGAACAGGGTTCCCAGTCCTATGCATAACACAAGATAGAGTACACAATCAGAGACCACACTGAAATCAGTGAAATATGTACAGTGGAATCATGTACAGGTGTGATAGCATGCTGGGGAGAGGAGGGGATTGGAGGTTGGATCTGGAAGGATGAAGAAGCAGACTTCATAGTACAATCCACAAGGCCTGGCCCTCAGTAGGCTCTTGAATTGGACCACAGGATCGAAGGGACTGAGAAAGAAAATAGTGCCTCTGTGCACAACCCTATGGCTATTCCCAATAGCTACCCATACATGGATTCTCACTGTGTTTTGGGGGGAAATTAGGTCTTCTAAAGTTGATATTATTCCTTTGCTACAGAAAGGTTAACATCTTGTATTAAGGGCTAGTTCCTGAGCTGTCCAGGGTTTAGAAATAATTCTGCCCTTTAGAGACATTCATATATGGAAAGAGTTCAGGCTTTCCTTGAATGTGTTCCCGCCCTCTACTACAATGTCACTGGAAGTTCAGCTCCTGAAGGTAAGATCTTATTCAGCATGCTAGCAGAAAATCTAGCACACAGTAGGGCCTCAGCACTACTTCGATGAAGGACACTCTACTGGATGGAAAGACACTCAGCCATTAACTTTTGGAGGTGAATCTGGATTTACGATCTCCCTCTCCTTCCCAGGATTCTTACTGACACTGATGAGAAGTCTGGAGAGAGTCTGAGAGGCTCTGCTAAGAGCCAGGTGAGAGAGTATGGATAAGTATCTCCCCTCACTGTCTTGCCTCAAGTTCCTTTTTACCTGGATAAGGTACATAGGCCTACTCCCTCTATCTCCAGGCTGTGAGCTTCTAGGGTGGCTACCTTATTGCCCAGATTTGCATATAGGCATCTGTTATGGGAACCTGAATTTTGTTCTTAGTTTCTGCTTCTTACTCTCTGATTCTTAGTTTCTGCTGGGACAACCCAATCTAGAGTAAGCAGGAAGTGCCAGCAGGTAACATACCAGGATAGCTTCAAGACAGATTCAAGACACTTGGGAAGAGAGTGTGCCTCATCCCTCTGACCTGACCACATTCCCGTCACAGTCTAGAAACTGCTGCAAAATGCTGCAATGCTTAGTGAGGCAGGGTTGGGAACTTGTCCCTCCTACCTAGTGGTCCAGAGAGGTGCATGCCCTCCTTCTTCCTAGGAGGCCTTTTCACTTTCCAGCTCTTCATCAGTTTCAGCCTTCCCCTGCATCCCATAAGGTTACCTCTGTGTAAGCACTTCTCAGTCTGCATTCTACCTGTTCCTACATTAGTGCCTCTGGACTGTGAACCTTAAAGTCAGAAGACAAGTCTGGTCTGTCTGATTTTTGATCCTTTTTTTTTTTTTTTTTTTGCCCAGCAAAAGGACTACATGTTTGTGCTCACCCAAAATTTGTATGTTGAAATCCTAATGCCCAAAGTGATGGTATTAGTACAAGGCACCTTTGGGAGGTGCTTAAGTCATAAGGGTAGAACCATCATGAATTGGATTAGTGACTTATTAAAGAGGTTCCTGGGGCACCTGTGTGGCTCAGTCAGTTAAGCATCTGCCTTTGGCTCGGGTCATGATCAAGCCCTGCGTCGGGCTCCCTACTCAGCAGGAAGGCTGCTTCTGTCCTTCTGCCTCTCCCCCAGTTTGTGCTCTCACTCACTCTCTCTCTCTCAAATAAATAAAATCTTAAAAAAAAAAAGACCTAAGATCAAGAGTCGGACACTACCAACTGAGCCACCCAGGCACTCCTCTTTCTTATCTCCAATCTCTCACTGGACCCTACCCCTTAGCACATGTTCATGTTCATATTTCCCACATAGTGAAAAACTCTCTCTCCATCTGCTTTTCTCAAGCCATCAACCTATCACTTTCCTTCTCCTTATATTCTTGAGGAATCTGTTCTCTAATTCTCCACATCTCATGTCTTGTTCACTCCTAAGTCCAGACCATCTGGCTCAGGATTAACCATTCCACTGACCCAGCTCTCCACAAGGTCACCAATGACCTGCATGTCCACCAAATCCAAAAGTTTCTGCTGTGGAGATTAGAGAGCAAGAATGCAGAGAGTAGGGGCGCCTGGGTGGCTCAGCAGGTTAAAGCCTCTGCCTTCAGCTTGGGTCATGATTCCGGAGTCCTGGGATCCGAGTCCCGCATCAGGCTCTCTGCTCAGCAGGGATTCTGCTTCCTCCTCTCTCTCTGCCTGCCTCTCTGCCTACTTGTGATCTCTCTCTGTCAAGTAAAAAAATAAAATCTTAAAAAAAAAAAAAGATTTTATTTATTTATTTGAAAGACAGTGAGAGAGAGAGCACGAGAGGGGAAGGGTCAGAGGGAGAAGCAGACTCCCCACTGAGCAGGGAGCCCAATGCAGGACTTGATCCTGGGACACTAAGATCATGACCCAAGCCGAAGGCAGTAACTTAACTGAGCCACCCATGTATCCAGTAATTGTTCTTTTTTTTTAAAAGATTTTATTTATTTATTTGTCAGAGAGAGAGAGCGAACACAAGCAGGCAGAGACAGAGGGGGAAGCAGGCTCCCCGCTGAGCAAGGAGCCCGACATGGGACTCAATCCCAGGACCCTGGGACCACGACCCGAGCCGAAGGCAGCTGCCCAACCAACTAAGCCACCCAGGCGTCCCCAGTAATTGTTCTTATTTGTCTTAGTTTCCCTAACATTCCCCTCACTTCTTCTTTTTCTTTTTTTTTAAGTAGGCTCCAACCCAGGATGAAGCCCAACAAGGGGCTTGAACTGAGACCAAGAACTGGGCCAAAATCAAGAGTTGGATTCTTAACCAACTGAGGTACCCAGGCACCTCATTATTTTTGTATTTTATATAAATGCATGGAATTATACATTACATAGTATTTCATGTCTGCTTTATTTTTTTTAAGATTTTATTTATTTATTTGTTTGTTTGTTAGACAAAGAGAGATCACAAGTAGGCAGAGAGGCAGGCAGAGAGAGAGGGGGAAGCAGGCTCCCCGCTGAGCAGAGAGCCCAATGTGGGGCTGGATCCCAGAACTCTGGAATCATGACCTGAGCTGAAGGCAGAGGCTTGACCCTCTGAGCCACCCAGGCGCCCTACATGTCTGCTTTATTTTACTCAACATTGAGTTTGAGAAACTTATTAATGCTGTTGAATATATAAATAGTTAATTCCTTTTCACTGCTATATTCTACTTTCAGAATTCCTATTTAGTTCTTTTTTGAAACTAACTTCTTAAATGCCATTGTATTTTTTTTAAGATTTTATTTGTTTGTTTGTTTATTTTTTAAAGATTTACTTATTTATTTGACAGAGAGAGAGATCACAAGTAGGCAGAGAGGCAGGCAGAGAGAGAGAGGGAAGCAGGCTCCTTGCTGAGCAGAGAGCCCGATGTGGGGCTCGATCCCAGGACCCTGAGATCATGACCTGAGCTGAAGGCAAAGGCTTAACCCACTGAGCCACCCAGGTGCCCCATGCCATTGTATTCTTTTCTTTCTACTTAGTTTGGGTTTATGGGAGGTTACAGGCTAGTTTCTGATGATCTTGGGTAAGGTCATTTGAGAAAGCTCCCAGAAATCAGTTGTGTGGAGAAGGTGGTAGTTGACATGAAGGTGAGAAGGTGGCCATTTTGAGGAGGTCAACTTCAGGATGAAGATAAGAGATTGGAAAGCAGAGAGAAAAAATGGAAGAAAAGGGATCCTGGTGTCATTTTTGAGCTTCTTAATCTGACCAAACCTAATCCTGCCTATATGAGTCTGTGAATGTCCTTCACTGTTGAAGACAGCTTAAATTAGGTTTTCTGTTAAGGGCAACATAGAGTCTTAACTTATCTATGGGTAAGTACAGGAGATTTTGGGAAAACAGAAAAGGAACATTTAACTCAGTCTAAGCTAGTCAGGGAAGATTCTTAGAAAAGATATTTTGGGAGTAGGGGATAGTTGAAGAAAGAGTGTTCTAGGGGCACCTGGATGGTTCAGTAGGTTAAAGCCTCTGCCTTTGGCTCAGGTCATGATCTCAGGGTCCTGGGATCGAGCCCTGCATCAGGCTCTCTGCTCAGCGGGGAGCCTGCTTTCCCTTCTCTCTCTGCCTGCCTCTAAAAAAGAGTGTTCTAGGTAGGGGAACAGCATACACAAAGACCCAAAGGTGAGAGAAAATATGGTGCATTTAGGAAACCATCTACTAACATACTCAAGCCAGAAATCTTAAGAGTCATTCTGACCTTTCCTTTATTTTTTACTTCCCAGAACTAATGGATCATCAAATACTGCCAGTTCTGCTCATAAATATTTCTAAAATGTGTCCTCTCCATGACTGAGTGTGAGCTGCTCCCCTAGGACAGACCCTCATCACCTCTCACCAAATGTCCCTTCCAGTTTTGCACTTGTACCAATCACTCCCTTCACTACTACTAGAATGACCCTTCTTTCTTTTTTTTCTTTTGAGATTTTATGTATTTATTTTGACAGAGAGACAGTGAGAGAGGGAACATAAGAAGGGGGAGTAGGAGAGGGAGAAGCAGGCTTCCTGCTGAATAGGGAGCCCAATGTGGGGCTCCATTCCAGGACCCTGGGACTATGACCCGAGCTGAAGGCAGACACCTAATGACTGAGCCACCCAGGTGCCCCTAGAATGACTTTTCTTTTTTTTTTTAAAGATTATTTATTTATTTGGGGCACCTGGGTGGCTCAGTCATTAAGCGTCTGCCTTTGGCTCAGGTCATGATCACAGAGTCCTGGGATCGAGCCCCGCGTCGGGCTCCCTTCTCGGCAGGGAGCCTGCTTCTCCTACTACCATTCCCTCTCTGCTTGTGTTCCCTCTCTTGCTGTGTTTCTTTCTGTCAAATAAATAAAATCTTAAAAAAAAAAAATTATTTATTTGACACAGAGAGAGATCACAAGTAGGCAGAGAAGCAGGCAGAGAGAGGGGGAAGCAGGCTCCATACTGAGCAGAGAGCCCGATGTGGGGCTCGATCCCAGGACCCTGAGATCATGACCCGAGCCAAAGGCAGAGGCTTTAACCCACTGAGCCACCCAGGCACCCCTAGAATGACTTTTCTTAAATCCACATCTGATCATGGCATAATCCTGTGTAGAATGTTTCCCTATTTTCCTCAGGATAAACTCTAAGCTTTTTAGCTTAGCACTCATGGCCTCACCTCTCAGACTTCATCTCTTTCACTTTTCCCATAGGGATTCTAATCTAGAGTTATGCCAAACCATTTGCCATTCTCTTAAACAATCTCCTTTTCTTACCTCTGAACCTCTGCAAAAATGCCTGGCTCTATTTTCTGCTGAAAAACTACTGCATGTCTCCATCAGGATACTTTCACCTGCAAATACCAGAAAACCTTGATTCAAAGGTCTTAAGCAAAAAGGAAATTCTATTATCTTATATAAGTCCAGGAATAGGGAAAATCTAGACATAGTGTGACCATCAAGGCTGTGTCTCTACTTCCCTGACATTCTCTTGGTTTTGTCCTGCTCTTTGTACTAGTTTTATCCTTATTCTGGAACTAAAATGGCTGTAGCAGTTCCAGGGGCACATCTGGATTTGATCAACATAAATATAAACAGACCACATGTATATCTAACTTGAATCACCCCTCTTGCACTTTATGCAATAACTAAGACGTGAAAAAACACATTCACATTTTATTCATATTAATTCAGTCCTAGTTTGACTTTTTCTCTTTCCATTTTTTAAATTTAGCTTTTATTTCTTTAAAAATATTTTATTTATGGGGTGCCTGGGTGGCTCAGTGGGTTGAAGCCTCTGCCTTCAGCTCAGGTCATGATCTCAGGGTCCTGGGATCAAGCCCCGCATTGGGCTCTCTTCTCAGCGGGGAGCCTGCTTCTCCCTCTGCCTCTGCCTGCCTCTCTGCCCACTTGTGATCTCTCTCTTATCTGTCAAATAAATAAATAAAATCTTAAAAAAAAAAATATTTTATTTAATAGGCATCTGGGTGGCTCTGTCAGTTAAGCTTCTGCTTTTGGCTCAGGTCATGATCCCAGGGTCCTGGGATGGAGCCCTGCATCAGGCTCCCTGCTCATTGGGAAGCTTGCTTCTCTCTCTCCTCCGTGTTCATGCGCTCTCTATCTGTCTATCTCTCAAATAAATAATAAAAAAAATCTTTAAAAGATTTTATTTATTTGACAGAGAGAGAGAGAGAGATCACAAGCAGGGGGGAATGGTAGAGGGAGAGGGAGAAGTAGGCTCCCTGCTGAGCCCCTAGGGAGTCCATGCGGGTTAGATCCCAGGACCCTGGCAGACACTTAACTACTGAGCCACCCTGGTGCCCTATCTGATACTATTTTTACTCATTTACGTTTGTTAAGCTTCTTTGGCTGTAAGCAACAAACACTGGCTCTAACCAAAGGAAAAAACAGCTTTTTGAGAAGGGTATAGGAGAACTTGCAAGACCAAAGGGAAGGTATGGGAGGGAACTGGCAGTATCCAGGTGGCTTTAGGAGGTCCTATTAGCAGAGATTGCTTGATAGCTTTGGCAAGGTGCTAGTGAAATGCATTTCATAATGAAAAGCATGAAATTCAGCTGATTTAAGTCTTTTTTAAAAAGATTTATTTATTTATTTGACATACAGAGAGAGAGAGAGAGAGCGCACAAGCAAGGGGAACAGCAGGCAGAGGGAGAAGGAGAAGCAGGCTCCCTGCAGAGCAGAGGAAGCCCCATATGGGACTCAGTCCCAGGACTCTGGGATCATGACCCGAGCCGAAGGCAGTGGTTTAACCAACTGACCCACCCAGGTGCCCTGTGATTTTAGTTTTTTGATGACTATATTAATAATTCAAACTCAAGAAAAGAATATCCAATTGACTTATCTTGGGTCATTCACATACATATTAGCTGGGGAGGTCAGGTACCTGAATTAATGACTGTTGAACTGGATCCAATGAGGAGAAAGAAATTCTCCAAAAGAGGGAAGAATGGACACTGGACAGCCAAAACAATACATTCCTACTATCCCGCCTACCTGAACTACTCCTTTCCCTTGGAATCTGAGACAACTCATTCACGCGGTCTCCTCCTACCTCTCAGGCTGTTCTTCACCTCCTTGTTTTCACATTGGGGCAAGGCACTCTAGAAGCTGGCTGAGAGGCTTGTCTTTTGTAAAATGAGAGACAAGGTGTGGTTGTGAAAGGGGTGGTGTGAAAGGTGGGGTGATCCCAGAGTCCTGATATTTTGACGACTACTGCTTTGAAAATTCTTGGAGGGATATCTTTGTGCCTTGTATGAAACATTAACTGGCACCAGAACTAAGAGCTGGCACCAGAACTAAGAGCAAAAGCCCCAACGCCTCAGCAGTTTACCAGTTGGCAAGATCACCACCTGATTGTTGCACTTTAGACTTTTAAGAAGTTAGACTCAGCAGAAAAAAATAAGGAATCTGTCAGTCCCTACAGAAAGGTGGGAGGGATGGGATATATGACATGTGTCTCTTGATGGTGTTTGCTAGGTTAAGATCAGTTTGAGGGATATAAAATTCTGATCACATAAGCTGGAATCTGAGTGTCTTTATGAGGACAGATGGCATCAAACCTTGGACACTTGGTCTATTAGGACATCACTCGTATTGGGGAAACTGGGGGAGTAATCCAAGGGGCAAAAAAAGATGGGGAAGAGTAGAGGGGCAAGGGAAATGAAGTGTGGGGAGAGAAAGGCAGAGCTACACAGGGGAAAACACATAAAATGCAAGACACCTTTCAGTCCAAATGGCAAAGTGTATTTCAAACACAAAATCTGTAACTTAATAGCTCTGTGACTTTGGGCAAGCTACTTTACCTGGCTGAGTCTATCCAATCTGTAAAATGGAATGTGAATACCTCCCCCACGAGAGGCTTCCAGTGTGCCGGTAACGTCTGCTATCTTCACCTGGGTAACAGTTACGTTGGGGGAAAAAAGAAAAAGAAAACATAGAGCTGTACGTTTAAGATTTGTGGAGTCTTCTCTACGTATGCTATGTAATTCACAGCATACTATGAATGCTATATACTTCAATTAAAAGGTTTACAAAAAATTAAAAAGAACATTCACTTTACAGGGTTGTTGTGAAGATTCAATAAAAACATTGTCATAAAGTCTAGCACAGTGTTGGCACATTAACGCGCGGCCAGGGACCACGAACTTTCTATCTCTTGAAACCCAGGGGCCCGAGGTCTTCCTTGTTACAGACAACTTTTATGCTGCGGCTACTCTCCGAGCCTGTGTGCCTGACTAAGTAACGGGGCCAGCTTAGGTATACGCTGGAAACCCGGCCAATCCGACTCCGTCGGACAGGAGACAGAGCTGATTCTGTAAACCCGAAAGCAGAGGAGACACCAGCGGCACCGGCAGAGCGCCACCCAGGAGCCTCCCCCTCCAGCGTCCTAGAGCGGAGTCGCCTCGGCGCGCGGTGCACTGTGGGCCAGCAGAGGCGCCGCGGGAGCTCCCCACGTGGCCGGAGGCTGGTGCTTCGCCCCGCCCCGGCGTCCTCCAAACCTGCGCCGTGAAGTGTGTCTGAACAGCCAATCCGACCACTAGCAGCCGGAGGAGGAGATGGTGCGGGCTCGCAGCTCTGGCTTCCGCCCTCCGGCTCTTCACGGGGGGCAGGGGTGGGGTCCACCGCTGCGCGTGATGCTGAAAGCCCGGCCCTCTCCCCTCCACCGGGAGGAGCTTCCTCTCCACCGCCAGACTTGAGTCAGGTCCCTCCTTGGACTACTAGGCCAACTTCTCTTGCAGCCCACCAGTTCCGGAAGCTGAGGCCAATTGGATCGTTGGCAGGGCGCAGAACCGAACAGAGATCACGCTGTCTTGTTCGCGCTCTGTGCGCCAGCCGAGGTGAGTTTCTCCTGCTGCTGCCCCCTTCCCCTCTTCCCCGCCCCGGAATAGAGCGGAGAGCGAAGGCTGTGCGAGGCAGTCTGACTCGGTTTCGAACTTCAACCCTGTGTAATCTTGGGCAAGTTCTCAGTTTCTCTGGATCTCAGTTTTCAATCCGATGAAATGAGTTCCTGCGTCGGAACTGTAGTGAAAATTAAGTGAGACAAAGCTTTTAAAGCGCCCGCCAACTGTTAGGTGCTCAGTGTTAGTTGTCCTCTTTTTGTTAGCTCACCACCAAGATTTTTGCAGGAACTCTGGCCTTTCTGTGGGATTGCAGAAATACTTCTGGATGTGGCCGAAGTGGGTAGACCTATCTTA
Organism: Procyon lotor; assembly: GCA_028646535.1. Taxonomy (NCBI): domain Eukaryota; kingdom Metazoa; phylum Chordata; class Mammalia; order Carnivora; family Procyonidae; genus Procyon; species Procyon lotor. The sequence continues at coordinate 30,185,916 of CM053606.1, forward strand.
CTTAGGCACCTGCCCTGGGTTTGGAAAAGCTAGGGCATGTTTTCCCGATGCTTGAGACCTGTTACAGTAAAACTGGATGGCATCTGAACTGTCACCAGGTGGGGTTACTATTAACTAACTCTTCCCTTCAGCCTACCCGTACTCAGGCTGCAAGACCTCCCTAAAAGAGTTCATGGTTCTGTCTAAGCCTGTTACTTTCCCAAGATCTCAGTTTTCTTGTTTGTACAGGAGCAATCCCAGTACCGTCCTGAATGAAGCCACTGGGTTTTTTGTTTAGTTTTGTTTTTCTGAAAACAAAGTGCTTTGATATTTTCCAGAGATGATTCTTTCCAGGTTACCCAAGAAGGAAAGAAAGAAGGCGATGAAGGCAGGGATTTTTTCCAAATGCACCCCTCACCCCAGCTGTCAGGCTCTCTCCCATTTGCCATCATGTGTGTGTCTTTGGTGTGTGTGTGTGTGTGCATGCGGGTGCACTGGCGCTTACTCACGTGTGTGTTTCTATGTATATCTATGGGGCAGGCACTCCAGGAGTGAGAGGTTCAGATAGATGATACACTCTGACCTCAAAGAGTACCCTGGTTTGTGAGGGAAAGCAGTATAAACAAACAACTGCAGCTATGTGCACAGTTATGGGTGCGACGGAGGAGCAAGTGCTGGCTGAAGGATCTGGGACTTGGGGAAGCAGTGTGCCTGGACTCAAGTTAAGTGTGGGTGGTTCTGCAAGGTCTGAAACCTGGAGTTAGCAATGAAGAGGTGGAGAAATGAAGGTGGGAGCCAAGGTAAGAAAGGTATTACTAGGGGGGCGCCTGGGTGGCTCAGTGGGTTAAAGCCTCCGCCTTCGGCTGGGGTCATAATCTCAGGGTCCTGGGATCAAGCCCCGCAGAGCCCCGCATCGGGCTCTCTGCTCAGCGGGGAGCCTGCTTCCCTCTTTCTCTCTCTGCCTGCCTCTCTGCTTACTTGTGATCTCTCTCCTCTCTGTCAAATAAATAAATAAAATATATATATATATATTTTTTAAGATTTTATTTACTTGACAGAAACACAGCGAGAGAGGGAACACAAGCAGAGGGAATGGTAGCAGGAGAAGCAGGCTTCCTGCCGAGCAGGGAGCCCGATGCGGGGCTCAATCCCAGGATCATGACTGGAGCCGAAGGCAGATGCTTAATGACTGAGCCAGCCAGGAGCTCCTAGGATTTTTAACCCAGCCAAATAGACTAAATCTTGGCCATGGTTACATATTTTAAGTGGTTTTCCATTCTGGCTTCTTAGAAATACAGGTAAGGATATACCACCCTACGCATCACCTGTCAGAACCATAATCTGATTGATAATACCATTATCTATTTGGCAGAAATGCCAAGTGAACTGAGATACTTTTTTTAGATAGCTTTTCAAGACCTCATAGATTATGCTATGAACATGTTTGCTTTAACAAGTTGTTATCCAGGGACTTGAGTCTCTGGGAAGAGAGTATGACAGATCACAAGTGGGTGGAGGCAGGCAGAGAGAGAGGGAAGCAGGCTCCCCACTGAGCTGAGAGCCCGATGCGGGGCTTGATCCCAGGACCCTGAGATCATGACCCGAGCTGAAGGCAGAGGCTTTAACCCGCTGAGCCACCCAGGGGCCCCACTGTGCAAAGTGCTTTAGATATAACATCTCTTCAAAATGGAGGAGGTGTCCTGAGATTCAAACCTCGGTCTGTGCAACCCCAGGCCTTGAACTGTTCCCTTTGTGCTTTGCTGCTGGATTTGACCAGTACAGCTTTGGACATGCTGAGTCTTACATACCTATAGGACATACTGGTGGAAATACCCAGAGGGAGTTGAATATCCAGGACTGGGGTGGGCAGAATCAGTGCTTAATGTGGTAACTGAAGACATGAGGTTAACTAGGGAGGAGGAAGAGGACTGGGGACAGAATTCTGAGGGACACCAACATTTATGGGAAGTCGAAGAAAGGCCCATGCAGCCAGAGAACACTCATGTAAATACTGCTTCCTCTTTTTCCTGTGTTTTTGAGTTCCCTGCATCCAGGCAGCAGCTATAGAGCCCTCCTCTGAGAAAGAAAGACAGCCCCAGAGAGAAAGAGCGTAGGTGCTGACTTGGGAATAATAAAACCCGAGTCTTTTTTTTTTTTTTTTTTTTAAAGATTTTAAGTAATCTCAACACCCGACGTGGGCTTGAACTTACAACCCCAAGCTCAAGAGTTGCATGCTCCACCGGGGAAGCCAGCCAGGTGCCTCTAAAACCTGAGTCCTGATCCCACCCCTCCCCACACACAGCCAGGTTTTCTTGTTTATGTAAAACCTCTCCCAGGTTAACATGAGGGTTTCTGAGTGCTGCCAGAGGCCAAGCCAGGTGGTTCCTGACAACCTCAGAGACTGTTAAGGTAGGAGAAGCTGGAACACCAATGCATGAAGCAGAAGATGAGGAAGTCAAAAGCTGGCAGAGTTTGACTTCCTGTCCGAGAGAAAAACATTTGTTCTCTCCTGCGTCCCCTCCATTCTCTCCTTTAGAGCTCTTGTTCTTTGAAGCTCTTTGTTAGGTGTTCCTTCTCCTATGAGCCCCACTCCCCCATGCCTCAGCCATTTGGGTTTTCAGTTTCACCATGAAAAGAAGGGGAGAAGCAAGCCTCAGGTTTCTTCCTTTTTGCTTTAGCCCAGGCTTTTGTTCAAGCTTTCAGCCTAAGTCCATGTGTCATTTCAGAGTTCTCCAGTGTGTGCTGGGAAATCTGGGAGAGTCCCACTGGTCCCCTGTTTGGGGATCAAGCTCAGGAAACGAGCCACAGACCCTGGTGGCAACTGGCAGGCTAGTTTTTTCTGTGAAGTTCAGACGTGCTTGCCTGATCCCTAGAAAGTTTGTGTCCCTGGCAAGTTTGGTAACAGCATTGCCTTCAGTGATCCGTGGTTTGCTGCCCAGACTGAACATTTTTGTTTTTGCAGAAAAAGGTAGGATCTGGTGGCACCTGGGTGGCTCAGTGGGTTAAGGCCTCTGCCTTCAGCTCAGATCATGATCTCAGGGTCCTAGGATCAAGCCCAACATTGGGCTCTCTGCTTGGCGGGGAACCTGCTTCCCCCTCTCTCTTCCCCTTGCCTCTCTGCCTACTTGTGATTTCTCTCCTCTCTGTCAAATAAATAAATAAAATATTAAAAAAAAATAAAGGTGGTATTCATAACCAGGTTGTGCTAGACTATAAAATTCTTTATTATTATTATTATTTTTTTTAGACTATAAAATTCTTCCAGGGGCTCCTGGGTGGCTCAATCGTTAAGCGTCTGCCTTCGGCCCAGGTCAGGATCCCAGGGTCCTGGGATCGAGCCCCGCATCGGGCTCTCTGCTCAGGAGGAAGCCTGCTTCTCCCGCTACCACTCCCTCTGCTTGTGTTCCCTCTCTCGCTGTGTTTCTCTCTGTCAAATAAATAAAATCTTTAAAAAAAAAAAAAAAATCTTCCAGAGTTGGAAGTATTAGGAAAAACAATTTTGATATGTCAGCTATACTTAGAACTAATCTTATTTCCTGCTCTACGATAATATTTTCAGGACTTGGAAACAAAGGTTATATTTATAAAGTTATTGCTGGCAATGAAATCAATCCCAAGGGAGTGATCTCTGTAGAACTGATGAGATCAAGGGAAAAGTTTATTTCTACCTTATTGGCTCTTAGGGTGAATATTCTTTCTCTTTTCCCTTTTGCTTGAGTAATTCCTATTCATCAAGACTTGACTCAGGGGCACCTTGCTGGCTTAGTTGGTAGACAAGCAAATTTTTGAGGGGGGGAGAAGTGCATATCTTTTTTTTTTTAAAGATTTTATTTATTTTTTTATTTATTTATTTATTTATTTATTTATTTATTTGACAGAGAGAGAGAGAGTATAAGTAGGCAGAGCAGCAGGCAGAGAGAGGGAGAAGCAGGCTCTCACTCAGTAGGGAGCCTGATGTGGGGCTCGATCCCAGGACCCTGGGATCATGACCCCAGCCCAAGGCAGCTACTTAACCAACTGAGCCACAGGGGTGCCCCTGGCTTAGTTGGTAGAGCGTGCAACTTTTTTTTTTTTTTTTTTTGAGAGCAGGAGTGAGAGGGAGAGAGAGAATCTTTTTTTCTTTTCTTTTTTTAGATTGGGTTGGGGCAGAGGGAGAGGGATAGAAAATCTTTTTTTTTTTTTTTTTTGAGGGATAGAAAATCTTAAGTAGTCCCCACACCAGTGCAGAGCCCGATCTCACAACCTTGAGATCATGGCCCGAGCCAAAATCAAGAGTTGGATGCTTAACTAACTGAGCCACCCAGGCATCCTGAGCATGAAACTCTTGATCTTGGGGTTGTGAGTTTGAGCCCCAACATTGGATATAGAAATTACTTAAAAATAAAATCTCTAAAAAAAAAAAAGACTCAAATATTACCTCCAAGAAGCCATCCTTGCAGGGTTCCTCTTTTCTTGTAGCCCTTGTGCAGATTTTGGTCCTATTAGACATCGTGCTGATATCATCAGTCCTCATCACACCAGCCCATAAACTCCAAGAGGGCAGGGACTCTGAATACATGGGTCTCTTAGGCCTAGAACAAGGCCCGGAACATTTGTCATTTTCTGACTGAATGAGTATTCTTGGGACATTTGGAGACTTCTGATTTTCAAAGCTCTCCAAAGAGGGTTGCTCCAATCATCCACCTGTTTTGTTCAGTTGGAAATTTTCTTGTGTCTATAACTTACTGCTTTCTGCTGTGTCTAATTCCCCTTCCTGGAAAACCTTCTCCCCTTCACTCTTGGGAAAGTCCAACTTACTCTTAAAAGCCAATGTCAGTATTTCCTGGTCCATGCCCTAACAGAAGTCATTTGCTTTGCTTTTCTTTTTTTAAAGATTTTATGTATTTGACAGATCACAAGTAGGCAGAGAGGGGGAAGCAGACTCCCTGCCGAGCAGAGAGCCCAACGACGCTCGATCCCAGGACCCAGATCATGACCTGAGCGGAAGGCAGAGAGGCTTTAACCCACTGAGCCTCTCAAGTGCCTTGTCATTTGCTTTTCTGTAGCACATTGTGATATGTGCCTGCTGTGAGGCACAGGACATGAATATTATGACTGTGTTTACCTGCCCTTTCCTTGCCTTTATCCGTTGACTCCTCCTTGGATTCTTGGCTCTGCCACTTCTCAGCTATTGCTTTGGGGGCAAATAGCTTCACCTCTCTCTCCCTTTTTTTTTTTTTAATTTAAAAAAAATTTTTTTTAATTTTTTTTAAGATTTTATTTATTTGACAGAGAGAGAGATCACAAGTAGGCAGAGAAGCAGGCAGAGAGAGGGGGAAGCAGGCTTCCCGCTGAGCAGAGATCCCAACACAGGGCTTGATCCCAAGACCCTGAGATCATGACCTGAGCCAAAGGCAGAGGCTTTAACCCACTGAGCCACCCAGGCACCATTTTTTTTTTTTTTTTAATTTCACCTCTCTTGATTTTGTTTTTTTCATCTAAAAAATGGTATACTTACCTTTTAAGAGCCCACTCAGGCCTAGCCGCATGCCATCAAACCTCTCTGTCAGGGACTAGGAGAATCTCTGGTTTCTGACAGCCTCCTGGGAATGTTCATTTCATCCTCAGATAAGCGACCTGTTTGTGAATCCATTCTGTCACCTGGTGTCACTCTGCCTCAAAATGGCCTCTGCCTATCTTACCCTGGTCCGAGACGTTATGTAGTCAAGGTTGGGTCCTTCAGGGAGTCACTCACCTTGGTCTCTCGGCATCAGAACTCTCTAACACAGACCTTTAGCCTGGCAGAAGGAAGGGCAGCCAGGCCAGTGGTCCAGTTAATGTTTGTCCAGGGGCTGCTGGCTTTGGTTGGTTCGGGTTACCGTGTCTTAGCTGCCCTCTGCTCACAGTCACATGTGCACAACTGTGTTGTTTGTTCTGTCACCTCTTGCTCCCTTTACCACCCATGTTTTACAGGAGTCTTGACCAGTGGGTTGCTGAAGCTCAAGCAGCAACACTGACCCCACTCCATTCTCTTCCCATCTGTGTTTCAGGGGGCAATGGCAGCTTCATGTGTCCTCCTGCATACTGGGCAGAATATGCCCCTGATTGGGCTGGGCACCTGGAAGAGCGATCCTGGCCAGGTGAGAGATGGAGGAAGGGAAGGAGGGCTTCTTGTTCCTCTGATGGGGAGAAGGCAGAAGTTGGGAGAGGGTCCCTGAATTTTCCCTAGCAGCCCCATTGCTATACTCCATTTCATGTAGGGATAAGCCTGCAGGGCAGTGGGAAGAAACAAGGGAAGAAGAGACCAGCAGTGAGTCCTTGGCTTCCTGAGGTGACTCAGAGGAAGGTCTGAGGGACCCAGAAGGACCAAGGGAATGGGAAGGAACCCTTTCCCTAATTGGATCTGCACTGAGTGCCGTGGCAGACATGGGACCCCTCTGTGCCTGGCCCTGTGCTGCCTCCTAATATGGCACTTAGCATTCTGTGCTGTGATCCTGTCTCCCTCCCTCACACAGGCTGCTTCAGGGCTGGGCCACTCCCCGGTGCTCAGTCCAGAGGTAGGCACCTGGCAGGTGTCGGGGTTTAAAGAATAGCTATGTCAGCTGCTCAGACCAAAGGTTAGCAAACTTTTTCTTTTTTTTTTTTAAAGATTTTATTTATTTATTTGACAGAGACATAGAGATCACAAGCAGGCAGAGAGAGAGGAGGAAGCAGGCTCCCGGCTGAGCAGAGAGCCCGATGCGGGGCTCGATCCCAGGACCCTGGGATCATGACCTGAGCTGAAGGCAGAGGCTTTAACCCACTGAGCCACCCAGGCGCCCAGCAAACTTTTCCTTAAAGAACCAGGTGCTTAATAATTTAGATTTTGCTGGACAAGTGGCAAAGTGGGGGTTATCATGTACTTATGTAACCACTTAAAGATGTAAAAATCGTTCTTAGCTGGAAAAAAAAAAAAGGCAGCTGCTAGCTGAAATTCAATAAGTCCTGGTACAGACTCTTCTAGCTTAGGGGAGTGTGGGCAGAGACCTGCTTTCCTACGGTTGTCACAACTAGAGATGCAGCTCCCACCTGGGGTGGGGCATCTTCCCAGGGCTTCTTCCTTATTCTTTGGAAATCTGAGTCAGAGTTCAGAGAAGTTTGAGGATTAAGTCTGAGAGGCACTCAGGCAGGAAGAATAACCTCTTCCCTCTGGGATTTAGGTTGGTATTTGTCATGTGCTCTGCTTCTTTTCCCTTTGCCAGGACCCTGGAGCCAGGGTCTCTGTGCCCTAGGCAGGCACTGACATGGCCCAGGACGAGTCCAGGCGCTAGATATGGGCAAAGGGTGGGGATTAGCACTGGGCCAAGACTGGGGGAGTGGGGCAGCGGGGGTGAGGGGAGTACATCTAGATAGTAACAGCTGTTCCTAGATGGGGATCGTAAATGGCAAGGCCCTGGAACCCTTGGTTCTGCTTCTGACACCAGGTTTCTGCTCTGTTTTCTAGCAGATTGACTGACCTGTCCTCCTACTTCCTGTCTGCTTTCTTCTCTCCTGACAGAGGCATCTGGGGCCAGCTTCACTTTTCTGCCTTCCTTAATTGTTTCCGCCTCTTGGAGCTCTTCTCCCTTGAACTCCCAGAGCTCAGTCGTTCTACATCGCTCCATAAGGGTCTCTCTGTGTGGCCTTCCTACAAATTGCTTACCCGTGTATCATGTTTCCCTAACCGGGTCCTCAGGTCTAGAGAACCAGTCTCTATGACCTATACTTCTGTCCCCTGTCAACGTATCCGTCCATCTTCTGAGCATCTAACTGGGAATACAGTGTTAGTTTTTTACTGGGCCCCACTGAGATTGCTTGGGCAGGAGGAAGTCTTGGGGGTTATTGGGTTGGCAGAAAAGGTTTAGAGTCTCTGTAGAGGCTTCTGGTCCCTTAGACTAGGACCTCTTTCATCTTCCTGCCCCTACTTTCCGATGACGACGGCAGTGGTATAGTCCTGCCCCTCCCCCACCAGTGACCCTCAGGAGAGCCTAGGCCAACAGCTGAAATCTCTGCTTCTCTCACCTGGCAGGTGAAAGCAGCTGTTAAGTACGCCCTGAGTGTGGGCTACCGCCACATTGACTGTGCTGCTATCTACGGCAATGAGACTGAGATTGGGGAGGCTCTGAAGGAGAATGTGGGACCCGGCAAGGTGAGGACGGGGCTGCCGAGGGCTGGGGTGAGAGGGCTGGGGCCGGGCTGGAGGGATCTGGCAGCACCTTCCGTCTAAGTTCTCTCTCACAGAGGTGAGGGTGGGTGAGACTGGGTGTCCCCGGCTCCCCTCACTATGGGCCCTGCCCCCTGGACCAGGTGGTGTCCCGAGAGGAGCTGTTTGTGACGTCGAAGCTGTGGAACACTAAACACCACCCTGAGGATGTGGAGCCTGCCCTCCGGAAGACGCTGGCTGACCTCCAACTGGAATATTTGGACCTGTACCTGATGCACTGGCCTTATGCCTTTGAGTGAGCCTCGCCAGGGTCTTCCTCCGGGGAGTCGGGTGCTGGGGGAGTCGTGTTAGTGACCTGTAAGGCAGAGCAGCAGAGCGGGAGGGGAACACGCCTCAGCTGGCCATGGGAACCCAGCCTTCTGTGCTCTTGTGCCAGGAGCTCAGCTGCAGAAAAGGAGCGTAGCTTCTCATGCTGGGTATCCCAGGGGCACGTGAGTGGTCCCTCCTGTTCCCTTTATCCATTCCGGAAACAGCTAGCTTCTGCTGAGCTAGGCCTAGGGTTGCAGTAGAGAATCCGCTCCAGCGGAGGGTGAGAAAGGAGCCTCACCGTCAGCTCTGTGCCCTGTCCTGGAAGAAGGTTGCCAGAGCCTGCACGGAGGAGGAGGAAGCAATTCAGAAAGACTCCCCAGAGGAGAGGAAATACAGTCTGGATCTAGGAAAAAGAGGAGAGGGAATGGGCGTTCTATAGAGCGTTGATGCCTGGGTCATGACCTGAAAGGGCAAAAAACCACGCTTGTTTCTTATACTTGGCCTTTGGCCCTTTCTGGGCATAGTATGAGGACACAGAGTGACGGGATGGGCAGGTAAGGCAGGAGCCTTGCATTTGTGCCCATTCATTGGGGGGCTGTCTTTCACTTAGGCGGGGAGACAACCCTTTCCCTAAGAATGCCGATGGGACTATCCGCTATGACTCGACCCATTACAAGGAGACCTGGAAAGCTCTGGAGGCACTGGTGGCTAAGGGGCTGGTACGGGCACTGGGCCTGTCCAACTTCAGCAGTCGGCAGATCGATGATGTGCTCAGTGTGGCCTCTGTGCGCCCGGCTGTCCTGCAGGTGAGCACAGCAGAGCAGATCTTTTGGTTTGGGGGTCTATGTGTCTACAAAGACATGAGTGAGCAAATGATGGGGCTCCTTCATGGAAATGGCTAGCAAGTTTCAGAAGTGTTGCTGTAGAAATTCTCTACATAAAGTAGGGCGTTGGGGCACCTGGGTGGCTCAATCCATTAAGTGTCTCTGCCTTTCGGCTCAGGCTCAGGATCGAGCCCCACGATTGAGCCCTGCATCGGGCTCCGTTTGAGCAGGGAGCCTGCTTCTCTCTCTCAAATAAATAAATACAAGGGAGGGAGGGAGGGAAGGAAGGAAGGAAGGAAGGAAGGAATTGAGATAACTATACTGGGATTAAAATAGGGCTAAAAAGTCTTTTTGATTCAAGCACAATGGAAATAAATGTGAATAATGTACATATAAAGTAAGGTTCTGTCAGTGAGAACAAGTACTATATATTGGTTCATATCAAATACAAGAATATTAGAAAGCCAAAACTAAAGACAGACATGGAAGTGTGGGAAGAGAATGAAAGGGACAGTGGAAGATGGAGAATGGGAAAAACGGGCTGAGGGAAAGTGGGACGGTCAGCAATGAAAGGCTGGCAGAGATGTGCACGACGGGGTGCAGCCCCACGACCTGGGTGGGGCCAGCCTGTAGTGGTGGGTTTTTTTTCTTGTTTTAGGTGGAATGTCACCCATACTTGGCTCAGAAGGAGCTAATTGCCCACTGCCAAGCACGCGGCCTGGAGGTGACTGCTTATAGCCCTCTGGGCTCCTCTGATCGAGCTTGGCGTGATCCTGATGAACCGGTCCTGCTTGAGGAGCCAGTGGTCCTGGCCCTGGCTGAAAAGTATGGCCGGTCTCCAGCTCAGATCCTGCTCAGGTGCGGGCAGTCTTGGGGAAAGGAGGTGGGTGAGGGCCCCAGGGTTGAGGGATTCCTTGTCCAGCTACCTGAATGAGGCCGTAATCCTGCCATGTAATTGCGGGGAAGCTACTCTGAGGCATGTCCCCTATTCCATTGGGGCTCAGGGACTCCAGGAATTTCAAGAAGGCTGTGTGGTGGAGGAGACAATGTTTGTGAGGACTGACTCCTCTTCCTCATCCACTTCAATCCCCCACCTTAGGTGGCAGGTGCAGCGGAAAGTGATCTGCATTCCCAAGAGTATCACCCCTTCACGTATCCTCCAGAACATCCAGGTACTTGGTGATGGGTCCTGTCTTCTTTAGCCAACTGACACACAGTCTGGCTCTGGTTCTGCCTGGCAAGAGCGCAGTGTTCTGGAATCCCAACTTCTGTACACGAAGCTGGCTTTCCTGACCCCTGCTTCCCATCCCCAGGTGTTTGATTTTACCTTTAGCCCGGAGGAGATGAAGCAGCTAGATGCCCTGAATAAAAATTGGCGATACATTGTGCCCATGCTCACAGTGAGTATATGTCAGCTGCCAGAGTTAGGGAATGTGAGATTTGGAGTGGAATTCTGGCCCCAATCTGGCCTCAACCTTGCTGGTCAGAGGAGAGGCGGGATGTTGTTGGTAGGATTGCTGTCCTGGACCCAGTGGACTCCTTTCTTTTTATTAAGCTTGGGAAAGTATGATTCAGGGTAAGGCATTATAGCCTGTGAGTCCCAGGCCTGCTTCGATACCTTGTGACTTAGAACAAGTTATTTCACTTCTACAAGCCTCAGTTTCCTGTCTGTGAAATGATCCCAGTTCCTGGCACCATAGCAAGTTCGCAGTTAATGGTGTAAATGAGAGGACCCTAGAAGGCCTTCTCAACCTTGGTAGAGGGATTGAGGTTGGGTTGAAGCCTGTTACAGGTAAGCCTGTTATTTCAGCCGAGACCACAAACTCTTAGGTGCAGGGGCAGGTATATATGAGGCTGTGGTTTGCTGGAATGCTGTCGACATTGACATTGTCTAAGGCCCAGGTCCTGCCCTACCATCTAGCATAATGCTCTGTACAGGTGATGTTCAGGAAGATTCAGGGAAAGATGCTGTGTCTTCGGAATGTCAGCTCCTGCTAATAGAACCATCTGTCTGTCTCTCTTTCCAGGTGGATGGGAAGAGGGTCCCGAGAGATGCGGGGCACCCTCTGTACCCCTTTAATGACCCATACTGAGGACTCCCACTTCCTGGTTTCCTTTCCAGCTCTTCAGCTACAAGGAGCTGCCACCCACAGAAAGGAGTTAATAAAGCCACTGGAGCATCTGCACTACTTGCTTGTCTTATTTGTCTGGTCAGACCTGAGATGGAAATTATTTCCCTTAGGAATGCTGGACTGAGGGATGCTGGATGCCACCTGCCCCAAGCCCAGACTTCCCATCTCTTTTGGTTCTGGAGAAATCTGCATGTGTGGCTGAATTCTGGTTCTAGTTTCTTGAATTAGGTACCCTGAAGGAGTAGCGCCATCTCGTGGCGGCTCTGAGCACTACATGCTGTCCCAGGGTGCCCAACATTAGTCTTCTCAGGGTGAGATCAACGTAGTGAGAGTCATGTGGTTTCCTGTTACTTCTGGGCCTGAGTCTTCAGTTTCCACCCCACTCCACTGCCTTGTTCAGCGCCTATGTTTAGGACTATGAAGAGCCAAAAACCACTTATATTCAGAAGTTCAGGAGTCCCAGGTTACAAAATGGTAACAGGTTACCATTTTGGTAATGGTTACAAAATGGAAAGGTGGGGATGGGGCTTTGTCTCACATACTCCAGTCAGTGTGCATAGGCAGGCTATCTGAAGGAGGTGGAGTGAGTCTGAAAACTTGTCACTCTGCACCTGTCTTAAGGTCCTATTTTAGGTATTTTATAGTCCCACGAAAGGCCACTGAGGTTTTAGGAGGGTTTTTGACAACTTCTTCTAAACCTAAAGCACACAAAACTAATTTTAGTTTTCCAGTGGAACCATTGCTCTTCATTCAACAAATATTTATTGGGTACTTACTTGTATGAGTTAGACACAATGCCGCACCCAGGAGACCAAGACACATAGGTCCCTATAGTTTAACGGAGGAGACAGACTGTAATTGCATAATTTGTTTAATTACACTCGGAAGAAGTGCTATGAAAAGTGCAGAGCGAGGAGCGCACTGATTTAATCAGCTGAGATATGAAAGATGAATAGGGATTAATTAGTTAAAAGAGGTGAGAGTGGGAATAATCTTCATGCAAATTGGATAGGTTATGGGGAAAGCCTTGAAACTGGAAGAAGCTGTTGGAAAAACCTGAAGTCTTCTGTGATAGAAACTGAAAGAGAGTGGGGGTAGAATGGGATGAAATAATGCTGAAATTCGGTAGGGCTTGGTGATGGAGAGACTAGGTAACAGTTAAGATTTTGCTTTTATCCTGAATGTAGCAGGAAGCCAATAAGAGTTTGGAGCAAGACTAACTTGGCCTGATGAGTGTCTCAGCAACACAACACTGGTGCAGTGCAGAGAATGGATCAAATGGATAAAAAGTAGATGGAGGGAAGCATGTTGGAAGTTACTCTTCTCTGGTCCTTTCTACCTGGAACAACCCACCACTTAGCCCATTGTGTGGTTCACACCAATTACTTAAGTGTTCAGTTTAGCACTCACTTCGTCTTTGACATCTTTCCTGACCTTGTGGCTTGCTATATGATTCCATAGTTTCTTGACATATTTAATGATCCAAGTTTCTACACTTATGAGGTAGTTTGAATATGTATTAGTTACTAGGCCCGCTATAGCAGTACCATGGAATAGGTGACTTAAGCAACAGAAATTAATTTCTCGGGGCACTTGGGTGGCTCAGTGGGTTAAAGCCTCTGCCTTCTGCTCAGGTCATGACCTCAGGGTCCTAGGATCAAGCCCCGTATCGGGTTCTCTGCTCGACAGGGAGCCTGCTTCCCTCTCTCTCTGCCTGCCTCTCTGCCTACTTGTGATCTCTCTCTGTGTCAAATAAATAAAATCTTTTTAAAAAATTAATTTCTGGGGTGCCTGGATGGCTCAGTGGGTTGAAACCTCTGCCTTCGGCTCAGGTCATGATCTCAGGATCCTGGGATTGAGCCCCACATTGGGCTCTGTGCTCATCCGGGAGCCTGCTTCTCCCTCTCTCTCTACCTACTTGTGATTTCTCTCTCTCTCTGTCAAATAAATAAATCTTTAAAAAAATTAATTTCTCACACTTATGGAAGCTACAAGTCCAAGGTCAAGGTATCAGCAGGATTGCTACCTTCTGAAGGTCATGAGGGAAGGATTTGTTCCAGGCCTTTCTCCTTGGCTTATAGATGACTCTATCTTCCTGGCTTATAGAAACCCTATTCTCTTCTCTCTGTATGTATGTATATCCAAATTTCTGCCTTTTTTTTTTTTTTTTTTTTTTAGCCACTAGGAAAACATAGAACTTTATTTCCATTATAAAGGGCAGTTCTTTATATAGGATGAGGGAGGGAATTCTGACAGCGGGAGAAGAGGCCCCTACTTACTTGCGGGTGCTAAGCAGGTTCTGCAGGACCGTGATGACCCAAGTCCCCACACAGGAACATCTTGGAGATGTAGCAGTCCTTGTTGACCAGCTTGGACTTTTTGCCCTTGCCACTCTTAGGGATCTCAGTCCACATCTGTTTCACATTCTCCAGGACCAGCTTGCAGTATCTGTCTCCAAATACAGCCACATTCTAGGATACTGGGAGTTAGGACTTAAGTAAAATTTGGAGAGGACACGATTCAGCTCATATCAGGAAGCAGAAGTTATTATAACAAAATTATTCACTAATAAACTGCTTAAAAATTATTCCTGAGTCAAACATTTCACCAGGCTTAACTTTAGCATTGCTCTATTGACATCTTTGTCTAATCACTGGATAACACAGCACACATCCATGGCAAAGTGAAGTTGCAAGTCTTGTAGAAGATATATTACTCAAAACAGTGAAAGTGATGTTGGGGAACTTCATACAACATCCCAAAGCCATTGAAAAGTGAAGATCTGATAGTTAACCAAAAAAGGAAAAGATGACACTAGGCTTCAGAAGAGGATGTTTGGTGAGGCACCTGGATGGCTCAGTTGTTAAGCATCTGCCTTCAGCTCAGGTCATGATCCCAGGGTCCTGGGATCCAGCCCCGCATTGGGTTCTCTTCTCAGTGGGAAGCCTGCTTCTCCCTCTCCTACTCCCCCTGCTTGTGTTCCCTCTCTCCCTGTGTCTCTCTCTGTCGAATAAATAAAATCTTTAAAACAAAAAACAAAAGAGGATGTTTGGAATATCAAAGTATTAAGGAAAGCTTTTTGGAAGACCGAAGTCCTCAAGTACTTTTTGCAAAAAGAATTTTTTCTTTAAAGGGGTTTCAAGATTTTATTTATTTGACACACAGAGAGAGATCACAAGTAGGCAGAGAGGCAGGCAGAGAGAGGGGGAGAAGCAGGGGCTTGAACCCGGGACCCTGAGATCATGACCTGAGCCGAAGGCAGAGGCTTTAACCCACTGAGCCACCCGGGCGCCCCCAAAAAGAATTCCTTATGTGATTTTTGTTTTGAATAAAAGGCCACAGATGCAGAATTTAAAAATGAGACTTGCCTTTTTAGGGCAACATCCCAAAAGAAAAAAGAGTGCTTGCTGGTCAATGGCTAGCACTACCACATTCCAGTTTTGTTTTGTTTTTTTTAAGATTTTATTTATTGGGGCGCCTGGGGGCTTGATCCCAGGACCCTGAGGTCATGACCTGAGCCAAAGGCAGAGGCTTTAACCCACTGAACCACCTAGGCGCCCGATTCCAGTTTTTTATATCAAAATTTTTTATACACAAGTACAATCTAAGATCTCTCAGAAACTGCCTTGTGTTTGCAAGGGAGGAAGATCTGTCTCACACTCAGGTAGGAAAAATGAGATTTTGTGGCATTGTGAAGGAGAAGGAATGTGAACCTTGTCGTCAAAGTTTGGCAAACTTAAAAAAAGATACTTGAAAAAAGGGACTGATGACATGTATTTGAAAAAGGTCACAGTATCTGTTTAGGAAAATAGCCATGAAGGAGCCCTGATATTTGTCCAAAACATTAAAACACTGAAAATATCTTTATTGGTTGAGATGTTAAATTCTAGAATGTTCATGACAAGTTCCATTGATTTTCTTTATATATTTTTTAAGATTTTATTTATTTATTAGAGAGAAAGAGACCACAGGCGGTGGCGGGGAGGCAGAGGGAGAAGCAGACTCCCCACTGAGCAGGGAGCCCAGTGTGGGGCTCAATCCCAGGAATCTGGTATCATGACCTTAGCCGAAGGCAGATGCACAGATGCTTAACCAACTGAGCCACCCAGGTGTCCCTGGTTTTCCACTTTATATTCCACACTTTGACTTTGACATCTGTATATTCATCAAACTATAAATACACCTATTCAGATATAAATCTTTGTGGGTTTTTTTGTTTTTTTGTTTGTTTTAAAGATTTTATTTATTTGACAGAGAGAGATCACAAGTAGGCAGAAAGGCAGGCAGAAAGAGAGGGGGAAGCAGGCTCCCCGCTGAGCAGAGAGCATGATGCGGGGCTCGATTCCAGGACCCTGGGATCATGACCTGAACCGAAGGCAGAAGCTTTAACCCACTGAGCCACCCAGGCGCCCCATAAATCTTTGTTTTATTTCTCTGACTCTTGGGCCTTTGACCTCTCAAGGTTTTAATAGGTTGTTTTATACAACATTGCAAGCAAGCCTGAGCTAGCATAATAAATATATGAACAACATATATTTTCCACAGCATAATTAATCCATATTTAATTACCTTTAAATTGCATTACATTTCATTTTTCTGTATCAAAAAATCTAATTCAGAGGGTTGTTTTCTTTTAATGGAGTGGAGGATGAAGAATGCTTCTTTAATTTTAGGGAAAATGTATATATTTGAGAGATAGTGGGCATGGGAAGGGGGATCGCAGAGAGAGAGAGTTCCAGGCAGATTCCATGCTCAGTGTGGAGCCCGATATGGAACTCCATCCCACCACCCTGAGATCATGATCTGAGCCAAAATTGAGTCAGATGCTTAACTGACTAAGGCACCCAGGTGCCCCCAAACTCATACTTGTTCTTAAAGCTTTCACCTACAACCAACACATAACACTTTTCTCCTTTTTCTTTTTTTTCCCCCAGTAAGCTCTAGATCCTACATGGGCTTGAACTCATGACCTTGAGATCACTACCTGGGCGCAAACCAAGAGTGAGTTCTTTAACTGAGTGTACCACCCAGGCGCCTCAGGGATTTCCCCACTCCCTTTTTCTTTTTTTTAAGATTTTATTTATTTATTTGACAGAGAGGAGAGAGATCACAAGTAGGCAGAGAGGCAGGCAGAGAGAGAGGTGGAAGCAGGCTCCCCGCTGAGCAGAGAGCCCGATGCGGGGCTTGGTCCCAGGACCCCGAGATCATGAACCAAGCCGAAGGCAGAGGCTTTAACCCACTGAGCCACCCAGGCGCCCCCCACTCCCTTTTTTTTAAAGATTTTATTTATTTATTTGACAGAGAGGAGAGAAGTCACAAATAGAGGGGGGGGGGAAGCAGGCTCCCCACTGAGCAGAGAGCCCAATGCGGGCTTGATCCCAGGACCCTGAGATCATGACCTGAGCTGAAGGCAGAGGCTTAACCCACTGAGCCACACAGGTGCTCCGGGGATATCCCCCCCCCCTTTTTTTTTTTTTTTTTAAGATTCACCCATTCATTCGACAGAGAGAGATCACAAGGAGACAGAGAGGCAGGCAGAGAGAGAAGGGGAAGCAGGCTCCCCACTGAGCAGGGAGCCCGACATGGGGCGCGATCCCAGGACCCCAAGATCATGACATGAGCTGAAGACAGAGGCTTTAACCCACTGATCCACCCAAATGCCCCTGGGGTATCCCTTTTTAACTGACTTTACCATTAAATAGTTTGTGTTGACAAGAATGCAAACATCACCTTGAACTATGATCATGAGGTCAAGAGTCACTTGACTATGTCAGAGCAAAAATGTATTTGTGAAGATCCAGGGTTTCACTTTTTGCACTTAAACTTTAGTATTACAGAGATAATAACATGACTTGTTCTGGCCATTGAAAAGGAGGCAGGGGCGCCTGGGTGGCTCAGTGGGTTAAAGCCTCTGCCTTTGGCTCAGGTCATGATCTCAGAGTCCTGGGATGGAGCCCCACATCGGGCTCTCTGCTCAGTGGGGAGCCTGTTTTCCCCTCTCTCTACCTGCCTTTCTGCCTACTTGTGATCTGTCTCTCTCTCTGCCAAATAAATAAATAAAATCTTTTAAAAAAAGAAAAGAAAAAAAAAAAGAAAAGGAGGCAAAAGCAAGATGCCTGTCTGGATCAGTAGGTAGAGCGTGCAACTCTTGATCTTAGGGTCATGAGTTCAAGCGCATGTGGGATCTAGAGCTTACTGGGGGGAAAAAAACGAAAAGAAAAGGGAGAAAAGTTATTACGTGTTGGTTCTAGGTGAAAGCTTTAAGAACAAGTGTGAGTTTTAGGGCATCTGGGTGCCTTAGTTGGTTAAGCATTCGACTCAATTTTGACTCAGGTCCTAATCTCAGGGTGGTGGGATGAAGCTCCATATTGGGCTTCGTGCTGAGCATGGAGTCGGCTTGTCCTTCTCTCTTCCCCTACTCTTACTCTCTCTCCCTCTCAAATAAATAAGTAAATAAATAAATAAAATATTTTTAAGAAAAGCAAATGTGAATTTCAACAAATTCTTTCCTTCTGAAACAGTGACAAGCAATAGGCACTGTTCCATTGATTTGAGGTCAAGTGAGGATGACACAGAGCAGAGCCTCCAGCTGACCTGAGATAGATGATGATGAGTGGAAACAATCTTACTGTATGAAGCCATTTACGTTTTGCAATAACAAGAGTTAAATGCAATGTTTATAGCAGCAATGTCTAAAATAACATTTGCATTTAACTCTTGCAATAACAAGAGTTACTTGTTATTGCACTAAAATTTACCCTATCATAATTAGCACAGTTAGCTGATATTTTACTTAGGATCTATACAATAACATTCACAAGAAAAAGGGGCTTGTAATTTCATTTTTCATATTTTCTTATTTTGGAATCAGGATTATATTAGCTTTTTTTGTTTATTTTCTTCCCCCTATATACAAATGTATGTGTTTGACCCACCATATGGGTCAAACATATAATGTATTATTTGCCCCAGGGTACATGTCTGTGAATCGTCAGGCTTACACACTTCACAGCACTCACCATAGCACATACCCTCCCCAACGTCCATAACCCAGCCACCCTATCCCTACCCCCCTACCCCCCAGCCACCCTCAGTTTGTTTCGTGAATTTAGGAGTCTCTTATGGTTTGTCTCCTTCCTGATCCCATCTTGCTTCATTTCCCTCTCCCAACCCCCCATGGCCCCCCCGCCCTGCCTCTCAAATTCTTCATATCAGAGAGATCATATGATAATTGTCTTTCTCTGATTGACTTATTTCACTTAGCATAATACCCTCTAATTCCATCCACGTTGTTGAAAATGGCAAGATTTTGTTTCTCTTGATGGCTGCATAGTACTCCATTGTATATACATACCACATCTTCTTTATCCATTCCTCTGTTGATGGACATCTAGGTTCTTTCTATAGTTTGGCTATTGTGGACATTGCTGCTATAAACATTCAGGTGCATGTGCCCCTTCAGATCACTACATTTGTAAATTTAGGGTAAATGCCCAGTAGTGTGATTGCTGGGTCGTAGGGTAGCTCTATTTTCAACTTTCTGAGGAACCTCCATATTGTTTTCCGGAGTGGCTGTTCCAGCTTGCATTCCCACCAACAGTGTAGGAGGGTTCCCTTTGCATCATTGACAACATCTGCCATTTCCTGACTTGTTAATTTTAGCCATTCTGACTGGTGTGAGATGGTATCTCACTGTGGTTTGGATTTGTATTTCTCTGATGCCAAGTGATGCGGAGCACTTTTTCGTGTGTCTGTTGGTCATTTGGATGTCCTCTTTGCAGAAATGTCTGTTCATATCTTCTGCCCATTTCTTTTTATTTTTTTCAAAGATTTTATTTATTTATTTGACAGAGAGAGAGATCACAAATAGGCAGAGAGGCAGGCAGAGAGAGAAGGTGAAGCAGGATCCCTGCTGAGCAGAGAGCCGGATGCGGGGCTTGATCCCAGGACCCTGAGATCATGGCCTGAGCCAAAAGCAGAAGCTTTAACCCACTGAGCCACCCAGGCGCCCTTCTACAGTTATTCTGCATTTTCCTTTTTGCATTTTCTATCTATAGACTTCTTTTTAAAAAAAAAAGTATGTAGTGGCGCCTGGGTGGCTCATTGGGTGGCTCAAATAAATAAATAAAATATTTTTAAAATAAATATATAAATAAATAAACTACGTATATATATAGTTTAAGATTTTAAATATTAAAATATGGTCCATTTTTGGGGCGCCTGGGTGGCTCAGTCGTTAAGCGTCTTCCTTTGGCTCAGGTCATGATCCTGCTCGACAGGAGGCCTGCTTCTCTCGCTACCATTCCCTCTGCTTGTGTTCCCTCTCTCGCTGTGTTTCTTGCTGTCAAATAAATAAAATCTTAAAAATAAATAAATAAATAAAATATCGTCCATTTTTGTAAATGATCTGTAATGTTTGAATACAATGTGTATTTGCTGTTTTGAGGATAGATTTCTATATATATTTAATCACTTGAGCGTATTTATTTTTTAAAGATTTTTTTAATTTTTTAAATATTAAAAAAAAATTTTTTTTTAAAGATTTTATTTGACAGAGAGAAACACGGCAAAAGAGGGAACACAAGCAGAGGAAGTGGTAGCTGGAGAAGCAGACTTCCCGCCGAGCAGGGAGCCCGATCCCAGGACCCTGGGATCATGACCTAAGCCAAAGGCAGACGCTTAACGACTGAGCCACCCAGGCATCCCATTGCATTAATAGTGATAGTTATGTCTTCAACATTTCTGCTTTTTTTGTTATGATTTCTGAGTGACATGCATTTAAGACTTAAACACAATTTTCTATTTATTTTTTCAAAGATTTAATTTATTAGGGGCGCCTGGGTGGCTCAGTCGTTAAGGGTCTACCTTCGGCCCAGGTCATGATCCCAGGGTCCTGGGATCGAGCCCCGCATCAGGATCCCTGCTCGGCGGGAAGCCTGCTTCTACCGCTACCATTCCCTCTGCTTGTGTTCCCTCTTTCACCGTGTTTCTCTCTGTCAAATAAATAATAAAATCTTTTAAAAAAAAAGATTTAAGTTATTTACTTGAGAGAAAAAGAGAGAGGGGGAGAGAGCATGACCAGAGGTGGAGTGGGGAGGGGCATAGGGAGAGGGAGAAGCAGACTCCTGGCTGAGTAAGAAACCTGACTTGCGGCTTGATCACTTGAGCCAAAGGCAGATGATTAACCAACTGAGCCACTCAGGTGCCGCTCAAGTGCAATTATTGATTTATCTCTATTTATTTTGCAATTCTAGTAGTTGTTGCTTGATATGTGATAATATGCTTAAGAAGTTTATTTCTGTCTTACATAACATTTTGAGAATAAGCACCTCAGAGGTGGTATGGTGGCTCCGTGATGAGAGGAACCTAGGTTTCTACTCTATTACTGCTTTGTCATTCCTGGAGCATTGCCTGATTAACATGGTCCAAGATGGCTCACCACCAAGTCTTGTGAAAGACAAGCCCCTTCCTTTTAATATGTATATCTGGGAGTTGCACACATTGCTACTGTTCACTTTCCATTGACCAAAATGTCACCATGTGAACACTACCTCATTGGGACAGTGAAGATTTTAGTTTTTATTCTCAGGGCTTTGCACTAAAATTAATACATAAATTAAAATCAGTGTTCTGTTACTACTACAGAAAAATGGAAAAATGCATATGGAGAGACAACTGTCACAAGGTCTCAAGATTTTTTTTCTGCAGATTTTATTTATTTATTTGACAGAGAGCGGAGAGATCACAAGTAGGCAGAGAGGCAGGCAGAGAGAGAAAGGGAAGCAGGCTCCCCACTGAGCAGAGAGCCCGATGCGGGGCTCGATCCCAGGACCCTGAGACCATGACCTGAGCTGAAGGCAGAGGCTTTAACCCACTGAGCCACTCAGGTGCCCCGGGTCACAAGATTTTATATGTAATCATTTAATCCCTTTCTTTTCAATATTCTTCTACTTTCAGCTTTCACTCAGTTAAACATCCTTTTTTGTTTTATCCTCTCCAGAAAATAGACTTCTTTTTTTTTTAATTTATTTATTTGACAGAGAGAGAGATCACAAGTAGGCAGAGAGGCAAGCAGAGAAAGAGGGAGAAGCAGGCTCCCTGCTGAGCAGAGAGCCCGATGCGGGGCTCCATCCCAGGAACCTGGGATCATGACCTGAGCTGAAGGCAGAGGCTTTAACCCACTGAGCCACCCAGGCACCCCTCAAAAAATAGACTTCTAATCTTCTATTGCTTTGGGGGAGTAGCTTTAGAGAGTCTAACTGCTTCTTAAAAATTTCCAACTTAACCTTCTTTTTTTAGTCTTATCTTCATCTTCTATTCCTAGAGGTACCTGCTGCAACGAATTCCTGAGCATTCATGGTTTCTCTCTTGTCAGTCTGGTTGCTTCTTGGCTTTCCCCCTTGGGACTCTCATAGTCACTAGGTCAATTACAACTTATCCATCCCTTTTCCATCTTTTAAAATTTTATAGTTGTTGCTTCCTCTCCCACTCTCTTCGATCTTGTTTTACCTTAAAAACAACAACAGGGGAGCGCCTGGTTGGCTCAGTGGGTTAAAGCCTCTGCCTTCAGCTCAGGTCATGCTCTCGGGGTCCTGGGATCGAGCCCCACATCGAGCTCTCTGCTCAGCAGGGAGCCTGCTTCTCCCTCTCTCTCTGCCTGCCTCTCTGCCTACTTGTGATCTCTCTCTGTCAAATAAATAAATAAAATCTTAAAAAAAAAAAACAAAACCAAAACCAACGATAGGGATGCCTGGGTGGCTCAGTCGGTTAAGGGGTTGCCTTTGGTTCAGGTCATGATCCCAGCATCTTGGGATAGAGTCCCACATTGGGCTCTTTGCTCAATAGGGAGCCTGTTTCTCCCTCTGCCTCTGCCTGCCTGTGTGCGCGCGCTCTCTCTCTCTGACAAAGGAATAAATAAAATCTTTAAACAACAACAACAACAACAAAACAAACAACAAATAAAAGAATTTCCTTTATTGTTATGTAGACAGGCTTCAATACGAATGGATGTAAATGTAAATGTTCAACCTACCATCTATAAGTGAAGTCTTCTCTAAATTTTATTTATTTATTTATTTATTTGACAGAGAGAGATCACAAGTAGGCAGAGAGGCGGGCAGAGAGAGAGGGGGAAGCAGGCTCCTCGCTGAGCAGAGAGCCCAATGCGGGGCTCGATCCCAGGAACCTGAGTTCATGACCGGAGCTGAAGGCAGAGGCTTTAACCCACTGAACCACCCAGGTGCCCCTGAAGTCTTCTCTAAATCTCGTTCAACATGGGGGACCTGGGTGGCTCAGTGGGTTAAGCCTCTGCCTTTGGCTCAGGTCATTGATTTCAGGGTCCTGGGATCGAGCCCCGCATCGGGCTCTCTGCTCAGCAGGGAGCCTGCTTCCCCCTCTCTCTCTGCCCACCTCTCTGCCTACTTGTGATCTCTCTCTGTCAAATAAATAAATAAATATTTTAAAAAATGAATCTTGTTCAATATAAGATTCCTGTTCCCTCTCATAAAGTCCCATTACCTTACTTACCATGAAATAATGTTTCTTATTTTATTTTTATTTTATGTTATTTATTTATTTGACAGAGAGAGAGAGATCACAAGTAGGCAGAGAGAGAGAGGCAGGGGGAAATAGGCTCCCAGTTGAGCAGAGAGCCCAATGCGGGGCTCGATCCCAGGACCCTGAGATCATGACCTGAGCTGAAGGCAGAAGCTTAACCCACTGAGCTACCCAGGTGCCCCTGGTTCTTATTTTAAATAGATACATTCTGAATGAAATTTCTTACAGTTCAAATTAGGATTATACCATGGTTGCTCTATTCACTTTGAACACTAGTAATAGTCAGCCACTATTGTATGGATTGGGGATTTAGCTGTAAGCAAAACAGAAAAAGTCACATGGAACCTATACTTAGAACTGGGTGAGAGCTAAAAAAAAAAAAACCTCAAACAAACAAACAAACAAACAAACAAACAAACAAACAAACAAAAAACCCCTAAGAAAGTAACTTCAGGGGCGCCTGGGTGGCTCAGTGGGTTAAAGCCTCTGCCTTCCGCTCGGGTTGTGATCTCAGGGTCCTCGATCGAGCCCCGCATCGGGCTCTCTGCTTAGCGGGGAGCCTGCTTCCCCCTCTCTCTGCCTACTTGTGATCTCTCCCTCTCTGTCAAATAAATAAATAAATAAATAATCTTAAAAAAAAAAAAAAGAAAGTAACTTCAGATTTTGATGAGCACAATGGAAGAAATAAAGAAGAGGAAGCTAATTTTGATTGAGTGGCCTGGAAAGGCCTCTTTGGGGGAAGTAAGATTTAAGATGAGGCCTAAAGGATGAATAAGAGCTAATCATTTCAACCTATTGGGAGAAGAGCTTTCTAGGCAGTCAGGTAGCAAGTGCAAAGCCCCCTGGGTATGAGAAAGGGCTTGGGCATTCTGAGGAACATAAAGATTAACATAGTAGGATGGTAAAGGGAGGGGAACAATATGAGATGAATTTGGAGAGGTTGATTGGAACCAGATCATGTGGGACCTTTCCGTTAATGAGGAGGAGGGAGAAGGGGCAGAGGGAGAGGAGAGAAAATTTGTTTTTTACATTTCTATTTATTTATTTGAGGGGAGGAAGCGCAGAGCGAAAGCATGGAGGTCCCAAGCTGACTCGGCACTGATTGCAGAGCCCCACAGGGAGCTCTTTCTGACACCCCTGAGATCATGACCTGAGCCAAAAATCAAGAGTCAGGGTGCTCATCCAACTGAGCCACCCAGGCACCCCTTAATATCTATTCTATTTTAAGATTTTATTTATTTATTTGACAGAGAGCATAGAGTGAGAGCACAAGCTGGGGGAGTGGAGAGGAAGAGGCAGGCTTCACCCTGAGCAAGGAGCCCTCCTCCAGGCTTGATCCCAGGACCCCAGGATCACTACCCCAGCCAAAGGCAGTCGCCTAACCACTGAGACACCAGGTGCCCCTAATATCTATTTTATTTTATTTTATTTTTACTTTAAGATTTTATTTATTTGAGAGAGAGCAAGCGCACAAGTAGGGGGCGTGGAGGGGTGGAGAGGGGCAGAGGGAGAGGGAGAAGCAGGCTGCCGGCTGATCAGGGTGCCTAATTCCGGGCTTGATCCCAAGACCCTGGATCATGACCCAAGCTGAAGGCAGACACTTAACAGACTGAACTACCCAGGTGCCCCTAATATCTATTTTAAAATAGATTTTTCATATAGCTGAGTTCCTTAAAGTCAGAGAGCATGTGTTTTGTACTTGGGTCCTAGTGCAAAGCCTTTCATAGCATAGTTGCCCTGTGAATATTAGTTTAACAGATGAGTGGTCACACAAGGTACTAGACTGTATTTCTCAGGCCCTAGCCCTGGCTGCAAGGACTCTGAAGAGATCTTCCCCTCCCCAAACCAACCTTCTAGCCACCATGTTATCAGACAGTTGTAGCCATTAAATGACTGCTTCATATGAGCTAGGTACAGTGCTGATTGCTGAAACAAGCATTTCCTCTAATTCTCACAATACCCTTAAGGGGTGAATACTAATATTGTCCTCATTTTACATCAGTCTTAAAAGATTACATGACTTGGCTCAGGTCACCAAGCTAATAATGGGGATCTGTTCGCCACCACCGAATTGGTATTTCTGGGTGCAGCTCTATGCCTCCCAGATTTTAACTTGCCTGACCCTTTACATACTGGAGGAAGAATCCTTTGCAGGAATATTTTCCAGAGTGTCAAAACCTGGACAGAAATACAATCCCCATTCTGATCACTATAGGGAACGCCATGTTGGAAGACAATGGATAATACTCCAGGTGTTAGAAAGTGCAACCATTGCAACCTGCCAGTTATATTCCACTCTGCCAGTTGTGGGAAATGAGGCACACTGCTTTCCATGGCCCACTTGTCTTCCAAGTTTCTGAACAAGTCGCACCTTTCCTGAATCTTGGTTTCTTTTTTAAAAAATATTTTATTTAATATATAATATTTATATATAAATATATATTTATTATATATATTTAATATTTTATTTATTTGACAGAGAGGAAAGAGATCACAAGTAGGCAGAGAGGCAGGCAGAAAGGGGGAAGCAGGCTGAGCAGAGAGCCCCAAGCGGGGCTCGATTCGAGGACCCTGAGATCATGACCTGAGCCAAAGGCAGAGGCTTTAACCCACCGAGCCACGAAGGCGCCCCTCAATCTTGGTTTCTATTTCTACCAAATGGGGCTAATAATCCTGATCTCACCAATAGCGTTGTTAAGATTAAATAAAACCGCCAACAGTTTTAAAGTGTCTAAGTATAGTACTCTGGCACATACTGGGCAAACGACAAACGGTAGCTCTGAGTGGGGGAAAAGAACTGGGAACCCTTAACTAGCGGGATCTGGAGTCTGGGTTGGGCCTAAGACGATGGTGTCAGCGGATTGGGCCAGCTGAAGGGGGCGGGCCCAGAGGGGGAGCCCGCCGCGTCCCGCTGCGGTACTGACTTTGAATCAGGCGCGGTAGTTTCAGCGGTAGCCAATCCTAGGATAGCATTTTCTTGCGTCAACTGTTGCTGAGGCTCAGAGCCACGAGTCTCTCACCGAAATCAGTTCTAGCCGTTGCTGCTGTGCCCGTGCTCGGTTCTTACGTGTCTATCCGTTAGGACTGAGAGGACGGGCAGAAAGTTTTGGTCACCTCCCTGAGTATCAGGGCCGGAAACAGACCCTCGGCTACACGCTCCAAACATGCAGAGCAGCACCAGCTTCCCCTTATGTGGAAGCCGCTGGCCGACACCCAGTTAGGAGTCGTAGTTCCAAGATTCCAGTTCTTACGCAATTTGCTAGAGAAGCAGGAAGTTGCTTTTTTGGGGGAAAGCGGGCCAAGGAGGGAAGGTAACCAGTAGAGAAAGACGGCGAGGGCGGGGGTGTCCTTGGGTTGGACTGGGGCAGAGTCCTGGCCCTTTAAACTCGAGGGGGAGGATCCGGAAGTGGATGGGCGGGGCAAAGGGTTCTGGTATATAAAGGGGCCCAGCCGCGCGGGGTCTCCAATCTGCCATTTTTCAGTCGCTGAGTAGGTTTCTGGCGTCCCAAATTCCCTCTGTTTTCCTCACAGACTCTGTTCCGCCCGCTGGTCCACCACCTCAGGGGAACGATGGCCGCTGAGTCCACAGCCACTGCCGCCATCGCTGCGGAGCTGGTTTCCGCCGACAAGTAAGCGGGACTGCGGAGAGCTTAAGGCACTGGCCAGTCCATGGGGAGGGGGTGGTGGACGGGGTTCCCCGGGAGGAACAGACCCGTGAGAGGAAGGACTTGCCTCCCACTGAGCAGCCGTCGCAGTTCGGGGAGGCCTGGACTGTAGAAACCCACCCTTTACAGAGAGCTTCGCGCATTAGCAGTAACACTAGTCGGCTGGCGCCCCCTGCCCCGCTTTTCGCGGCCGCCATCTTGCCGGGGGCAGCGGCGGCTGCTCCATAGTCTGTCCCCTCTTCTTCCTCCCCCGGCCCGGGGCTATCGGCGAGGAGGCGGGGCCACAAGGCTCCCGTCTGTCTGTGCCCGTGCTGTCCCCGCACTCCTGGCTCGCGCATCCAGTAGTGTCCCTAAACCCGGGAAAAATAACTAACAGATTTGGCGCCAAAAAAAAAAAAAAAAAAAAAAAACACCCTTGCACGAGGAGGGAGGCTGGCCCGGTGGGCTCGGGAGGGGGCGGGGCCTTCAGGGGGCGGGGCCACGAGCTCGCGTTCGCTGTCCTCAGCCGGCTCTGGAGCAGGGGGCGGGGTCCTGAGGAGGCGGGAAAACTCCATTGTTTGGGGCTGTGCGTTTCGCGGAGATTCTCCAACTTCCGCGGTGTGGCGTGGTGAAGCTTGTTTCCTACCGTCTCCTCGCCCGTCTCCTGCCCTCCTACTCTCAGCTATCGTCGTTCTTAGGCCTGTGGTGTAGAGCATAGTGACTCTTTAGGCTTCGGGAGTGCTGGCGAGAGACTTGGCTGCTGCGGAGGGATTGTATCGGGACGCAAAGCATCTTCGCCTAGCGCTGCGTGGAACTTAACTTCCAGCAGTATTTGGTTGCTAGGTGAATGGGCGGTAGTATGCGTGAAATGTATTAGGAGGATTGGGTAGAAACGATTGCTTTGAAAGTGCCACAATGCTTGTCAGACAGGGTATTTATTGAACGGTGAAAAGGAACACTCAGTTCGAGGAAGCGAGTGCTGTTTCCCTCTGGTGGGTCTAAACTTCCCAATCATCCCTTGTTTTTAGGAACCTGATTTTATTTTTTCCCTTCTGCACTTTAGAAGTTAGCTTCCTGCACTATAAAGAGAGGTTGCTGTGAGGTTTTATGTTTGGTTTATTTATTTAACTTTTTAAGATTTTACATATTTATATGTCAGAGAGAGAGAAGCAGAGGGAGAAGCAGGCTCCCTGCTGAGCAAGGAGCCTGATGTGAGACTGGATCCTATCATGACCTGAGCTGAAGACAGCTGCTTAACCAACTGAGCCACCCAGGCATCCCATTATGATTGATTTATAGACTTACAGTCTGATGTTAGTACAAAGTTTTTTTTTAAAGATTTATTTATTTATTTATTTATTTGACAGAGAGGAGAGAGAGATTACAAGTAGGCAGAGAGGCAGGCAGAGAGGGGAAAGCAGGCTTCCTGCCGAGCAGAGAGCCTGATGTGGGGCTCGATCCCAGGACCTTGAGATCATGACCTGAGCCAAAGGCAGAGGCTTTAACCCACTGAGCCACCCAGGCGCCCCAGAGTTGTGTTTTGTTTTTTTTTTTAAGATTTTATTTATTTGTCAGAGAGAGAGAGCACAAGCAGGCAGAGTTGTGGGCAGAGGCAGGGGAAGAAGCAGGCTCCCTGCCAGTCAAGGAGCCCCATGTGGGACTCGATCTCAGGACCCTGGGATCATGACCTGAGCCGAAGGCAGATGTTTAACCAACTGAGCCACACAGGCGTCCCAGTACATTCAAAGTTACTAGAGATTTACTTATCTCTATCTACACTACCTACCACTTTTTTTTTTTTTTTTTTAAGATTTCATTTATTTATTAGCGAGCACAAGTAGGCAGAGGAAGAGGGAAAAGCAGGCTCTCCACTCAGCAGGGAGCCGGATGCAGGTCTGGACCCTGGGATCATAACCTGAGCGGAAGGCAGCTGCTTACCCAACTTAGCCATCCAGGCGCCCCTACCTACCACTTTTTAGTTTCCCTGTTGGGTTCATTTTGAGCAGTGGTTCACAAACTACCGTGGGGACTCTTAGAAAATACAAAGGAGCTTTAGTTGCAAGCTCCTTTTCAGCCTCCTCATTCATTGATTTGATAGGACAGTAATAGCTTCTGCTTTGTGAGTCGTGTGGTATCTTTTTATTTTTTTTAAAGATTTTATTTATTTATTTGACAGAGAGATCACAAGCAGGCAGAAAGGCAGGCAGAGAGAGAGGAGGAAGCAGGCTCCTTGCTGAGCAGAGAGCCTGATGCAGGGCTTGATCCCAGGACCCTCAGATTATGACCTGAGCCGAAGGCAGAGGCTTTAACCCACTGAGCCACCCAGGCGCCACTCTTTTTTTTTTTTTTAAGATTTTATTTATTTATTTGGCAGATCACAAGCAGGCAGAGAGAGGGGGAAGCAGGCTCCCCGCCGAGCAGAGAGCCTCTATTCCAGGACCCTGGGATCATGACCTGAGCTGAAGGCAGAGGCTTTAACCCACTGAGCCACCCAGGTGCCCCTCACTCTGTTTTTTTTTTTTTTTTTTTTTTTTTTAAATAACGAACTCCTTATTTGAGACTAATGCTCAGGAGACCCATTTTATGGTGCTCTGGACTACTCTAGAAATCATTCCGTTTAGGGGGAGCCTAGCCCTCTCAGCCCTTAAAAGTATTAAGGGTTTGGTTTCGTTTTGAGATAAAATTATGCAACAAATATGGATTGCATATTTTCAGATATTATCTGTGTATAGCTAAAGTTAAATTAGTGGTGAACTAGTCTCCAGCTTCTTGGCAGGTCATACACTGAGAAAGTACTCATGTGCCTCCAGAAAGGAAAATAAACCATTAAGTTCCAAACTAAATTGGTAGGTTTTGCAAATTAAAATCTACCAATTGTATGTATCAAGTGCTTTTTTAATGTTTTTACTTGATCCACATGAGTTTGTTGTGAAGTAGTTATCTTCCTTTTATAGGTAAGAAAAATCAAGATTAGAGTGGTGAAATAATTTCCAAATTCATAAGTGGTACAGTCTGGGTTAAACCCCAGTATTTCATTTTTATACATTCATTACCCATGAAAAAGCTTACTTTGAGAGTAAATTACATGAAAACCTAATTAGCTAGTCTGAGGGAACAATAAAGATGGCATTTCTCAGTTAGGTTAATGGGGTATTCAGAGGTAAAGTGTCTAAGGTGTTTAAGGGGAAGGGTAAAGAAAATGACTTGTTTAGGGGTGCCTGGGAGGCTCAGTTGGTTAATTAAGTCCCCGACTTAGGCTCAGGCCATGGTCCTGGTGTCCTGGTGTCCTGGTGTCCTGGGATAGAGCCCAGCATAGGGCTGCCTGTTCTGCAGGGATCCTATTTCTCCCTTTCCCTCGCCTGTGTGGCTCGAGCCCTCTCTGTCAAATAAGTAAAATCTTAAAAGAAAAAATGGCTTGTTTAGGGCTCCTGGGTGGCTCAGTTGGTTAAGTGTCTGCCTTGGGCACAGTTGATCCCAAGGTCTTGGGATCTTGTGATCTGGTCCATCATCCAGCTACCTGCTCAGTGGGGAGTCTGCCTCTCCCTTTCCCTCTGCCCCTCCCCTACCGCTCATGCGTGTGCGCTCTGTCTCTCTCTCAAATAAGTAAAATCTATTTAAAAAAATTTCTTTTAAAGATCTTTTTTTTTTTTTTTAAGGTTTTATTTATTTATCTGACAGTGAGAGGGAACACAAGCAGTGGAAGTGGGAGAGGGAGAAGCAGGCTTCCCGCTGAGCAGGGAGCCCAAGGCTTGACTCCACCCCAGCACTCTAGGATGATGACCTGAGCCCAAGGCACACGCTTAATGACTAAGCCACCCAGATGTCCCAAATAAAATCTTAAAGAAAAAAATTAAAAAAATTACTTTCGTATGATGCACTTTATAATTCTAATATAGCCACTGAAAGAATAAAAACGTGTATAACTTTAAAACCAGTAGGGAGAAAAAATGGGATAAGAAATAAACCTCAGTTCAGAGTTGATTTTGATACCAACTTCATTGCTTAAGTAGAATGATGCTGGACCACAATTTTGTCAGCTGTAAAAAGCTTCAGTTTGGTCCTCTTCCTTCATGCCATTTAAACAACATTCCTAAAGGTAATCAGTGACTAAGAATTATATATCAGTCTTTGTCCTTAATACCTTTCTAACTAGTTCTTAATCTTTTTATGTTACAAAAGATAAAGAATATATTGGGGCACCTGGGTGGCTCAGTGGGTTAAGCCTCTGCCTTTGGCTCAGGTCATGCATGATCTCAGGGTCCTGGGATAGAGCTCAGCAGGGAGCCTGCTTCCCCCCTCTCTCTGCCTCTCTGCCATCTTGTGATCACTCTGTCAAATAAATAAATAAAATCTTAAAAAAACCCCAAAAGATAAAAAATATAGCTGTATGTAAGGAGAAAAGAGAGCTCAGAAAGGAGTCTTATGTAATGTACTGAATTTTAGCTTAGCTGTTGTCTAATTCCTGCACTGCTTATTTGTTGCTTGAGAAGAGAGATGTCAAAATAAAAATAAGTGGTTTAGCTAAGTAATCTTAAAGTTCAGGTTTGTCATTTCTATTTCTTTCTTTCTTTTTTTTTTTTTTTAAAGATTTTATTTATTTATTTGACACAGGAGAGAGATCACAAGTAGGCAGAGGCAGGCAGAGAGAGAGGAGGAAGCAGGCTCCCTGCTGAGCAGAGAGCCGGATGCAAGGCTCATCCCAGGACCCTGAGATCATGACCTGAGCCGAAGGCAGAGGCTTTAACCCACTGAGCCACCCAGGCGCGACTGTCATTTCTATTTCTACAAGTGGTTTGTTTCCTCTGTGTTGATGTAGGGGTTATGTTAGTGCTTAGTATTTTGCTGTTTAAGATTAAGATAACTTCTTGTGAGTTAGCTCCATGGATTTATGATGAATTAATGTCATAATTATTTGCGTAAAAAATTTAGTCAGAATACCTGAATACTTATTTTTCAGTGAGGTGGAGGAGTTAAGATAGGTATTATATTTCAAATGTGTAAGTGGAAGAAGAGTCCCTCTGGTGGACCTTGGGGGGAAAACAACGAAAAACTATTAGATTGTTTTAGTTAAATTGTTATTTGGTAGTCTCAAGGTGCTTTTTTGAGGTCAGAGCAGAAAAATAAATGGAATAAATGTTGAAATTATTTCTC
Source organism: Procyon lotor (assembly GCA_028646535.1). Taxonomy (NCBI): domain Eukaryota; kingdom Metazoa; phylum Chordata; class Mammalia; order Carnivora; family Procyonidae; genus Procyon; species Procyon lotor. The sequence continues at coordinate 30,217,672 of CM053606.1, forward strand.
AAAAGAGACATAGGACCTTGTACTTTTTTTTTTTTTTTTTTTAAGATTTTATTATTTTAGAGAGACTGCGCCCATGAGTGGGGAGGAGGGGCTGATGGAGAAAGTGGGAGAGGCAGACTCTGCTGAGTGGGGAGCCCCACAGGGGGCTCCAACCCCAGACATGGATATCATGACCTGAGCTGAAGTCAGACGATTAACTAACTGAGCCACCCAGGCACCCATGACCTTGTACTCTTAAGATAATTAACTCATCATCACATCCCATTAACCTTGATCGTGCTAATTATATACATGTCCAAAAGCATTTTTACTTACCACTTTATGAGGTCTACTCAATTTAAGAAGCAAATGAATTGAACCAAGAGAAGAAACCAAAACATAGACTCTTAGCTATAGAGAACAAACTGATGGTTATGGGGTGAGTGGGAGGGTGGGGGTAGGGGGTTGATGAGTGAAATAGATGAAGGGGACTAAAGGTGCAATTATGGGCTACTGACTGGCTCAGTTGTAGACCTTGGGACTCTTGGTCTTAGGGTTGTGAGTTCAAGCCCCATGTTGGAGCCTACTTTTTTTTTTTTTTTTTAAAGATTTTATTTATTTGACAGAGAGAGATTACAAGTAGGCAGAGAGGCAGGCAGAGAGAGGGGGGGAAGCAGGCTCCCCGCTGAGCAGAGAGCCCGATGTGGGGCTCGATCCCAGGACCCTGAGATCATGGCCTGAGCCGAAGGCAGAGGCTTTAACCCACTGAGCCACCCAGGCGCCCTTGGAGCCTACTTTTAGATTAAAAAAAAAAAAAGTACATTTATCATGATGAGCACTGAGATATGTATGGAATTGCTGAATCAGTGTATTACACATTTGAAACTAATACAACACTATATTAACTAGAATTTTTTTCTTATTTTTAATTTTTATTATTTTTTTAGAATAAAAATTTTAAAAATAAATATAAATATAAATTTATATTTATAAAAAATAAATATAAAAATATATTTTTATATAAAAAATAAATAAAATAAATTTTATTTTAAAAATAAAAAATTTAAAATTTTTAAATTTTATTTAAAAATAAATTTAAAAATAAATAGACCAAGCCACCTGCGTAGCTTGGTCAGTTGAGTGTCTTACTCTTGGTTTCAGCTCAGGTCATGATCTCAGGTTCATGAGATGAGCACTGCATGGGGTTCTACACTTAGCCAGGAGTCTGCTTATCTTTTCCTCTCCTTCTGCCCCTCCCCCTACTGGCATGCCCTCTTGCTCTGTCTCAGTCTCTTTGTCTCTCTCTCTCTCCAATAAATAAGTTTTTTAAAAATTATTTATTTATTTGACAGAGACAGATCACAAGTAGGTAGAGGCAGACAGAGAGGGGGAAGCAGGCTCCCCTCTGAGCAGAGAGCCTGAAGTGGGGCTCGATCCCAGGACCCTGAGATCGGGACCTTAGCCTGAGGCAGAGGCTTTAACCCACTGAGACACCCAGGCACCCCTTAAAAATAAAATCTGTTGTGTATTTACACAATAGTAACAATCTGAAAAGGAAACAGTTCCATTTAAAATAGAGTCAGAGAGTTATATACTAGGTATAAGCCCGACCAAAGAGTGAAAAACTTGTACAAACTTTTTAAAGATTTGAGAGAGACCATGAGCCTGGGAGCATGAGAGTAGGGGGAGGGACAGAGGGAGAGAATCCTCAAGCAGACTACCACCAAGCATGGAGTCCAACACAGGACTCTATCTCATAAGGCATGAAATTGTGACCTGAGCCAAAACCAAGAGTCGGAGGCGACTGAACCACTTATGCACTCCTTGTACAAACTTTTATAGTAAAAACTATAAAATGGGGGCGCCTGGGTGGCTCAGTGGGTTAAAGCCTCTCTTCAGCTCGGCTCATGATCTCAGGGTCCTGGGATTGAGCCCCACATTGGGCTCTCTGCTCAGCAGGGAGGCTGCTTCCCTTTCTTCCTCTTCCTGCCTCTCTGCCTAGTTGTGATGTCTCTGTGTCAAATAAAACTATTTATTTGTTTGTTTGTTTATTTGATGTAGAGAGATGACAAGCAGGCTTTGTTAAGAGGCTTTAACCCACTGAGCCACCCAGGTGCCCCTAAATAAATAAAATCTTAAAAACAAAAAAACTGTAAAACATGGCTGAAAAACTCAAGAGGATACAAATAAATGGAAAGATTTCCCCTGTTTTGGGTTGGAATGCTTAATATTAAGGTGTCCTGGGGTGCCTGAGTGGCTCAGTTGTTTGGGTGTCTAACTCTTGGTCCTGAGATTGAACCCTGCTTTAGGCTCTGCTCTCAGTGAGGAGTTGGCTTGAGTCACTCTCTCCCTCTCCCCTCCCCCCTCTCCTTGCTCTGGCACACTTTTTCGATCAAAAAAATCTATCTGATAGAGAGTGTACAAGCATGCAGAGGAAGAGGGAGAAGGAGGTTCCCCACTGAGCAGGGAGCCCGATGCAGGACTCTGATCCCAGGACTCTGGGATGTTGACCTGAGCCAAAAGCAGACCATGTAACCGAATGAATCACCCAGGTGCCCCCCCTTTTTAAAGATTTCATTTATTTACACGTTTATTATTTATATAAACAAAAATCTAAAAAAAAGATGTCCATATTACCAAAGAGATTTATAGATCAAAATAATCCATATCAAAATTTCAATGGCATTTTTGCTGAAATAGAAATTTCACCCTACAATTTATAAGGAATCTCAAGGGATCCCAAAAGGCCAAAGCAGTTTTTTAAAAAAAAGAGCAAAGATGGAGGACCCACTTCTTGATTTCACAACATTACAAAGCTATAGTTACGAAAACTGGTAACTGGCATAAAGACAGACAAATAGACCAATGAACAGAATAGAAAGCTCTGAAATAAATCCTCAAGTAGGATCAAATGATCTTTGACAAGGATGCCAAGACCACTTCATGAGGAAAAGCCAGTCTCTTCAACAAATGGTGTTGGGAGAAAACTGGATAGGCTGATGCAGAAGAATGAAGGTGTGGACCCTTATCTTACACCATATACAAAACTGGGCTGAAAATGGATTAAACACCTAAATGTAAGGCCTGAAACTAAAATTCCTGAGAGAAAGCAGAAGATAAAAGCTCCATGACATTGGACTTGGTCTTGGATGGGGTACCAAAAGCACAGACAACAAAAGCAAAAATAGACAAGTAAGACTACATAAAACTTTTAAAAACTTTTTAAAAATTTTTTATTATTTTTAAAGATTTTATTTATTTGACAGAGAGATCATAAGTAGGCAGAGAGGCAGGCAGAGAGAGAGGGGGAAGCAGGCTCCCAGCTGAGCAGAAAACCCGATGCGGGGCTCGATCCCAGGACCCTGAGATCATGACCTGAGCCGAAGGCAGAGGCCCTAACCGGTTACACTGAGCCACCCAGGCGCTTCTTCTTCTTCTTCTTCTTCTTTTTTTTTTTTTTAAGAGTTTATTCATTTGACAGAGAATAGAGGGAGCTCAAGCAAGGGGAGATGCAGGCTCCTGGCTGAGCAGGGAGCCTGAAGTGGGGCTTGATCCTGGGCTTCTGGTATCATGACCTGAGCAGAAGTGCCCCTGAGATTCATTCTTTTAGGAAAATTTTGTGAAGCAGTTTTCTTGTCTCCCAGGTTATAAGCATATTTCCTCTATATTTACTAAACATTTATTTTGGTTACTAGAGGTACCACATTTAAGGAGACAGAGGAGGTCCGTCTTCTCAGATGAAGCTTCCACTACTGGGCTGTAGACTGTAAATACGTAGATTCGAGAATGTTAGTGATAAAATGTTGTGCAGATGCTTATCGTAATTTACCCATTTTAAGGTGGAAGTAACTGGATGATTTAGATTGCAGGGTCAAGGATTGCCTTTATGAGATATGAATGACAAAGGACCAGCTATATGAAGATTCTAACATGGAAACTTTATTCATAGAAATAAGGATAACAGAAAATAGGGGTACACATGCAAACAGGTTGGTAGTTCTGGTGTGGCGAAGGAAGGCCTAATTGTTTCTGTTCCATGAAGCGTGAGGCAAGGTCTGCTTAGAAGGGGCAGGAGTGTAGTAGAATATAGAAGATTTGAAGAAGAAATAGTCATTTTGGAGACATGGAAAAAATAATTCATGAAGAAAAAAATCTACAGGATGTGTGGTAGGATTGCTAGTGTTGTCCTTGTTTTATGTTTGTGGCAAGAATTTAAAGTAAGGGCGCCTGGGTGGCTCAGTTGGTTAAGTGTCTGCCTTGAGCTCAGGTCATGATCTCAGGGAACTGGGATCAAGTCCCTCATCAGGCTAGGAGCCTCAATAGGGAGCCTGCTGCTCCCTCTGCTTGTGCACTCTCTCTCTCTCTCTTTGACAAATAAAATCTTAAAAAATTTAAAGTGAGTCCATTCAGTGCTCTTGTATGTTTTCTTAGGATGTTCATTCAGTTGCTTGGCTCTAGCAGACACAGAATAAATGGTTACAAGTTGAGACCGCTTAGGGAACGTAAGGGTTTTCAGAAGAAAAATCTGAGAATACTTTCTTCATAGAGGGTTTATGTTAAAAAATATCTTTTTTTTTTTTTTAAGATTTTGTTTGACAGAGACACAGTGAGAAAGGGTGGAAGATGGAGAAGTAGGAGCAGGGAGCCCGATGCAGGGCTCAATCCCAGGATCCTGGGATGATGACCTGAGCCGAAGGCAGACGCTTAACAACTGAGCCAGTCAGGCGCCCCTATGCTAAAAAATATCTTAAAAGCTAATAATTGGAGATTTGCTTCCCATCCACCCTCCATATCTAGTTGTCCAGCAGCAACTACCTGTTTGGTCTCTTGATGCTTCCTCTTTTCCCCTAAGATGGCAGTCTCCTCAGCATTTAAACATCCTAAAATGGATGTATTTATTTTTTTATTTTTTAAAGGTTTTTATTTATTTATTTGACAGAGAGATCACAAGGAGGCAGAGGGTGGGGGAAGCAGGCTTCCTGCTGAGCAGAAAGCCCAATGCGGGGCTCGATCCCAGGACCCTGAGACCATGACCTGAGCCGAAGGCAGAGGCTTTAACCCACTGAGCCACCCAGGCGCCCCTAAAATGGATCCATTTAAAAACCATTTCTCCAACATAAATCTGTTTGGCTCCTGTTTTTGCTTCTTTAACTTCATAGTCAAACTTCTTTAGACAAGAATATGTTTTCTTAGATCTTCTTTTCTTCCCTTCTGTTTGCTTAACTATTTAGCAAATGTATTTAAAATATATTTAATGTGTTAGGCTTTAGAGATACAAAGACAAAGTCAGTCTCAGTTTCTGGTTATCAGATCATAATCTAATAGGGAAGGTGTGTACTGGGTATACATATTTGTTCATTTTGTATCAGTCTGGCTTCTTTACCTTCATGCCATCTAAACAACATTGCTGAAAGTACTCATTGTCTATATGCTAAATTAGTCCTTATTCTTAGCTTTCTAATAAGTTCTAAATCTTTTTTCTGAATCTGACAGCAGTCACTCCCTCCTAATGTTGTTTTCCTTTGATATTACCTCCATTTTTTCCTGTTTCATTGTTAGTAATTGCTATTGATTCATTATATATCAAACATTGAATGAAGTGCTTTGTGAACTCTTTAATTTTCAAAACAAATCTTGTGAGATAGGTACTGTTAATTATAGTTGATGAAACTGAGACACCTCACATGCTAAAGGGCAGAGTCACTTGCCCTAATTTTACCCTAGTGATCCAGGGATTGGTCACTTATTTTTAACAAATACTGATTAGTGCCCGGCCTTGAGCATGGTGCTAGGATATAGGTAGAATAAGACAGACAGGATTTTTTTCCTTAGAGCTTAATCTTGCACAATACAGAAAGTCAGTAGGCAATTGGAGTATAGTATGAAATGGGATGGTGTCATATATGTTATCAAATCAACTGTGTTATGGTGGTGTTTCTCTGTAAAATAGCATTACCATCTGCCACAAGGTTTGTGAGGATTAAGTGAAAATGAATAGGTACTGCATGTGTTATGTTTGGCAGTCAGATGTTTGCTCTGAATTCTCTATTAATGTTAACCATTTAGCTTTTCATAAGTACCTCAAAATCAACTTAATACATAAGCCCTGCAATTTTCACCTTATTTTGGTTGGCTCGCACTCAAAGTGTCCCAACCCCAGAAATAAAAACTCTGGACTCTTTCCTTTTCTAGTTTTCAAACAGTCACCAATATTTAGTAGTGTGGTATTCTATAACGGGGCTTAGAAATGTTAAGTCTAGAGGGCCAAATAGGAGTAAGTGAAGTGATGGAGGGATTGTAGTAAATTCTTCTCCCTTAAAGTGAGTGGTTATTATTTAACTTCTGCTAATTGTATGAGGCGAGGCCATATTGGCAGGTATCTGATTTTTAAAAAGTATTTTCTTGAATAGAGAATACATTCTTGATTTAAAATCCAGGATGTTAGTTATATAGTGAAATGGCCCTCTACCCCTTACTTCCTAGCCACAAAATTTTTCTTCTCAGAATGACCCAGTGTTAGGAATTTATTATGTATAATCTCTCAATGACAACCTTATGCATATAGAAGCAAACAGTATGTAGTTATTAATTCTACATTGTTGTATAAATGGTAACCTACTTGACACCTTTCTGAGCATTCAGCAGTATATCTTGGAGATCATTCCTCATCAGGGCACAGTTTCCTTAATTTTTTTTTATGGCTACCTTCTGTTCTTGTCTGTGGCTGTCTCAGCAAATTCCCTACTGATAGACTTGTGAGTTGTTTCCAGTATTACGTTATTACAATTAGTGCTATATTGAATAACCTTGTAATAAATGATGGACTAGTATATCTGTAGGATAAATTTCTTTTCTTTTACTTAAAAATTTTAATTCCAGTATGATTAACATACAGTGTTATATTAGTTTCGGGTATATAGTATAGTGATTCAACAATTCTCCACAATACTCAGTGTTCATCATGATTAGTGTACTCACTCTTAATCCCCTTCACCTATTTCACCCATCTTCCCAGCCACCTCCCCTCTGGTAACCAATAAATTCTCTTAAGAGCCTGGTTTTTGGTCCCTTTTTTCTTTTTTCTTTTTTTTTTTAAGATTTTATTTATTTGACAGAGATCACAAGTAGCAGAGAGGCAGGCAGAGAGAGAAGAGGAAGCAGGCTCCCTGCTGAGCAGAGAGCCTGATGCGATGCTGGGCAATGCTGGGTGATGCTGGGCTCTATCCCAGGACCTGAGATCATGACCTGAGCTGAAGGCAGAGGCTTTACACTGAGCCACCCAGGCACCCTTCTTTGTTCATTTGTTTTCTTAAGTTCCACATATGAGTGGAATATGGTATTTTTCTCTGACTTATTTCACTTAGCATTTAACATGTTCTGTAAGTTAATCCCAGGTTGACTGAAGTTTGAGAACCACTGCTTTAATCCATCTCTTCTTCAGACTACATTAGTACTACCTTAGTTCAGGCCCTTTTTACTTGTCTAGGCCACAAACAATGGAAATAAATATATCACTGGTGAGTGCTTTATGATGTTATTTTTTTTAAAGGTATTTTATTATGTACTTATTTATTTAAAGATTTTATTTTTTATTTGAGAGAGAATGAGAGAGAGCACGAGAGGGGGAGGGTCAGAGGCAGAAGCAGACTCCCTGCTGAGCAGGGAACCTGTTTCACCTGTTCAGGACTGGATCCTGGTTTGACCTGAGTCAAACCGCTTAATCAGCTAAGCTACTGAGGTGCGATTTTAAGGTATTTTTAAAGGATCCTGCCCTGTGTACACAGGCCGGCATGGCTGTGTTCCGAGGGCTGCAGGGAAGACGTGAACCTGGTATCCTGGCCCCATTCTGGTTGTGTCAACTTCTCTTAATGGGCTGAGTGTGGAAATAAAAGCAAATCTGTACGGGGAAGGAAAAAAAATATTTGAGAGAGAAAGTGCTGGCATGAAAGCTGGGGGGGGGGAGGGATGCCTGGGTAGCTCAGTGGGTTGGGCTTCTCTGCCTTGTGCTCAGGTCATGATCCCAGGCTACTGGGATCAAGCCCCGCATCGGGCTCTCTGCTTAGCAAGGAGCCTGCTTCTCCCTCTCCCTCTGCCTGCCTCTCTGCCTACTTGTGATCTCTTTTTCTCTGTCAAATAAATAAAATCTTAAGGAAAAAAAAAAAGCTAGAAGGAGAGGAAGAGGAAGAGATCTGAAACAGAGCCCTACACTGGGTCTCATCTCATGATCATGAGATTGACCTGAGTTGAAACCAAGAGTTGGCCACTTATGCAACTGAGCCACTCAGGTGCCCCTACAATGTTATTTTTATAATGTTTTTACTGATTTCCTTGTTTCCAATTTTATCTACTTCAACCATCTTTTGTACTATAGTTAGAGTATATAAAAAATAAATTTGATCATGTTACACCTTCAGTGACTCACTTCAGAATAAAAATTTAAAACCTTAGGTGGAGTTAAAATAATCTGGCTCCTGTACACCCATCCAGTTTTGCTCCTTGTTAACATCTTCTAATGGAAGGTGGGACAAGGAAAGTTAGCTAAAGTCTAGTTCTGTAGTTTACATTACAGCTTAAGGAAGTGTTCTCCAAAATAGGGAAGAATTAAAGCTTTAATAATGATATAGAGATTGACACTATGACAGTTGCCTTATTTATGATTTATTTTTAAATATTAGAATTTTTATTTTTTTTTTCCAAGATTTATTTCTTAGTGTACACAGCAGGGGGAGTGGCAGGCAGAGAGGAGGGAGAAGTGGGCTTTCCACTGAGTAGGGATTCGGGGCTCAATCCCAGGATGCTGGGTTCATGACCTGAGCTGAAGGCAGACCCTTAACCAACTCACCCACCCAGGCGCACTTAACTTAATTAGGATTTTTAAGAATGGGATATAATTGACAGTAGTTTGAGTGCAATATAATGATCCAATATTTGTATATAATGCTAAATGATAGCCACAATAAGTCTCCTAGCTCTTACAAAATGGACAATGTGTTGAAAAGATTCCTGCTTAGAAATGGTGAATTGAAGATAATACAAGCATAAACAAATAGCAAGAAAATAGCAGAATTTGACACTTTGATTTATAGCTTGTACTCCTAGCTTTGTTAGACACATTAGGAGGTTAAAAACAGGAAGGTAATAAACCCACTAGCAGATAGCTGAAAATAAACAATCTGTTCAGGGGCGCCTGGGTGGCTCAGTGGGTTAAAGCCTCTGCCTTCGGCTCAGGTCATGATCTCAGGGTCCTGGGATCGAGCCCCGCGTCGGGCTCTCTGCCTGCCTCTGCCTACTTGTGAGATCTCTCTCTCTCTCTCTATCAAATGAATAAATAAAAAAAATCTTTTTTTTTTTAATAATAAAAAAAATCTTTAAAAAAATAATAATCTGTTCAGGATAAAGTTGATTTTTGTTTTTTTTTAAAGTAAACTCTATGCCCAGCATGGGAGCCTGAACTCACCACCTGGAGATTAGGAGTTGCATGCTCTACCAGCTGAGCCAGCCAGATGCCCTAAGATAAAGTTGATTTTTTAACAGTGAGAAAGTAACTGCTTTTCAAAAGAAACATGCTATGGGGAAAGCTTTTTAAAAACTAGTTATTTAGGGGCACCTGGGTGGCTGCATTGGGCTCTCTGCTCAGCATGGAGCCTGCTTCCCTGTCTCTCTGCCTGCTGCCTGCCTCTCTGCCTACTTGTGATATCTCTCTCTCTGTCAAATAAATAAATAAAATCTTTAAAAAAAACCCAAAAAACTTGATTCACTTTTCAGTTTGTACTAAAAAGAAATGTGAAGCTGGCCACCAAAATACATTCACAACAATGTTCATATCAGCTGTCATAATTGCCAAAAACTAGAAATGAGCCAAATGTTCATTAAAGTTAAAAAAACCAGGGGCGCCTGCGTGGCTCAGTGGGTTAAAGCCTCTGCCTTCGGCTCAGGTCATGATCTCAGGGTCCTGGGATTGAACCCTGTGTGGGGCTCAGCAAGGAGCCTGCTTCTCCCTCTCTCTGCCTACTTGTGATCTCTCTCTGTCAAATAAATGAATAAAATCTTTAAAAGAAAAAAACCAGATTAAAAAATGAAAGAAATGTTTTACATGTGCCCTCATTTACCATTGTCAATGCTTCTTATTTATGTAGATCCAAATTTCTACCTAGTATTTCTTTGTGCCTGGAATTCCTTTTTTTTTTTTTTTTTTTTTTAAGAATTTATTTATTTGTCAGAGCTCAAGCAGGGAAGTAGGGAGTGGCAGGCAGAGGGAGAAGCAGGGTCCCTACTGAGCAGGAAGTCTGATGTGGGAGACTCCATCCTAGGTCTCTAGGATTATGACCTGAGCCTAAGGCAGACACTTAACCGACTGAGCCACCTCAGCATCTCTCTCTGCCTAGATTTCCTTTAACATTTTTTTCTCATAATTGCCTATTGGTGGTGAATCCTCTCTTTTATAGGAAAGAAGATTTATTTCTTATATTTGAAAGATTAACTTCATTAGCTATAGAATAGGTTGATAATTTCTTTCAGCATTTTATATTCTTCTTTTTTTTTTTTAAGATTTTATTTATTTGACAGCAAGAAACACAGCGAGAGAGGGAACACAAGCAGAGGGAATGGTAGCGGGAGAAGCAAGCTTCCTGCCAAGCAAGGAGCCGGATGTGGGGCTCCATCCCAGGACTCTGGGATCATGACACGGGCTGAAGGCAGACGCCTAATGACTGAACCACCCAGGCGCCCCTCTTTCAGCATTTTAAAAATAATGCTTTACTATCTTCTGTCTTGCATTGTTTATAACAAGAAGTTGGCTATCAAAAAAAAAAGTTGGCTATCATTCTTAAATTTTTTACTATGATTATATAAGTATCTTTTTTCTTTTGCCTGATTTTATATCTTTTCTCTCTCTCTCTTTTTTTTTTTTTTAAAGTAGGATTCATGCCCAGCATGGGACTTGAACTCATGAACTCATGAACTCACCACCCTGAGATCGTGTCAGATGCTCTACTGACTGAGCCAGACAGGCGCCTCTGTGGTTTTTCATGTATCACTGTTTTTTTAGCAACTTGACAAATACTTTGATGTGTTCTTCTTCATGTTTCTTTTGCTTGCGGTTTGTTGATTTTTGGATCCGTGGATTTATACTTTTCATCAAAACTGACAAGTTTTTGGGGCGCCTAGGTGGCTCAGTGGGTTAAAGCCTTTGCCTTCAGCCCAGGTCATGATCTCAGGGTCCTGGGATTGAGCCCCACATCGGGCTCTCTGCTCTGCAGGGAGTCTGCTTCCCTACCCCCGACCCTCACCTGTCTCTGCCTACTTGTGATCTCTCTCTCTCTCTGTGTCAAATAAATAAATAAAAATCTTAAAAAACAAAACAAAAAACCGACAAGTTTTCTGCCATCATTTGTTTTTAAAATTTATTGTTGGGCGCCTGGGTGGCTCAGTTGGTAAAGCATCAGACTTGATTTCAGCTCAGGTCATGATCTCAGGTTGTGAGATTGAGCCCCACATCAGGCTCTGTGATCAGCATGGAGTCTACTTGAGATTTCTCTCTCCTCCCTCTGCCCCTCCTGCTCATGCTCTTTCTTTCAAATAAATAACTATTAAAATTTATTGTTTATTGTTTTTATGGTGTTTTATTTTGCCATTCTTTTC
>CM053606.1:30229390-30305958 GCA_028646535.1 Procyon lotor
GGGAGAAGCAGATTTCACACTGAGCAGGGAGCCCAGTGGTATGGCTCCCCGAATGCTGTGATTCCCAGGACCCTGGGATCATGACTTCAGCTGAAGGCAGACACTTAACAGACTGACGGACTGAGCCACCCAGGCGCGCACCCCCCTTTTTAAAAGACTTTATTTACTTATTTATTTGAGAGAAAAAGAAGGAGCATGTGAGCATGAGCAGGAGGAGTGGGCAAATGGAGAGGGAGAGCAGGGAGCCCAATGTGGGGCCAGATCCTAGGACCTTGGGACCACAACTTGATCCCGGATGCTTAACCAGCTGAGCCACCCTGGTACCTCTGCCATCATTTCTTTAAATATTTTCCTCCATTCTTTTAAATATTTTCTTTCCTCCCCATCCCTACAGGGACCTCAGTCCACAGGTGTGTTGGTCTGCTTAGTGTTTCATACTCATGAAGGTCTGTTTTGTTTTGTTTTTTTTTTTTAAAGATTTTATTTATTTATTTGTCAGAGAGAGAGAGAGAGAACACAAGCAGGCAGAGACAGAGGGTGAAGCAGGCTCCCTGATGAGCAAGGAGCCCGATGTGGGACTTGATCCCAGGACCCTGGGATCATGACCTGAGCCGAAGGCAGCTGCTTAACCAACTGAGCCACCCAGGCATCCCATGAAGGTCTGTTTTTAAAAAATACTTATTTTAGGGGCACCTAGGTGCCTCAAGTTGGTTAGGCCTCTGCCTTCGGCTCAGGTCATGATCCCAGTGTCCTGGGATTGAGCCCCGCATCAGGCTCCCTGCTCCGCCAGGAGTCTGCTTCTCCCTCTCCCTCTGCCTGCCACTCTACCTACTTGTGCTCTCTGTCTTCTCTATCAAATAAATAAAATCTTTTAAAAAAGTATTTAGGAGAGAGGAGGGGAAGGACCGAGGGAGAGGGAGAACCTCAAGTAGACTCCATGCTGAGTGTGGAGCCCACTGTGGAGCTCATTCTCACAACCCTGAGATGATGACCTGAGCGAAGTCAAGAGTCAGTTGCTTTACTGACAGAGCCACCCAGGCACCCCTAAGTTCAGTTTTTTGTTTTTTTAAGTCTTCCTGTTTTCATTTTGGATAGTTTCCACTGCTGTCTTTGTAAATTTTTTTTTAAAGATTTTATTTATTTGACAGAAACACAGTGAGAGGGAACACAGGCAGAGGGAATGTTAGCGGGAGAAGCAGGCTTCCTGCCGAGCAGGGAGCCCAATGTGGGGCTCGATCCCAGGACCCTGGGATCATGACCTGAGCCGAAGGCAGACGCTTAACGACTGAGCCACCGAGGCACCCCTATAAATTTTTTTTTTTTTTTTTAAGATTTTATTTATTAATTTGACAGCAAGAGAGACAGCGAGAGCAGGAACATGAGCAGAGGGAGTGGGAGAAGGAAAGCAGGCTTCTTGCCGAGTAGGGAGCCCAGTGTGGGGCTCCATCCAAGGACTCTGGTATGAGTCGAAGGCAGACGCCCAATGACTGAGCCACCCAGGTGCCCCTGTCTTTATAAATTTCTAATAGTTTTCTTCTTCCGAGTCTGATTGATCCTGTCAAGTGTATTTTTGTCTCCAGAAGTGTGATTTGAATCTTTTTTTTTTTTAAAATACCTTCTATTTGGGGTGCCTGGGTGGCTCAGTGGGTTAAAGCCTCTGCCTTTGGCTCAGGTCATGGTCTCAGGGTCCTGGGCCCAAGCTCCGCATTGGGCTTTTCTGCTCAGTGGGGAGCCTGCTTCCCCCCTTCCCTGCCTGCCTTGCTTGCCTCTCTGCCCACTTGTGATCTCTCTCTCTCTGTCAAATAAATATGTAAATAAATATTTAAAAAATAAAATCTTTAAAAGTAAATACCTTCTATTTTGCTCATGCTCATGTTTTCCTTTAAATTGTTGAACGTGTGGAATATATTTAAAATGATTGCCTTAATGTCCTTGTCTAATTCTAGCATCTCTGTTCTTTCTGGGTCTGTTTCTATTGATTACCTTTTTTCCACTATGGATTTTAATTTCCTGCTTCTTTGTTTGCCTGATAATTTTTTTTTTTAAGATTTTATTTATCTATTTGACAGAGAGATCACAAGTAGACAGAGACAGGCAGAAAGAGAGGAGGAAGCAGGCTCCCTGCTGAGCAGGAAGCCTGATGCGGGGCTTGATCCCAGGACCCTGAGACCATGACCTGAGCCGAAGGCAGAGGACTTAACCCACTGAGCCACCCAGGCGCACCTGCCTGATAATTTTTTACTTACAATCAGAAATTGTGAGGTTTGTTACTGAGTGCTGTTTTTGTTTGTTTTAAATTCCTTTGAATATATTTTGATGTTGGGATGCAGTTACTTGGAAATAGTTCAGTCCTGTTGAGGATTGCCTTTAAGTTTTGTTAGGCAGGCCTGGAAACTTAACTGTGTTGTTACTAAATGGTACTTGCCTGGTGTGGTACAGGTATTTCTACCCTGGCTATTCGGAACATGAGTTATTCTGAACCCTGTGTGATCTCTGAAGATTATTTCATCTTTTCTAGTAACTCTTACCTAGTCCTCAATAGTTTTCTCATGTAGAAGGTGATCATCAGTTAACCAAAGACTGGAGGGAACCTTCTGCAGATATCTGGAGCCTGCTATCTTTTCTCCGTTCTGTTCTGTAAATTCTAGCCACTTAGGCCTCTCCAAACCCCAGACTCTTACCTCAATTCTGTGAAACAGACTGGGTTCCTATGTGCTATGGACAAAATTCTCTAAGCAGTAAATTGGGGACACTTAATGGGGCTTATCTCATTTGTTTCCCTTCTCTCAGACCAGTGTCCTGTGCTACTAGCTGTTAGTATTTGAAAACTGATGTTTTGTGTTCTTGGGCAGTTCTTTTTTTAGTCGTTTGAGGTGGGAGAGTGAATCTGGTACCTGTTAACTTCCATCATGGCTAATAGTGAAAGTTACATAGTATTGCACCTCACCCTTTATGTGGCGTATAAAACATTTTGTGTATTTTTTTTTTTTTAAGATTTTTTTTATTTATTTGACAGAGAGAAACACAGCGAGAGAGGGAACACAAGCAGGGGGAGTGGTAGCGGGAGAAGCAGGCTTCCTGCTGAGCAAGAAGCCCGATGTGGGGCTCGATCCCAGGACCCTGGGATCATGACCTGGGCGGAAGGCAGATGCTTAATGACTGAGCCACCCAGGTTCCCCACATTTTGTGTATTTTTGTTGCCAGTGGAGTGCCTCAATGTTTGTAGCATGTATATACAGCATTCATGCATTCATGTGTGTGTTTTTAGTGCTTATATTCTATTTGGACGACATCCCACATCGGGTGGTCGGTTGATTAGTATTGGTCATCTGTAGACTAATATTGGTCTGTGAACTGTTTGTTACTGGTCCACAAAGAGATGAGTATAAAAATTTGGGGTAAGCATTATTTAATAAAAATTCAGGGGCACCTGGGTGGCTCAGTCGTTAAGCGTCTGCCTTCGGCTCAGG
Organism: Procyon lotor; assembly: GCA_028646535.1. Taxonomy (NCBI): domain Eukaryota; kingdom Metazoa; phylum Chordata; class Mammalia; order Carnivora; family Procyonidae; genus Procyon; species Procyon lotor. Next base: position 30,232,861 of record CM053606.1, read on the forward strand.
TCATGATCCCAGGGTCATGGGATCGAGCCCCGCATCGGGCTTCTTGCTCGGCAGGAAGCCTGCTTCTTCCGCTTCCATTCCCTCTGCTTGTGTTCCCTTTCTCGCTGTGTTTCTTTCTGTCAAATAAATAAAATCTTTAAAAAAAAAAAAAATTCATTTGATGGGGTGCCTGGCTGGCTCAGTTGGTAGAGCGTGTAACTCTTGGTCTTGGGGTTGTAAGTTTGAGGCCCATATTGGGTGTAGGGATTACTAAAAACAGCAAGGAATGATTGAAAAACAAAAAAACAAAAACAAAAAAACCACAAAATGGGTGCCTGGGTGGCTCAGTTGGTTAAGCAACTGCCTTCGGCTCAGGTCATGATTCCAGAACCCTGGGACTGAGCCCTTGCTTCTCCCTCTCCCTCTGTCGAGCCCCCTGCTTATGCGTTCTTGTTCTCTCTCTGTCGAATAAAATCTTAAAAAAATAAACTTCTTTTGTACACTGGAAATAGAAAATCAAATCCTTCAACCATAGGTAATTTTAGAAGCTTGTGTTAAATCTGGCCAGAATAACCCCTTAGTGAAGCTATTTGAACATAACTGGCTATGACAGAAAGTATTTGTAGATAAGGATCCAAGGCCATCATTCCAGGTTTCTGCACAGATATCTGTTTTCTTACCTACAGCTAGAAGTACTGCCTTTTATTTATTTTATTTTTTAAGGATTTTATTTATTTATTTGACAGAGATCACAAGTAGGCAGAGAGGCAGGCAGAGAGAGGGAGGGAAGCAGGCTCCTCGCCGAGCAGAGAGCCCGACGCAGGGCTCGATCCCGGGACCCCGAGATCATGACCTGAGCCGAAGGCAGAGGCTTTAACCCACGGAGCCACCCAGGCGCCCCTCAAATGAGTAAATAAAATCTTTAAAAAAAAAAACAAAAAACAGGGCGCCTGGGTGGTTCAGCTGGTTAAGCATCTGCCTTCCACACAGGTCCTGATCTCAGGATCCTGGGAAGGAGACCCAGTGGGGCTCTCTGTTTGGCAAGGAATCTGGTTTTCCCTCTGCCTCTGCCTCCCACTTGTGTTCTCACTCTCTCTCTCAAAGGAATAAGTAAAATCTTAAAAATATATATATGAAAGATACATGAAAAACAACTATGATATGATCTCACTGATAGCAGCAATTTAAGAAACAAGACAGAGGACCATAGGGGAAGGGAGGGAAAAATGAAACAAGATGAAATCAGAGAGGGAGAAACCTTAGGAGAGTCTTTTTTTTTTTTTTTTTTTAAGATTTTATTTATTTGACACAGAGAAATCACAAGTAGGCAGAGAGGCAGCTGAGGAGTGGGGGAAGCAGGCTCCCTGCCGAGCAGAGAGCCCAATGCAGCCCAGTTCGGGGCTCGATCCCAGGACTCTTGAGATCATGACCTGAGCCGAAGGCAGAGGCTTTAACCCACCGAGCCACCCAGGCGCCCCCCATAAGAGATTCTTAATCTAAGGAAACAAACTGAGAGTTTCTGGAGTGGAGGGAGATGGGAGGGATGGGATGGCTGGGTGATGGACATTGGGGGAGGATATGTTGCTATGGTCAGCACGGTGAATTGTCTAAGACTGATGATTCACAGACCTGTACCCCTGAAACAAATAATACATTATATGTTAATTAAAATGATCTGGTTAAAAAAGAATGGAGTCTATTAGTTTTCTACAGCTGGACTTCTTGTTTAGCTATAACAAATTTATAAAGAAAGATGAGTAACACATGCAATATGGACAAAAACAAATGATTAATGAAAAAATGCTTGTTCGATTCAATAAATATTTAAATCTAATAGACATTTTTAGTAGCTACTTGTGCATTGGAGACAGAATCTCCAACAAAACAGTTAAAAAAAAAAGTAGAGGGGACAGGGGGCATCTGGCTGGCCCAGTCAATAGAGCAAGAGACTCTTGATCTCGGGTCGTGAGTTCAAGCCCCACCTTGGGTGTAGAGATCACTAAAAAAAAATAAATTTAGGGGCTCCTGGGTGGCTCAGTGGATTAAAGCCTCTGCCTTTGGCTCGGGTCATGATCTCAGGGTCCTGGGATCGAGCCCTACATCGGGCTCTCTGTTCAGCGGGGAGCCTGCTTCCCCCTCTCTCTCTTCCTGCCTCTCTGCCTACTTGTGATCTCTCTCTGTCAAGTAAATAAAAATCTTTTTTTTTTTTTAAGTAAATAAAAATCTTAAAAAAAAAAAAAAAAAAACTTAAAAAAAACCGCAGAGGGGACAGCTTGTTTAGAAGCACAGAGAAAGGCAGAAGAAATTAAATGACAGGTGAGGATTAACTGTATTGGGAGTCTCATTCCTAGAACATGGTTTAAAGACAAAAATTTTTTTAAAGTTGTCATTTACTTTCAGCAGAATCCAAAATCTTTGCTTCCAACTGCTAATCCTTTTGTGAATGTTATACTGGGCAACAAGTTCGATGAAAAGCCTTGAAGAATGGGGAAAAACTGGGTTGAAACTGAGCAAGACACTTCATAGCTAGAGCCATAGGGATGAAGCACAGTTTAAAAGGCAGTATTTCAGGGCGCCTTTATTTATTTTAAATAAATAAATAAAATCTTAAATAAATAAAACCTACAATACAACTGTATTGTAAAGAAATTGCAAATATGAGTATATTGTAAATTTTTATTTTCCAGTTTTTTTTTTTTAAGATTTTATTTATTTGACACAGAGAGATCACAAGCAGGCAGAGAGGCAGGCAGAGAGAGAGAGGAGGAAGCAGGCTCCCTGCTGAGCAGAGAGCCTGATGCGGGGCTCAGTTCCAGGACCCTGAGATCATGAGCCTAGCTGAAGATAGAGGCTTTAACCCACTGAGCCACCCAGGCGCCCCTTAATTACAAGTTTTTAAATATTTTTTAGAAAAGATTTTATTTTAGAGAGGGTGCGACTGGGGGAGGGGCAGAGACAGAGGGAACGAATCTGAAGCCGACTCCCTGATGAGCCTGATGCAGGGCGATCCCATGACCCTGAGATCGTGACCCTAGCCAAAATCAAGAGGCGATACTCAACTGACTGAGCTACCCAGGCACTCCTGTTTGTCAATTTTCAAAATAGTGCAGTGGTTTCCTATCATTCTCCAAAGATAATGAGTTCTTCGTTTTTGTTTGTATCATTGAGAACTCATTGATTTAGATATATTTGAAGTTTTCAATCCATTGTAGCTATTATTTTTGTTGATGCTCAAATTGAAATTTCTTTTGGTCAGTGGGATTTTATTTAGGCTGGCTCTTGAGTGTGCTTTTGTAATTGTACATTATTATGAAACATGGTAAATTTATAGAAAAGTTGCAAAAAATGATATAAATAACTGTTCTGCTTTTCCCTGACTTCCCCATATTTGATTTGTAATTCCTTTTTGCATGACTATAAGTATATATGACTTTAAGTCATATTAGATAAAGCTTCGTTGCTTTCTGGCATGAAAGCCAAATTCACCTTTGTATTTCCCCTGCCCAAGCTTAGAATCTATTATTTTTCAATGGAGTTTTGGTTTCTTTTAGTGAGAAACGGATTTTTAGGAGTATAGTCTGGGTACCCAGGGGTGTGGTACTCATTGCTACCGAGTCATTATTTGTAAATATTTTCAGCAACACAACTATGAAATTTTTAAAAAATATTTATTTGAGAGAGAAAGAAAGAAAAAGCACCAGCCAAGGGAGGGGCAGAGAAGCAAGTCCTCGCTGAGCAGGGAGCCTAATGTGGGATTTGATCCCAGGACTCTGGGTTATGACCTGAGCTAAAGGCAGACACTGAACCGACTGAGCCATGCAGTCTTTCCTGAAATGTTTTAAAGATATTTGTTAAAACTTTTCAAAACTGAATGTTCTCGGAAGTTTTGCTTTTTTAAGAACAGAGACTTTATTTTTAGTGAGTTTAACAGAATGTGAGGTTTTTTAGGTATGCACATGCTGCATTATAACAAGTACTTCATTCTTTTCCACCTGATCATAAACTCAAAGCTAGGATGTGACTATCTTGTTCACTGTGCTATATATCTCATGCATAGCAAATAGGCATTTAACGTATTTGAATGAATAAAGATTAAATTTGATTATGTAGGTAAATACTATTTTTAAGATCTTAATATCCTATCGGGCATTTAATTGTAGCTCTATTATGGCTTTATGTTTTTCTTAATTTATTTAATTCCCAGGCTTAAAATAGCTGCCTTTTAGTTTTTTTTGTTTGTTCGTTTTGTTTTTTTTAATTTTAGTTTTTTTTAACCTTAATTTTTCATTACAGGATTGAAGAAGATGCTCCTGCTCCTTCTACCTCTGCAGATAAAGTGGAGAGGTAAGGTTATTTACAGAGTACAGTTAATGTCTGGAACATAAACTAAGGACTATAGAATTTAAGGGCAGTATTATTTTTATTTATTAAAGATTTTATTTATTTGTTTGATAGAGCACAAGCAGGGGAGTGGGGGGCAAATGGGAGGGAGAAACAGACTCCCTACTGAGCAAGGACCCCCCCAATGTGGGTCTTAATCCAAGGATCCTGGGATCATGACTTGAGCCAAAGGCAGACACTTGACTGACTAAGCCACCCAGGTGCCCCCAAGGGGCAATATTATTTTTAATAGATAACAGTTAAAACTGAATATTAAGATACTTGTCTGTAGGGGCACCTGGGTGGCTCAGTGGGTTAAGCCTCTGCCTTCGGCTCAGGTCATGATATCAGGGTTCTGGGATCGAGCCCCACATCGGGCTCTCTGCTCATTGGGGAGCCTGCTTCCCCCATGCGTCCCCCACCACCCCCGCCTCTCTGCCTACTTGTGATCTTTCTCTTTCTTTGTCAAATAAATAAATGAATGGATGAATGAATGAAAAGAAAGATACTTGTCTGTAATTTTAAGTATGGAATCCTGACAATGAGGTCTTCAGTTTTTCACATTTGATTAAAATACTAGAATTTAAAGTTAGTTCTGCTCCTTACTTGTTACATGCCTGGCAAATGCTAACCTGTTTCTTTCTTTGAATACTTCTGATTTATATCTCTATTTTGTAAGGTTGCCATTTTCAATTTTATGTTATTCTAGTTTAAAAGTTTTAAATTTTATATTGGGCCCACATCTGTTTCCACATAACTTCCCCAACTTGATATGACTGTGGTTGTTAACCAGAGGTAAGCTTAATAGTTAACTAGGATGCTTATCCAAAAGGTAGATTTATGGGTTGCATCCCTAGAGATTTTATTTGTTAAGCTTGAGATGGAATTCAGGCTTGTATGTTTAAAAAAAAAAAACAACTTCCTGATAATTCCTAAGTTCACTTAGGTTGACAATCACTATTCTAAATTGTCTTCTGCAGAATATCTTCACAATATTATTTATCGTATTTTGTAAACACACACACACGCACATGCACATGTATGAAGATTTATTTATTTGAGAGAGGGAGTGTGAACATGCCAGTGGCAGAGAGTGGGAGAGGGAAAGAATCTTCAAGCAGACTCCCCACTGACCTCAGAGCTGTCTTGGGGCTGGATCCCCCAACCCATGAGATGATGACCTGAACTGAAACCAAGAGTAGCTTGATGCTTAACTGACTGAGCCATTTGGGCTCGTGTGTGTGTGTGTGTGTGTGTGTGTGTGTGTGTGTGTGTGTGTGTTTGAAAGTTACCTCTACATATTTACAAATATGTAAATATTTATTTACAAATAAATGTGGGGCTCAAACTCAGAACCCTGAGATCAAGAGTGTCATGCTCTACAGACTGAGCTAGCTAGGTGCTCCAGTTTTAGCGTTTTCAACCTTACATTTAGAAAGTCTATAATCCAGGACGCCTGGGTGGCTCAGTCAATTAAGCATCTGTCTTCAGCTCAGGTCATGATCCCAGGGTTCTGGGAGGGAGTCCCGCACTGGGCTCCTTGCTCTGTGAGGAGCCTGCTTCTCCCTCTGCCTGCCGTTCCCCCTGCTTCCCTGCTTGTGCTCTCTCCTTTGCTCTCTGACAAACAAACAAATAATAAAGTCTATAACCTATTTGAAGTTAATTTTTGTATGTGGTGTGATAATGTGTTGAGATTTACTTTTTTGCATGTGGATATCCAGTTATTCCATTTGTTGAAAAGATTATTTTTTCCCCATTGAATTATCTTGGTACCTTCATCAAAATTTCAAGTGGTCGTTTTATGTGTGGATCTGTTTTTGTACTCTTCCATTTCATCTATTTATGTTTATGTCAATTCCACATTGTCTTGATATTGAGATCACTCTCTTTGCTCTGTCTACCTGAATGTTTCTTTATATACAACTTGCTGTATATAATATATGGTGCTTTCATGATTTTGTTTGTGCTTAATTAGGAAATATTTGTAAATATTTGTAGTAACATACAATATAGTCTTTGTAGATAAACCTTTAAGAGAAAATAATCTAGTAAAGCTCTTGAATGTTGCTTTATGGTTTCTTTTGCTTTTATAGTGATAAATGTGAGTTAGCTAAGCCTTCCTAGAGAGTGGTCAAAGGTTTAAGAAGGTTTAAAGTACAGTTTTGTTTTTTTTTTTTTTTTAAGATTTTATTTATTTATTGGAGAGAGGAGAGAGATCACAAGCAGGCAGAGAGGCAGGCAGAGAGAGAGGGGGAAGCAGGCTCCCTGCTGAGCAGAGAGCCCGATGTGGGACTTGATCCCAGGACCCTGAGATCATGACCTGAGCCGAAGGCAGAGGCTTTAACCCACTGAGCCACCCAGGTGCCCCAAAGTACAATGGTTTAAATGTAACAAGTATTCAAAAAATACTGATTTTTAAGAAGTATTTGACATTTGAAATCATTTTTCTTGCAGTCTGGATGTGGATAATGAAGCTAAGAAACTGTTGGGTTTAGGACAGAAACATCTGGTGATGGGGGATATTCCAGCAGCTGTCAATGCATTTCAGGAAGCAGCTAGTCTTTTGTAAGTACTGTGTTTTGCCAGGTTGTGCTATATTGTGTTTGTTAAAAGGTTGTCTTATTGGCTTGGGGGGGGGGTGGAGTTTTTAAAAAAATTGGATATTTTTCATGTACATGTTTATTCCTGTAATTAATAATAAGACTTGCATATCACTGAATAATCTCAGTCATTTCTTCTCCTAAGTAAGGTAGTTTGTTTTCCAATCACCATTCATTAGGAGTGACCAACTCATTCTACTTTGTTCTGGGACTTTTTTTTAGTAGGCCCCATGCCCAGTGTAGAGCCCAGCGTGGGGTTCAAACTCACAACCGGGAGATCAAGACCTGACCTGAGATCAGTAGTTGGACACTCAATTGACTGAGCTTCTAGGTGTCCCTGTTCTGGAACTTTTCTAATTTTAACAATTGGCAGCTCTGTTTCTGGGGAAACTCCCGAAAGTCCCAAGCAAGCCAAGATGGTTGGTCACCTTAGCACTAATGCTAATGTTAGTATAGCATTTTTCAGATTGTTAGCACCTTTGTTCTCTGTTGCAATTGTCTGAAAGTTGTCAGCTCCCACTGAGTGGCCATATATATCTGTATTGTGAGGAAACATGTTAGCTTTAGTGCCTGAGAAGTGGTTTATTTTAACCAAAGACTTTAGTGTGTCTTTGGACACATTAGATTTGGACGCTAGATTAAAATTTGGAGCTGAAAGAGAAAAAGTGTAAGTTAAATCTTCAAGCAGTAGCCTTTTAGCCTGTTACCTGGTTTGAGCTCACTTCCTCTAAGATCCTATTAACCAGTAGCAGTTGAAGTTAGTCATGTTCCCTAGTGAGTTGATTATATTGTATGCTGTTGAACTGGAGAAATCCTCTTTATAAGAAATGGTTATAATAAAACTAGATTTCAGGTTCCCCATGGCTAAAAGCCTTTAGCTTCTTCATTCCTTCTTATTCAGTTAGTCAGGGTCCTGTCAGTCCATTCTTCCCAACCTCACTCCCTTTCCCAAAATCTAGAGTAGAATCTTATTCCTGGATGTCTGTATTAATCTCGTCTAATTTCTGACCTCTGGCCTCTTATTTGTCATTATCTGGGCCAGAGGAACTGAGGCTCTCAAATTCTGTGGTATGTTTTGAGTTGGGTACAAATTTTATCTGATGCTAAGTATTTTTATAATAAAAATGCATGGTTAATTTACAGTGTAAACTGCTGAAATCTAAGTTTTGTTTTTTTTTTTTTAAGATTTTATTTATTTATTTGACAGAGAGATCACAAGTAGGCAGAGAGGCGGGCAGAGAGAGAGGGAGAAGCAGGCTCCCCAATGAGGAGAGAGCCCGATGTGGGGCTTGATCCCAGGACCCTGAGACTATGACCTGAGCTGAAGGCCGAGGCTTTAACCCACTGAGCCAACCAGGCGCCCCAGAGGTGCACTATTCTAATCTAGTAGATTATACTTAAACATGACCCTCATAATACTTTGTGATTAGTTTCTGTAGTTATTCTCACTAGGCAGTAAGGGCCATTGGGTGGCCTGACTTTGAGTGACTTCTGCCAGTCCTTCTTCCATGAAAATTAGTCTCCTTACTCTGCGTAAAGTACCTCCTCCCTTTCATTTGTGATTTGTTTCCCTTTCCGTCTTCCCTTTCTAGGTATTAAGAGCTAAAACTTACGTATAGTGCTATTTGTATTTCTAAACATTGTTTTAAATACTTTTATAGGTGTAATTAATTCAATTGTTAGATCTTTGAGCAGTTCTTAACATTTCTGTTTTATAGATGAGAATACTAAGGCACTGACTCAAAGATTTCTACACCTAGTTTAAGGTCTAGGGGTGGGATTTGAACCCAGGCAGTCTGACTCCAGAAAATAAGCTACTACTTCTAATAACATGATGTCTTTCTATGTATCTTATTCATCCTTTAGGTCCCTGCCAAAAGTCCTTGAACTTTTTCATTATTATAGCCCATATTGACACTCATCTTTTTTTTTTTTTTTTTTTTTTTAAGATTTATTTGACACAGAGAGACAGGGAACACAAGCTGGGGGAGTGGGAGAGGGAGAAGTAGGCTTCCTGCCAAGCATGGAGCTTGTTGCCGGGAGCACAACAGGGGGAGCAACAGGCAGAGCAGGCAGAGGGAAAAACAGAGGCCCCGCTGAGCAGGGAGTCCGATGCAGGGTGATCTCAGTACATTGGGATCATGACCTGAGCTGAAGGTGGCAGACGCTTAATGACTGAGCCGCCCAGGTGCCCTGACCCTCATCTTGTAGCAGGAGAAATACCTATTAATGTAGTTTGGCTCTGAGATGATATACTATAACTGCAGCAAATTGATGTCACTTGGAACATATATATATATATAGAGAGAGAGAAAGACTAGGCAATATATTAATTTCATACATTATGTGCACGCAAACACATGCTTTTTTTGTTTTTCTTCCCCCAAGTAGGCTTCATGTCCAGCTTAGAGCCCAACATGGTGCTGTTTGTTTTTAAAAAGATTTTATTTATTTGATAGCACACAAGTAGGCAGAGCAGCAGGGAGAGGGAGAAAAAGCAGGCTCCCTGCCGAGCAGAAAGCCTGATAATGGGGCTCCATCCTGGATGGAACCCTGGGATCATGATCTGAGCCAAAGGCAGACACTTAACCGACAGAGCCACCCAGGTCCCCCTTGTTTGTTTTTGTTTTTTTTGAGAGAGAGAGGGAGCATGAGTGGGAGGAGGGGTAGAGAGAGAGAGGACAAGCAGATTTCCTGCTGAGGGCAGATAAAGGGCTCAATCCCAGGACCCTGAGATCATGACCTGAGCCGAAGTCAGACAACTGAGCCAACCAGGCACCCTACAACATGGGGCTTTGAACTCATGGCCCTGAGATCAAGACCTGAGCTGAGATCAAGAGTCAGACCCTTAACAGTTACCCAGGTGCCTCATACATTGTTTTTTATAAAGTCCCTTTGAACTAGACTTGAAAGCAAGAGGGGGGAGTATTGGTTTCCTAAAAGGATGTGCCACTGAAGAAATGTCATTTTATAATTTATAGAACTAGAAATAAGTATTTTAGACTATATGTCAATTCAGATCTTAGATGTTTATTCTCTTTGTAGAGGTAAGAAGTATGGAGAGACAGCTAATGAATGTGGAGAGGCCTTCTTTTTCTATGGGAAATCACTTCTGGAGTTAGCAAGGTATGTCTTAAAAGCCACAGGGTTTTTTTGGTTTTGTTTTGTTTTAAGATTTATTTATTTGAGAGAGCGAGCGGAGGGGGGTGGTGGAGGGAGAGGAGGAGAGTCCTTAGGCAGACTCTCCCCGTTGAGATTGGAGCCTGATGTGGGGCTCCCATCTCACAACCCTGAGATCATAACCTGAGTCGAAATCAACAGTGTGATATGTAACCAACAGAACCACCCAGGTGCCCCTCAAACCACTGTTTTTAAGTAGGGCGTTTTGTATCACGTTAATGGTCTATTTAAAAACTTAAGTTTCTTTGTTTACCAAGGTTATTTACTAGCTTTGTGATTTTATATGAGCTGGGTGAGACTGGTTTTACTAAGAAAGGGGGTTTAGAAAGAACATGAAATATTGATGGAAGTTTTGGAAGGCACTTGATGCTGAGTAAACTTATGCTTGGGTTTTTGGGGGTCTTTAGAAGCAGAGATCTTTTCTTTTAAGATTTTATTTATTTGATAGAAAGAAACGTAGCGAGAGGGAACACAAGCAGAGGGAATGGTAGCAGGAGAAGCAGGCTTCCTGCGGAGCAGGGAGCCCGATGGGGGCTCGATCCCAAGATGGGGCTCCATCACAGGACCCTGGGATCATGACCTTAGCCGAAGGCAGACGCCTAATGAGTGAGCCACCCAGGCACCCCCAGAGATCTTTTCTATTAGTCATAATTTATTATGACTAGTCATAATTTATTTTTGAACCATAAAATCCAATATAGAGAACATTGAAAGCACTCAGCCCAAATCGTCATCCTTAACAAGGACTGAATGAAGGACAACTTGAAAACACTAGTATATGAAAATGTCTAGTAAATAAAACCAGTAGTCCTAACTATTGGAGAGTTGTTGCATATTTTCCACTGGAGTTTATTAACCAGAAGGAAATATTTTGAGGGTATACAAACTAGCAAATGTTTTGTGGTTCATTTAATCTCAGTTCTGATAAGTTTTCTAATTTTGTAGATCATTCTGATTTGTCATGAAAGTCTTGCCAGAATGTTTGAAAGCCTCCTGAAGAAATATTGGTAGATGCGAAGTTTGGGAAATATGGCCCTATTGTAAAGCGAATATATATTGATCTTGTTCTTTTGACAAGAGTCATTGGTGCTTTTTAGGTGGTAGCACTTTCATTGCTTTTATTGCCTTAATTCATGTTAGTTTTGATAACTGCTTTTTTTCCAGGAATACTTAAAGTTTATATTTTCTGCACTTGATTGCTTTTAAGTTGCTTTTATGATATAGGACGATAATTTCTACCTTAGAAAACCTGTTAGGTTCTAGTAATCATACCTTTAGTGCTTTCTCCTTTTGTTCTCCTAGAATGGAGAATGGTGTGTTGGGAAATGCCCTGGAAGGTGTGCATGTGGAAGAGGAAGAAGGAGAAAAAACAGAGGATGAATCTCTGGTAGAAAATAATGATAACATAGATGGTACGTAGAGTTGCATGTGACATTCAGGAGTTGCGACGTATATTTCTTGTGTACAAGTGATGGGACTAGGGCTCTCCTTGTCCTGGATGGTCTCCTAAGTTGCCTGGGGTGATACCTGCATTTGGTGGAGACTACAGTGGAGATAGCCAATTACTGAAACTGACAACAGGCTTTTATAAAAGGAAAACTTAATTTCCCCAATAAATGTGGTATTTAAAATTGATATTTTAAATACATAACCTTAAATATTTTTCTGATGCAAATTTTTGAAAGTCTGTGCAGCTCAGTTATTTTAACAGCAGTGCTTTTGGAGTCTTTACATTTTTTGTGTCTAAGAAAATTAAATGTTAAATTCTAAATGGAGTTTGGCTATTAGAGTTTTACATATTAGATGGAGGTTTATAATGTTTAGAGGAGAGCATAAAGCTTGGCATCTCTTAACTGATAATCAGAATGCTCAAGTAAAATAATATCTCATTTAAGGAGCTTGGGTTTCTTTTGCTATAAGTTGCTCTGCTATCTGGGACTTTTCCCTTTGCTTTTTCTCAAGGGGGCAGATAATTTTTAGGCCATCTGCTAAAATTTAAGCCAGGTTGTTTGAGGGTTTAAAGGGAATGTATTTTTAGTTTCCATTTATGCCTTAATCACTAAATTCGAAGACATGTTTATGCTTCATGTTCTTTAACCATGTAGAGGAAGCAAGGGAAGAGTTGAGAGAACAGGTTTATGACGCCATGAGAGAAAAAGAAGAAGCAAAAAAATCAGAAGACCAGTCTCTGGTAAAGCCTGAAATTGATAAAGAGCAGGAGACTGAAATGGAGAAGGGTGGAAGAGAAGACATGGATATAAGTGAGCCTGCAGAGGAACTACAGGAAAAAGTTGAATCTACTCCAGATCAGTTAACTGAAACCACTGAGGCAAAAGAAATAGCTGCACCAGAAGGACTGAATGAAGCCAAGGTCACTTCTGGGAAGCCAGAACAGGAAGTACCAGATGTTGGGGAAGGAAAATCAGTTTGTGGAACTGACGTCCAAGAAGAATGCAGAGAAAAAGGTCAGGAGAAGCAGGGAGAAGTAATTGTGAGCATAGAGGAGAAGCCAAAAGAAGCTTCAAGAGAGCAGCCTGGTACGACTCTCGAAAAGCAGGGTACTGCAGTGGAGGCAGAAGCAGAGCCTATAGATGCAGCAGTCAAGCCAGTGGATGTGGGTGGGGATGAGCCAAAGGAGCAGGTAGCTGCCTCTGAAAAGGAGCCAGGAAAGGCTGTACTTAAGCAGCTGGTAGGGCAAGAAGTGCCCCCTGCTGGAGAGTCCCCAGAGGTGGCAATAGAGGCTGCAGAGGCCTCAGCTGCAGGAGCTGGGTCAGAAGTCTCTGAGAAGCCTGGGCAGGAGGCCCCAGTTCTCCCTAAGGATGGTACAGTCAATGGACTGTCAGCTGCAGGAGGCGAGACCCCTGTTGAACAACAGGCTAATGCAGAAGGACTGACAGAAAGAAAAGATGGCTCAGGACTAGAGGAGAAGGTCAGGGCAGAGTTGGTTCCTAGCCAGGAGGAGACTAAGCTGCCCATAGAAGAGTCTGAGGCAGCTGGAGATGGGGTTGAGACCAAGGTAGCCCGGGGGGCTACTGAGAAGTCCCCTGAAGACAAAGCTCAGATAGCTGCTAATGAAGAAACACAAGACAGAGAAGAACAGATGAAAGAGGGTGAAGGTAACCGGGATATGCAAGAGCTGCAGTGGGTGGAGTACATTTCTGGATTTGACTCACTAATCATGGGTAAAAGTCAGCCTTCCATTCAGGATTTTCCGTCTGCCTTTGGATTAGGAAAGGGCTAAATGAAAATGGGGACAGTTTAAGAAGATTGTGATAAGTTGAGCAAGTCAAATCAAAAGCAAGTGTTCAGCTGGCTTATAAACTAACGCTTTTACTAACTGCAAAATAGGCCTTCTCTGTGATTTCTAAGACTTGGCTAGCTATCAGTAACTTGGACCATACTAGCCAATAGAGGTGGATGGGGGCCGGTGGGGTAGGTAGGGAAATAGTGGCTAGGCTGGCAGAGAATGCTGAATGGATGTTCACTTGCATGCCTCTGGATTATTTAATTTACTGTTTACATGGTTCCTCTTCTCTGCTTTAGGAAGCAGGATTAGAGCAGTAGAATCCAGTGAATTGGTACACTTAAGCAGGCATGCCATTTAAATGAAGGCCGTTAATCATAGTGAAAGAATTCTGGTGACCCTCTTTTACTTTTAGTCTTCAGGAAGTGTTTTGAGGCTTATTTACATTAGTTTTAAATCAGCCCCCTCCAAAAGATAACAAAAAACTTAACCATTAGCCCTCTTGCTGCTTCCCCCCTCATTTCATGCTTGCTTTGGCTGCTAAACTGAAGTTTTGTTACTTAGAACGTTATAAAGTATGGATGCTTTGCGTATTATTATTGATCTTATTTTGATTCAATTCCATCAAAATGTATAAGCCTCTAATTAGCAATTACATAATTGGCACGTCTGACTTGAGTTGTACTATCATTTGAGGATTCTACTGTCTGTAAGGCTCATCTAACGTTGGTATTAATAACCACAGGTATATTCCAGTTAATAGTTATCACTTCGTGTAATTGACAGACTAAGAGTTTTGTTTAGTTCTAATTTTTCAGAGACCCACTATCAGTATTTGCAGCTCATTCTGGTAAACTACATCCTACCTATGTGCAGGTCCTTGCACTCCAGCCAGCACAGGCATGGTAACCAGAAGTGAATTGGCTAAATGGTAGCACCATTGGGCTGCTCGTTGGGTTTTAGGAATTCTTTATGGAAAAAGCACATAACTGAATTCTTTAATTTAAAAAAAAAACTACCATGTCTTAATCTTTAATCATAGTGATCAAAGATGATAAGTTCTGCTGGCTCTTTTAAGTTGGACTTTGAATAGTAAGCTACAGTAGAGAGGTCCTATTTTCCAGTTCAAAAACTATTCAGTTGGATCATAAGCAACATTGTTACAGCTCTCCTACATACATTATTTTTGATTCCAAAATAATACTATGTAGTAGGTTGTATTACTCCACTTATAGCCATGAGGAAATAGAGGCTTAGAGGTTATGTTACTTGTTTAGGGTCAAACACCATAAGTCATAGTACTAGAATCAGACCCTAGATCTGACATGAATTTATATTCTTCCTTCTTCCCAAGCCTACCTCACAGTGAGGAAAGTGATTTATATCTCCTCCCTTAACCCACCTCTTATCAGAAACTTTCTGTTCAAAAAAAAAAAGAAACTTTCTGTTCACTGTCTGTCTGTCTGTCTATCTACCTATGTACCTACCTACCTGACTTTTTTATTTATTAGAGAGAGAGAGAGTATGAGGCAGGGAGAAATTTTAGCAGACTTTGCTCAGCACAGAGCCTGACTTGGGGGCTTGATCTCATGACCCTGGGATCATAACCTGAGCTGAAACCAAGTCAGACTCTTAAACTGCACCACCCAGGCACAGCCCTCTGGTCACTTTTTTTTTTTTTTTTTTTTAAATTTTATTTATTTGACAGAGTGTGCAAGCAGGTGGAGTAGCAGACAGAGAGAGAGGGAGAAGTAGGCTCCATGCTGAGTAAGCCTGACACGGGGCTCAAACCCAGAACCCTGGGATCATGACCTGAGCTGAAGGCAGTTGCTTAACCAACTGAGCCACCCAGGTGCCCCTGGTCACTCTTTTTAAAGTACTTCTAAAAGCTTAGGGGTCAGGGTGTGTGGGTGGCTCAGATGGTTAAGCATCTGCCTTCAGCTCAGGTCATGATCTCCAGGTCCTGGGATTGAGCCCCATGTTGGGCTCTGGGCTCACAGCTCAGCTGGAAGTCTGCTTCTGCCTTTCCCTGTTTGTGTTCTCTCTCTCAAATGAATAAATAAAATCTAAAAAAAAAAAAAAAAGGCCTGGGGTGATCAGTTGCATTCTTTAAAGTATGTCCTGGGTACCATGCTACTCATGAAGAAGGTACAGTTTTCCATATTTTATTTATTTTATTTTTTAATTTTTTTAAAGATTTTATTTATTTATTTGACAGAGAGGCAGGCAGAGAGAGAGGGCAAGCAGGCTCCCCTCTGAGCAGAGAGCCTGATGCGGGGCTTGATCCCAGGACCCTGAGATCATGACCTGAGCCAAAGGCAGAGGCTTTAACCCACTGAGCCACCCAGGCACACCTCCGTATTTTAAAAATGAAGAAATGGCAGAAAGACGTTAAATAATTGGCACTGGTCACACAGCCAGTGAGGAGAAGGCTGAAGTACCCAAACCTTCTGGCTCTAAGGCCTAAACTTTTACTCTCTGTGCTTTATTCCTCTTTATGTAGCAGCATTAGCCTGCAAAAATCTTACAAATTGTTTTTCTCTCTCTCCCCCTTTTAAAAAAATTTATTTAATTTTTCAAAGATTTTGACAGAGACAGTAAGAGAGGGAACACAAGCAGGGGGAGAGGGAGAGGCAGGCTCCCCACTGAGCAGGCTCGATTCCAGAACCCTGGGATCATGACCTACCTGAGCAGAAGGCAGACGCTTAATGGCTGAACCACCCAGGCGCCCCTAAATTTTATTTATTTGTTTATTTAAAACTATTTATTTATTTATTTATTTGACAGAGAGAGAGAGAGAGAGAGCGACAGTGAGAGGGAATACGAGCAGGAGGAGTGGGAGGGTGGTGAAGCAGGTTTCCTGCTGAGCAGGGAGCCTGATGCAGGGCTCGATCCCAGGACCCAGGTGCCCTCCTTAATTTTATTTTTAAGTAATCTCTATACCCATTGTGGGGCTTAAACCCATAACCCTGAGAACAAGAATCACATGCTCGGGGCGCCTGGGTGGCTCAGTGGGTTAAAGCCTCTGCCTTCGGCTCAGGTCATGATCTCAGGGTCCTGGGATCGAGCCCCACATCGGGCTCTCTGCTCAGCGGGGAGCCTGCTTTGCCCTCTCTTTCTGCCTGCCTTTCTGCCTGCTTCTGATCTCTGTCAAATAAATAAATAAAATCTTTAAAAAGAAAATCACATGCTCTACTGACTCAGCCCAGCCAGGCACCCCAGAGGTTTTCTCTTAAAATCCTGTTTCCTATCACCTCTCAGACTGTCTACAGCCCTAATAAAGAGAAGTGGTCTGTTCTAAGTGTCATGTTAGATAAGACTGGTAAGTGAACAAAGTTTTTAAATTGTAGACACAGAGCTTGGCCATGCTTAGACTATACTGGTCAATCTGTGGTGTTGACCTGACTTAATCCTGTGGGAGTGCTAGAATAACAGAGAATCAGCAGATTGTCCTTACTTTGTCTCTAAGAGGAATTTTTCTTTGCGCTATTCTGTGCCCTTAACTTTTGAACAGGCTACAAATCAGAAATGGTATGAAACTGTGTTTTCCTTTTTTTAAAGGATGCTTAATAGGCATGATACAAAGAAGATTCCATTTTCAAAGAAGCTTGGAAAATATTTTAACAGATCACTTTACTCAGGACATCAGGGCATTCCCTTTAATACCTGGGTATAGGTTACTAGGTTGGAAAGTGTTGTTTTAAAGTAATGGCTTTCTCATTAACTTTGCTTTCTCTTCACCCTTCCATGAAGGTAGTACAGATTTCTCAAGGGAAACCAGTATTTTTCTCAGATTATTGTAAGAATTTTAATTTAAAAATTTGATTTAAAACTCAGGTTTTATGCCAAATTAGATGTCACCTGGCATTCTGGTATGAGTAGGAAAAGATACCAGATGATTTAAGAATATAGAATAACAGTACACCTTTCAGTTTTTCCTACAAATTAGGAAGGTAAAATGTTAGTTTGATAGATTTAATCTCATCTGTCTTGAGAGTTCTCCTTGAGAATGGGCCTCATTGTCAAAGTTAATAAAACCAGCCATCTAGTCTGACAGAGTACTAAGTATACAACTAAGTATACAAATAACTTGGAAATTTGAGTACAGAAAGATACTGGTGTATAATGGTGGGTATTTATTTCAGAAGCACTAAATTTCATAGCCAGCAGAGGAAAAGTGAGTCATTTGATAAAGACTGTTTGCTATAGAAGTCAATTAACTTATAACTGATTCTTAGAGGTTTTTTTTAAATAAATTTTTAAGTAATCTCTATACCCAGCGTGGGGCTAGAACTCACAACATTGAGATGAAGAGTTGCATGCTCCACCAACCGAGCCAGCCAGGCGCCCTTCTTACAGGACTTTAGGTTGTCTTACTAATTTATAATGTTTAGGAATTTTCTGTTCCTGTTCCCATTCTGAAGCAGTATTGCTGAATATAAAAGTCTTTTGGCCTGACTTCATAGCTCTAAGGGCTAATTATGTATTTATGTTCCCATAATAGCTTGTCAGGAGACAGTATTTGAGCTCCTTTGCTTGCGTTAAAAATGTTTAATAAAAGATGGCAGAGGTAGGCACATTATACCCAATTCATGAATTGTTATGTGCCCCCAAAATCCCATTTTTATTTATATGACATTCTGAACTTTAAGTGGTACGTAGAGCTATTTATTAGCAGCCTGTTCTTAATGGCGGTTGACTTGTGAACATGTCAATATGTGCAATAGAGTGTCAGTAGGACTGCAAATTCGAACATGACACTGGAGTAAAACAATGGGTTGTGGTACTGCTCACTCAGTTCTGTACATGCCCGAGCTGGCTGGAGTCTGTGGCGTGCTCATTGGGGAGAGTTGGTAAGGACTGTGCTTTTCTGTCCACAGCTGTGTTATGTATGGGAAAGCTAGTCTCTTGAGCATTCTTGCTCTGAATGGACTGGGGTAATTTAACTTCTTGTACTTTCTCAGCATGTTAGCGTTACGTAACAAATGGCTGCTTAAAGACACCAGGAACACTGGCTGAGTTCTCCAGTTGCTTCTGGCTAAGTAGATGGGAACTTCTATCGCATAAGATAACTATAGTAGCTAATCTGTCTTGATCTGAATGATCCAGATTGACTTTTAGAAGAGAAACAGCCTGCTGATCACTGAAGGTGTAAACCATACACTGTAAGATTATACAATCTAAATCTAGGTTACACTTGAATTACACTGTAATTATTGGCTTAATATTTATATTCAGTTCAAGTATTAATTGACTTAGCATCTGGCCTGTTTTACCTCAGAATATAGGTTGACAGGCATTTATTGGAATCTTTGACTAGTTAGAAGGAAGATATCCTTAGTATTCTCAGTACTGAGGAATTTTTGCTTGCAGAAACTGAAGGCTCAG
This sequence comes from Procyon lotor, assembly GCA_028646535.1. NCBI lineage: Eukaryota > Metazoa > Chordata > Mammalia > Carnivora > Procyonidae > Procyon > Procyon lotor. The sequence continues at coordinate 30,251,632 of CM053606.1, forward strand.
AAGAGGAGGATAAAGAAAATGACAAGGCTGAAGAAACACCAAATGAATCACTTCTTGAAAACAAGGTAAATTATTATTTGTTCAATATCATCTTCTGCTTTCTTATTGTAGGACTGTAGTTTACTAGGGTAGGCATCAGTCATTTCTTGGCTAGGGATTGGGGACTCTCTGTGCCTAGAATACACAGATCCATTTAATCTGAGGATGTTAGGATGGGACCCAACATGTCACTGTTAGATTTCTATCACTGACATAAGGTGATGACTTGGGATAGAAGGGTTATGGGGACCCATTCTGTAGATTTTAGGGAGAAAGTCCAAAATTTATTTATCTATCTATCTATCTATCTATTTTCTATTTATTGAAAGATTATTTATTTACTTATTTGACACACACACACACAGAGAGAGATCATAGGTAGAGCAGAGGCAGGCGGGGGTGGGGGGGGAAAGCAGGCTCCCCACCAAGCAGAGAGCCTGATGCAGGGCTTGATCCCAGGACCCCCAAGATCATGACCTGAGTCGAAGGCAGAAGCTTTAACCCACTGAGCCACCCAGGTGCCCCAGAAAGTCCAAATTTTAAATTATTATCATGTGGGGTTTTTTTTTAGGCTGTATTATATTACACATTTAGATTTGTGATCTGAAGATGTGCCTGTCTTATACTTTTGCCCAATACCAATGATTTGGATATACTTTTCAGTCTCTTCAGGAAAATGAAGAGGAGGAGATTGGGAATCTAGAGCTTGCCTGGGATATGCTGGATTTAGCAAAGATCATTTTTAAAAGGTAACACTTTTTGGTGTTTCTAGGCTCAAGTTGGGAGTTTGGAGCTTGTAAGTAGAGTATTAGGTTTGGACAAATGCTGTTAAGGTTTCTGATCATCTTTTCTTTCTTTTAGGCAAGAAACAAAAGAAGCTCAGCTCTATGCTGCACAGGCCCATCTTAAACTTGGAGAAGTTAGTGTTGAATCTGGTAATACATTTTCCATTTTACTCTTTCCTTTAATGTGTGCCCCTCCTCAGTCCCAGTTCTTCCTCTAATTCCTTAAAATTCAGCTTGATTGATTTTAAGTGGTGGGCAGTTGGCTTTTTTTTTTTTTTTTTAAAGATTTTATTTATTAGAGCGAGAAAGCACGAGTAGGGGGAGTGGCACAGGGAGAGGGAGGAGCAGGCTCCCTTCCGAGCAAGGAGTCTGATGTGGGGCTCCATCCCAGGACCATGAGATGCTTAATTGACTGAGGCACCCGTGGCACTTGCCTTTAAAAGGACAGTTAGTTTGGGTTCCTACGGTTCCTACAATAGTGAGCAATCTTTTCTGAAGTCTGTTCAGTAGGGGTTTTTTTGTTTTGTTTTTTTTCCCGATTAGCTATTTTTATGGTCCAGTGTCTTGGAGCTGCTACAAAGAAAATTTAATTTAAAACAGAAGAGCAGGGGTACTTGGGTGGCTCAGTCATTAAGTGGCTGCCTTTGGCTCAGGTCATGATGCCAGGGTCCTGGGATTGTGCCCCACATTGAGATCCCTGCTGGCCGTGAAGTCTGCTCAGGTCATGATCCCAGAGTCCTGGGATCAAGTACCGCATTGGGCTCCTTGCTCGGCTAGAAGCCTGCTTCTCCCTCTCCCACTCCCCCCTGCTTGTGTTCCCTCTTTTGCTATATCTCTCTCTGTCAAATAAAATCTTTAAAAAACAAAAACAGAGGCGCCTGGGTGGCTCAGTCGTTAAGCATCTGCCTTCAGCTCAGGTCATGATCCCGGGGTCCTGGGATCGAGCCCCGCATCGGGCTTTCTGCTCTGCAGGAAGCCTGCTTCTCCCGCTGCCATTCCCTCTGCTTGTGTTCCCTCTCTAGCTCTGTTTCCCTCTGTCAAATAAATAAAATCTTAAAAAAAAACAAAAAACAGAAGAGCACTCCTATAGAATGGTCTATTAAATGCTGTATATTGTATATTAAATGCTGTCCATTTGCTTGCTATTCTTTTTCCCTTCATTAGAGAATTATGTCCAAGCTGTGGAGGAGTTCCAGGCTTGCCTAAACCTGCAAGAGCAGTACCTGGAAGCCCATGATCGGCTCCTTGCAGAGACCCACTACCAGCTGGGCTTAGCCTATGGGTACAACTCTCAGTATGATGAGGCAGTGGCACAGTTCAGCAAATCTATTGAAGTCATTGAGAAGAGAATGGGTGAGTGAGCATTAGCTACTTGACTATAAGCTTGACTGGATCTAGTCATCGACAGTATAAAAAAAAAAATGGATCCTTTGGTGGTAGCTATTACTGATCACTTCAGCCTGTTCTTTGTAGCTGTACTAAGTGAGCAGATGAAGGAGGCTGAAGGATCATCTACTGAATATGAGAAAGAAATTGAGGAGCTGAAGGAACTGCTACCTGAAATTAGAGAGAAGATAGAAGATGCAAAGGAGTCCCAGCGTAGTGGGAATGTAGCTGAATTGGCTCTGAAAGCAACTCTGGTTGGTTTGGTTTCCTTTTAAAGTTTGATAATAGCATGTTTGATATTGTTGGAAGGCATCATGGTCTTAGTGTTCTGTTTGTCTAAGAACCGTGATACGGTTTCCAGGGAGTTGGCGGTTAGAAGGAATGTGAGAAATTACCTAGTTATTCCTATCAAGTAGTAGAATGCTTAAGAGAATACACTGTGGAGCCAGACTGGGTTTAAGTTCTATATCTACTACTTTTTATGTGTGACCAAGGGCACGTTACTTAACGTTTCTTTGACTTAGTTGGCTCATCTGTAAAACGGGGATAGTGTATCTGTATGTTAAAATACTTCTGACAGTACAAATAGTGTTTGCTTAATAAATGTAAATGATTACTTCCATCTCTGAGAGCTCCTCTGTATAGATAGCAAGGTATTGATTGGCTGTTGGAATGTCAGGGAGCTTTCTATCCCACAGGCGATGATATGATATGGTTAATTTAATATTTACACTGTGCCTAAGCCCCCCGTGTGGACATGGCAGGTGTGGAGGGCGGATACTGCTACTGCTAGTATGTGGAGGCCCACTGGTATTTGAGGTCTTAATCAGCTCTTTGGATGGTAGGTACCTGTTATAGGTGTAGGTGACCTGGTGGGTTCTGTCCTGGGACTCACTTGGGTCTGTCACCTTTCACGCAGGTGGAAAGCTCTACTTCAGGTTTCACTCCTAGTGGAGGAGGCACTTCAGTCTCCATGGTGAGTATTCAGGTGATTTTTGTCAATTAGGCCTGTGGATGTCCTGTGTAGCTGTACATCACTAACAAGGTCCTTTTCGTCAGGTTGCCAGTAGAAAACCAACAGATAGTGCGTCCTCCTCAAATTGTGTGACTGATATCTCCCACCTTGTCAGGAAGAAGGTAAATCTACACGTGGTCATTTCTTTTCTGTTTTCTTTCCAGTCTGCTTTTTGTTTTGTTTTTTGCTTCTAATGATACACCAGGTATACATTCCCTAATATTTGGTGCAATAAGACATTCATTTGGCAAAGTTGGTGAGGATTTGAATGAAGGTAGTTTTCACTTGAATATGTTTCTAACAGTTTTCAAGGCCTCTTTTGGCCCAGAGCTGTCAGGAAAGCTGCTGAGAACTGGTCAGATCAGCTCATCTTGGGAAGCTGGCAGGTTTTCTTTGACAGTAGTCATTCAGTAGCAGACCTGCTGATATTTAAACTCCTGTGGAGTCCATCTTCTGCCTACAATTACAGTTGTTTTTTTCTCTTGTGGGAGACTGAATCCTTTGTTTCCCGATTCACAAGCGGGGTTTGCTTACTGTTGAGATCTACTCCTCACCCTCACCCCGCCGTTCCCCTAGAGAGGCTGGATTGGTATCAGCTTTGTTGTACTGAGTTTGTTGTACTGAGCACAGGTTGGCGTCTGCTTCCTGTGGCCAACGGTGAGACCTTGAGAGCCATGGATCCCGGTGTTGGGATCTTTGCACCAGGGGGTGGCAGCAGTGGGAAAGGAGAGGAGTGAAGGGATTTTTAAGTTTTGCAGTACTTTTAAAAACTTGGCACATTTGTGAAGCCTTCCCAATTCTATCTTCAGAGGAAACCAGAGGAAGAGAGTCCCCGAAAAGATGATGCAAAGAAAGCCAAACAAGAACTGGAGGTGAATGGAGGCAGTGGGGATGCCATCTCCAGTGGAAATGAAGTTTCAGAAAACATGGAGGAGGAGGTGGGCAGTTAAGAAGGCTTGGACTCTTTCCTTATTTCCCCTTGTTCTCAGGGCCTAGGGAAACTAGTCCTCCTAAGTGCATGTTCCTCACCTTGAGCCTCTTTGGATTACTTGAATGCAGTCTTCATAGAAACAGTCCAGGAAACTGGTTCTGGAATGTAGGATGCTCATTGACGAACGGAAACTGTAGACATACCACAGGTCCTGCTCTAATGAGTGTATGAGAAGGCATTTAACTGGCAAGACTGCTGGGTTATTTCTGCTTGCTCCCTTTCCAAGTAATGTATGAGCATTGGCTCTGTCAGCCCTGTTAGACTTGAGGAAATAGCCTTACATTTTGTGGTAATCGTCCTGTTCGTAGCGTAGGGAGCAAAGCAGGCTTTAGGAGACCTGTTCACTTTCTCTGCCTACTCGACTGCGTAAGACAGAACGGCTTAAACTAGGGTCATTTATGCCCAGGCTCCCTATTTATCTTCCAGGCTGAGAATCAGGCTGAAAGCCGGGCAGCAGTGGAGGGGACAGTGGAGGCTGGAGCTGCGGTTGAAAGCACTGCATGTTAAAGAGGGCGCGGAGCCTTCCTCCTGAGGGAAAGTGTTTTTGTATATAATGTATTTTTTCACTTTGGGGGGATTCTTTTTGTATAACTTCAATAAAGATTGTAAGCAAAGGTTGAGGCTTTGATGATTTTTTTCCTTAAGTGCTGGCTGAATCTGTGCCTTGGAGCACCTTGGGTTTTAAATAGTGGTCAGAGGTACTCGCCCTGCCCCTTTCTGTGCTGATCTCTGTTGGGATCCCATCCAAGTTCCTGTCTAATATGGAGGTGATCAAATCAAGTGTAGCCATAGGCACTTTGTTTTCTAATGGTGCTATATTTTTTTCCATTTTAAATACTGAACTCCACTGTCTTGCAAACCTTCAGTGGTGCTGTCCCTTGATGGGGGCTACAAAAACAAGACTTGGTGAAGAACTTGCTCTTTGGTGCTGATACTGTTTGGTGGACTTTGTGAGCTGATAACTGCCTGAGCCAGGCCTTAAGTGATAACTGTTACCCACCTAGTCTCCAACTGAGGGTCAATAATTCTGTCCTAGAAAAAGAACTCTGAAGAAAACTTGTGAGGGAGGGGTTGGGGGGGGAGTGATCCTTGAGGAAAACTGGTGTGCTGACTGTAGAGAATTGAACTTTCTCGTTTGCAAGTGGCTTAAGAGACTGACATTTTGGATGTGGTTGGAAGAATTTGTGGGGAGGCTGGCTGGTGGAGTTTTGTTTTCTGTACAGAAAGGCTGAAATATATCTTATAACTAGAATCCAAATTGTTATCCACCTGCAGTTTTAACTTCTCAAATAAAGATGCTAAAAAATGCTCTTGGTCTGGACTTGTGTTTAAAGATCGTTCAGTGGGGGGCACCTGGGTGGCTCAGTGGGTTAAAGCCTCTGCCTTTGGCTTGGGTCATGATCTCAGGGTCCTGGGATTGAGCCTTGCATGGGGCTCCCTGCTCAGCGGGGAGCCTGCTTCCCCCTCCCCCTCTGCCTGCCTCTCTGCCTACTTGTGCTCTCCCTCTCTGTCAAATAAGTAAAAATCTTAAAAAAAAAAAAAAAATGTTCAGTGGGATCCTGAACTACCGGAAGCATTTCAGTGTGGGATGTGGGGTTGAAAGGCAGAAACACCCACCAGTTCTGGCTACATAGTCAAAGGGTGCTGGTGCTGAGGATACTTGTACTAAAGCCATCCCACTGGGACCTCACTGATGTCCAGGGTGCAAGGGAGGGAGACCTTCCCTGCCTGAGCTGCCTCAGCCTTGACCCTTAGTTTAAGAACGTGTTAAGCACAAGTTACTATTTGGATCTGAATTCCAAACCGTGCCTGCCCTACATTACCTAAAGGGATTTAGGTTAGTGACCACTCAGAGAGCTATTTTGCTGCACTAGATAGACGGTAGGTCACTATCTGCCATTTTGAATATCCAATGTCAGGCTGTTCTCCAGTTTATATTTTGTTTTGTAAATAAATAGAAGAGAAAATGGAATTTTTCTGGGCTGGTTATGGTAACTCATGACTGCAGGATCATTGGCTTTGAACTTCCTGAAGATGCCCTAGTGAAGTTCCAAGTCCTGAGGATTTCAGGCCTTTGACCTTTGGTTGGCACTGGGTTCTAGGGCTAGGCCCAGTATAGTCCGGAAGGCTTCCCGGAGGATGTCCTGAACAAAGTGAGGCAACAAGATGGGCTTTAGCAAAAAAGAGTTTATGATGTTCTTTTAACAAATTAGAGTGCCCCTTGCTCATCTTTCAAAGAGTTTATATTCCAGGCAATACTGAAAATACCTAACATCCATTTAATCCTCACATCTGTTTTACAAGAGGAGAAATGATAAAGGCCAAGTATTTGTGGAAGGTGGTAAAGCTATGGTTGGGATCTCTTATTTTGAGCTTGTATCTGCTTTTTGTCTCTAGACCCTCAGAGGACATGGAGTAGTAAAGCTGCAGGTCTGGCAACAAGTCCTAGTTCTGAGCCTGTTAAACTACTCATGCTCACCCACCTTCTCCTAGACTCAGAACGCCGGCGGGGGAGGGTGGTCCAAGCTGTGATGAGGGCCCAAACCATCTATCCTTGACTCTGCTGCTGAGGGGGCTCTTCAGGAGGAGGAGGGTCAACAAAGCCAGTTTTGGGGGCAAGGAAGCCTGCTTCCGGTGAAGGTGAGCTGGACATCTGTGGAGCAGGGAGAAGTGTATCTTTAGCAAGTGGTTTATATCTTAAATACCTAAAATAAAGTCAACCTCACTGTGCAGCTCTGATTTCCTCATCTGTTTACATAGTCTACCTAACAACGTGTATGATAGTTAAAGGGGTTAATTCACAGAAACTTGGAACATGGTGGTCATCAAATGCTGGGAATTTGATGGGACACCAATCACACAGGGACACCAATCACTGCGGTGTCCCTAGCGCTAGGTGGGCCCTCACCGGAGGTGGGTACTGGTACTCCTGGGCACTTGCCGGACTGATCTCTGCCAGTGTCTGGACACCTGCGTCTCTTGCATTAACCAGTCGCAGAAAGAGCTCAGCCTGACCTACCTGGAGAGAAAGGAAATGGTACTACATCTGTACCTGGAGGGGAGGGGATCCAGTCCCTGTCCTCCACACTTACCTGGGGAATCCCATTCAGCTGCCCGAGGCTAAGGCTGGGGTCCAGAGGAAGGGCCCGAAGTGGAAGACGCCACCGGCCACTTAACACCCTTTGATCCCGGTCAAATAGCACCAGTGAGGCCCAAGCCTTTGGCTGTGGTTCCTTAGCCCACGCCAGCCCCTGCCAGGCCTGTAGCTCACAGACCAGGGATACTGATGCTGAAGGTGGCAGCCTAGAACAACCGACACAAGATGTCAGAAGCCAGAACTGTTCTTTCCTTGGATAGGCTCAGCCAGTGGCCCTGTACACAGATGGGAAAACTCAGCAGGATAAGGGGAAAGACTCAATTGTGACAAAAAGCATCAAAGTCAATCTCCATCTACTGACCTGGGTACAGGCTGCCTGCTGGCAAGGATGGCACAGTTGCCCATGGGCCCAGGAGCTGGAGGTGGGGGCAAGCAAAGGGCTGGGGGCAATGCTGTGGCCCCTCCTGTGTTCTGTCCATCTCGGGTCAAGCCAGTCATTAGTTGCACCCAAATCCAAGAAGCCTCAAGGCCCCGAAGGAAGTCATAGAAAATGACCAGCCCAGCTCTGAAGAACAAACCCCCAACTCCTCTGAACCCTATTCCCTCATCCCTGCCCCTCACCCTGTCAGTTCCCCAACCCTACCTAGCTCTTCCTAGTGGGAAGAGCTTAGAAGTGGTGACCAAGTCACAGAATGTCGAAGGAGGGAGCAGGCCTCACCCAGGGTCATAGGGTGCAGGGCCCAGAACATCAGAGGCGGGCAGAAGGAAGTATGGATCCAGGCCTTGGTTCCTGGTCATGGTTCCCGGAACCTGCAGCTGCTGGGGGTGAGGAGGCGGGCGGGAATAGTTGACTCCTGCCCATGCTCGTGCCCATGCCTCCCCAACTACACAAAACAGTTGCCCTGGCCCCAATCCCTGGGTCCTCACAGCCTTTTCTGTGCCACTCAATAGAATGCCTGTGGAATGTGGAAGGGGCGGCAGCGGGGGAGCCACCGGCGGCGGGAGGCGTGGGGGATCTTCCCTCCTTCGCAGGCATGGGCTGGGATTCACCAAAGGTCGAGGCTCCGCAGGCCCTGGGAGCAGAGTTAAGAGTAGGGCATCTCGGAGCAGGATGAGGGAACAGGGCTGAGACAACATTTCCCACAAAGCCGGGGACACCTGGCGCGGGGACACGGGACACGCACGGACACCTGGAGATGCACGAGGGCAGGAACGGACAGGACACAAACGCGCCTCATTCCCTCATTGCCCGGTCCCTCTAACCCCTTCCTCTGCGCTCAGCCTGCTGGGGAGAGCTAGGTGGTGTGGGACAAGGGTGCTCGCTGACCCCAGGACGCTGCGCCCCTCTGCATCTGCAAGGCCAGGATTTCTGCTTCCAGGCGCCGGTTTTCGGTTTCCACTACTAGAAGCTCCCCCAGGGCGGCACCTGCCTTTTTTCCTGCGATGAAAAAGTCCGACCTGTCACTTCTGACTTCTGGTAACCAGCTGGTGCAATTCTGAGAATTCCAGCTTTAGGTCTCTAGGGACAAGGCTGGACTTGTCAGGTAACATTCTAGCCATTGCCACAAAGACCACCCAGGTTTTCCACCTTCAGGGGGTCCCGGCGCCAAAGACGCCCCGCCTCCCTCAACCGCCCTTTTCTCCTCCCAGAATTAAGACCACCGCTTCTGAGAGTCCCTCCTGTTCACCTCTCCGGGTCTGCAGCCGCCGAAGCTCCAGTGCTGATGCCTCCACCTGCAACCGACGGATCTGGCCCAGAACGCCGGGGTTCCGGCCCCCGCCTCGAACGTAGGCCTCACGCAGGGCCCTAGGGAGGGAGCAAGGGACAAGAAGGCAGCAGCGTCTTTCCAGGACTGATCAGCGCTTAGCCCTTGCCGCCCCGGGCCCCGGACCTCACCCGATCTCGGCAGCCAGAGTCCCTGGGTTGGCCTGCAGCACCGGACAACAGAGTTCTGCCTCTCGCAAGGCGCTGAGCCGGGCCCTGGGGCAGGGGGACACCCGCGCGCAGGTGTTGCGGATCCAGAAACCGGGCCTCTGGAAGCCCCGCACCTTCCCGACCAAGCACCAGCAGCCTTCCCCTGCGTGGGCGCCTGCGCCTCTTGTGTCCCGCCGCGGCTCCGCCCCCAGGCCGGGCTCCGCCCCCAGGCCGGCGCAGCCGCGTTCCGAATTCACGCCGCGCCGGGCCGCGCGGGGTCTCACCCGGGCTCGGGCTGTAGATGCTGAACGTGCGCCCCTAGCACTTCTAGAGCTCCCCGTGTTCGCCCGGCTTCTGCCCGGACTTCTCGAAGCTCCCGCTCCAGACGGAAAAGGCGTGATATTCCGCCTCGGGTCTGGGCCAAACCTTGGAGGCGCTGGTTCAGTTCTGAGGCGTTAAGGGATCGAGTCGCAATGGGTCGGACAAACTCAAACTCAAACCCTACGGGCGGGGAGGGCCCGTAACCCCCCCCGTCCCTTTCCCTCACCCTTGCTGCGTCGCTCCAGGGCCCGGCTCTGTGACTCCGTCTCCGCCACCCGCTTTGCGTGAGTCCCCTGCAGCGCCCGAAGCCGCTCGCCGGGGCTTCCAGCAGCTTCGTGGGTGGGGCCCTGAGTCTGCGCCTCAGTCTGGCTCCGGGGCCCTTCTAATCCCCTGGGGACCTCTGTTATCCAGGGTCGCAGTCCCTGTAGGTACAGCCACAGCCGCTGCACCTGGAGATAACGGAATCCGTGATCTCTGTGTTCGGGGTAATCTGACTCGTGATCTATGTAGGTTTAGGGAGGATGCTAAATTTCAAAGTTGGGAAACCCCGGAGTACCTCTTCTGTTAGCTTCTTAAGAGCCAACTTGCTGGCCTCCTGCTCTGGGAGGCCCTGGTGTTTTCGTGGCACTACCTGGCGACAGGGCGTGGGTGGGGATTAAGAATCCTGAGGCTCAGAGTTGCTTCAATACCCACCCATGCGGCCACGCGGGCCGCCCTTTTGAGAGGTGGGTTCCAGGTGTTACCTCTTGGGTCAGACGACCAATGCAGAAACGCTGAGTGTGGGTGGCCAGCAGCGCCGAGGAGCGGAAAACCATGTCGCAGGACCCACAGGACAGGAGCCCTGGCTCCCCAGAGTAGGAGGCCATGGGATGGGACCCCTTTCCTGACATGCCAGCCAAGACCTGCAAGAGACAGGACAGAGAGCAGAGGAAAAGGAGAGAAGGATGAAATAAAGCCAGATGCAGAGAGGAAAGGCCAGGTTTACTGAGTTTACACGATTAAGTTTGTTTGGGGAGGAGACTTAGCTCCCTGGGCAGCAACTGCAGGTCTGGGCAGGTCTGGGCGGCCCAGGAGCAGGGGTGGGGAAGGGCTGGTCACCTTTGGGAGGAGGCCCTGGCTTGAAAAAGTGTCACAAAGTCTGCTCCACCACATTACACGAGCAAGGGCAAGTCCCTTTCAACACCACGTGTTGGTTTCTCTGCTGGTGCAAAGGGGAGCAAACAGCTGTGTCCTAGACTAGCTGGGCCTTCGCACACTCCCCTTCACCGGTCATTTAATAGGCTCTGGCAGGGAAGTATCATCTTGTTCATTCTTGTTTTGCCCAAGTGGATGTTACCCAAGTTAGTGTCCTTCTCCGTTCTAGGGAACACCTGGGAGAGGAAGCAGTCTGCCCTTTTGGGCTTAATGCCAGGAAATTTTGTCTTTCCCCCAGCCTGAAAAGCTTTCCCTTGCACTGTGCCCTTTTGGGAAGCAACCACAGCTTTTGCATAACCAAGTCACACCAGGCCTAGCGGTTTTTCCCTAACCCCGATTCCTGTTTTTTTGGGGGTTTTGTTTTGTTTGGCTAGAGAGGGAAGATAATTAGCACGGCCCAAGGAATGAAAGTTCTGGGAGAACACAATGAATCTATCAGATGAGGGAATCAAACATAGAAAGGTACCCCTTCATTCGAATCTGGCCAGGGGACTTTTGTGCTGATCAGATCTCTGCCACCTCCCCAAATATATGCATCCAGCAGCAGCAGGAGCTCTGAGTTAGCCCCGTGTTTCTCAACAAACTCCCTTTTTTTTTTTTTTTTTTAAAGATTTTATTTATTTGACAGGGAGAAACACAGCGAGAGAGGGAACACAAGCAGAGGGAATGGTTGCGGGAGAAGCAGGCTTCCCGCAGAGCAGAGAGCCCGATGCGGGGCTCGATCCCAGGCCCCTGGGATCTGACCTGGGCCGAAGGCAGACGCGTAACGACTGAGCCACCCAGGCGCCCCCAAACTCCCTTTTCTAAACAAGCAGGGACTTAGGTAGCACCCCCCTCACCATGTAAGGCCAAGGTGTGACCAGCAACCAGGTTACAAGTGTTTCAAAGCATGTGATCTCAGCCAGCTTAATTGCAAGCAAGAAAGAGGGCACATTATTAGAAATTTGTTCTGTGAAGGCTAGTAAGTGGCAAAGCTCAACACCAAACAGGCAATAGGCAGGGTATCTCTATCCCAACTGACTTCTCATTTCCAGTTTAATACTTTTGCAACTTAATTTTATATTATTTCATTGATTCTAAGATGCACTTTCCCCCCACATTTTAACACTGATATTAGGGCCGACAATTAATGGGAGTATCATACCTGGCAAATTTTCTTTTTAAACTTTTTTTTAAGCTTTTATTTATTTGACAGAGAGGAGAGAGATCACAAGTAGGCAGAGAGGCAGGCAGAGAGAGATGGGGAAGCAGGCTCCTTGCTGAGCAGAGAGCCCGATGCGGGGCTCTGAAATCATGAGATCATGACCTGAGCCGAAGGCAGGGGCTTTAACCCACTTGAGCCACCCAGGCGCCCCAGTTTTTTTAAAGATTTATTTATTAGAGAGAGAGAACACAAGCAGGGGTAGGGGCAAAGGGAGTGTGGGAGGAGAGAGAAAAGCAGACTCCTTGCTGAAAAAGGAGCCCGACTAGGGCTTGATCCCACAACCCTGAAATCACGACCTGAGCCGAAATCAAGGCATCGGGCAAGTTTTCTTATTAGTACATAATGCTTTAAAAGATATATTCATTGAACTATGATACAGTTCTTATTGCTCTGTCTCAACTACCATTTCCACATGGACTGCTTGTAACACCAGCAGGAGAGACTATGCAATACAGTGTGCCAGATAGGGTCTCTGCCTTCCTAGCCTTTAGAATCTAGCCAATGTCATGCTGGTCTCTCTGCCTCTAGCCTCTATTCCTTCTGGAGACACTACAAGTTACTTATCTTTCGAACATGCAATCAGGGGCTGTTACCCTGCTGGTTGTCTCCCACTAGAGTATGATCCTGGACCTCTCTATCCACCAGGGACCAGAGTGCCAGTGTCAGTGCGTGCTTATGTTAACTTACTTGTCCATCAGATTTTGGCCTAAGGGTTCATTTTTAATATAATTGTTTATTCTCTTCCCTACTGGGCTGGGCATTCCCCGTACCCCCAGAGTCTTGCAAATTGCCTGGCTATACAGGGAGGGCTGGGAAGTGTATGTTGAATGAAAAACTGTGCCTCCTCTACTGGTCACTCTCCAAGAGTCACAGCTCAAACTCTTTCCCATGTTCCTGTTTAGCAGGAAAACTTTGGCACAGAACTTTCCTTAAAATATGCAAACTGGTAAATACCCAGGCAAGTGAAAATCAGTTTCAGGAAGGAAACTTGGGTTTCTGATTTTATTACTGATAATTTATTGCACAAGTTTTCTGCATCAAAAAAGTATCTGCTAAAAGGAGAAACAGCGGTGTCTGAATTCAGATTTCCCTCAGACTTCTAAAGTATTTCCCTCAAAGAATCCACTCATCTAATTTTAAAGGAAATATACTTCTTACACAAGACAATCCAAACTGATGCAAAATATTTATTCCAAGTTAGTTATTTTATGCAGTAGTTTTCCCCCTCAACAGACTTGTGATAACCACATCTTTTAAATCTGTAAATAATGTTATCAAAATAATCTTAATCTTTGAAATCTCACAAAAATTTATATTTTACAATCCACCCTGAATATCAAGGCTGCAAGAATAACACAACATTTCCTATATCCAAATATTTTACAGCTGTACCCAAAAAAGGAAAAAAAAAAAAAAAAAGAAAATAAAGGAAAAAAGAAAACCATGTATGCTTGGTTAAGGGCTAACGTTACCCGAGCAGCCAAAAATAAAATAAAATATCCAAATTATTAGCATTAATTTAATACAATTATAACTTCAATAGTCACTTTGTCATTGACAATGATTGCTTGAGCACAGGGGTGAGTGCCCCAAGGGCTGGGAGTAGAAGCTGTTGCTGCAGACCGGCGTCTCCTCTCTGCACTGCCAGCTCCCACCTGTGCATCGCCCCAGAGATACTGTGTCTGTGTGTATTTAAAAAATCTTTCCCATCACACAAACTTCTCTCTATTAAGCAGATAACAGGGAAGAACAACAACAAAAGCTGAACAAGCCAATTGCTCTCTCTTTGGGATATGATTATTTTCCCTTGTGCATGAAGTACTCAACAACATAAGAAAAGGAAAAGAACGATTTCTTTTGTATACTCCCTAAACACACAAGCTGAGTTTACTGGGTCAGATCTGTGAGCATTTATATGCCTACTTCCAGGCATCGTCATCTGATGTTTCACTGCTACTGGTTTCCGTGTCCGAGTCCTCAAACTCTGCTTTACAAGTGCTTCTCCAAGGGGAGAACAGGCTGGAACCGCGGCTCTGCAAAAAGCCGTTCTTCCCAAAGCCATTTCTTCTCAGCTGTGGTTAGCAGGAAAGAAAAAAGAAAATTGTCAAAAACTGCACTGGCAGTGGAGCCTGGAAAAGGCCGGTACTCAATTCTAGGCAGAATGTAGAGGGGGTCCTTCTAAGAAAGCCAGGATTTTTTTCTTTTTTTAAAAGATTTTATTTCTTTGACAGACGAGAGACGGGGACACAAGCAGGGGGAGTAGGAGAGGGAGAAGCAGACTTCTCGCTCAGCAGGGAGCTCGATGTGGGGCTCAGTCTGGACGGAGCCAAAGGCACAGGCTTATTGACTGAGCCACCCAGGCGCTGCCTCCCCCAGATTTCTTATGACTGTGCTTTTTCAAACTTTAATGTGCAAATCAATCATCTATGGATCTTTTTTAAGAATGCAGATCCTGGGGGTGCCTGGGTGGCTCAGCTGGTTAAGCGACTGCCTTCAGCTCAAGTCCTGATCCCAGGGTCCTGGGATGGAGCCTCATTATCAGGCTCCTTGCTCAGCTCTCCCTCTCCCTCTGCCTGCCAGCCTGCCTGCCGCTCTCCCTGCTTGTGGTCTCTCTCATTATCTCTGTGTGTCAAATAAATAAAATCTTAAAAAAAAAAAAGTGCAGATTCTGATTCGGTAGGTAGGGTTTCAGAGCCTCTATTTCTACCAGTTCTCAGAGGATGACAATTGAGAGAATAGTTCAGAGTAGCAGAGTCTTTATTGCAGCTGTAATTTCTCTTTATAGGACTTAATACTGTTATTTGTGTTTTAAATATAAATAGGAAAAATAAAAATGAACGTAAAGAATGTAAAGAATGTACCACCAGAATGTAAGCTCCATGAAGTTTGTAGATTCCATTTATCTTGCTCACTGCTATAAATCTCAGTATCTGGCAGTGTGTCATTCAGAAAGAATCCAACCATTTGTTGGATAAATTCAAAGAGGCTGTTTCGTCGCTCTGGCCAGAACATCAGAGGGAAACCACAGGGCTGAAGGCAGGGGAGATATGCCTGCTTCTGCTTCCCTAGAGACCCAGGGCTCAGCCCCTTACTCTGGAAGACAGCCTTGTGGTTCTGATAAGGGGGTAGAGCTGCCAGGATGAAAGAACATACTACTTTCTGGAATCTGCTAATTACTGACCTAGTTTTTGTATCCACTACTGGAGATCCCTGTTGCCTAGGCAGTGATTCGGTCCTCGGTATTTCTACTATGGCAACTTACTTTATATTTTCTTTTCCAAGATCCTTCTCTCACACTAAACTGAGGCTCTCTAAGGGTAATGACTGCCCTGTTCCATTCTCTCTTAGTCATTAACAGATGTCCAGGGAAAGTTTATGACATACCTGTTCCGTCTTCATGTGGAACTCTCTGAGCTCATCCTCTGTGAGTGGGAGGCAATTCTCATCATTTTCAGGATATTCCTGCCATCCCATTGCTTTCAATAACCTGGTAAAGGGAGGTCAGGCAAAGATAATATGACACATTTAAGCATAAGGGGAAGCCAACAACTTTCCAGAGAAAACTTACTTGCCCAGGGGCAATAGTACCCCACTTGGTATTTTTCTTTTCTTCCCAGTGGGATAAGCTTTTTTTTTTTTTCAAATTTATTTCAGAGAGAAAGAGAAAGAGATGCATGCACACATGAGCAGGAGGAGGGGAGGAGAGGGAGAGAATCCTCAAGCAGACTCCCTGCTGAGTGTGGAGCCTAACACGGCTCTATTCCAGGACCCCCAGGTGGCCCCCGCCAGTGGGATAAGCTTTAATGATGGTTCCTTAGGTGTTTGAATCAAATGAGGGATCTCCACAGTTGCTCTTTAGAGAGTATAAGAGCTACAGAGAGGAGACAGAAGCAACAGAAAAGAAGGCTGCGTAAGAGCCAAAATGCAAAAGGCCCTCTCTGACAGACAAAACAGAGGAAGAAATCTCACCTTTTTTTTTTTTTTTTAAAGATTTTATTTATTCTTTTGACAGAGAGACAGAGAGCACAAGCAAGGGGAGTGGCAGGCAGAGGGGAAGGAAGCAGACTCCCTGCTGAGCAGGGAGCCCAATGCAGGACTCAATCCCAGGACCCTGTGATCTGACCTGAGTTGAAGGCAGACGCTTAACCAACTGAGTCATCCAGGTGCCCCGAAATTTCATTTTTTTTTTTTTAAAGATTTTATTTATTTATTTGACAGAGAGAGATCACAAGTAGGCAGAGAGGCAGGCAGAGAGAGAGAGGGGGAAGCAGGCTCCCTGCTGAGCAGAGAGCCCAATGCGGGGCTCGATCCCAGGACCCTGAGATCATGACCTGAGCTAAAGGCAGAGGCCTTAACCCACTGAGCCAGCCAGGCACCCCCTCCCAAGGCCTTTTAAAGGGGTCTTATAAAGGCTTATTTGGGTTAAGAAGGTCAAAGGGCCAGCACAACAGTCCTAGGAAATAGGTTCCCCTCTCCAAAGAGAGTTATAAACTGAGTCTGAAACTAAGCTACATGAAAGCCTTGCAGAGGAAAGTTGTGAAAAAGCTGGCTATCTGTAAAGGAATGCCCAGTGGGCAACAGGCTAAGCTGGGGCATAAAGAGAGGACAAATTATGGTGCCCAAGTCTCTCTGCAGGTCAGATTCCATGTGAGATGTCTTAAGGATGTTCGAGCTCCTTAGAGGCCATACGCAGCATGCCCCATGATCTGATCTTCACTTACCTGTGCTCTGCTTCCAGGGAGTGTGAGAGGACCTCCCCTTCTTCCTCTACAGGGAGAGTAAGACCATTCTGATGACAGCCTTCCTCTCCGTTTTCCTTTGGTTCAGGTGTGCTGTTGCCCTCCAACTGAAAGAAGGAAAGGACACACTTAGTTCAATGACCCTTTTTGGCAAGATACATAATCTACAAGATTATAGAGTCAGGACAGAGTAAAGTGCTCTCCAGGAAACAACTTCAGCCCACAGGTATTCCCCATTTAAAAAGGAGGACTTGCTCACCTAAGATTTCTCAAGTATACCACCTGCTTAGGATCCTAACTTCAGGTTATGTCAATAGTGGTAGATGCTACTTGATACCGATGCAGTATCAATGCTCTAGTCTTAACAATCTGGACTCAAGAACTACTGTGCTCAGCTTAGAAAGTTCCCCTTCCTAGAGTCCCTTGCAGCTAGGAGTTGCCACTTGACAGCTGGCCAATGTTGGACTCCTGGAAATTACAGAGTGTGGCTTTTAAAAAAGCATTTTAAAGAGGGACTTTTTTTTTTTTTTTTAAAGATTTTATTTATTTGACAGAGAGAGGCACAGGGAGAGAGGGAACAGAAGCAGGGGGAGTGGGAGAGGGAGAAGCGGGCTTCCCGCTGAACAGAGAGCCTGATGCAGGGCTTGATCCCAGAACCCTGGGATCATAACCCTGAGCCAAAGGCAGACGCTTAACAACTGAGCCACCCAGGTGTCCCTTAAAGAGGAACATTATTCCCTTTCAAACTTTTGGCTCCCTGTTCTTTCCCTAACTATGGATGGGAAGTACAGAGGTGCATAAACTACTCTAGTTCAAGGTGACGAAAAGTTGTAAGTTTCCTGATAATCCCAATGAGTTTATCCACTTAGTCTGCAACCTCTAACCTTCCTGTTGTGGGATACAAAAAACCCCCTCTTGTTTTATGGTTCTGTTTGTCAGATTTTCTTATACTGCAATTAAATGTAATCCTAACCGGTAAAATCTGTAACTTACCAATTTTTTACAGCACTGACCAATTAAAGATTTTTTTTAAAAAGATTTTATTTATTTATTTATTTGACAGAGAGAGATCACAAGCAGGCAGAGAGAGAGGGGGAAGTAGGCTCCCCGCTGAGCAGAAAGCCGATGCGGGGCTCAATCCCAGGACCCTGAGATCACGACCTGAGCTGAAGGCAGAGGTTTTAACCCACTGAGCCACCCAGGCACCCCAAGAATTTATTTTTTAAAAAAGATTTTATTTGACATAGACAGCGAGAGGAAACACAAGCAGGGGGAGTGGGAGAGGGAGAAGCAGACTTCCTGCTAAGCAGGAAGACTGATGTGGTTTCATCGTGATGTGGGGCTCGATCCCAGGACCCTGGGATCATGACCTGAGCCGAAGGCAGACACTTAATGACTGAGCCACCCAGGCACCCCCAATTAAAGACTTTTAAAAAAGTATATATATAACACAGGAAAAAAACCCTGTGTTGCCCCAGAAAAACCTTATACTCTTACATCCTCCAGCTTGTCACAGTCTCTGTTCTCTGAGAAGTCTCCATTCCGGTCATCCTTTAGAGTCTTCAAGAACTCACTCTTCCTGTCTGTAGTTCGGCGGGTCAGCTTGGTCAGGCGAGAGGAGCTGATCTCAATTGGAGGAGTAGTGCTGGAGGGACTCTGGGCAAATACCACAAATAGGTTGCTCCTGACAGCAAATAGCAAGAACTGGCACTCTCTGAGTCACTTCTACATGGTACTGATTTCCAGAATTTGGTAGCCTAATTATCACTCTTTTCTATCTTTTCTATCACACCAAAAATAAACTCTCCTTTTCATTTAAATAAAGACTTCAGCTTTGCAGTTTCTGGTGTTGTTTTAAAGGTTTTATTTATTTGAGAGAGAGAGAGAGAGAGAGAGAATGAGCAGGGGGCTCCCCTTTGAGCAGGGAGCCTGATGTGGGGCTTGATCCCAGGACCCTGGGAGTACAACCTGAGCTGAAGGCAGATGCTTAACCACCTGAGCCACCCAGGCGCCCCACAGCTTTGCAGGGTTTTTGCAGTTACGGCTGTATGGCTCATACAGCACCTCTCTGATCTCTTATGCCAGTCTACCACAGGCTGACTCCCGTCTACCAGAGAGCAACTACTCCACTCAGCTACTGCCCATCTTCGTAGGCAAATGGGAATCACCAGTAAAGAAATGACTCTGAGCTAAACACAGCTACAAAGGAAATGGAATTAGAGCTTTACATGTCACACCGTGTTCCTTAGTATAAGCAAATGGGAAATGGAAATTTTAGAAAAGGCTACTTGGCCTTATCTTCACTCACCTCTTTAGGAGAGCTTAAAACTGTGCCACCAGCCAGTACTACTGGTTTGGTAACAGAGACTGGACTGGTAAAAGCAGACTCCCGGCTAGAGGAAAGGGATCCTGATTTGTGTTCCATTCTGTTAGCTTTCCATGCACTGGGCTACATGGGAAGAAAGAACAAATTGGTCAGCACAAGTACGGAGACAGAAGCTCAGCCTGGAAGATCACATAAAGCAAAGAATAAAATGTTATGTGGGAACATCAATTCTTAGAGCTTACCCATCTCAACACGTTTGGGGGGTATGCAACCTCGTTCTGAGGGTAGGCTTTTGAAAGAAAAAAGCAGACGGTAATCAGAAGTGTCACGGGATATTAATAGGTATTCTCACAAAGAGACCTCTAGTTCAGCTAAGTGCAGGAGATGCTGAGGTGAGTAAACTTCAACAGGTTTCTTTACTATGCTATTTCCCAAACTTACTGGACCCTAAAATGTTCCCTTTTTATGGCATATTTATATTAACCACTGATGTAATCCCGATTCTTTAAAAAAAAAAAAAAAAAAAAAAGCTATTTTCCAGGAACTTCAATGACAGGAAGCTACTTCTAGGCGAGAGTGGGCAATACAAATGGCTAGACAATTCTGGTTTGGTCCCTTCTTTGCTTGGCCTTGTGGGATCTGGGCCCATTCTGTCACTCTGGCCCTGATCCCCATTATGATTGGATCCCAGTTATAATATTCCAGCAGTGCAACTGGAATATTCCTTTTTTTAAAAAAAATATTTATTTATTTGAGAGAGAGAGACTGAGAGAGTGAGCACACGCAGCCCAAGTGGGAGGGGTAGAGGGAAAGGGAAAGAGACTCTCAAGCAGACTCTGCACTCAGCATGGAGTCTGAGTCAACGCTTGATCCCATGACCCTGGGATCACAACCCGAGTGAAACCAAGGGCTGGATGCTTTACCGACTGCCACCCAGGCACGCCCTGCTCGTTTTGAGTCAATCACACTATCTGAGAACAGGAAAGATAAAGCACATCAATGGAGTGAGGCTGAAGCAAGTGAAAAATGTCCATTTTTCCAGAAATGAAACAATTAGAACTGAGAAACCATCAAGACAACAGAAGGATCTGAGTGAAAAGAATTTCTTTGTTGGTATTAAAGAGGATACTATAGGCATCAGGAAGGGAATTATTATAATTGGGTATTTACCAGATGACTCATACCATTTTCATTCTTAACCCAAACAGGTATAAATGTTAACTTTTTACAGAAAAATGACACTAAGGTTAAGGGGGTTACACAATTTGTCTAAGGTTACTCAAGTAATATGTAGGGTTGTTTTTTCTGCAATGTCTCCAAAAAGAACATGCAGGCAGATAAGAGAGACAATGACCCACCTGGAATGGAAATTGATTTTTTCTTACACTGATGCAAGAAATCTAAATGATGGAAAAAAAAAAAAAAGAAATCTAAATGATGGCTGCTTATGTAAGGCTCATTATCAAAGATGATAGTGCCCCTAGCTTCCCCAGAGTTGTAGATGGTTATCAGATGCTTTGTCTTTCTTTTAACACTGGCACTTCAGGACACTCCAACAACACTTGGGATTTTTGCCATAGTAGTATGGAAAGTTTACCAGAGGGCTACATGCAACAGGATACCTACATTTCTGCCCAACCTTATTCCAACTTAATCTTAATTTTCAGTAACTCAACACTATGCTAGACAGCTGGATGCTCAATGGAGAAAACCTATGCCTCATGCCTTCTTTTTTTTTTTTACCTCATGCCTTCTTTTATTAGAGGAATTTTATACATACAAATCCACCAAAGTGAACCACGTTATCAACCATGGGTTTTTAAAAAATGTACTCTCCTTTCCTTCAAACTCCAAATCAATCCCAACTCCCTCCACCTCAAATGATCTTGCCTTCTCATATTGGACTAAAAAGTCAGAAGTCACTAGATCTAAACTTTCTCCAACTCTCTCCCTTTACAACTCAAGTTCAATAGCTTCCTACCCCTTTCTACCATTATACACCTGTTCACTCTTTCCTTTCAGAATTATCAATTATTTCTCCCTTCCTTTTAATAAGTTCTTCTCCTTTATCTACAAACATGCTAAGCCACTTTACTGAAGCTAGGGAAAAAAACCCAAACATTTATTTTCCTTTACACTATCATCCTCTTATTGTCAGCTTTTCTGCCTAAAACACTTGCTCATTATTACTTACTATTCAATTCTCTGCAATACTCATCTCTATCCCTATTTTAATAAAATAGCTCTTTCAGTAAATAACCAAAAATCTTGTCATCTTATTATATTCGAAAGTCAGCTATTAAAAAAAATCTGGGGGTGCCTGGGTGGCTCAGTCGTTAAGCGTCTGCCTTCGGCCCAGGTCAGATCCCAGGGGCCTGGGATCGAGCCCCGCATCGGGCTCTCTGCTCTGCAGGAAGCCTGCTTCTCCCGCTATCTCTCGCTGTGTTTCTCCCTGTCAAATAAATAAAATCTTTAAAAAAAAAAAAAAAAAAAAAAAAAAATCTGTTTCTGGAGAATGAGAGATTGCTATTATCCATCTTTTCTAAACCTGTCCTCTTTTCCTTTTTGAATTCCCTTCAGTCTTTTCAGTGGCTGCAGGCATTCTGCAGAGCTCTAGCCTCAAGTATTCTTCTGTTGTAATTTATCTGTTTCTTGGTTAACTTCATCAGAAAAACCAGCTATTTGTAACTGTGTAATCATTTAAATTGTTGAAAAACCATGTAGAAAATCTGCAAAACTGGAAAACTTAAATTGTTGGAACTGGAAAACTTAAAAACTTAAATTTGCAAAACTGCAAAACTTAAATTGTTGAAAAACCATGTAGAAAATCTGCAAAACTGGAGCTCTACCCGAGCCAAAGGCCAAACTCTGAGTTTTTGTTTTTTAATTTTTTAAGCTTTTATGTTTGAGTTTATTCTTCACTTAACTTTTATTTTTGTTTATTTTTTTAAAAAGATTTTATTTATTTGACAGCGAGAGAGAGATCACCAGCAGGGGGAGTGGAAGAAATGACACTAAGGTTAAGGAAGTTACATAATTTGTCTAAGGTTACTCAAGTAATGACTCTCCCTGCTCCCGCAAAGCAGGGAGCCCGATGCGGGGCTCGATCCCAGGACTCTGGCATCGTGATCTGAGCTGAATGAAAGCAGGCGCTCAACGAATGAGCCACTCAGGTGCTCCTTCACTTAACTTTTAAAACACTATTATAGTCGAATAGTAAAACAAAAGTGAGCTATGATTATAGTCCTTCACTCATTTACTACTGCATATAAGATGTCAGCAGTGTTATTCACTGGCCCCATTAAGAGACCCCTGGGATGATGTTCATTGTCCTCATATGCTTCCCATTGTAATGGTGCCTGATCTGGATCAAAGTCCACTAGTTCTACCTGGTCCATTTCGTCAGTCTCTTCTATTCCTTCCTCTCAGGTAGGAGCTTTTTCCAGCAAAGAGAGTTTATCAGGAGAGAGAAAGCCATTCTCAGGGAAGTTTGCCTTAAATTCAATGATTAGACGACCCTTCTCACATGGTCTATGATAAATTGGCATGCCTTCATTTAGCATACACTTGATATCTCCATGCTTAACAATTTGACGTGGATGAGAGGTGATGACAATGGTTCGGTTGTTAGGAGTAGATACCGCTTTTGAAAGCCACATAGTGCTTCAACCAGCTGTATGTCCACACATGAAAAGGTCCTCTCCTGGCCAAGTAAAAACAGCATGATCCTTCTGATCTAAAACAATGATACAATCTCTGGGTTCCAGTCCTGGTTCTTGGTCTCCTTCACCATGGACTGTATCTTCTGGTCATCTTTCATGCCTTTGTTAATATGAACTTCTAGAATCTTCTCTCAAACTATCTTCCTTCCATTGCAGCTTTTACATCTGTCTTTAGGACAGATACATTCCCCATGGCCCTGGCACTCCATGCACACAGACTGAATTTGCTGAACCATTCCAGGTCCTATCTGATGAATTCTCTTTTGCATTCCAGTACCTCAGCAACTGGGACAACATTCAACTGCTCCATTCTCATCTCGGCCTTCACATTTATTGCAAATCACATTCTTTTCCAGAGCTAGTTGTCTTGTTGCACCATTATATACCTTCTAAAGTTACTGAGAGCTGATGCACAACATTTTTATCTCTCCTTTCTCTCGGCATCCTTCCTCCTCCTCCAAAAAAACAGATCAGAAATGTCCATGGGGGAGCCAAAACCACCACCAGCTCCACCTTATTTAATTGCCTGTTCGCCTCCTTTGTCATATAATTCCCTTTTCTTTGCATCACAGAGTACTTTATAAGCTTGAGAAATCTGTTTAAACATCTCTCCTTCATTTAGATTCTTATCAGGGTGGTACTTCAAGGCCAGTTTCCTGTAAGCTTTTTTCAATTCATTTTGGGTGGCACTGGGTTTGACCTCTAAAACATCATAGTAAGTGGTTTCTTTCATCATTTTCTACAGATTGTGAGAGGGCCAAGGCCCGGGTGGGGGAACAGGAAGGAACGTGTTGCTGGGCACAGCTCGGGCAGCTGCTGCTCTTCTGCGTCTCACCGAGCACTTGGGATAAAGTTCCCCCTAACCTCTGAGTTTTGTTTTTTAATATTTTATTTATTTATTTGAGAGAGAGAGAGAGAGAGATCACAAGTAGGCAGAGAGGCAGGTGTGTGGGGGGAAGCAGGCTCCCCACTGAGCAGAGAGCCCCATGCGGGGCTTGATCCCAGGACCCTGAGATCATGACCTGAGCCAAAGGCAGAGGTTTTAACCCACTGAGCCACCCAGGCGCCCCAACCTCTGAGTTTTTATAAAGGCCTCTGTGACTGGGGATGCCTGAGTGGCTCAGTGGGCTAAGCGTCTGCCTTTGGCTCAGAACATGATCCCAGGGTCCCGGGTCGCTACTGCTGAGCGAGGAGCCTGCTTCTCCCTCTCCATCTGCTGTGCATGCACCGCCCTCCCCCACTACCGCTTGTGTTCTCTCACTCTCACTGCTCTCTCTCAAATTAATAAATAAAACCTTGAAGGGAAAAAAAAAAAGACCTCCATGACTGGACTGGCTTAACTAATACTCCTCCCCACCAACTCCCAAGTACTAGCCATATTTAAGCATTTGTCTTTTCCCAAACATGGCATGTTTTACCTTTCTTTCTGTTTTGGATAATAATGGTTCCTCTGCCTGGAAAGCCTCATCTATTTGCTTCCTAATGAACTCCTACTGTTTTTTGTTGTTGTTGTTTTTAAAGTAATCCCTACGCCATGTGGCTCAAACTCATGACCCCAAGATCAAGAGTCACATACACTATGGACTGAGACAGTCAGGCACCCTATACTCTTACTGTTTTTTTTTTTTTTTTTTTAAAAATTAATCTATTTTTTTTAAGATTTTATTTATTTATTTGACAGAGAGAGAGATCACAAGTAGGCAGAGAGGCAGGCAGAGAGAGAGGGGGAAACAAGCTCCCTGCCAAGCAGAGAGCCTGACGTGGGGCTCGATCCCAGAACCCTGAGACTACGACCTGAGCCAAAGGCAGAGGCTTTAACCCACTGAGCCACCCAAGTGCCCCTGATTGACTGATTTTTAAATTTACTTATTTGAGAGAGAGGGAGGGAGAACACATGTGAAGAGCAGAGGGAGAGGGAGAAGCAGACTCCCCACCAACCAGGCAGCCTGATGCGGGACTCGGTATCAGGACCCGAGATCACAATTGGAGCCAATGGCAGATGCTCAGCCAACTGAGCTACTCAGGTGCCCCTCCCATTTTTTTTTTTTTTTAAGGTTTTATTTATTTATTTGACAGAGAGAGAGAGAGAGAGAGAGAGAGAGGGATCACAAGTAGGCAGAGAGGCAGGCAGAGAGAGAGGGGGAAGCAGGCTCCCTGCTGAGCAGAGAGCCCGATGCAGGGCTCAATCCCAGGACCCTGAGATCACGATCTGAGCCAAAGGCAGAAGCTTTAATCCACTGAGCCACCCAGGCGTGCACCTCACCACCCCGCTACTGTTTTTAAACTACTGAGTACTTAGGATGTGTCAGTATTATATTCCAAGTACTTTTACAACTTTTAATTTCATTCTTTTACCACAATTACGTGACAGATATAATTAGTTACAATTTATTTTTACTGAAACAAGCTTATCAAAATTAAATAACTTGCTAAAAGTAACAGCTCTAAAGAGTGGCATGAAGTCTGACTCTAAAAACCTGAATTCTCGACTTCCTCCCTCCTTTTTAGTTCTTCAGGACGGGAGGCAGTTTGAAGCATGGGAAAGAGCTCTGAAGTCAGACAAGCCTGGTTTGAGAGTCCTGACTCCATCACTTTATTAGTTATGGAACCTTATATTACACAATTTTCTACATCCTAGGATTAGAGAAGTAAATGTTATAGAATACATGTAAAAGGCCTAATGAAGGTCTTGGAACATAGAAGGATATAAACAAATGGCCATTCTTTCCTTTTCCAATTTTAGTATATGTGCTGCCGAAGCGAGCACCATTCTTTCCTTTTCCAGTTCAAAATCCAGTTCAAATATGAACTTATCTATAAAGAGGAGTCTGAGGACCCTCTCCAGGCAGAGAACATTTATTTTTTTATCTGTCTCTTTAAGATTATTTTGTGCCTCTAGTGACAGAGTTTTTAGTACACAGATATTCAATATGTAACAACCACTGAATGCCTAGAGAAAACGACTGGGTAAATCTACATCTGCTTCCCAGTCACCTCACCTCTTCCCTCCTCTAATAACCTCACATTTCATAAACCCAGAACCACTCTCACCAACTTTTCCTGAAAACTGATCTTTCTCTCTTCAATCTCAGTGAATGGCTCCATGGTTATCCCAGTTTTCCAGAGAAGAATGCACAGTGGACCTTCTCTGCACACTTTCGTTATCCCTGTTCAGGCTTCATTACCTTCTGCAAGGACTTCTGCCTTAGTTGTCCTATCTTCATTCTATCCTTGACTTAGGACAGTCCTACACAACGGAGCCAATGTTCTGACTTTTATCCTCACCATTTCTTCACCCTCAAAAGCTTTCTTAGGTGTTCTAGGACATGATATTGTTACAAGCTCATTTTTATACTTTCTATAGTTTAACAGAATGTTTGCAGACATTTCAAATGAAGTAAAACTTTTAAAACCTTTTAAGGAATGGAACAAATAAAGTGTTTTGATAATAATAGCTGTAATTTGTTAGCACTTACTATATGCCAGTTTAAATACCTCATAAAACTTCATTTACACCTCACAAAAACCTTAAAAGACAGGTACTACTACCCCCTTTTATAATGATAAAACTGAGACTTAAAATTTAAGAAACTTGCCCACAGTCATATCACAAATAAAGTGCAAAGTGGACTCTATCTACTCCAAAGCCTTGATGTTAATTTCCACGCTATATTGTTTCCTACATAGTAGTTGCTCTCTTGACTTAAATTCACATTCTTTCCCTTCTACGTCAAACAAGTATCTTAAACCCTTTCAAAGATAATTCCACTTGTCAATCAGTTTTATTCCTACTCATTTCTTCCTAGACTATGATTCTTTTTTTTTAAATAAAGATTTTATTTATTTATTTGACAGAGAGAGAGACAGCGAGAGCAGGAACACAAGCGGGGGAGTGAGAGAGGGAGAAGCAGGCTTCCTGCTGAGCACAGAGCCTGATGTGGGGCTTGATCCCGGGACTCTGGGATCGTGACCTGAGCCGAAGGCAGATGCCTAATGACTGAGCCACCCAGGCACCCCTAGACCATGATTCTTTAATGACTTCTTTCAAGTATATTCCAAGGGCTTTTCCTACAGATTTTCTTCATCCTTTCACTTAAGTTTACCACCTATATTCATTTCCTTTTACTGTCAAGTCTCAAAGTTGCCACTACCTCCACTTCTACCCACATAATTCCAGAGTCCCCTGAAATCCTGTTTCATCCCTACACTACTCTCCTAAAACCTCACCTCAAAGGTGACCTAAACCTTTCCAATTGCAAACGTCAAACCCCCTTTTTCATTTATTTTCCTCAACTTGTCAGCAGCAATTGTCAAGTATTGACAACCCCAGATGCTAACTTAAAGTCTCCTAACCAGATTTTGTGACAGTATACTATTTTTTTGATGTCTGAATTACAGTTTATTAGTCTTATTGACAATATAGTTATTTTCCCAATATTTATAAATGATTAAATATTCCTCTAAGTTTTATTTTCCCATTCTTTACTCTTCCACTCTTTTTTCTTAGAGATCTTATGTACCCCAAAAACTTCATTCGTTACCACTATGACAAGGACCCCTAGTCTGATTGTTTCCCTAGTGCTCACAGGAGTAATTACAATCATTTGCTATCCCTCAAATACTGCCAGTGTTTTTTTGTTTCAGAACTTGTATTTAACCACCAGTTCTCTTATGATGTACAATACTCTCCAGACCTTTGTCTGCCTATCCAAATCTGGACCATCCTCCAAAGATCAGTTCAAATGACAAGTTTTCAGCAAAATTCTCCTTGATGATCATAATCTGAACTGATCTTGCTCCTCTTAATTGAACACTAGTGTTTAATTCATTTATTCTAAGTCTGTTTAGAATTTGTTATCAGCATCTGTTACTATTTTATTTCATACACATCGCATGACATTTCATGTTGTTTTATCTTATCATTCCAATTAGACTTTCAGTTCATGGATAGTCACAACCAATGTTGTACTTCTCTGTATTGCTCAGAACCACCAAACAGTGCTTACACATAGAGGAAAACGAATAAATGCTCACTGGTTTTCCTCTCAATAATGAAGTAAATTCTAATTACTTCTGTATAGTGGCTAGAATTCATTAAAGTAATTATTATGTGCTTTTCTGAGGGTGCTAGGGACACGAATATGAAAAGGATCTGAAGGTTGCCCTTAAGGAGATCACAAGTGAGGAAATAAAGAGATGTAATTAAGTGTTACAGATATTGTGATAAGAGATTCAATCAGAGGAGTGCCTGGGTGGCTCAGTGGATTAAAGCCTCTGCCTTCCGCTCAGGTCATGATCTCAGAGTCCTGGGATCGAGCCCCACATCGGGCTCTCTGCTCAGCAGGGAGCCTGCTTCCCCCCCCCTCTGCCTGCCTCTCTGCCTGCTTGTGATCTGTCAAATAAATAAATAAAATCTTAAAAAATAAAAGAGAGAGATTCAATCAAAGATATAAAGATTAATGAAATCTTTAGATATGTGTGATAGAAAAGGATTCCCAGAGCAGATGACATGAATTTGAAGGATGAATAATTTTCCAAGTAAGAGAAAGAAGGGGTAGTAAAATATAAAAGATGGATTAGGCTGAGGCTATAAAGAGTTATACATGCCACTGCTAAGGAGTTTGGACACTGTATTATATAATCAGAGTTGGTAAGGAACACCCACGGGTCAGGGGCCTGTTTCTTTATGGCCCACGAGCTATTAATATAGTTTTTACATTTTTTAAGCGTTGTAAAACAAATAAGAAACAGAAAGAAAGAAGGAAAAGAAAGGTAATGTAACAAAGATGGCGTGTCACAGGTGACCAGCAAAGCCTAAATTATTTATTATCTGACTCTTGATAGAAGTTTACCAAACCCTGCTATAGATGGTTTGGGACTGCTGAAGTGATTGAGGAAAGGATGTCATTCATATATTCAAATTGTTTTAGGATGATCATTTTGACAGTTTTGTACAAGATGAATATAGAGAGATGAGGAAATAGGAGGGTGTGCTACAATAGTACATGGGAGGTGATAAGGGCACAGGATATCACAGAGGGAGTAAGTGACAGGGAATTTATAATTGCTTGGTACATGGGAATGATGATGATGATGAGGAGGAAAGAAGCCAATCTGATAATCAGCCAAGTGATCAGATGGATGGTGATGCTATTAATGGAAACAGCAAATCAGAAGAAGCAGGTTTATGAGATGAAGCTAATGAGTATGAGAAGCCTACCAAAAATCCAGTTAGCAGAAGTAGAGAGTTTGAAGACAGAGTAAAATACTATAAATGTATTAGGTATTGAATGAGTATCTGGTGAATGATTCGATGGGAGAAAATAAATTTACTAAATTTTTTCCTGATTTATTCCCAAACCGCTGCTATATAGGGTTCTTACACTGATTCCAAATCATACCTTCGAAGGAGGTGGTGCAGGCTTAGGAACCAGGTTCTTATAGACACTTGGAACCATGGTTGATGATTTGTTCCCATTTGCATGGTGAGATCCTGGTGAGGTGAATGCAGCAGAGAAGGCAGCAGAAGGATCTTCTTTGGAAACTTTTTTGATGACTAGCATTTTGGAGGGTTGCTTGGCACTAGGTGGGTTTTCTGTGAAATACAACAGTGAAGAGACAAAAGAATGTCAAATAATGGTTAAGCACAGTTTATATGAAGTCCTCACTTTCAACAAAGAACTGACTGTTGAAACTGAGGGACAAACATTTCCTGGTGTGCACTTAACAGATATTCTCAAAAATGACACTGCTTGGGGATTATAGGAAAAAGGCAGCATATGAAGCTAAATTCATAAATCAACCAGGAAGCCCAAAGATGTTAGTAGTCTTTCAGTGGCATAACTTCTCTAGTGTATGATGTGATCACTCAGGCACACACCAAACAAGAATATATCCAAGTGTGGCAGTTCTGTCAGCATGGGAATGGAGAGAGATGTGGAAATCGGGGGGAAAGGAGGCTACCCTGGGAACTTCTGACAAGGCATAGTGGAGCAAAGCTTTACACTATTAACAAAGGGGAAATGGTACAATAAACACCTTTAATCCCATAATTCAAGATCCAAAACTAGTATTTAGATATACTAAAGCCATCCCAATAAGATGCCTAACTACTAAATAGGTCTAAGGTAGGGACCAGGAGAGTTTTATTTGTAAATGCCAACGATTCCAAAACTATATATCAGGTTTGGTATGAAATACACTGATTTGTCTCTTAATTTTTTATAAGCCGAGTTATCTCAATATGTATACATAATCGTGTATATTTATGTTTTCACCTTGCTCTCTACAACAAGCCACATTTCTAACTGCCAAACCTGCTCCCCAATCCCCTTAAACAAAACAAAAAAAAACCTTCAACAACTGGGACCTAGTTGAACAAAATCGTCTATAGGATGTGGTATTATACAGTCTTTTCAAAGAAGGCTTTAGAAGACTATCTACTATTATGAAATAATGCTTAGAAAATACTGCTATATTTGCCTACCAAATATCTAGGAGACAATTATAACACAAAAAGTTCACTTTAATTGCTATAAATGAATTAGCGATGTTAATGAAACACTACTTCTCATAAGCTTTAAATAATTCTCCCTCTGCTTAAAATTTGTTTTCAAATTTAGGGCTTTACAGGCTCTCAACTGTCTGTACCATGACTCTACTACTGTTACATTTCAATGGTATTTTGGGTGGGCACAGTAAGAGATAATAGGTGTTAGTTACCATGTGCAAATGGATGAGATGAGAAAAAAAGAGAAAGAAACAAACAAAAAAGAGATAAAGAATTTTTGCTCCTCTCCGTGCTAAGAAAAATGTAAACTTGTGCCTTTAAAATGGCAAAATCTACCTACCCCACACTCCAGAAGGGGTCCCAATAGGTCTGCATGGCTGATTCTGTTTGCCAGCTTCTGGATTCAAAGAAGGCTAGGAAAAAAGGGATATTAATGGTTGATAAAGAAAGCTAATCATTTTGGCACTTTTCACAAAGTAGCCATCACCATGGAACCTATCTGATAATTATATATCAGCAGCACTTACTTAACATTGTATTCAGAATCAACAAGTAAGCAGAAGATACTGAAATGCTAAATCAATAGATCTTATATTAGTCTTAGGCTATCTTGGGTTTCATTTCCTTTAACGTAAGAGGACTAAACAATTTTTTTTTAACAGACTAAATGTGTAAGTTCTCATCTTCCGATAGGGTATGTACGCCATATAAGGAGGCACAGAAAACTGAATAGACAAGAATGTAGATCACTTTTCTCAGATTTAAGGACAATCTGGTCAATGAAACGTATAGTATGTGTAGCTTTCCTAAGACTGCTTTAGGGCAGAGGCAGACCATGTGCCAGAGACTTTGCTAGGAATACGAAGACAATGAAGACATTAAGAATAGCCCCCCTATGCCCCAAAGGGTCACAGTCCCACTATAAAGATATACACTTGTAGAAAAATACACACAATAAAAGGTTACTGGGTCTATGATAAAAATTTCTACTAGGGAAGAAGGAATAGTCAATTCCACTTGAAAGAGAAGTGCTATCAGAAAAGGTTTCATGAGAGGTTCAATGACTAAGAAGAATCCTTAAAGATGGATTCCAAAGCTGGAAAATGGGTGATTTCAGGAATAGGATGCTCAATGAGCACCCAGACAGGAAAGCACGAAAAATAATAGAATATTCAGAGACCTGCGAATAGTTTAGAATGATTAGTACTAGGGAAGGAGGGGAACTTTCTGTGATGAAAGAGATGTCTGGCAAAGCAGGCAAGAGCCAGAGATTTTTTTAGGGAGACTAAATTTTATTCTATAGTATTGAAGATCTATCTCTCATGCAGTAAACATAATCCATAATCATTAAGTTCACAACAGTCTGGTAGCAGCTTGAAGAATGTATTTGAGAGGCTTAAACATCAACTAGGAGACCATTAGAGGAGACCAATTCCATAGTTCAGGAGGATAATAAAGGTAACAGGAATAGAGAAAGGGATGAGGGGGAGGATGGGAAAGTGTTAAAAGCAGTTAACACTTAACAACTAATGTACAGGAGGTGTGAGTATGACACTGGTATCCAAGCCCAAACTTTACAATATGAAAATAGAGTAGGAAAATGGCTTTTCAGCACAATTACCCATAGAACATTAAACAAACAACAGAAAGATGCCCAGACTCCACTATGGAGCTTCTGAATCAAAATGTCTACTAGGGATGGGGACCCAGCAGGTCTGTATTTTTAATCCATCAAGGTGAGAACCACAAGCATAGAACAAGCACAGATACATACTGAAGAACCCACCACATAAACAGAAAAATTAGTGACAAAATATGAAGGACAGATAATTATACTCCTCTGGATGGAAAAGTATAGGTAGAGGGAGTCTCCATGGATAAAAGCTGTATTATCCCATTTTAATAGGTTTGTGTTCTTAGTCACATTCTATTCAGGGTTTTCAGATATTGCCCGTTTATACGGTATCTTTTCTTTCCACTGATTATTATTATTATTTTTTAAGAGATTTTATTTATTTGACAGAGGGAGAGAGATCACAAGTAGGCAGAGAGAGAGGGGGAGAAACAGGCTCCCCGCTGAGCAGAGAGCCCGATGTGGGGCTCGATCCCAGGACCCTGAGATCATGACCTGAGTTGAAGGCAGAGGCCTTAACCCATTGAGCCACCCAGGTGCCCCTGATTTTTTATCATTTTTTTTTTTTTTCTAAAGATTTTTATTTATTTGACAGAGAGAGAGAAAGAGAGAGAGAGAGAGAGATATCACAAGTAAGCAGAGAGGCAGGCAGAGAGAGAGGGGGAAGCAGGATCCCTGCTGAGTGGTGAGCCCGATTTGGGGCTTGATCTTAGGACCCTGAGATCATGACCTGAGCTGAAGGCAGAGGCTTTAACTCACTGAGCCACCCAGGCGCCCTCCACTGACTTTTAAAAATAGTAAAATATACAGATACAAAAAACCGCATAAAACAAATGGGCAAAAGTTCTTGTAATCACCACTGAGTTCACTCAGTTTAAGAAACAGAACATTACCAGCCAAACCAGAAACATTTTATATGCTTCACTCAAAAAAACAAAACAAAACAAAACAAAAACAACAAAAATTCAAAACAAACCTACTCCCCCTCTAAAAATAACCATTATCCTCACTTATGGTGATCACCTTTTTGCTTTTACCACCTAAGTGTATATTCCTCAAAATGATAGTTTGTCTCCAAAAAAAAAAATCTCTTAATTCTCTTAACCTACAGGCTACTTTAATAAATGTCACTTCTATACTTCCTATAAATTAGTAGCCGGTTCTGGAGACTATAGAACCCCTCTACACACGTTTATTTTTGGCAAGGCAAGGTGGTTAAGGTATAAAATCATTGGCTAACATTTTGAGTACACTGACTTCTATTATAAAACTGTCCAAGTCTGACTTTCTTTCCAAGCCACCGGGATTTGATGTTCTAAGGGTATTTTTCTTTTTCACTTGAGCTTAGCATTTTATATGCCTACTTAGGTACCGGCTGTTCTGGCTGTCCTTTCAATTTACAGCTTCAAATCTTATTATATTTCAGGAAATTATTCTTGAATTATTATTTTTAGCCTTTAAGCTGTTCTTTTTTTTTTTTTTCTGGGTGTGTATGTATAGGATCCTAATATATATAGGATCCTAATATATATATCTCTTACATAAGATATATATAGATATATCTTTTTTGACCAAATCTGTATCATTTCTCAATTCTTTTATTATTTTTTAAAATAATGATACATTAAAAAATTAAGTAAACTCTACCTCTCATGTGGGGCTTGAACTCATGACCCTGAGACCAAAAGTCACGAGCTCTCCATGAACCCCTCAATTCTAACTTAAAAAATAAAAAGATTTATTTGAGAGAGAGAGAAAGAGAACTTGCACACCCACTGAGCGGAGACGGTTTTAGGGGAAGAGGGAGAGAATCCCAAGCAGACTCCCTGCTGAGTGCAAAGGCCTCACTTGGGGCTTGATCCCACGACTCAGGAGACCATGAACTGAGCTGAAACTAAGATTCGGTCACTTAACTGACTGTACCTCTCTCAACTCTTTTAATCTGTTTCTCCCTCACTTAAAAATTTTCTCTTTTGGGGTGCCTGGGTAGCTCAGTTGGTTAAATGTCCGACTTCTGATTTTGGCTCAGGTCATGATCTCAGGGTCATGGGACTGAGCCCCACACTGGGCTCTGCGCTCGTAACAGAGGCTGTTGCCCCTCTCCATCCATTATCCCCACACCTCCTTTTAGTCTCTCCCTAATAAATAAAACCTTTAAAAAACTTTGTCCTCTTGTAATTCTTGAAAAACACTGATTATTCTCTTATGTTCCTTCTTGTTTAGTCTACCTTTTTCTCAAATTTTTCATTACTTCTTTCCTGATTTCTAGCACCTTGTTTTTCTGGTTTAGGTTGTTCTTATGCCGTTTTCTTAGTATCATTTAAATTTTAAAATAGTATACTAACACTGTAGTAATAGTAAATTTTAAAAGGTTCTTATCTGCTTTGTGGACATGCCGTACAGGTGCTTTGCACTGTCTGTAAGGATGTTACTCTGTTCCTTATTCTCTTGATCCTTTATGTTTATTTACATATGATTAGTTTTTGTGAATGTGGGTCAAGACAGCTTTCCTGACATCAAGCTTTAGAGCTCTCTCTTCTGTTGTTTTCATAAAGTGTTAAAAAATATGGTGGCTTAGTTTCTTTCATGTCCTGGCTACCTTCCTCCTCCTTCCCTCCCTCCCTTTTATCTGAAACCTTCTTTTTCCTTTGTCTCTACTGTTTCCAACTCCACAGCTCAATCTGGATCCTATTTCCAATTGTTTTGTGTTTAGTGAGGGGCTACGTTCTAGAAGGGCAATATACTGGCTGGTTAATATAGACAATGATAGTACTCAGTGCTATTTACCAACTTATTGCATCCTAGTTCCAAAGTCATCCTTTTTGTCTGCTCTGTATGGCTGTGTCCGGGCACTTAAAATTTTTTCCTTTGCCAGCTGGAAAGTTAACTTTTTTGTCAGTTAGAGAGCAAGAAAAAGATTTCTGGTTCTTGTTCCAGTGTGATTACTCAGCAGGCTCCTGAAGCACCCAGCTCCTGCTAAGCCAGGTTCTAAAGTCCAAGTGAGCTTTGAAGAGTGGTTTTGTAGCAGAGTGATATCTGAACGGCTCTACCAGGTACTCAAGAGGGCAGATTTTCAGCATGTTCCCTGGAAGCACCGGAGCAACTGTTCTGTCACTCAGTGAGCCCCAACTAAGCCCTTTCTAACAAGGTCTGGTGGTGATGGGGAAGAGGAAAACTTTTCCTTGGGCACTCCAGCTTAGACCTAGGTTACTAGGTTATATTGGCTACTTCCATATTCTTTAGCATTCTCTTTATTACTAGTCAACTGCTCATTACCCTAATCCTGTATTTTCCCTGTTCAAATTATTGTGTGGTTTCTCTCTCTTGATTGATCCAGTCAGAACCTTCTGGGCCACCCAGGCACCCCAGACACAATTTCATTCTGGGGTACCTGGGTGGCTCAGTCGGTTAAGCATCGTACATTCGGCTCAGGTCACATGATCCCAGGGTCCTGGGATCAAGTCCTGCATCGGGCTCCCTTACAGGAGAACCTGCTTCTCCCCCTTCCTTTGCCCCTCCCCGTTTATGCTCTCTCATGCTGTCAAATAAATAAAATCTAAAAAACAAAAACACCCTTTCTGTACATCCTGCACAGATGTCTAGATTCTCATGTCAACATTTTACACCATTTACTCCAACATTTTCTCTAAATATAGTTTTTCCTGAACCATTTGCAATCTAAACCATTCATTCTTAAATACTTACATATTTCTTTAAAAACACATTAACATAATCACAGTGTAATTGTAAAAACTAGGCAACTAATATCAACAAATACTATCTAATCTGTAACACTTATTCAAACCATAACACTGATTAGTTTTATAGCAAAACAAAATTTTTTAAATGTACAATTGTTTCCCCCTCATCCAGTGTCCAAAAGATCGCATGCTGGTTTTGTTTTGTTTTGAGTAGGCTCCATGCCCAACATGGGGCTTGAACTTATGATCTTGGGGTCAAGAGTGCTACCAACTGAGCCAGCAAGGTGCTCCTCACAGGCTATCTTCAGTTGTCTTATCTCTTTAGTTTTCTTTAATCTGGAACTTTTTCTTTCATGACAACATTTTTATTTATTTTTATTTTTTTAAAGATTTTATTTATTTGAGAGAGAGACAGAGCACAAACAGGAGGAGAGGCAGAAGCAGACTCCCCACCAAGCTGGGACCCCTACTCAGGGCTCGATTCCAGGACCTGGAGATCATGACCTGAGCCAAAGGCAGATGCTTAACCATCTGAGCCACCCAGGCGCCCCCGCGAAAACATTTTTAAAGAGTAAGGCTAGTTCTTTTGTAGAATCTTTTGTAATTTTTTTTTTAATTTTTTAAAAAATATCTATTTATTTATTTGACAGAGAGAGAGAGATCACAAGTAGGCAGAGAGGCAGGCAGAGAGAGAGAGGAAGCAGGCTCCCTGCTGAGTAGAGAGCCCGATGCGGGGCTCGATCCCAGGACCCTGAGATCATGACCTGAGCCGAAGGCAGAGGCTTTAACCCACTGAGCCACCCAGGCGCCCCTGTAATTCTTTATAGTAGAACTTCAGCTTGAGTTTGTGTGGTATTTTCTCAAGGTTAGATTTCAGGCTATGCATTCCAGGAAGGAATTTACAGAGATGAGGTTGCATCCTCAGTGCATCAATCACAACAGGTTTATTTTATCTATTTCTACCATGACTGGTGATGATAATCTATTTTTAAATAAAATTTACATACAATGATATGCACATATACGAAGTACACAATTCCATGAGTTTTGAAAAATGTTTATAACTCCTCAACCTCTCTAAAAACAAAAGTTACTACTCCAACAGAAAAGTTCCCTCATGCCCTTTCCCAGACAATCCCCACTCCACACAGGCAACCACTGCTGTGACTTTCTTTTCCACCATAGATTATTTGCCTATTCTAGGATAGCACATAAACAAAATCAGGCAGTATGTACTATTCTGTAATTCATTATGTTGCTTTATTAGTCACGCTTTTTTATTAATGAATATATGCAGTCCATTTCATGATTATACCACAAGTTTTCTATTCTTGTGTCAAAAGACATTTCCACTATTTCTAGTTTGGGGCTTTTATGAATAAAATTATAATAAATGCCCATATACCCTTGTTTCTCTTGAGTAAATATCTAGAAGTGCTGGGTCACAGGATAGGTTTATATTTAGCTTTACAGAAATTTGTCACACCCCTTTCCAAAATGGTTGTACTACTTCATGCTCCTACAATGTATGAGAGTTCCAAATGCTCAAAAATGTCACCAAATTTAATGCTTTCAGACTTATAAATTTTAGCCATTGTGGTAAACAGGTAGCAGTATCTCATAATCTGAATTTCCATATTTCCCCTCTGACTAATGACACTGATCATTTTGTTCATGCGACTATTGGCCATTTGTGTATCTCCTATTGTGAAGACTCTGTTCAAATCTTCCTCGTTTTTTAAAAATATTGAGTTGTCGGGGTACCTGGCTGGCTCAGCTGGAAGAGCATGCAACTTGATCTCAGGGTTGTTTGAACCCCACATTGAGTGTAGAAATTACTTAAATTAACTTTAAGATTTATTACTTTTTTTAGAGAAAGCTTGTGTGTGGGAGCCCTGTGGCAGGGTAAGGGTGGCAGGGCCCAGAGGGAGAGGGAGAGACAGTTCAAAGCAGACTCCTCACTCAGCACAGAGCCCAACGTGGGACTCAATCTCACAAGCCTAAGGTCACAATCCAAGCCAGAATCAAGAGTCCCATGCTCAACAGCCTGTGCCACCCAGGCATCCCTAAATAAATAAACTTAAAAAAAAAAAAAGAAAAAAAGAAAGAGGGGGGCCTGGCTGGCACAGTTGGTTAAGTGTCTGACTCTTGATTTCAGCTCAGGTCCTGATCTCAGGGTTGTGGGATCAAGTCCCAAGTTCCATCAGCTCAGCACTGGTCTGGAGTCCACTTAAGATTCGCTCTCGCTCTCCCTCTGCATGCCTCCTACTTGCTCTCTCTCTCAAAAAGAGAAAGAAAAGAAAAATACATATTGTCTTTTTATTCTTGAGTTACATCATGGCTATAAGTCCCTTTTCACATATATGCTTTATAAATATGTAAATATGTTCTCTATTTTCTATGAGTCTATGAGATAAGCAGTGGTTTTAAATTTTGATGAAATCCAATTTATCATTGTTTCCCTATAAGGTTATTGCTCTCTGTGTCCAAAGAAATCTTTTTCTACCCTCTAAGTCATAAAGACATTCCCCCAAATTTTCTTCTAGAAGCTTTGTAGTTTTAGGCCTTACATTTGGGTCTATAATTCCGTTCAAATTTGCTATGAGGTAGGGGATATCTATCTATATCTCTATCTATGGCCTCTCACTCTCTCTATATATACAACCAGAATTATTCTAGTACCATTATGTTAAAAACACATTTCTTTCTCTATTGGTCTGTTTCAGTATCTGTTGAAAATCAAATGACTATATAAACGTAGGTTTATTTCTGAGCTCTCTATTCTGCTCCACCATTAATCTATCCTTATAATAATGTAACATCTTGATTATTAAAGCTTTGTACTAAGTCTTCAAGTTAGGTAGTATAAGTCCTCCAACTCTATTCTTTTTCAAGATCACTTTGGGTATTCTAAGGTCTTTCAATAGAAATTTTATTTCAATAAAAATTTTAGAATAACTTAGTACATTTCTATAAGAACACATGCTGGTTAAAAAAAACAAAAAAACAAAAAACAACACATGCTGGTTGATGTTGTGCAGAATCTGTAGAACTGATGTCCTAACCATGCTGAGTCTTCTAATTCAAAGCTTCCCATTTACAGTGATATCTCTCTTTCATTTAGATCTTTAATGTCTCTTGGCAATATTTTCTGGCTCAATATAGAGGTCTTTCACATCTTTGGTTAAATTTATTACTAAACATTTTATTCCTAAGCAGTTTTAAAAAGTTTTTTTTTTAGCTTTACAAAACATATTTTATAAAACTTCACTTCCCAAATTGCTTATTGCTGGCACATAAAAATACAACTGAATTTTTGAAAAGTAAACTCTATACCTAATGTGGGGCTTGAACTCATGACCCTGAGATCAAGAGTCACATGCTGGGGCACCTGGATGGCTCAGTGGGTTAAAGCCTCTGCCTTCAGCTCAGGTCATGATCTCAGGGTCCTGGGATCGAGCCCCGCATCGGGCTCTCTGCTCAGCAGGGAGCCTGCTTCCCCCTCTCTGCCTTCCTCTCTGCCTACTCGT
Source organism: Procyon lotor (assembly GCA_028646535.1). Taxonomy (NCBI): domain Eukaryota; kingdom Metazoa; phylum Chordata; class Mammalia; order Carnivora; family Procyonidae; genus Procyon; species Procyon lotor. The sequence goes on from CM053606.1 coordinate 30,290,740, forward strand.
GATCTCTCTCCTCTCTGTCAAGTAAATAAATAAAATCTTTAAAAAAAAAAAAAAGAGTCACATGCTATACCAAATAAGCCAGCTAGACGCTTCCAGTTAATTTCAACATAGGTGATCTTTACTCTTTACTGTAATGTTGTAAGGTAGACATTACTATCTAGGTAACAACGCAGAGAAAATTAGTTCTTTTTGTTTTTAAAAGATTTTATTTATTATTTGACAGAGAGAGAGAAAGAGAGAGAGAGAGAGAGCGAGAGACAGCGAGAGAGGGAACACAAGCAGAGGGAATGGTAGCAGGAGAAGCAGGCTTCTTGCTGAGCAGGGAGCCCAATGTGGTGCTTGATACCAGGACCCTGGGATCCTGACCTGAGCTGAAGGCAGATGCTTGACAGCTGAGCCACCCAGGTGCCCCCTGAGAAAATTAGGCTTATTTAACTTATCCAAGGTAACTATAAGACTGTTTATTACATCAAACTAATACCATTTTAAATAAAAAAATAACTTTCTAACTATACATTGTACAGTATAGAAAAAATATATAGAAAATTCAATGTAAACAATTTGTCCCCAAAATACCTTGAAATTATCATTTTTTGGTTAACTATTCTTTCTTAACATACCCCTTTCTTCTTCAATTACTTCCTAGCCTTCTTACTGCTATTTCCACAGGTTCTAGCCCCCTCTCTGAATATATCACTCTCCTTGGATAATTCTCATCCATCCACCAACCTGAACTATCATCTTTATTTCCATATGCACATCTCTAGAACTTACTCATCTTTTTGATACAAAGAATTCGTTATCTTCTCCTTCCAATTATGCTCCTGTTTTTCCTTTTAAAATTAATTATTCATCAATTTGCTTTAAATCGAAATTGAAATTTTTGACTCTTCTCTAGTTACCTCAGTTCCAATTCTATAGATTTGTCCTCCAAACCACAATCTTTTACAATCTAAATGTTTGCAAACAGAAAAATGGAGAAATAAACCCAGTATAGCCACCTAAGAGAATATTATATAATAGTGAAAAAGATTTAAAGCAAGGTTTCTCAATCATGGTAACACTGCCATTTGGGGCTAGGCAATTCTTTGTTACGGGGCTGTCCTGTGCATTGCACAATGTTTAGCAACAGCCCTGATCTCTACATACTAGATGTCAATAGCACTATCTCCAGTTGTGACAACCAAAATTTCTCTAGATATTGCCAAATGTGCCTTTGGGGGAAGCAAATTTGCTCCTGGTTGAGAACCACCAGTCTAGACCTATACGTATCAAATACAGATAAATCTCAAAACAATTTTAAGCAAATAAAAGAGAACTACAATATTATCCATATAAACATCAAAATGAAGGAAAATTATATTAGTGTAGTTTGTTTATGGATACATACATCTAATAAAAGTTTACCAAAAACATGATAAAGCACTGAAGTCAAGATGGTGATTACTTCGGGGGGGGGGAAGATAGTAGGATTAGGGAAGCTTTAATTTGGTGATGTGCATACTTGACCATTTTTTTCCTTTTATGTACATTTACTCCTATACATACTTTTCTCCTTTTATGTACATACCTTTGTGTACACTTAAGGTGTATACATAGGTATTTTAAAACATAAATGCGGTATTAATTTGTCCTTATTGACCTGGTTCAGGTTTGACTGACAGCAAACCCACTTAAATCACTCACCAGGCATAGATAGCACTACTTTCACATTTTTTCTTTCTGTTGTCGGTTTATTTCCTACTGGGAATGCCACAGAATTGATAATGGGCCTTCTTATCAAATTCTGCCACTCAGTAGTATAAAACCTATTCAAAATGCACTCTTGAAAAAAAAAAGCAACTTCCACTTTACCCCACACTACTTCTTGTTTGCTACAATCTCTTTTTTACCAAAGCATGCTAAGAAACCAATAATAAAGAGACCCAAATAAACTCTATGCTCAGCTGGCTCTGGCCACAATATAAAATATATACTTTTAGATAAACATTCATATCATATATAAATTATCATTACAGTGGGTTAATTGACTTAGGTGGAATGAAATACAAAAAGAAACTCCTAGGAATACAATTAAACTTTTTTGTTGTTGCTGGCTTGATGGAGGATTTTAACCAAGTTCCCAAAGCATTAAAATCAACAGAGATTTTGTTAACTATTCCCACTGGTCTTTCTTAAATGTGCTAAGTTTACTGAATATAATTTAGTGTCATAGTAAGTTCTGGACCACTGAATATTCAGAACATTCTGGACAATATTCATTATGTCAGGGCAATATGAACATTTCCACAAATAGAGTTTTGAAGGATAGGTGCCTAGACGTTAGGAATTCACATTAAAAAAATAACATTTAAAGGATCCCAGAACATTTGCTAGATTTAGGAGGAGAGGAGCTGATGCCTAAATTTGACTCTTATTCAGTTGGGTTCATTGCAGAAGTGATTGGCTAATTTAATGTGCCACTTTAAACAATAACTAGAGATGCACTGGTAGCCACTAGCTAGATGTAGTTTTTGAGCACTCAATGGGTAATTTATACTGAGATTATGCTATAAATAAGTATAGAATATACAAAGGATATTGAAGATCTAGTACCGAAAATAATGCAAATTATCTCAGTAATTTAAAGATATCAATTACATATTAAGATGATAATAACTTGGATATGTTTTGTTAACTAAAATATAGAAAACTTTTTTTAAAGTGCACTAAAAACTTACTTTGAGAAGCCAAAAATCATATGATTCAATACACAATGGCAAAGTTTTACTGTATATATATAGGCAATAGCTTAAACACTCCTAATTGCATATTTATGACATCACAACTATTTTATATAAGAGGAAAAAAATCAAGAGAAAAAACTCTTATGGTAGTTAAAGACAAGTCAACATGCAAGACCACATTTTTACATAACTTAAATATTGAATTTTGAATGCTGAACCTTACAAAACTTAAGAATTTTTTTAAAGTTTCAAAGGCATAAAGATGAAAAACATGAAGATTTGCTAAATGTTACATAAGAATTTTGGTCATTACCTTCATACTAATCAACTTTTCCCCTCTAAAAGCAATAAAAACCTAAACTTAGGGACTTAGTTTTTAGTATTTCTTTAACTTTCTCATTTTAACAGGATCTTCTATTTATGGCATTATTTGTTAGGTTTTAACCACACATTTAAACCTTCATACTTACAAAGTCTTCCTCTTCAAATTGTAACTTTTCCACCTTGTCTTCCTTCTTTTCTTCCCTAATCTCTGTAGGTGGCTTTTCTTGAAAGGCACAGCCTTTCCGGGAGTGGAAGCTGCCATTCCAGTGGCGATGGTTCCCCGTGCCACCCCCACTACGCTGGCTCATGCCATCATGACCTCGGGAAGAGCCATGCCAACCAGATAGGTTCCCTGTGATTCCAGCATATGCTCCCTTAGAGACACCAGAGTCCACAGAGTCATGGCGAAACAGGGAGGGCTGGTGCCAGGAATCTAGAAAAGTAAGGACAAGTAACACATTAGATTTTTGCTTCCTGATTTGATTTACAGTATTTCCAAAAGCCCTTCAGGGGACTTTTAATAATAAATAAATAATTAATTAAAAATATTTTATTTATTTATTTGACAGACTGAGAGAGATTACAAGTAGGCAGAGAGGCAGGCAGAGAGAGGGAAGCAGGCTCCCCGCTGAGCAGGGAGCCCAATGAGGGGCTCGATCCCAGGACCCTGAGATCATGACCTGAGCCAAAGGCAGAGGCCTTAACCCACTGAGCCACCCAGGCACCCCTTTAATGTAATTTCTATATGAGATCTTCAATTGAATAAATGACACAGAGAACACAAGAATGTTAGAAAGCCAACGTAACTGACTGAATAACGACAACTGAAGCTCTAATTTAAAACATGTTTTAAAAAACAGCATATCAAGATCATGGACATGTACCTTTTATGTGGGCTTGTCCTAAATGAGTAGCTTAAATATAGTCATGGAAGTTGGGCATGGCTCACCTCCTGCAGTTCGTAGAGGTCCATTGTTAAAAAAGCCATCAGAGGAATTATGTCGACGACGGCTTACTCCAAATCTGCGGTCTCCTCGGGGTAGGTGCTCTCCGTGTTTTTCGAAGGTGGCTGTAGGTGACTAAGATGATCAAGTATAGAGAGGCAAACAGATTAAGAAGATATCAATCTCTTCAATTATTTGCATCAGAGAAGGTAAAAAAAAAAAAAGCCCTGTCAATATCCACTAAAATAAACTGTCAAACTTTATACTTAAAGATATTAAGTTAACCTTGTAAGAGGAAAGGAAAGCAAGATGCTTGGTTAAAAAAAATTCTAAACAGCTTTATTATTTCTGTAAATTATCCTGCAATTGGGGAGAGAGAAACGGTTTAAATACTACGACACCTTGCCATTAACAACTACATGGTTTCTATAGTTTTATAAAACACTTATTTCTAAACATTACTTAATATGCATAACAGTATTATAATTTGGCATCAGCTTCATTTTACTTATTTACATATGAGGAAGGAGGTCAGGGAGAATAAATCTTTAAGGTTATACAATGAAAAGGAAGCAGTTTGAGAAACATGGTTATAGATGAACTTTCATTTCCCTCCCTAGTCCAAGTAATTTTATTCTAGAACATTCTTTTTACTAAATTTTTAAGTTTTATTTTTTAGAGCATTCTTTAGTTTCAAAAGAGAGACCAAAGTCTAAAAAGCTATGAAAAACATAGATGTATCTGACAAAGGTGCAGAGGAAAACTACAGGTTGAAGCAGAGCCATCTTTACAACTATTTTCTTAGTTTTATAGTTTTTAGCTCTTTAATTTAGGTTATGATCCACTTCAGGTTTATTTGTGTATGATATGAAGTAAAGGTTGAAGTCAAGGTTCTATCCAGTTCTAGAACCATTTGCTAAAGAGACTATCACTTCCACATTAAATTACCTCAGCACTCTAGTCAAAAATCACCTGACTTTATGTATAGGACTATTTTTGAATTCTCTATTTTATTTCATTGCTTTCTGTCTATCCTTATCCCAACACTGCACAACTTTGCTTACTGAAACTTTACTGGAAATAGTGAAATCTCATTTCCCAATTCTTTTTACTCTACTTCACTGTGCTAGATTATTCTTCGTAAATAATAAGATCTACACACTATTAAATACTTTCCTGGGTCCCACACCTAATCCCTCAGGCCCACCATCCCCAAGCTTTGGGTCAGATTATGTCAATTATTCAATCTTGGGAATTTTTTTATTTTTTTATTTTTTAAAGATTTTATTTATTTGACAGAGAGAAACACAGTGAGAGAGGGAACACAAGCAGAGGGATTGGTAGCGGGAGAAGCAGGCCTCCTGCGGAGCAGGGAGCCCGATGCGGGGCTCGATCCCTGGACCCTGGGATCATGACCCGAGCCGAAGGCAGACGCTTAACGACTGAGCCACCCAGGCGCCCCTTTTTCTTTTCTTTTCTTTTTTTTTTAAAAGATTTTATTTATTTGTCAATCTTGGGAATTTCAAAAGGGCAACTCAAAATGAAGTTTAGAACAAAAGGTTGTGGGTATAGATAGATCAGGAACATCTGCCCCAAAATTCACATTTAAAAATAGGGAAAGGGCCTGGGTGTTCACTCAGTTGGGAGTCTGACTCCTGATTTTGGCTTGGGTGGTGATCTCAGGGTCATGAGATAGAGCCCTGTGCTTGAGATTCTCTCTTTCCCTCTCCCTTTGCCCCAACCCTCACTCTCAAATGCGGGCTCTCTCTCTCTCTCTCTCTCTGAAAGAAATTCTTAAAAACGAAACACAACAAAACAAACAAAAAAACAGGGAGGGGGCCTGGGTGGCTTAGTTGGTTAAGTGTCTAATTCTTGATTTCAGCTTGGGTCATGAACTCAAGGTTCTGGGACTGAGCCCAGTATCTGGCTCCACGATCAGTGCGGGGTCTGCTTGGGATTCTCTCTCTCCCTTTTCCCTCTGCCCCTCCCCCACTTGTGTTCTCTTTCTAAAATAAATAAAATTAAAAAAAAAAAATAGGGAAGATAGGCCTTTTTTTGAGATTACATAGCAACGGTGTCCCTCTATTAGTTGGCAAAATAGGAAGCATTTTCAAGTTTATTAGCTCCCCAAAGGTTTCCTTTAGCAATCACTGAGGCTGTTTTTTTTTTTTTGAGATTTTATTTATTTATTTATTTATTTATTTATTTATTTATTTATTTATTTGAGAGAGAGAGCAGAGAACAAAACAGGGGGAGAAGCAGAGGGAGAAGGAGAAGCAGGTTCCTTGCTGAGCAGGGAAGCAGACATGGGGCTTGATCCCAGGACCCTGGGATCATGACCCAAGCCAAAGGCAGATACTTAACCAACTGAGCCACCCAGGTGCCCCGATAATTGAGGTCATTCTTCTGTGTACTGTGACTACAACTAATTCACTCTGGGCTACTTCACTCTACGTGAACTGGTTGTTTTCACTTGTCTTTATTCCTAATGTAACATATAGTTTTTCTTGAAATAATTAAGTAGATTATCACCCCTAAAACAGAATTTCTAGGATTTAATCTGAGATTCATGTAAGTCAATGTCTCTCCCTTTTCATTCTCCTCAGCTACTACTACAGACAAATGTGCATTCACCCCAAAAGTTCCATTTCCCCGAGAAATCATCTCATGTTTACCTCTGTCCCTCTATACCTAAATAATAGGTCAGCAGATATGTTTTGGTTCCAAAGTATAGTGTGGTTAATCCAGGAAACCTTTTTTTTTAAAAGATATATATATATATATTTTAAAGATTTCATTTATTTATTTGACACAGAGAGAAAGATCATAAGCAGTCAGAGAGGCAGGTGGAGAGAGAGAGGGAAGCAGGCTCCCTGCTGACCAGAGAGCCCGATGTGGGCCTTAATCCCAGGACCCTGAGATCATGACTTGAGCCGAAGGTAGAGGCTTTAACCCACTGAGCCACTCAGGCATCCGAAACTTTTTTAAATAAAGATTTACTTATTTATTTGAGAGAAGGAGAGAACAAGCATGAGTAGGGTAGGGTAGGGGAGGAAGAGACAGAGAGAGAAGCAAATTCCCCACTGAGCAGGGAGTCCTACAGAGGTCTCAATCCCAGGACCCTGAGATCATGACCTGAGCTGAAGGCAGACACTTAACCAACTAAGCCACCTAAGCGGTCCTAATCCAGAAAGTAAGTGCCACACAAGAAAAGCTTAGCATATAATGAAATAAGGGGATGGGGAGATACCTGGCAATGGCAAGGCCCACAAAAAAACTGCCTAATTATTTACATCCTATTAAAAGAAATAAATAAGTCTATGAAAACATACTTTAAACCCCCAGGCAAGGTTGAATACACAAAAACACCAAAACTGTAGAACAGAGGCCATCAATAAATTGGGCATAAAAAGAACTGGTATTTGGAAGGTTACCATAGGAATGAAAAATAGTACCTTAGCTGACTGTGGTGTTGAGAAATTTAGCCAAGCAGGAACAAAGTCATGCTGCGCCATTTAGGTCCAGTGTCTCTTTTCAACAAGGTGAGGCATCCAACCTCATGGCCAGGATCTGATAATGAGGAAACTCAAATCACTTATACTTGCAAGTACCTGATACCAATGTACAAAAGTGTCTGTGATTACTCTAAGATCCCCTCTCTACAGAAAAACTTGCTGTCTCTGAGCCTCTCTAAGACTACTTATCTGGCTCTATAACCTCAAAGAAGTTCTAAACAAAAGCAACAGTCCATGAATAATGACTATGAAAAACACATAAACAGAAAAATATGACACAGACCTGGAAGGATATATGAAAACTAATGAATTATTGAGTTTTAACAGAAGAACCTTAAGCATAAACACCTACTTAAACTACTGATACTTATGAAAAGAGATTAATATGCTTCTGTACTCTGGTAATTTGTGGCAAAAGCAGAAAAGATCTTCTTAGAGAAGATACACTCTCTCAAGTTATTCTATTAATTCCCTCAAATAGCCACCAGCATCAGCTTTCCCAGGAGATCCACTAGTGTCGCCCCACCCCACTAAAGTTCTCCAAAATTAAATACACAAGAAAACAGTAGCTATTTCCCAAGATACATATAGTCTTCTTCTGAAGTTAGCCATAGGAGAATATTTACCCCAGAGTGTAACCTCTGTGGTCCTGTTTCCTGAACTCCTTGAGTCTGCCAGCTGGATTTCCTACGAGGTTCTCTTGTTAAAAGGGTGCTTAAATAGGCTGGCCAGCAGCACGCCTTGTGATAAAGCACAAGGAAGCCAGGCTCTGTATGTATCACTCTTTCAAGTCCCCTCAATTGCTCATCTTAAACTATCTAGTTCCTGACACGTTTCCAAAAAGGGGAAGGGGAAAGGGGAAGGGGAAGGGGAACATAAAAAGTATTTGTTACATTTAAAAAATGGGGGGAAGGGGAAAGAGCTATGTCTATGTTCACCTCATTCAACTTCCTTGAGTGACGGCACTATGATGTTGCTTAAATAGATAATACATGGACATTTGCACATTTAGTGCAAACACTGTTCATAACAAGGTCATAACTAGAAAGAGGTGAACTCATGTGTGGGCAAATGATGCCATCAAAGCAACAGATCAAAAATATAACATTAAAGAGCAATAAAAGATCTTCTTAGCAGTCAATTCCAGTGGCAAAACATCCACAAAACAAAGCCCTTAATTTACAAATCTCATTATTCCTACAGAGCTGCTAAAAAGTGTGCGGATATGTATTTATATCTGTTTTATTCTTCAAAATCTAAGGACATAAGAAATCTTGTTTGTTTTTAATCAGACAGGAACTTAATATGTTTTCCTCCAAAGAATAGCAGCTTTCAAGGCAAATTTCTTGGGTTATTTTATAAAGCTCCCAAATGTATCTTGTATTTCTTTGGTCTTCACTATTTAAATTCACAGCAAAATTAAAACAAGTAGAAATAAAGAAGTTAAGGAGTAGTCAAGGAGTAAAACAGTTCCAAAGTGAGGTTTTCTTCTCTTCAGTTTTCTCTATTTCACTTGTGCTGCCTCTTCCTGAAGACTGAATTGAGCTGGAAGGTGTTTGAGGAGTCTTCTGCGTTAGTAGTCACTTATTATTTTGGATCCATTTCCATCATTATTCAGTCATTTAAAAGGCCACAGGCATCTATCACTACAAATAAAAAAGCAAAATAGCACAATATCACAAGAGGCAAAATCACTGTTACACAGAATTGCTAAAATGAGATACAAATTATCAGTCAATAATAGGTATTACTAATCAAAATTTTAAGTCTAACTTAGACATCAATTTAATGTGTCACCATCTAGAACAACATAATTGGCTACAATTTTTTAAGGATTTTTAATGGATTTTACACAAGTCATTTGAACAGTTTGTTTTATATAACCTCATCTGTAATTAGCTATCAAAGGTAATTCAGAAATGCAAATTGAATGTGTTAGATTTACATTTTCTCTCATACATGTGCAAAACTTGCTCTAAGTAATCACAAAGCCATACAACTTATTACTATAGTCATCAACTTATACCACCACAGTTAGGTCTTTTTTTTTTTTTTTAATTAATTTATTTTGACAGAGAGTGTGAGGACACAAGTAGGGGGAGCAGCAGGCAGAGGGAGAGAGAGAAGGCGGCTCCCCGCTGAGCAAGAAGCCCAATGCAGTACCTGATCCCTGGGATCATGACCTGGACCAAAGGCGGCGCTTAGTCTGAGCCACCCAGGCACCCCACAGCTAGATCTTTAAAAACAAGTCATTTGTCATAGCATGCCTTCCTCTTCAGACATCTAGTTATCAATTGAGAGACTTAAGCTCTTAGGCTGTGACTTAAGATACACTGTAAGAGATGACATATTTCTTTGGCAAATTCCCAACATTCTTCCAGGGAATACAAAGTTTTTTGATATAAGAGGAGGCTTGCATCTGTAGGCAATCCTGTTCTACACTGCTAAAGTCTAGTTTGGAGGATATTTCTCAAGTTCACAAGAATAAGAAATACCAAATTTGGGGCAGTAAATACCTCTGTGGGGAAATGAAAGAATCAAAAAGAAGTACTGGATGGCTTCAACTGCATCTGTAATGTCTTCTTTCTTTCTTTTTGTTTTTAGATTTTATTTGTCAGAGACAGAGTGAGCATGCACGCACAACAAGGGGGAGCAGCAGAGGGAGAGGGAGAAGCAGGCTCCCACTGAGCAAAGAGCCCAATGCGGGACTCGATCCCATGACCTTGGGATCATGACCTGAGTGAAGGCAGATGTTTAACCAACTGAGCCACCCAGGAATCCCTGTAATGCATTACCTCTTTAAGGCGAGTGATAGATACATGGCTATTCACTTGTTGTCACTTCAACAACAATTCACTTGTTGTTCACTTCTTTAAACATTTACCAGTTTATTAAAGAACATGATAAAGGATATTGATCAACAGATTTAAGAGATACATCGGGTGAAGTGAGAAAAGTGTGCACAGCTTCTGAGCTCTCTCCAGGAGCACCACTCCCCTCAACCCCCACACGTTCACCATTCTCTACACTTTTTATATACTTATAACACTTAAGAGTAGTAACAGAACAAGCATATAAAAAGTTAAGTAAAAGATTTGCAATTTATAAGGTGGAGATATATATATATATATATATATATACACACATACACACATAGATACCTATCAACCACCCAGAGTACATATATTCCTTCAGCACATTATAGAAGTCGTAAAAGCTGACTCTATACTTAGCTAAAAGTCTCAGTTCCAAAGAATAAAATAGTCTATGTTCTCTAACCATACTGTATTAAACTTAGAATAATGACTTTTCTCTTGCAGTTCCCACTCCCCTTCTCCTTCCCAAAGAGATCCTGTCCAAAGCCATTAGGTGGGGCTAATTAAGATTAATATCTATGGGCAGCAGAGAAACAGAGCATGGTGCTGGGGTCTAATCACGATGTGAACTGTGTCCATACAGGATGAAGGATAAGGAAATGTGTGTATGGCAGCAGATCAGTGCAGGATGTCAGAACCCATTAGGAAACGTAAGGCAAGTGTCCTTGTAGGAGGGCAGCCCAATTCAGAGGGCAGGAGCCAGAGCAGAATGAAGAAGACTCCTTGGGGTGCTTGGGTGGCTCAGTGGGTTAAAGCCTCTGCCTTCAGCTCAGGTCATGATCTCAGGGTCCTGGGATCGAGCCCCGCATCAGGCTCTCTGCTCAGCAGGAAGCTGGTCCCCTCCCTCCCCCGCCAAATAAATAAATAAATAAAAATCTTTTAAAAAAAGGAAGAAGAAGAAGAAGACGACGACGACGACGACGACGACGACTCCTGGCAGAGAAACAAGGCCGGGCAAGAAGTTGAGGGCTTCCACGCAGCAAGGTTCTTTATACAGGTATTGCAACCTGGATGTAGTAAGGAAGGAATTCATGTAGGGAAGAAGAGGTAATTTACATAGAAGAGTTTAGTTACATACTGGGGATTGATCAAAACTTACTGTGGGAGAATGGATGCTCTGATAAAGAAACTTTCAACACACTTAAGCAGAATTACAAAAAACTACTACAGATAAATCTGCAATATAATAGGTGGAACAGTACTTAATGGAAAATAAGCTTTGAGACCACTTTAAAAAAAATAAAAGACTGAAAGGGGCGGCAAGGTGGCTTACTTGGTTAAGCTTTCTTTCTTTCTTTTTTTTTTTTTTTTTAAGATTTTATTTATTTGACAGAGAGAGAGAGATCACAAGTAGGCAGAGAGAGAGGGGAGGGGACACAGGCTCCTTGCTGAGCAGAGAGCCCGATTCGGGGCTCGCTCGATTCCAGGACTCTGAGATCATGAGATCATGACCTGAGCCGAAGATAGAGGCTTTAACCCACTAAGCCACCAAGGTGCCCTAAGCTTTCTACTATTGATTTTGGCTCAGGTCATCTCTCTCCCTCAAAAAACAAAAACCAAAAGAAAAACCAAAACCCAAACCGAACAAACCACCACCCCCAAAACCCAAAAAGCCAGAAAGAAGAAAAAAAAAGCCAGAAAAAAAGGGAGATAATCTTAAAAATTTATAACTAATTAAAAGATTAATAAGAAACAAACTGGTGGGCGCCTGGGTGGCTCAGTCGTTAAGCGTCTGCCTTCGGCTCAGATCCCAGGGACCTGGGATTGAGCCCCCGCATCAGGCTCTCTGCTCTGCAGGAAGCCTGCTTCTCCCGCTACCATTCCCTCTGCTTGTGTTCCCTCTCTCACTAGGTTTCTTTCTGTCAAATAAATAAAATCTTTAAAAAAAAAAAAAAAAGATAAAAGAAACAAACTGGTAAAACTGCTTGGGGGAAAAGACATAAAAAAGACATCATGAAAGAAAGGACATAAACATAACTAAGAAATATTATGAGCAAAACAATATCATGAGCAATTTATATGCTAATAAATGTGAAAATCTTAAACTAGATAATTTCTATTACTTGGCAAATCTGGCACAATAGAAAACTTGAATAGACCTGTAGTATATATTATATAGCAAAGACACTTAAATGTGAATCAGAAAACCCTTTTTCTATTTTTTTAAGATTATATTTATTTATTTGACAGAGAGAGAGAGATCACAAGTAGACAGGGAGGCAGACAGAGAGAGAGAGAGGAAGAAGCAGGCTCCCTGCTGAGCAGAGAGCCTGATGCGGGGCTCGATCCCAGGACTCTGTGATCCTGACATGAGCCAAAGGCAGAGGCTTTAACCCACTGAGCCACCCAGGCACCCAGAAAACCCCTTTTCAAAAAGGTCCCAGGTGAAGAAGAGAAGCTGAATCTCTGCCTATAATTTGCTCTTGGTTAGCAAAGAGGTGCCTTGTTAGTGAACTGGGATGGGGTGGTTAGCACTTTGGCCCAGACTTAAAGTTTGGACAAGCCTGCACAAAAAGAACAGCTAATTCAAGTATGATCCCTTGAAACTGGTTTCGTGGCCCTGTCTAGAGATTTTTAAAATCAGGACTGATTGCAAGACACACTATAGGAAAGATCAGCTTTTAATATAAACAAAGTAAAAGAAGCCAATTCACAAGATATTTAAGAAGAAAAATAAACAGGAGCGCCTGGGTGGCTCAGTTGTTAGGCGTCTGCCTTCGGCTCAGGTCATGACCCAGAGTCATGGGATCGAGGCCCGCATCGGGCTCCCTGCTTGGCGGGAAGCCTGCTTCTCCCGCTACCGTTCCCTCTCTGGCTGTGTTTCTGTCAAATAAATAAAATCTTTAAAAAAAAAAAAAGAAGAAGAAGAAAAATAAGCAGAACTTCCTAACTGATGGGGTATGGAGGTGGGTGCAAAGGAGAAATATAGGCTCATTTCTAGCTTGTGCGACTACATAGATGACCATTGTACCAATCACTAATATAGGGAGTAAAAGCTGACTGGTTGCTGTTCCTTCAGTGTAACTCCAAGAGTTGTTTTTTTGGTTTTGTTTTTTAAGATTTTATTTTTAAGTGTCTTTATACCCCATATGTGGCTCAAACCCACAACACTGAGACCAAGAATCACATGTTCCACCAACCAAGCCAGCCAGGAACCCCCAGAATTTTTTTTAATGTATGTCTATGCCTATAACTCCCAGTAATAAATGTATGATAACAGTATCCATGTAATAGGCTTTTATGAACAAGATATAACTGCTGCATGATTTTTTTTGTTTTAAGAATCTTGGTTTAGGGGGCATCTGGGTGGCTCAGGTCATAATCCTGGAGTCTCAGGATCAGAGTCTTGAATTGGGCTCCCGGCTCAGCAGGGAGTCTGCTTCTCCCTCTGACCCTCCTCCCACTCATGCTCCCTATCTCGAATAAATAAATAAATGAAATCATTAAAAAGAAAAGAAAAGAGAAAAGAATCTTGGTTTAGGGGCACCTGGGTGGCTCAGTCAGTTGAGCGTCGGACTCTTGATTCCAGTTCAGGTCATGATCTCCACGTCCTGGAATCACTCTGTGTCAGGCTCCATGCTGAGCACAGAGTCTGCTTGTTCTTCTCTCCTTGCCCCCACTCCTGCCCCACCCCAGCACATTGCTAGCTTCTCTCTCAACAATAAGTGAATAAAATCGTAAAAAAAAATAAAATAAAATTTTTTTTTCGTTTAAACCACAGAGAACATGAAATTCAAGGTTAGGAGGTAAATCACCCATAAGGTTATTAAGCTGTTAGACACAAAGGAAAATACTTCAATTTTGAACATGAACGGTTCCTTTTCAAACCCCTCTAGGCATATTCCAGTCTCCCAACTGACACATATATATCATCTTTTCAGTCAATTCTGAATTCCAAATATCTCTAGCAGAATCCCAGTTGAGGCAATCATTGCAGAGGAAATATTAGTTGGCAATGCTTTGCTACTAGTGTGGAAGTTCTAAAGTTGACATATATCCCATAACTACTTATCCACCATCCTGAATATACACTGACACAGGATGTAAAGTTATGTGTGGTCTACATGCGCATGTACAGAGTATCTAGTGGGGAGGAGACAGATGACAAATGGGAGAGTTTAATAAATGGGAACAAATAAAAGATGAAAGAGGACAAAAAGGAAATTCCTGTTCTGGAAGCAAAAGACTAAAGAGAAATATTACAAAATACCAATAATGGTTTTATTAGGATGGTGGAACTATGGGCATTTTGTTTTATCTTCTCTATTAGTCAGTGTTTCTGTAATGAAATTACTTTGCTCTGAAATTTTTTGGAAAATTTTATTCTTTGGTGATTCTTTTGGAGCTGTGGCTATCTTTCTAGAGTGACGAATTGAAGGGGATTCTGCTAAACTACTGAGAAATATAGAAAGGGAAAAATACATCACTTAAAACTTCCTTAGAAATTTAGGGGGGCCTGGGTGGCTCAGTCCATGATACCAGGGTCCTGGGACTGAGCCCCGCATTGGGCTCCCTGCTTCTCTCTCTCCCACACCCCCCCGTTTGTGTTCCTTCTCTCACTGTGTCTCTCTCTGTCAAATAAAGAAAATCTTAAAAAAAAAAAAAAAAAAAAGAATTTTATTTTTTTAAAGATTTTATTTATTTGACAGAGAGTAACACAGCGAGAAGGAACACAAGCAGAGAGAATGGTAGCGGGAGAAGCAGGCTTCCTGCCAAGCAAGGAGCCCAATGCGGGGCTCGATCCCAGGACTCTGGGATCATGACCTGAGCCGAAGGCAGATGCTTAATGACTGAGCCACCCAGGTGCCCCCAAAAAAAGAATTTTAAAAAACAT
>CM053606.1:30306458-30361208 GCA_028646535.1 Procyon lotor
CAGAAAATGGTCTAGCTGCTGAAAACAACTGGCAGTTCTTCAAAAAGTTAAACAGGAGTTACCATACAAATGAACACTTCCACTCCTTGGTATGTATCCAAGAGAAATGAAAGCATACATCTACACAATAACTTGTAAGTGAATGTTCACAGCAGCTTTATTCCTAATAGCAACAAAGTAGAAAAAAATCAGTATCCAAACCGATGATGAATAGAGAAACAAAATGTGGTATATCCATATAATAGACTATTACCCAGCTATAAAAAGGAATGAAGTATTGATACATGCTACCACATGGATGGACCTTGAAAATATTATGCTAAGTGAAAAAACCAAATACACAAAATAACACGTATTATGATTCCATTTGTATGAAAGATCCAACACACAGAGAGAAAACAGATTAGTGGTTACCAGAGCTTGGCAGAAAGGAAGTGTGACTGCTTAATGCACAAAAGGTTTATGTTCGCGATAATGAAAAAGTTCTGCAACTGGACAGGGATGACAGCTGCAAAACACTGTGAATGTATTTAATGCCACCAAACTATATACTTAAAACGGTTACAATAGGGACGCCTGGGTGGCTCAGTCAGTTAAGCATCTGCCTTCGGCTCAGGTCATGACCTAGTCCTGGGCTCAAGTCCTGCTTCTCCCTCTATCTGCTACACCTCTTGTTTGTATTCTCTCTCTCTCTCTGACAAATAAATAAATAAAATCTTAAATAAAAATTTAGGAGCTCCTGGGTGGCTCAGTGGGTTAAGTCTCTGCCTTCAGCTCAGGTCATGATCTCAGGATCCTGTGATCAAGCCCCGCATCAGGCTCTCTGCTCTTCGGGGAGCCTGCTTCCCCTTCTCTCTCTGCCTACTTGTGATCTCTGTCTCTCTCTCTCTGTCAAATAAACAAATCTTTAAAAAAAAAAAAGGGGGCGCCTGGGTGGCTCAGTGGGTTAAAGCCTCGGCCTTCAGCTCAGGTCATGATCTCAGGGTCCTGGGATCGAGCCCCGCATCGGGCTCTCTGCTCAGCGGGGAGCCTGCTTTCCCCTCTCTCTCTGCCTGCCTCTCTGCCTACCTGTGATCTCTCTCTCTCTCTCTCTCTGTCAAATAAATAAATAAATAAAATTAAAAAAATAAATAAATAAAATACAAAATGTGGCTGGTAAGCACATGGCTCATCTTGTTTGTTTGTTTTTTAAAGATTTTATTTATTTGAAAGAGAGAGAGAGATCACAGGTAGGCAGAGAGGCAGGCAGAGAGAGAGGAGGAAGCAGGCTCCCCGCTGAGCAGAGAGCCCGATGCGGGGCTCGATCCCAAGACCCTGAGATCATGACCTGAGCCGAAGGCAGAGGCTTTAACCTACTGAGCCACCAGGCGCCCCTCACGTGGCTCCTCATCTTAATAAAACTTCAATCTCATGTCTATAGCCATTAGAATACCTAAAAGAACAGGACCCAAAAATCCAATTCCATTAAAGGGAAAATAATTCAAAACATGTACTACTGAGCCATGAAGCTCCAAGGACCTGCCAAATCCACACCTAGCTGAGAAAAAGAAAGCAAAGAAGCCACAAGAGGTTCTTTCTGCAAAAAATTATCAGGCTTATGCCAAATGACCAGTTAAAAGGGGTAAGTGGACTTGAAGAGTTTGAAAGGAACTTCCCTACCTTCCACTACCATGCTCTCTTCTTTAAAATTCATCTGAGCCTGGGTAGTTCAGTGGGTTGAGTGTCTGAAGCTTGGTTTCAGCTAGAATCACGGTCTCAGGGTCATGGGATGTGGCCCCACATCTGGCTCCATGCTTGGCAGGGAGTCTGCTGGAGAACACCCCCACACCCTACCACCATTTGCACGTACTTTCACTTTAAAAATCAAATAAATCTTACAATGGCACTTAATTCACATCTGTTAAAAATAAATAAATAAAAATAAATAAATCTTTAAAAAAACTAAAATAAAACTGATCTGAGAAGGCACTTGTACTCAAGGCATCATGTTGGATCTTTTCCCCCATCTTTCTGGTTCAAAAGTGTCCTTTCCCTTCTCACCCATCTTACTATGATGTACTACCTTAAGTGTATTAAAAAGAAAAATAAAAAGTCTTTTGATTCATGTTGGAGTATTTTATTTTAAAAAAAGATTTTATTTATTTACTTGACAGAGCGAGAGGGAGATCACAAGTAGGCAGAGGGGGGAAAGCAGGCTCCCTGCTGAGCAGAGAGCCCGATGCGGGCTTCAATCCCAGGACCCCGCGATCATGACCCGAGCCCAAGGGAGAGGCTTTAACCCACTGAGCCACCCAGGTGCCCTTTGTTGGGGTATTTTAATTGTCAAGTGTCATGACAGAAATTTCTGTTTAATGATCTCATCCTTTACTGGACCCTTTACTAGTATCGAAGAATGCCTTGCTTCTGAGAGCAAATATGACAAGCACAGAGAATGTGGATAAGGTACAGAGCATTATTTATGCAGTTATGTATTATGTAGTTAACAGACTCAGTGATGCTTTCTGGTAAAGCATGCTGGGAAAATCAATCTATTGTGAAGCACAGCAAGGACTTGTTGAAGTGTGTCTAAAACTATGTCCAAGCAATACCAAGAACACGTCCCAGTTTCACGTTTCACATGGTTCCAAGTTGTTGAGGGTGAAAAGGTCCAAATTTACTCCCAAGAGATCAAGGTTACATATCCAAATAAGAGGAACATATCATAAGGTTTGAAAACATGTTTTTTAAAAAAGAAATATATTAAACATATCTTGGGGGTTTATATCACTTCTTAAAAAATATTTTACTTCTATTTGTCAGAGAGAGTGGGGGGAGTAAACGGGGGGAGCGGCAGGCAGAGGGAGAAGCAGGCTCCCTGCTGAGGAAGGAGCCTGTTGCAGGACTTGATTCCAGGACCCTGAGATCATGACCTGAGCTGAAAGCAGACACCCAACTGACTGAGCCACCCAGGCCTCCCTACATTACATTTTCTTGACTAGGAATTCAGGACGCAAAGAAACATTTCAATTAACTTTTGCTGAAAGATTTCGGATACTATAAATCCATATTCATTTTTAAGTGCAAATCTTCTGTTCACTGTCATACGTCAAGCATTTCAATGCACATTTACTCATTCTTCCCATATACTTATTTGCTTAGTATAAAGTGACTTCGTGAATTCTGTTTCAAGAAGTTCTTAGCAAAATAAATCACACTCTTAAAAACACCTACATCTATACATTACGTAGGACAAGTGGTCCTGAAATGCAATCTAGAATATAATGCCTTAAACTTATGAACAACAAAAACCACTTAATTACAGTGATTTCTCCTCCCACAGATACCGACACCTATTTTAATTCCTTTTTTTTTTTTTTAAAGATTTTATTTATTTATTTGATATAGAGAGAGACACAGTAAGGGAGGGAACACAAGCAGGGGGACTGGGAGAGAGAGCAGGAGCTCTCCCAATGCGGGGCTTGATCCCACAACCCTGGGATCATGACCTGAGCCAAAGGCAGACACTCAACGACTAAGCCACCCAGGTGCCCCCCCCTTTTCTTCCATTTTAATTCTAAAGCATAATTATAAGCACTTCTTCAACCATTAAATGAAATTTCTATTTCTACTTGCACTAGATGCAACAATTCCAAAGTTACCTCTATTACACCACTGAGGTTTGGTGCTAATATAATTTTTTATGTTTTATTTATTTATTTTAGAGAGAGAAAACATGCTTGGGGTGGGGGCAGGGTGCAAAGGAAGAGAGAGAATCCCAAGCAGACTTCACGTTGAGTGGGGAGCCCCATGCAGGGCTTGATCTCACCACCCTGAGATCAAAATCTAGAACTCAACAGTCAGACACTCAACTGACTGAGCCACCAAAGTGCCCTCTTAATATAAATTTTTAAAATAACCTATGAGAAAATCCAAAAATATGCACTATCTACTTTTTAACCAATCTTATGTTTAATTTTAGCTTCATAAAGTTCCTGTAAGTACAAGAGTAATAGATGTAGTCATTGGTAAGTCTTCTTTAGAAAAGGCTTTTGGGTCTATCTCTTAGAAACTGACAAATTTAATGACTGGGTAACAAATCATTAAACAGATCAGGTAGTTTACAATCTATGTACAGATATACTTTGGAGATGTTACAGATTCAGTTCCAGACTACCACAGTAAAGCAAATATCGCTATAGAGCTAGGTAAATGAATTTTTTGGTTTTATAGTGCAGAACAAGTTGTTTACACTATACCGTATTATAAAGTGTACAATAGCATTATGCTTAAAAAGTAATGTACATAAAGCTTTATTAAAAATACTTTGTTGATAAAAAATGCTAACCATTGCCTGATTTTCCAACCAGTCATAATCTTTTTGCTGGTGGAGGGTCCTGCCTTGGATGTTGCTACAGCTTCTATATCAGCATTTACTGCTTCACCTTGCACTTTTCTGTTACAGAGACGGCTTCTTTCCTCCATCCTCATGAATCCACCTCTGCTAGCTTTGAACTTTTCTTCTGCAGCTTCCTCCCCTCTTTCAGCCTTCACAGAATTGAAGAGAGTTAGGGTCTTGCTCTGGATTAGGTTCTGGGATAAGAGAATGTTATGGCTGGTATTAAGGCCACTCAAACTTTCTTCATGTTACCAATAAGGCCATTCTGCTTTCTTGATTGACATTCATGTGTTAACTGGAGTAGCGCTTTTTTAATTTTCTTCAAGAACTTTTCCTTTAAAGTCACAACTTTGCTAACTGTTTGGCTCAAGGGGCCTAGCTTTTGGCCTATCTCAGCTTTCAACATGCCTTCCCCACGCGTTTAATCATTTCTAGCTTTTGATTTAAAGTGAGACACCTGTTGACTCTTCCTTTCACTGGAACACTCGGAGGCCATTGTAGGGTTATTAACTGGCCTAATTTCAATATTGTTGTGTCTCAAGGAATAAGGAGGCCTGAGGAGAGGGAGAGAAACAGGGGAGCAGTCAGAACAAACATTATTAAGTTTGCTGTCTTAGTGGTGCTTCAATACAATTACAGTAGTAACATCAAAGATCATTGATCACAGATCACCATAACAAATACAGTAATAATGAAAAAATGTGGAATAGGGGTGTCTGGGTGGCTCAGTTGGTTAAGCATCTGCCTCAGGCTGAGGTCATGATCCCAGAATCCTGGTATGCTCTTTTCTCATGCATGTACTCACAAGTAAAACCTTAAAAAAAAAAAAAAAAGAAAAAAGAAAAAGGAAAAGCTTGAAATACTGCGAGAATTACCAAAATGTGACAGAGAGGTATGAAGTGAGAAAATGCTGCTGGAAAAAATGGCACCAAAAGACTTGCTCAACACAAGTTGCATATATCTTCAATCCGAAAAAAATGAAGTACCTGCGAAGTGCAATAAAACAAGGTATGATGCCTGTGTTCCACAGAACTACAAAAGGATGTAACCTAGTTCTCAGCTAAGAGATCACTGAAAATAACATGATGACAGATTGTGAAATGATTCTTGGTAAATAACTGAAATAATTCAAAGAAGAGAGTGGCGCTGATATAACAAACCACATACAGCATTCTTAGAAATCACATTCAGGGCACCTAGGTGGCTCAGTTGGTTAAGTGGCCAAGCTGCCAACTCTTGATTTTGGCTTGGGGTGCCTGGGTGGCTCAGTAAGTTGAGAGCAACTGATTCTTGGTTTCAGCTTGGGTGGTGATGTCAGGATGGTGGGGATTAGTCCTGTGTAGGAATTGTATTGAGTGTGGAGCCTCTGCTTGGGATTCTCTCTCTCCCTCTTCCTCTGCCCTTTCCCTACACACTGTGCATGCATGCACCCTCTCTCAAAAAAATTCTCTCTCCTTTTGCCCCTTCCCCTGCTCATGCTTTCTCTCAGATAAATAAAATCTTAAAAAAAAAAAAGAAAAGAAAAAAAAAAAAAGAAAAATCTCCCCTCCACCCCCTGAGAGCGAGCACCTATGGGGGTGCGGTGGGGGGAAGGGGCAGAGAGAGAATCTTAAGCAGATTCCACACCCAGCATGGAGCCTAATGTGGGGCTTACTTTCACGACCTGAGCTGAAACCAAGAGTCAGATGCTCGGGGCGCCTGGGATGGAGCCCCGCATCGGGCTCCTTGCTTGGCAGGAAGCCTGCTTCTCCCGCTACCATTCCCTCTGCTTGTGTTCCCTCTCTTGCTGTGTTTCTCTCTGTCAAATAAATAAAATCTTAAAAAAAAAAAAAATTCTCTCCTTGAACATTCCTTAAACTGCAGAGCCTATGCCTATACTTCTGTATATCTTCATATATTCGCTGGCTTTAAGTCCTTTCTAAATCTCAGGATTTGAGGGGCACAAGGCTGGCTCAGTCAGTGGAGCAGGCGGCTCTTGATCTCAGGGTCATGAGTTTAAGCCCCACACTGGGTATGGAGATTGCTTAAACAAACAAATCCCAGGATTTGAAAACAAAACTTAGGTCAAATGTCTACCACTTTCACTTCCTCTGAAGGACTAAGTAACCCTACAGTAGTCTGTAACTCACTTCCTAACTGCATTTTCTTCCTTAAGTCCTCAATAAGGAGAATACCAGCGTTACTGGTGCATTGCTTAGTTCATTTTTAATCCATCCTCATGTTTATACTTCACAGCACAGGAAAGAGCCCAAAGTCATTTTCTTAGTATTTTTGTATTTTAGTTTTAGAGGAGACAAATTTTTACTTAAGAATTTCTGAAGGACATGAAATTTGAGCATGTCTTTCAATGAACTAAAAACGGATACAGGACACCTTTAAGATTTTTTTCCACTGAGTGCATTTCACATGTCACAGTTGCACGTGGCTAGTGACTACTCTATGGTGCACTGTAGCATAGACTTTGCAGAATCCTCTCTGGATCAAATCAGACTAGTAGAAAGCCAGGCGCTGATGGCTAGGAAGCTTTGAGAAAAATGTGTGGTTGTCTCTAGAAGAAAATACTTAATTCCATGGTAACTACTACTGTTAAGTGAAGTCTGCTATTTTATTATTAGGGTCCAATACATAACAACAAAAAAAATCTATTTCTAGTTAAACTCAACGACAACAGTTATTTCTGTCAAAACCATAATTGGACATTTAACATATTACCCTGCCCATAACAGATATGCATGGGATATGCAAGTCCTCTGAAATAATATAAAGAATGATGTAGGGGCACCTGAGTGGCTCAGTGGGTTAAAGCCTCTGCCTTCGTCTCAGGTCGTGATCTCGGGGTCCTGGGATCGAGCCCCACATCGGGCTCTCTGCCCTGCTTCCCCCCACCCCCCGCCTGCCTCTCTGCCTACTTGTGATCTCTCTGTCAAATAAATAAATAAAATCTTAAAAAAAAAAAAAAAAAAAAGAATGATGTAAAACATTACCTTCAATCAATCACATTCATACTTTTAAAACCTGAGTCAAATCACGACATACTATTTCACACCTACCAAACTGGCAAAAACAAATTCTGAAACTATCAAGTGTTGATAAAAATGTAAAGGGAACAAGGAATTCTTATATATATTGCTGATGGGAGTGTAAACCCATACAACCACTTTGGAAAACAGTTTAGCAAATATAAAATTGAAGTTGTGCAACCTCTATGACCTACCACTTTTTAAAAAAAGATTTATTTACTTTGGGGGGGGCAGGTAGAGGGAGACAGAGAATCTCCAACAGACTCCCTGATAAGCATGGAGCCTAATGTGTGGCTGGATCCCATGACCCTGAGATCATGACCCAAGCCAAAACCAAGAATCGGAGGCCCAACAAATTGAGCCACCCAGGCACCCTGACCCACTAATTTTAATCACACATGAACACAACACAAAAGATACAAAAATGTTCACTATAGCACAGTATACAGTAGACAAAAAACTCAATCACCTAAATGTCCACCAATAGGATGAGTAAATTGTGGTATGTTTGTACAATACTGCATAGCAGAAAATGATTAGATACAAATAATTAATAAATTGATGAATCTCACAAAATTAAGAAAGTTGTAAAAACTGGCAGCTCTCTGCCCATGGGTCCTGTCCTCATGCTTTAATAAAAACACCTTTTTGCACCCAAAAAAGTTGAAAGAATTAAAACCTATCTGCTACTATACAAAATTTTAACAATATTACATATTATTTTGGGATATACTCATATAAAGCAAAATTATTTTATAAGACAGAATTGGGGCGCCTGGATGGCTCAGTGGGTTAAAGCCTCTGCTTTAGGCTCAGGTTATGATCTTGGGGTCCTAGGATCAAGCCCCGTATCGGGCTCTCTGCTCGGCGGGGAGCCTGTTTCCCCCCCTCTCTCTGCCTGCTTCTCTGCCTACTTGTGATCTCTCTCTCTCTAATAAATAAATAAATAAATAAATAAATAAAATCTTAAAAAAAAAAAAAAAAAAAAAAGACAGAGAATTATCAACACCAAATTCAGAACGAAAGACAAGGCTATGCAATCAAAGAGGAATATACAAGGCTTCAATTTTGCATACAGGCATAAGGACAGACATTAGAGATCAATGGAGAAGAGTCCAGAAATAAACCTAATAATTATGGCCAACTGATTTCATTTTCTTTTTTTAAGATTTTATTTATTTGAGAAAGAGAGAGAATGGGGGGGGGGAGAGGGAGAAGGAGAAGCAGACTGCCCACTGAGCAGGGAGCCTGATGTGAGGATCGATCCCAGAACCCAGAGATTATGCCCTGAGACAAAGGCAGATGCTTAATCAACTGAGCCACTGAGGCACCCCATGGCCAAATGATTTAACAGAGGTCGGGGGGTGGGGGTGGGGGATGGTCTTTCTTTTCAAAAAATGGTGCTATGATAACTAGATGTCCATTGGGGGGAAAAAAAACCCACACACACACATACACACACACCAAAAAATAAACCCAACCAACCAGAATGTGGACTCACATCTTAAACCACACATAAAAATTAACTTTAGGGGCATTTGGTGGCATAGTCAGTTAAGTGGCTGGCTCTTGGTTCCAGGTCAGGTCATGATCTCAGGATCCTGGGATCAAGTTCTGCATTGGGCTTGTGCTCAATTCGAAATCTACTTCAGGATTCTCTCCCTCCCTCTGCCCATCCCCCAGGCTTGCTTGTGCTCTCTAAAATAAATAATGCTTTTTAAAAAATTAACTTTTTTTTTTAAATTAACTTTAAGTGGATCAAAAGGTGTGAATATAAGAGCTAAAAGTAGACACAGGGGCAAATTTTTGTGATCTTAGGTTAGGTAATGATCAATTAGATATCATCAAAATTGAAAGTGTTTATGCTTCAGGGATGCCTGGCTGGCTTGTTCAGAAGGGTGTGCAATTTTTGATCTCTGGGTTGTGAGTCTGAGCCCCATGTTGGGTGTAGATATTACTTAAATAAATAAAACTTAAAATGTGTGCTTCAAAAGATGGACACCCTCAAGAAAGAAGACAACCCAAAGATTTAAGACAAGAGAACAACCCAAGTGTCCACCATGGATGAATGGATAAAGAGGGGAGCCTGGTGGCACAGTGGGTTAAGCATCCAACTCTTGGTTTGGTTTCAGTTCAGGTCATGATCTCAGGGTTGTGAGATGGAGCCCTGCATCTAGCCCGGCACTCTAGTCTGCTTAAGTTTCTCTCTCCCTTTCCTTCTGCCCCTCCCTGTTGCTTGCTCTCCCTCTCTCTAAAGTAAATAAATCTCAAAAAAGAAAAAAGAAAATGTGTCACCCTCGACACACGAAGAATATTACTTAGCTATAAAAAAAGAATGAAATCAAGGCCCCTGCATGGCTCAGTTGGTTAAGTGTTTGCCTTCGACCCAGGTCATCATCCCAGAGTCCTGGGATTGAGTCTCGTGTTGGGCTCCCTGCTCAGCCAGGAGTCTTGTCCCTCTTCCTCTGCCCTGCTCACACATGCGGTCTCTCTCTCTCTCAAATAAATAAAATTAAATAAAATAAAAAAAGAAATCTCCCCATTTGTGGCAACATAAATGGAACTCAAAGGCATTATGCTAAATGAAATAAGTCAAACAGAAAAAGACAAATACCATGATCTCTCTTATACGCAGAATCTACAAAAACACCAAAAGGTATAAACTTCCAGTTATAAATTTCAGTCATGGGGATGTAACATACAACATGGTGATTATAATTATACTGCAATGCATATTTGAAAGTGGCTAAGTGATCTTAAAAGTTCTCAGAACCAGAAAAAAATTTTCTAGCAATACATAGTGACAGATATTAACTAGACTTACTGTGATCATTTTACAACATATACAAATATCTTATCATTATGTTGTACACATGAAACAAATATAATGTTGCATGTTGATTATGTATCAATAAAATAAAGAACTCTTACAAACTCAACAATAAAAAGACAACCCAATTAAAAAGTAGACAGGGGCAGCTGGGTGGCTCAGTTGGTTAAATGTCCAACTCTATTTTGGCTCAGGTCATGATCTCAGGGTTGTAAGATTGAGATCTGAATTGGGCTCCACGTTCTGCAGGGACTCCGTTTGAGATTCTCTCTCCGTCTGCCCCTCCCCCCAACTTGTGCATGTGCACTCTCTCTCAAACAAAATCTTTAAAAAATAAAATTTTAGGGATGCCTGGGTGGCTCAGTCAGTTAAGCATCCTCTTTCAGCTCAGGTCATGATGCCAGGGTCCTGGGATCATACATCAGGCTCCCTGCCAAGCAGGGAGCTTCTCCTCTTCTCTCTACCTGCCGCTCCTTCTGCTTGTGCTCGCTCACTCTCTCTCTCTCTGACAAATAAATAAAATATTAAAAATAAAAATTTTAAAAAGCAAAGGATTTGAATAAACATTTCTCCAAAGAAGATACTCAAATAACTACTAAGTATAGGAAAAGATGCTTAACATCATTAGCCACAAGGGAAATGCAAATTAAAACCACAACGAGATACCATTTCACACCTACTAAGAAGGTTGTAATAAAAGACATAATAACAAGTGTTACCGAGGATGCAGAGAAATTGAAACCACCATACACTGCTGTTGGGAGTGTATAATGCTGCAGGCTCCATAAACACAGATACTCAAAAAGTTAAACAGAGTTACCATATGACCTAGTAATTGCACTCCAAAAAGATCCAAGAAAGATGTAAACATTCGTTCACACAAAAGCTTGTACCTCAATGCTCATAGCAGCATTATTCGTAATAGCCACAGAGAGGCAACAATTCAAATGTCCATCAACTGATGACTGGATACACAAAATGTGGTATAGTCATATAACAGAATAGGATACATGAATAAAAACAAAAAAATACTGATACACAGTACAACTGAGATGAACCTTAAAAACATGCTAAGTGAGGAAAGTGAGACATACTGTATAATTCTATTTACATGAAAAGTCCAGAATAGGCAAATCCGTAGAGACAGAAAATTTAGCAGTAGCCTACTGCTAATGGTTATGGGGTTTCTTTTTGAGGTAAAGAAAGCGTTCTAAAATTTGACAGCAGCTGTGGTTGTACAACTCTGTGAACATACTAAAAAGATCATGGAATTGTACAATTTTTTAATGATTTTATTTATTTATTTATTTGACAGAGAGAGAGAGAGAGAGAGAGAGAGAGAGAGAGAGCAAGAGAGCAAGCAGAAGTAGGCAGAGAGAGAGGAAGAAGCAGGCTCCCCGCTGAGCAGAGAGCCTGATACAGGGCTCAATACTGGACCCTAGGATCATGACCCAAGCCAAAGGCAGACACTTAACTGACTGAGCCACCCAAGTGCCCCTGAATTGTACATTTAAAGTGTGAATTTGGGGCATCTGGGTGGCTCAGTTGGTTAATTGTGCCTTCAGCTCAGATCATGATCCCAAGATCCTGGGATTGAGCCCCCATTGGGCTCCTTGCTCAGTGGGGAGTCTGCTTTTCCCTCTCCCTCTGCCCCCCCCACTCATGCTTGCTCTCTCAAATGAAATAAAAAAATAAAATGTGTGAATTTTAGATAATGTAAATTATATCTCAATAAGGCTGTCTTTAAAAAATTAGGATAATGATTGATAAGGGACTGAGAACTTTTAGTGCAAAGTAACACCATGCAAATTATTTTCTTGTTACAGGAAGACTCACTGTTTAGTATATGGATCAGACTACTATTATCTTAATCTAAGGATAAATCTTAGCATTATAAAAGTAGGTCAATGAGGTATTATGTGTTTTATAAATACAATGCAGAATGATATAGCTAGGATGTATTCTGGCCAAAAATGTTTTGATGTGAATCTATCAAATTTGTAGATGTACACTTTATTTTTTTTTAAAGATTTTATTTATTTATTTGACAGAGAGAGAGATCACAAACAGGCAGAGAGGCAGGGAGAGAGAGAAGGAAGCAGGCTCCCTGCTGAGCAGAGAGCCCGATGTGGGGTTCGATCCCAGGACCCTGGGATCATGACCTGAGCCGAAGGCAGAGGCTTTAACCCACTGGGCCACCCAAGTGCCCCTAGATGTACACTTTAGAGAAAAACAGAATTAAAGGGACAAACTAAAAGACAACACAATGCAACTGTACAAAACCATTTTCACAACAGAGCAGTCTCAAACTCAAGTCTCACTGAAAAATAAGTACTATGCTAGATTAAAGAGACCTAAGGAAATTAAAGTGTTACATGTAACAAAGTCTTGGGTCAGATAATAGTATGGAATAGCTAGCTGTATGATTCTATTTTAGATCAGCTGGGGGAATTAACTTATTTATTTTTTTTAAAGATTATTTAAGGGTGGGGGAGAAGAGGCAAAGGGAGAGAATGTTGACATAGTCTCTCTGCTGAACGTGGAGCTTAATTCCATGACCCATGAGATCATGACCTGAGTTGAAACCAAGAGTCAAATGCTTAATTGACTGAACCACCCAAGCGCCCCTGAAATTCAAACTGTACCTGGATATTAGGAGAAATGAACATTTATACACACTGAAGAATGGATATCACCAACTAAATAAGTTGAAAGTTAATCTCACTTTAGTAAAATAAAAATAAAAACCTACATACATGTACTTAGAGAAAGAACTAGGAAAAGTATACCAAAAGTTACAGTAGTGATTCTAGATGAGAATATTTTTATTTTTGCATATATATATTTCCTAATATTCTACCCAGCATAACACTGCTTTTGTAATAATAATCTTTAAAAGACAGAAAATCACATGGGGAACTTTACTAAACTAACAGTGCACAGGCCTTACTCCAGCTAAATTTTAAAAGGTTGGGAACTAATGCTTTAAAAAATTGGGAGTGGAGAAAAAGGAAAGTTCTTGTCCAAGATTGTATTTAAAAAAGACATTCATATAAGTTTTTCACTTCATGAGTTACAAGACTACCCTAAATAGAGGCAGTCACAAACAAAATCTTCTAGAAGGAGCAAATTATATTAGCCAATTTTATTAATCAGGGTCTTTGGTTGAAAAAAAGAAACTATACTTATGCAGACTAAATAGAAAAGGAATTTATCAGAAATATATTGGGAGTTCAGAGAATGACTGAGAGCCTCCTTGACTTTGCACACATGCAGAAACCATATATAAAGCTAAGCAGTCAAAAATCACCAGCCAAGGTCACACCACCGGAAGAGTTGCTTAGGAAACTGCTAGTACTGCCACTGCCACTGCCACTGCCACAAGGCAATGGAATGTTTCCAAACTGTCCCTGCTTCTCTGCATCTCTCCCTCCAGATTCAAATCTCCAGTCAAGTGTCTGTGACTGGCACAACTTGGGTCACAACCGCCAGGTGTTCAGGACAGAAAGTGTATGTATAAGGTATGTGTATGTGTACACATCATTACATACACACAGCCTTTCCAGCTTCTTCTCCCACTAAGATTCACAAAAAGGCAATATAATGAAGGGGGATAAATGGTAAAGAGTCAAAAGAAACAACAAAGGTGACTTTAAGACCCAGATAGAGGGCGCCTGGGTGGCTCAGTTGGTTAAGCGACTGCCATCCCGTCAGGTCATGATCCCGGAATTTTGGGATCCCGGCTCCCAGCTCCGTGGGAGTCTGCTTCTCCTTCTTTTTTTTTTTTTTTTAATTTATTTATTTGACAGAGAGAAACACAGTGAGAGAGGGAACACAGGCAGAGGGAATGTTAGTGGGAGAAGCAGGCTTCCTGCTGAGCAGAGAGCCCGATGCGGGACTCGATCCCAGGACCCTGGGATCATGACCTGAGCCGAAGGCAGACGCTTAACAATTGAGCCACTCAGGCGCCCCTCTGCTTCTCCTTCTGATCTTCTCCCCTCTCATGCTCTCTTACTCCCTCCCTCTCAAATAAATAAAAATCTTAAAAAAAAAAAAAAAAAAAATATCCAATTAGAATGTCCAACACAGGAATCTTGCCAGTCTTCCCATCAGTAATAAACTTTAATCATTGTACCACCTTCTGCTTCATTGCTCCAAAAAACATTTCCTAAAAGTAATTTCATAAAATAAAAAATTTTTCAAGAGTAAAATTAATTAACATTTTTCAGGTAATCTCCTTTCCAATACTGTGTCATTCAACAGTCACAAACACTTCCTGCAATCATAACTAAACACTCACTATCCCACTGACAGAAATGGAATTTATGGGATGCCTGGGTGGTTCAGCTGGTTAAGCGTCTGCCTTTGGCTCAGGTCATGGTACTGGGGTCCTGTCCTTCTCCCTGCTGCTTCCCCTGCTTGTGTGCTGACACTTTCTCTCTGACAAATAAATGAGTAAATAAAATAAAATTAAATTAAATTTAAAAAGAAAAGAAATTGAATTTCCTTAAATCACAAAAGTTCCAAATAAGAATAATAGGTTACAGGGGTGCCTGGGTGGCTCAGTTGTTAGGTGTCTGCCTTCAGCCCGGGTCATGATCCCAGGGTCCTGGGATTGAGCCCCGCATCGAGCTCCCTACTAGGCAGGAAGCTTGCTTTCTCCTGCTACCATTCCCTCTGCTTGTGTTCCCTCTCTCGATGTGTTTCTCTCTATCAAATAAGTAAAATCTTAAAAAAAAAAAAAAAAAAAAAAAAAAAGGATAGTAGGTTACGGAAACTTATTTATTATCTAATGTAATCTGACACATTAAATTCTGGCTGTAAGATTTAGGTAACTAAAAAAAAAAAAAAAAATTAGGTAACTAAGTGCATTAGATTTATTCAAGTACCTGAAACTCAAGGTTTTAGAACCAGCAAAAATGTTTTTATAGCATTTGCTCCAAAAGTCACTACTATATCAACTACACTACAAACAAGCCATTCAGTAGTGGTAACTCTTATCAAATATTTGCAGCTACATTGACCCTGAAAGGCTCGTTCCCCAACAGGGAACAGACTATTTGTCACATCTGAAAAACTATACATAGTTTTTATAACTGAGAGGCATAACAGGAGTGAACACTTTATCACCAGACATATATTTTTATTCAAGTTCATTTTACTTACAAGCATTTCTAAAAATCTCTTCTGAAGAATAAACTTTGCTTTCAACCCAAACATTACTTTTAAGGTAGAAGAGTAGACTGGATCTATCTAGTTCTGCCATGTACTAGCTGCGTAACTTTGGGCAAGTCACTCCACCTCTTTTTGCTTCAAATCTTTATCTATGACTTGGAGACTGTTGGAAAGTTGATGATTAAATGGTGAATATAGGTAGTGTTAAGAATATGCCTGGATGTTTTCCCCTGGGGTGTGGGGGGGAGATGTGCCTGCCCTATAGCAAAAGTTCAATAAGTATTAAGAATAAAATGCTTAAGGAGGTTGGGAGGGGGGCATAAGCAATAGGGGAAAAAGTGATTTTAGATGTATTTATCTATTTTAGAGATAAAGTGCAGAGGGGAGGGGCAGAGGGACAGGAAGAGAGAGTTTTAAGCAGATTCCTCACAAAGCGCAGAGCCTAAGGAGGAGCTTGATCTCTAGACCCAGAGAGATCAAGACCTGAGCTGAAACCAAGAGTCTGATGCTCAACCAACTGCACCACCCAACTGCCCTGAGAAAAACAATTTTGAGAAGAAAAATTTTCAAACCAAATAGGCTAAGAAAACTACTCACTAGTAAGCATAACCAGAAAACAAAACCATTGCAAACCCAGCATACTCAGCTCAATTTTATATATAAAAATACATACTATGAAGAAAAAAAGGACAGGGAAAACAGTGCCTGGAAAAGTTAATATTAAGTTGGCAAACCAAACACTCCATTTTACATGCATAACAAAGGAGGGTAAATAACTCTTCTAATTACTCTGTGCTGCTCAACAGAGAAATTTTAAGAAAATGATATATGTGAGAACCACTGAACAAACCAGGAAAAAAACCCCAAAAAACCCAAATGCAGTCACCTATGAAGTTAGTCTTCTCCCCACCACCCACCAAATCTCAATGTAAGCCTCATATCCAACTACCAATTTATAGGAATTCAGGAAAATCTCAAATGTGGCAACTGTGCAGGATAAATAATCTGGTTTCTTCAATAAGTTCAAGAAAAAAAAACACGAAGAAATATACAAATTAAGAGGTTTGAAAGAATGCCAGTTATAATATATGGGAACTGGATTCTGATTCAAATAAACTAGAAAAATCAACACAAAAATAATACCCAAGAAAGAAAAATAAGAACCTCCATGTGCAACAATCTGTTCAGATTTTAATGAATTTCATTTGATTGGTAAAAGGACATTAAGACAATTTTATACAGTTTAAAAATTATGAAGTGCATGGTTTTAAGAACTCTACAAATAGTATTTTATTTATTTGCCACAATCACACTATGAGAAGTTACTATTATCCTCCATTTATAAAGGAAGAAACAGGCACAAATATTTCACTTTATTTTTTTAATTTTTTAAAAGATTTTATTTATTTATTTGACAGAGAGGAGAGAGATCACGAGTAGTGAGAGGCAAGCAGAGAGAGAGGGGGAAGCAGGCTCCTCGCTGAGCAGAGAGCCCGAGATGGGGCTGGATCCCAGGACCCTGAGATCATCACCCGAGCCGAAGGCAGAGGCTTTACCCCACTGAGCCACCCAGGCCCCCCAAGTATTTCACTTTAAGCTCTCCCAAGATCATCAAGCAGTAAGTGGCAATGAGGAGATTCAAATCCAGGATGTATAGCTGAGGCCCTTAATTACCATACCATCTCTCTCTATGATGTGGTAGAAATTGAACTTTAGAATCAGAGAAAGCTGCCTGAATCCAGATCTCTCATTATCTTATGTAAATTACTTAACTTCTTGGAACCCCTGCACACTCACTGTAGAAGGGTTAATATTATCTATTTCTAAAAAGTATTTTGAGGAATGAGATTATATATGTTGGACTCTATTACAGCCTCTAGCTTATGAAGCCCACAATACACTACCCTGCCCATCAGACCTCGTAAGACTAATTAAAAAGCAGAGCTAATAATTTATAAACATATAGCAGAACACTGGAATGGCTCTACCTTTTAATTAACTAGCCAAAGAGCCCCCCAAACAACTTTTCAATATACTTCAAAGGTAGCAATAATTCAGAAGAGAATTTTCTATATAATGAAATTAAACTTACAGTCAGCAGAAACAAGTCTGAAATCTGAAGTATGGCTAAACTTATAAAAAATAAATTTATTTTTCTGAAAACAAAATGTATTCCACACAAATAGACCTATTGCTCAGAAAAGTGTACTAAAACTTTGTTCATGCCGGTGATTCTCTAGCCTGACATCTGGTTAACACAAAGCAACACAGGTTTATCATGGAAAAGGAAGGTAAACATAACAAAGTATGTTAAAAGCCATCTTCTTTAAGAAAGACAGCTTTCTATGTTGTTATCCTGTAA
The DNA here is from genome assembly GCA_028646535.1 of Procyon lotor. NCBI lineage: Eukaryota > Metazoa > Chordata > Mammalia > Carnivora > Procyonidae > Procyon > Procyon lotor. The sequence continues at coordinate 30,324,221 of CM053606.1, forward strand.
CATTTTCCACTTATCTGTTAAACTACTAAGTTCTTTGTTGACAAAATGTTTTATGATTATTTAGGTATTTCTAGCCTTCAGCACACCAAAACTGGCACCACAGGAGAGCCTGCAGCATTTCTTGAAATGAAAAGGAAAAAAAGCTGATTGCTTTCGTAAAGGAAAAGAACTATTTGACTTCTTGAAGTATTTGCCCAGTATATTTGAAATCACCTATCGAAATCCCTATTACATAACATTAGCAATATTTAACCTCCTTAGTTAAGATTATCTATGGACAAAAGCAGTTCAGCTATTCTTACAGAACTACTTTTCAAGTTTGATTGTAGCTGGTTTGTTTTTGGGCGGACTTCAATGGGAAATAAAAATCAGAGACTGATTAGGAAATGACTTGGACAAAGAGGTTCAGCATACCAAATATTAAATTCCAGACAATGGCAACTATAGTCATATGTGAGGTAACATGATATCAATGTGCCACCTAGATTTTTCCTCCTATTTATTTGAAAAACCATAAACAACCCGCAAATTTACCTTTTTCCATGACGTACTTTTTAAATTGGGATCCTTTAAAATTGTTATGCCTCTCACCTTTCCAACAGTCTTATTTTCATAAAGACAGCACCCATAATGGTTAATGACTTAGGTGTCCCTGCACATTAGTTATCACTGTTACTAAGTACATACAACTTAACTATAAAACAAAGATATGCAATCTGTTCAAGTAGGATTCATAATTGTGTATTATATTTTTAACTAAGAATTTAAAAATGAATTATAAGCAGAAATATGTTCCAGATTCCTTATCATTCCAAACTTATTAAATAGGTTACATGCGCCCGCTTCAGCCAAGCTTTTTTAAATAGCCACTGATGAGAAAATTGGTGAGTTGCATTTATTCAAAATAAAAAGGCTTCCTAACATCAACTCCCCATTTCAAGAACTCTGATATCATCCAGAATCAAATGAAAAAATATTTATATCAACATGTACAAACCATTTTGAGTACCCAAGTTTATGGGTTCAGTAGGCAAATGGCAAAACATAAAGCAACGGGCTTGTAATTTCTACAGAGCACCTCAAATATTTTTCTTATAAAATCACCAAAATAAGAACAAAAAAATCCCAGGGAACTGACAAAGATAAACTTTTGTGCTGAAAGGAGGAAGGTAAAGTGAAACTGACTCCCTAGAAAAGAGGACAGCTTATTTTACTGTTAATTCTCAAATTCTCATTCACAACTAGCATTTTATTATTTTTATCTTTTAGATTGCAGCCTGAAACTGAAGCACCTTCCCAAACACTGAAGTTACCTGTTCTTGGTTTCCAGTGTATGCCTTTGTGTTTTCAGTTAAACTTCTGGATCTAATGGTTTAAAAAAAATAATAAAAGGCTAACAAAAAGACAGTCTTTTGTTTGAAATGGCACAAAAATCCTGAGCTCCACATCTAAAGTTCATTTTCACTTGTCTCACCACCGCAATAAATGTCCTAAACTTAAGAGCACTCTTGACTCCCTTTCAAATATTACAGAGAAAAGCCCAGAAGCCCCCCAAATTACAAATCCAAGTCTCTTTAAGACTACCAGTCACTCTACTTCTGGATAGAATTTACAAAGAAATGTGTGCCTTCCATTACTAAACTCAAACATGAACCACCGTTAACTTTTTTTCCTGGTAAGCAGTAAGTATCAACGTTAAGAGCGTATTTCGACAAAAAATGCAAACCAACCTCCGAGCACAGAGTTGGCTGATAAAATTACCATCATAGCACAATTTCAAAACTATAAGCAACCACACACACACACACACACACACAAAACCGCACCCACTCTTACGTAAACTTTTGGAGTAAGCAAACTTCTTTAGCCTCACCTTTGTTTTCACCTAAAAGGACTCTTCAAGACAAGACAGCAATTGCAAGAAGACCAAAACATCAAAAGATTCAGCTACTGTCCTCGTAGGAGAAACAACCAAAAACTTAAGACATCGTAACGTTTTTAAGTTACAGAACCTTAGAGCACTTCCCCAAGCTACAGCCATTTTAGATTCAGCCTTTCTTCTGAATTTCACCGGGGTGGAGAGAGCTAGATTTAAAATAGAAAAAAAATCCTCCTTAAAACTCTCTAAGATCGACCAGTGTTTTTTTTTTCGAGGGAGGGAGGCAATCCGTAGGGGCTGGATACCGACTTAATCTAAATCAAAGAAAACACCTCAATATCAAGAAGCTAAACGCTGGTGGTTAAAGCTCTTCTTTCCCCCTCAGATGCCCCACAGCTGACTTACACGATTTTTTCCTCCTTAAATTTTCCTTCGTTGGAAAACAAAAGCCCTTGGCTCTAATTTAGGAAAGAAAGAAAAATAAACCCGAAAACCAAGCCACTCAACCATCGACAAGCCGGAACGCCTGGAGAGGAGCCAGAGAGCCGCAGGTGAGCGTTCCGACCCGAAGACCAAAGTTGAAGTAGGAGCGCTTGGGCAAAGCCGCGGCGACACACGACTGCCAAGTTCCTCGTGCGGGGGGTGGTCTCCCATCCAAACCACAGGACCGTTGGCCCCTCGGCTTCTCTCCCCCACCCCGGGCCGACCTTCACCAACCACCTGTGTGAGAGCCTCCTTCAACTAGTTCCAACAGCCGGTCGGTTGGGCACCGGGCGGAGCCCCACACCGGAACGACTTAAGATCCCCTGCCGCCCCGGTGTCCGGAACCCCCACTTACCCAGCAGCAGTGGGGCTACAGCTAGGGACCAGACGCAGCGTCTGAGGGCGCGTCCCCGGCTTCCTGATCCCGCAGAGGTGGAGAGCCCACAACCATAACAAAGCTCTTCCCAAAATGGCTGCCCGGCCCACAAGGCCCTGGAGGGGCAGGGGGAGGAGCGACGACCAGGCCGGCCCTCCCCCACTCCGACCCCGCCTCAAACACGCCCACCCGCCTGCACCGCCCACAGAAGCGCAAGCGCAGGAGCCCCGTTCGGGTGACCCTTCGGGCGCCTCACGCCGTCAACGTTCCGCCGCGTGAACGGCAGTTATTCCCTGCGCGGTCCCCAACCCCCCCCTTACCGCGGTTCAAGACTGTGCGTGGTTGCCCCCACCGCTCTGCAGACGTCAATGCTCTGCCTTTCCTCGCGCCGCCTCATAGGGGGCGACCAGCCGAGTTTGGAACCCCTCTTCTTATTCCCCGGCCTAACACAGGGCCTGGATGCCTGTGAATGAGTGGATGGGTGTGTATGTGTGTCCCGTTTTCCCCGCCCCTTCGCCCTCCGGTAACCCACTTCTGGGCATCCTCGCGTCCCCAGACTTCCCGGGCAAGTACTAGCAAACCCGTTTCGTAGGATCGTGTTTCCCGACCCTTCCCACCTTCCGCTCCTTCCTTCCTTCACGTGCGCGCTTCGTTAAGACTCCAGCCCCCACCGGGCCACACCGCCGTGCTCCCGAGGCCTGCGCGGCTGCGTTCGTCGCGCTACCCGCTGGGAGTGGTAGTTCCGCCCGACGGTTGGCGTCACGCCCCTGGCCCAGGGCAGGGCGGATTTCTGTCTGGAGCCGGTTCCTAGGCCCGGGCGGAGAAGCTGTTTCTCTGACCTAAAGTCTCATTGGATATCGCACTACTAGAAGGGGCGGTGCTACCATGACAGCCAGAGAAGGAAATAAAAGTGAAAGCCTATCGCGATTAGAAGCGGTTATTATCACGAAGAATTCGCGATGGGTCAGTTCTGCACCGACGCTAAGCCGTAGGATGGCGGACAACCACGAAGCTCCATTTCAGTCCGGAGGAATGGAGCAACTGGCCAGCGTGGGCTGTTGCAGCTCTGTTTTCAGAAGGCCGCTCAAATTGTCTGGTGCTGTGTCCTTTGATAGACTATGAAATGGAGGCCCAGAGAAGAAAAGAGACTTGTCCAAGGTCACAGAGCCAACAAATAAAAGTTAAAGCAGAGAGTGACAGAAGGAACGATCTAACTTTTCAGATCAACCCTAAGCCCAAGACTGTTATCACCACACTTACGGAAGCGAAAATCCTGCCCTTTGTGCTCTTTATTTCTTAATGAAGTCTCCAGTTCCAAGCGAAGAGAATGGAAGTAAAAAACAGTTTTTTCTTAGTGTTAGAAACACAGAGTAAGATGTGCTCCATCGATCCTAGAAAACTCTGTTATGAGTTCCAGAGATGGCAAACAGTTTGGCCAAGTTGCACTTGGCCTAGACCCCAACAAATCTTTCCTACTTTCCTACAACACTATCACTCTGGGATTGTTTCAGTAGTTGTGCTCTACTTTTCTGAACTCTGAGGGCCACATTCTGATGGCTGGGAAACCTGAAAGAGAGAGGCAAAGACCATTCAGGTACCCTACAGACTTCCAGGATTAAGATTTTAAAAGAATGACCCAAGACAGAACACCCGGCGTGGGAACCAGTCAACATTGGTCAAGTCCCCACCCGGACTCTTTTTTTTCTGTTCCCAGGAAGTGGGGGGCGGGGGGAAGGGGAGACTGCCAAACCCCACCTACCGGAAGTGCCTTTTCGTGAGTACCTGGGTGTTCTTGTCGCTCAGCTTTCCAACTCCCGGTTCGACACTGGCAAGTATACTTATATATATTAACAGCGGGGTTGCTGCCACAGTGAGCAAATTGGGCGGGGGGGCACCAAGGGTTGAGAGTAAATCAAAGCGGTGGGGAATGTCAGGCAGTTTCCCAAGAATCTTTGGGTTCTCACAGCGCGCCCTGTTCTCGAAAGTACGCTCTGAGGCTTGCTGCTTGCAACTGTTTCCTCTGGGACTGTGGCGATCTCGGGCGTTTTCACCTAAATTGAGTGGATTAACCCGTTCCTCACCAGTTGCCGTCTCCGGGATATATGCTTTCGCTCTCCGTAGAACACCCGTGAGTTGGAAAGCGCATGGTTCCAGTACAGAGGGAGTTCCAAATGTGAAGAGAGCGTTGAGATTTTTAAGTGAGGTGGTCTGGAAAGCCCTTATGCTTTTGACCAACAGTGAGTGTGTGGGTCCTGCAGATACGTGTGTTTGGAAGTCAGGAGGAGGATGTAAGGTGTCATCTAAGATGTACTCAGAGGCCCAGGATAACTTACTTCCCTACGTCTTTGTGTTATAACTGGTAGACAGGATTTCTCTACCGGTCCCTAAGAACTGTGACATAGAAATAGTTCACTAAAATATTTAATAAGTATTAAATAGCAAATACCACAATAGCAAATGTGGCTTTTGGATCTTTCTTGGTTAAGAATGAAACTCATGTAAGACAGATCTAGATTCATATTCTTTTTTTTTTTTTTAAAGATTTTATTTATTTGACAGAGAGAAGCACAGCGAGAGAGGGAACACAAGCAGAGGGAATGGTAGTGGGAGAAGCAGGCTTCCTGCTGAGCAGGGAGCCCGATGCGGGGCTCCATCCCAGGACTCTGGGATCATGACCTGAGCCGAAGGCAGACGCTTAACGACTGAGCCACCCAGGCGCCCCTAGATTCATATTCTTAACCACTTACTGGCTGCTTACGTTAGAGTTATTAACCATTTCCTTTTGTGTAGGGTGGGAATATAGCTATTATTTTTCGAATGCTTACTTTGTGTCAGGGACAGTTTGCAGCTCTTTACATATATTAATTCTTATTTCAAAAGTGAGTGAACTGCAGCATAACAAAGTTAAATACGTTGTGCAAAATCACATACCTAATAAGTGAGGAAGCCAGGATGCCAATACAAATGGTTGACTCCAGAATCTTCACTCTAACCTAACAGGCTATCCTGTCTCTCAGGATCAAGTGGATTGAGGTTATTGTTTTAAGTGAGTTAATGCAGGGATGCCTGGCTGGCTCAGTTAGAGCATGTGACTCTTGATGTTGGGGTTATGAGTTCAAGCCCCACATTGGGTGTAAAGATAACTTAAACATACTTTCTTAAAAACGAATAAATGAGGGGCGCCTGGGTGGCTTAGTGGGTTAAGCCTCAGGTCATGATCTCAGGGTCCTGGGATCGAATCCCACATCGGGCTCTCTGCTTGGCAGGGAGCCTGCTCTCCCCGTCCCCCGCCTGCCTCTCTGCCTACTTGTGATCTCTCTCTCTGTCAAATTAATGAATGAATGAATGAGCCTGCTCTCCCCGCCCCGCCTGCCTCTCTGCCAACTTGTGATCTCTCTCTCTGTCAAATGAATGAATGAACGGATAAATAAATAACGAATAAATGAGTTAATGCATATAAAACACATGGCTACAGTGCTTGGTTCACAGCTAAATTGTATCAATTGCTACCATCATTATTTTGAGCTGTAAACACCTATGATGAAAAAAGAGAACAGAGAAGCTATAACCTTTGGTTTTAAAGATGAAAAAACTACACTTCAAGGAAGCAATTTACCCAAGGTCACGCAGCTGGGGAATTATAGAAGTGCTTGTAAAATACAGATCTGTCTCGGTGTAATACTTTTTCTGTTACACCAAATAGCAAAAGCTAAAAGAATGGTTCAGAGAAGAAGAGGATTATTTACTTAATATATTACTGATTTCTGGACAGCATTAATGATTGTTTTAAAGGAATGTTTGTTATATGGAAAAAATTCTCAAGTTCCTACCTATACAAAATTATGCATAAAATGAAGAAAATTAAGTGACATCTTGTTTTATATACAGCAACGTGCTTCTGAATCAGCTCCTCCATTTAGCTGTAAAAATGCATTAATCACAATTGCCTGGCATCTTCCTGAGCAAGACTTTCAATGGGACCCAGTATGCTTCATTTTATCCACAAGTTTTCTCAAGCAACTTTGAAGGTAGGTTCATTCAGCAAATACTTGCTGGCACTGCTTCACTGGGGCAATAGCAATGAGAAAAAAAAAAAAAGACAAATCCTTATCTTTATATGTTTAGGTGATGGGGGAAAGGGTGGGTAAAATACAAATAAGTAAAATATTTAATATTGCAAGTGGTCCTAAGTCTTCTGGAGAACTATAAAGCAGGGAAGGGGAATAGGGAATATCAACAATAGGCTTAGGATTGAACTTAAAAATAGAAGGGTCAGGGGTGCCTGGGCTCAGTCAGTCAAGCAGCTGCCTTCAGCTGGGGCCCTGATCTCAGGATCCTGGGATCCAGCCTGATGTGGGGCTCCCTGCACAGAAGGGAGTCTGCTTTTTCTTCTCCCTGTGTCCCTCCCCCACTGCTTATGCTCTCTCAAAGAAATAATATCTTAAAAAAAAGAAAAATAGGGGCGCCTGGGTGGCTCAGTCGTTAAGCGTCTGCCTTCGGCCCAGGTCATGATCCCAGGGTCCTGGGATCGAGCCCCGCATCGGGCTCCTTGCTCGGCAGGAGGCCTGCTTCTCCCGCTACCATTCCCTCTGCTTGTGTTCCCTCTCTCGCTGTGTTTCTCTCTGTCAAATAAACAAAATCTTTAAAAAAAAAAAAAAAGAAAAATAGAGGGGCCACTCCATCTCAGGGTAGTAAGTTCAAGCCCCATGTTGGGTGTAGAGATCACTTAAAAATAAAATCTTGGGACACCTGGGTGGCTCAGTCGGTTAAGTCTCTGCTTTTGGCTCAGGTCATGATCTCAGGGTCCTGGGATCAAGTCCCGCATTAGGCTTCCTGGTCAGCAGAGAGCCTGCTTCTCCCTCTGCCTGCTGTTCCCCTCGCTTGTGTGTGCTCTCCCTCTCTCTCGATCTGACAAATAAATAAAATCTTTTAAAAATAAATAAAAATTTAAAAACCTTAAAAAAAAAATAGGGGTGCCTTGGTAGCTCATTCGGTTAAGCATCGGACTCTTGATTTCGGCTCGGGTCATGATCTCAGGGTCCTGGGATTGAGCTCCATGTTGGACTCCACACTTGGGTAGTCTGCTTAAAGATTCTCTCCCTCTGCCTCTCTCCCAACTCGTGTTCTCTTGCCTTCCCCCAATAAACAAATTTTTTTTTTTTTTTTTAAATAGAATGGTAAGAAGAGAGGGAATTGGCCATGCAAGTAGCTCAGGGAAGAACATTCCCAACAAAAGGAAGAAAAGGCCCCAGGATGGAATCATTCCTAGCATTTTAAGGAGTCACCAAGATTCTTAATGTTTCATTTTTTCTTTCATCCAGTGCTTTTTGAGTTACTGTTCATCTGTTAACTAGTTGAAGTCTGGAATCTGCTCACCGAGGCACAGAATCAGCAGTGAAGATCACTGCTTTGACCATGTAGCATGAAAGGCACTGGGGAGGGTTTTTGAAAAAAGATTTTATTTATTTGACAGAGCAAGAGAGGGAGCACAAGAAGGGGGAGTAGGAAAAAGAGAAGCAGGCTTCCTGCTGAGCAGGGAGCCCAATGTGGGGCTCGATCCCAGGACTCAGATCATGACCTGAGCCCAAGGCAGACGCTTGACGACTAAGCCACCCAGGGGCGACCCTGGTTTTGTTTTGGTTTTTTGTTTGTTTGTTTGTTTGTTTGTTTAGGGAAAGAAAAAATTACTGACCTCGTTCTCAGGTATACTGAGGCAAACACATGTTGTTGTTGTTGTTAAGATTTTATTTACTTGTTTGAGAAAGAGTTCAAGCAAAAGCAGGAGGAGAGGGGGAGGGAGAAGCAGGTTCTCTGCAATGTGGAGCTGAATCCCAGGACCCTGGGATTGTGACCTGAGCCAAAGGCAGACACTTAATCCACAGAGCCACGAGGTACCCTGACAAACACGATTTAAATTCACTGTGAGAATTATGATGGGAGTGTGTGAAAGGTACTTACAGGACTATTAGATTGGGGAAAGCTTCATACTGAATTTTGAAAGATAGATTTCCTAGACAGAAAAGTATGTTAGGGGGCACTTGGGTGGCCAGTTGGTTAAGTGTCTGACTCATGATTTCAGCTCAGTTGTTGATCTAAGGGTTGTGGGATCAGGCTCCACACTGGGCTTGGAGCCTGCTTGAGATTTTCTTTCTCCTCTCCCTTTGCCACTCCCCACTCCCTGTCTCAAAAAAATGAAAAGGAAAAAAAATGTAGTATGTTAGAATTCTAGGCAAAGACATATAGGAAGGCATGGAGCTATGGAAAGTATTCAGTGTCTCTAAAGCTAAACTGGAAGGTAGATTACTTTCTCTATATAAAACAGCATTCCTACAGTAATTAATGCTGCTGCTTTTGCAAGTTATAAATAAAAGAGTTTAAAATGCTAGATACTAAAGATGTAGTCTTTACCTGTTCTTTCAGATATTCCTCTCATAGGATAAAATTAGTGGTAGGCCAAAATACATCACTCGGTTTCTTTTCAGTAGTTTCTTTTGCGTGTTGTATAACTGTTTGCTAATCTTAGCTAGCATTAACAGCACCCTGTAATTCAACCCTTCTGTAAAATTTGATGTACTAATAGAAAGCAGATGTTTTTTTTTTTTTTAAGATTTTATTTATTTGACAGAGAGAGAGAGAGATCACAAATAGGCAGAGAGGCAGGCAGAGAGAGAGAGGGGAAGCAGGCTCTCTGCTCAGCAGAGAGCCTGATGTGGGGCTCGATCCCAGGACCCTGAGATCATGACCTGAGCCGAAGGCAGAGGCTTTAACCCACTGAGCCACCCAGGCGCCCCCAGATGGTTTGTTTTTAGATTGTTTCAGTTTGGGATTAACTAAGACACTGAAGTCATTTAAAAATCTGCTTTTGGGGCGCCTGGGTGGCTCAGTGGGTTAGAGCCTCTGCCTTCGGCTCAGGTTGTGGTGTTCGGGTCCTGGGATTGAGCCCCATGTCAGGCTCTTTGCTTGGCAGGGAGCCTGCTTCCCCCCGACCCCCCCGCCTGCCTCTCTGCCTACTTGTGATCTGTCAAATGAACAAATAAAATTTTTAAAAAAATCTGTTTTTGTCTGTTGGTTTTGTTTTCTCTATAGATGCTGAAGTACCCTTTTCCAGTCCGACTAGGAACCAGCAGAATACAAACATTTTCTCTCAAGACATGTCACCAGCAGAACTTTCCCCCTTTGTTTCCAAAGCCTTGGTTTTTCTCTTCATTTCCAGTGTATAAGAGGAAGACACAATACTATCATACTTCTCCATGCAGCTTTAAGAAGCAGCAGCAGCAAGAAGTACTTCCAGCCAAGCCATCAAGCACCATCACTTACCTGTTTGACAGCCCAAAGCCAGCATTATACATAATGCTGGGAGGACTAATCCCCTTTGTTGCTCCACCATTGGTCATGCTGATGACAAAGACTTATCTCCCCATATTAGCTTTTACTCAGATGGCTTATGGAGCCAGTTTCCTAGCTTTCTTGGGAGGGATCAGATGGGGTTTTGCTCTGCCAGAACATAGTACAGCCAAACCAGACTTCCTCAATTTAGCTAGTAGTACAGCTCCTGTTGTATTTTCATGGTTCGCTTTCCTTATGTCTGAAAGACTCAGTGAAGCTATAGTCACAGTAATAATAAGTTTGGGGATAACATTACACATTGAAATTTTTCTCTTGCCACATTATCCCAATTGGTTCAAAGCCCTTAAGATAGTAGTCACTTTAATGGTCTTGTTTTCATTTATAATCACTTTACTAGTTAAAGATATTTATCCAGAGAAAGGACCCAAGAGAACTGGTCAAGTACAATAAATACAAAACTACTCTGTAGATGACGTTAGCATGTTGGCTGTAAGCTTTGGGAGGTTGTGTTTTGGATCACCTTTTTCTACTTCTCCTGTTTAACAGCTTTTTTCCTCCAGCAGTGGTTATTCATTCTTCACAGGTTTTTTTCATTTCTAGAAATCTTTATTTCATAGGAATTAGTTGACAACAGTTTGAAAATCCCTAACAAGTCATTTTCACTTTAGATTACAGTTTTTAGTCTTTATGAATTATACATTTTAATGTTTTGTTTTGAAGAATGTAAAATAATAAAAATGGAAATCCCTTTGCTAGAGCCTTATGATCATTGAAAAAAGACAAGCACCTTCTCCCACAAGAGGAAAACTTTGTATCCATTAGTGTCTGAAAATAATAGGTGGTTCCAGTGTGGAGTTTTCATTGCAATTGCCCTGGGAATTGCATTTCTAAGCTCATTTCATCGGTATAATCTAGCTATAGGAGCTGAAAGCATCTGTGGCTCTAAAGTCAGTAGGGAGCAGTGTCATGAGGGGAAGCCAGGTTCAAAGAAAAGTTGAACATACTTTCCAGTTTTTATAGACACAACTCCATCTCCAAATAACACCAGCTAGTCAAAAAAGTTTAAAAGAATAAAGTCACTAGTATATATAAATTAGGAAAAGTCAAGTTGGAACCATCTTGATGTTCTTGCAAGCGGGGCTATCTAGTTTTACAAATTAACTCACAGAGAAGCTTTTTTTTAAAACAAGCAAAAGCAACACCTTAGAATCTAACTTGAAAACTTGGGTCTCTTGGGGCGCCTGGGTGGCTCAGTGGGTTAAAGCCTCTGCCTTCAGCTCCGGTCATGGTCTCAGGGTCCTGGGATCGAGCCCCACATCGGGCTCTCTGCTCAGTAGGGGAGCCTGCTTTCCCTCTCTCTCTGCCTGCCTCTCTGCCTACTTGTGATCTCTCTCCTCTGTCAAATAAATAATCTTTAAAAAAAAAAAAAGAAAACTTGGTCTCTTGAGATTCTTAGTCTTATAAAAAAGGAAAAACATTTTAAGTGGCATAAGGATATAAATCAGTAAATGTATCACCTGGTGTCTGTTATCTTTGTATAATACAGGTATCAAATATTAGTTAACTTGAATTTCATAAGTTGAATTGTGTGTTGAAGCCCTTGTCCCAGTATCTCAGAATGTGACCTTATTTGGAGACCGGTATTTACAGAGGTTACAGTGCTAAAATGAGATCCTAAGGGTAGGCTGTAATGTAATATTACTGGTATTCTTATAACAAGGGAAACTTAGAGATAAACATGCATACAAGGAAAATGGCACATGCACATGAAGGTAGCCATCTACATTCCAACGAGAAAAGCCTAGAATAGATGCCTGCCTTTTAACCCTCAGAAGGAACCAACTACCAACACCTTGATTTTAGATTTCCAGTTTCCAAAACTATAAATTCCATTTAAATTTCTATGGTACTTGGTTATAGCAGCCCTAGCAAACAAGTACACCACCATAGAGCTAGACCTTGTTCTGAGCACTGAGAAGCTTACCAATGAAAAGCCGTAGCTGAAACCACCACACCAATCCTTTATTAATGCAAAGAATAGTTTACCAGAGCCTGATATTGAAAGAAGGAAAGCTTATCCTCTTCAGAAGATCTTTCCCAGTTCTACTCATAGTGTTTTGGTGAGGAAACTTCTTTGCTTCTAAATTGCATGAGGACTATACAAAGTTAAAACTGCTCACCTCAAATTCATCTTTCAGAATAGGGGCAAGTAATTTGTTTTTAAAGATTTTATTTGACAGAGAGAAACACAGCGAGAGAGGGAACACAAGCAGAGGGAATGGTAGTGGGAGAAGCAGGCTTCCTGCCGAGCAGGGAGCCCGATGTGGGGCTCGATCCCAGGACCCCGGGATCATGACCTGAGCCGAAGGCAGACGCGTAACGACTGAGCCACCCAGGCGCCCAGGGGCAAGTAATTTTTAAGTTAATGGCTCAATTTCACTACATAAATGCAGGTAAATGCACTTTGCAAGTGAATTACAGTGTATGATTCTTTAAAAACTAATTTTGAAGTACATCTGACTTTAAGTACATTAAACAGGATGTTTAGAAGTATATTAGATTGTCAAATATTTTGGAGGAAGATCATATTCATAGCTGCTCAGGAAACAGATTTAAATGTAAGAACTAAATGTGCAAGTCCCTACAGGTAAAATAAAACATTGTTTTGCAATCCTATTATATTTGGGTAATCTAGGAACTCTGCTAATAAACTAAGTTAATAATACAAGGAAAGGCAAAAATCAACATACTTTATTAGTACATTATTTTTAAAACCATGTCATCACCTAGAAAATAATACAATAATAAGTGTTTTTACAATTATCTATTTACAGGGATTGTCTGGACCCATTAAGCCCAAACACAGATTGTCTTGACATGTTTCTGCCACAGCAGTACAAAATGTCTCCCCCTTCACAGTGCCATTTCAGGTTGGTACCAGGGAATAATGAGAATTAAATTATAGGAGTATTTTGTAAATCTCTTTTGAACCAGAAAGTAGATTCTCTGTAGAGAAATACTAAAGGCACATGAATTGGAGTTTAAATAATCTACAAATCATCTGTCATTCCTTGATATTTTATAGATCCCACCAGTCACCTATTACCCTCTAGACTTTTAGGATACCCCAAATAAAGGGACACAGTACACACTACACTACATAAGCTTTTCTTAATAAATGCATATGGTTAAGTTATAAAAGAAAAGTATCCTTGTGGGCCAATCCAAATATTTTGGATATGAGTGCTACCTGAGTCTTTAATGGTTACCAACAAAGATTTTCTATCTAAATAAGCTGCTGATGCCTGTAATAATACACTGAAGGACTTTAAGAAAGAAAAGGGGGAAATCAGATGCCTCGCTGGCTCTTGATCTCAAGAGTTGTGGCTTCAAGTCCTACATTAGGTGTAGAGATTGTTTAAAAATAAAATCTTAAAAAAAAAAACAAAAGGGGAAATCAGGAATATACAAATCAAATCCTGCAATCACTAGATAAACCTAAATGTATGTAAGACCTTTAAATACGTATGGCTCCAAGTGACTGGTAGAAAAAACTAAAAGTGATGATCATGTACACAAAAGAATGTTCCTCCCAGAACTAGAGAACAATTCTTTTAGAGTGTTTCTCAGGGAAAAATGAAAAGTTTTGAGAAGCAGTTTTGGATCAGAGGCCCTTCAACTTAACACTTTTGTCAGTATCTATAAAAAGCTTCATAGGTACCTACAATTCCACTTTCTCCAAACCAGGCAGTAGGTTTTGTACTAAGTTCATACTTAGGATTGCCCAAGTACAAGTAAGCTTCACAAATCTTGATAGTCTAATAAAGTTCCCTCTTCCCAAAACCAAGCAGATATTTTTGATAACTAGTTAGAAAATAGGAAAGAAATTTAATAGGTACATATCTCTCACTGGGCTCTGTCACCCATTATATCATCCAATTCCACTAAAGGACTGTCATAAAGAACCTCCTAGTAATTCCTCACTTGCATTTTCAGTATTAAGACAAAAAACATAAGTGAGCAAAAGCTTTTTTAATCCTGTCATAAACAGGCAAAAACTTATCTATCTATATAAACATCTATAGAGATAGCTAGATATTTCCCATATGTCCCTTCCACTGTATCTGCTGCCAATAAAAAGTTTGGGACTACTGAAAACTCCTGGTATCAAATAAAAGTAGGGACTTGTTTCACTGGCTCTTCTCTGTAGGTTCAACTCTGGCCATGGAAAATTGTGCCATAGACTGAATATACAGATATCTGTCTCACTGATATTCTTACATCACACGTGGGTCATGTTACAGCGTGGCTTACACTGGAGAAGTTGCTAATGGGGCTATTTGCTAAGAAGTTTCTAGCAAATCATTTTTACAAATAGGACTCTACCCCTAAGAGACTTCTAGAGCATAAACAGCATTCCTATTGGTAAGCTTGGCAAATTTGTGTGAGTTCTTTATTTAGAATATATTCTGTATCTTTCCTTACTCAAATTCTTAGAAAAATCATTCTTTAGTCATTTATCTACCAAATACATGGAAAACTCAATAGAATCAGAGGGTCCTATCACCAAATATATGTGTGATTTGCAAAGTGTCAGATCCTATATTTTCAAAATGTTTCTTGTACTCCCTCTTACGCTTTATATTTCATAGTACAGCAACACCTCCTTCACAACGACTGGTGATCATGTTACCGATTTCTGTCCATGTATCTGAATGAGGGTTATAAACTTCAACAGAGTCCAAGGTACCTGGGGCCAAGAAATCATGGCTGGAAGATCGACCTCCAGAAACATACAGAAGCCCATTGACTGCCACAACACACATGCCTGCTCTAGGCACTTTCATTGAGGCAACTTCAACCCACTTTTCCTGGTTAAGAGGGGGAAAAAAAAAAGCAGAATCGTAAGATGACAATAGAGAAAACTGCTGATAAATCAAATACTCTAGTTCTTTTTACATATTTAAATTTCAAACTCAGAGTCCAGTCATGTAAATATATATAGGACATTTCAAATGAACTTTTGAGAGGGTACAAAGTAGCGAACTTAGAGGAAAACAATTGAAAACATGTCTGTAATTAACTATAAATCATGATCAGGAGACATTCTAGAAATCCTATAAAGGAATGCATTTTGGGGCACCTGAGTGGTTCAGTGGGTTAAAGCCTCTGCCTTCAGCTCAGGTTATGATCTCAGGGTTCTGGGACTGAACCCTGCATTGGGCTCTCTGCTCAGCCTGCTTCCCCCTCTCTCTCTCTGCTTACTTGTGATCTCTCCTCTCCCTATCAAATAAATTCTTTTTTAAAAAAAGGAAGGCATTCTGTGAGACTAGTTCTATGGAATATACATAGGTAATGCACACACACACAACACAAAGCTCCAAAGAGAAAAAAGCTTATGCACAGAAGGGCTTTTAAAAGACTTTAATATGCTGATGACCCTTATAAATAAATCTCCAAGAGAATGATATTGCTATCACACTTGCCGAGTTATTGACCATGAAATCCTTTTTTTTTTTTTCCAAAAAATCTAGTGAAGTTCATAATTTGCGAAACATTTTCAGAAAGGTAGTATACACCAGGGGTTGGAAACCTATTTTTGTAAGAATGACCTTTCCAGGTTAAAAGGTTATTTTATAAAACAAGAATATTTCAACAAACTGTGTTGGGAAAAGTGGACAGCTATACATGTAAAAGAATGAAACTGGACAATTTTCTTACACAAATACAAAAATAAGCTAAAAATGGATCAAGGATCTAAATGTGAGAACTGATACCATAAAAATCCTAGAAGAGAGTACAGGTAGCAATTTCTCTGACATTGGTTGTAGCAACATTTTTCTAGATATGTCTTCTGAGGCAAGACAAAAATAAAAGTAAAAATAAACTATTGGGATTACATCAAAATAAAAAGCTTCTTTCTGCACAGCAAAGAAAACAATCAAGAAAACTAAAAGACAGGCACCTGGGTGGCTCAGTGGTTAAGCAACTGCTTTCGGCTCAGGTCATGACCCCGAGGTCCTGGGATCAAGCCCCAAATCTCGGGCTCCCTACTTGGTGGGAATCCTGCTTCTCCCTCTCCCACTCCCCCTGCTAGTGTTCTCTCTCTTGCTGTGTCTCTCTCTCTGTCAAATAAATTAAAGAGGGAGGGAGGAAGGGAAGGAGGGAGGGAGGGAGGGAGGGAGGGAGGGAGGGAGGTAGGAAGGAAAAGAAAGAGGGGCACCTGGGTGGCTTAGTGGGTTAAAGCCTCTGCCTTCGGCTCAGGTCATGGTCTCAGAGTCCTGGGATCGAGCCCCACACTGGGCTCTCTGCTCAGCAGGGAGCCTGCTTCCCCCTCTCTCTCACCTGCCTCTCTGCCTATTTATAATCTCTCTCTCTCTGTCAAATAAATAAATAAATCTTAAAAAAAAAGAGAGAGAAAGAAAGATAGAAAGAAAGAAAACAAAGCCTACTGATTGGGAGAAGATATTTGCAAATGACATATCTGATAAAAGGACTGATATCCAAAATATATAAAGTACTGACTGTTACAACTCAATACCAAAATAGTAATCATCATCATCACCCAATTAAAAAAATGGGTGGAAGACATGAACAGATATTTCTTCAAGGAAAATATACAGATAGCCAACAGACACATGAAAAGATGCTCAATATCAATCACCATCAGGGAAATGCAAATGAAAACTACAATGAACTATCACCTCACACTTGTCAGAATGGCTAAAATCAACAACATAAGATGGGGCACCTGACTAGCTCAGTTGGTCAGGCACATTACTCTTGATCTTGGAGTCATGAGTATGAGCCCCACATGGGGCATAGAGATTACTTTAAAAAAATAAAAATAAAACACAATAAACAAGAGTTGGTGAGAATGCAGAGAAAAGGGACCCCTCCTGTACTGTTACTGGGAGTGCAAACTGGTGCAGCCAATGGGGAAAATAATAAGGTTTTCTCAAAAAGTTAAAATAGAACTACCCTACAATGGAATGGCACTACTGGGTATTTACCCCCAAAATAAAAAAGGGGTAATTCAAAGGGATACATGCACCCCTATGTTTATTGCAGTATTATTTACAATAGCCAAATTATGGAAGCAACTCTTATGTCCATGGACTGATAATGGATAAAGAATAGTGTGTGTGTGTATGTGTGTGTGCGCGCGCGCACGCGCGTGCATACACAATGTAATATAATTCACACGCACGCACGTGCGTGCATACACAATGTAATATAATTCACCCATAAAAAAAGAATGAAATCTTGCCATGGGTGAACATGGATGAACAACATGGATGAAGTTAGAGTATAATTCTGAACAAAATAAGTCAGCCAGAGAAAGACAAATAACATATGATTTCACTCACATGTGGGATTTAAGAAACAAAACAAACAAGAAAATGAGTAAAAAATTAGAGACAAACCAAGAAACAGACTCTTAATTATAGAGAACAAACTGATGGTTACTAAAGGGGAGGTGGGAGGGAGGATGAGTGAAATAGGAGATGGGGATTAAAGAGTATATTTATTATGGAGTGTAACGTATAAATGTATGTGTGTAACGTATAAAATTGGTGAATCACTATATTGTACATCTGAAACTAATATAACACTGTATGTTAATAATACTGGAATTAAAATTAAAAAATAAATTTAAAAACTTAATAAAAGTAAAAATTAATTGAAAAATAACAAAACAAGAATATGCCAGAAGAAGAGATTGTATGTAGCCTGCAGGCCTAAAATACTTTTTTTAAGAAGTATTTTATTTATTTGAGAGAGAGCGAATGGGAGGAGTAGCAGAGAAGGAAGGGGAAAGAATCTTAAGCAGACTTGGTGCTGAGCATGGAGCCCACTGCGGGCTCTGTACCCTGAAATCATGACTTGAGCTGAAACCAAGCGTCAGATGCTCAATCGACTCGGCCACCCAGGTGCCCCTAACCATCTAACAAAAAGTTTGCTAACTTCTGGTATATACTGTTCCCTGAAGAAATTTCAATAAGCTGCCATAACCAAAATTATTCATAATGACCTTCTCCAGAGAAAATGTCTATACCCAGAAAACAGGAAAGCTAATAAAGGTCCTGAAAAATAATCAAGAGAAAAAAGAGCAAGTTATCTGGAAATAAATGATGAACAAAGTTTACAGAAACATAGAGGGTGAACACTGACTATTCATCAGTGCTAGAAAGTGAATTTTTTTTTTAAAGATTTTATTTATTTGACAGAGAGAAACACAGCGAGAGAGGGAACATAAGCAGAGGGAATGGTAGTGGGAGAAGCAGGCTTCCTGCCCAAGCAGGGAGCCCGATGCGGGGCTCGATCCCAGGACTCTGGGATCATGACCTGAGCCAAAGGCAGACGCTTAATGACTGAGCCACCCAGGTGCCCCTAGAAAGTGAATTTTTGAGGACAGGAACTTAACAAGCTTCACATCCCAGGACTCAGCATAGCATTAGCACATTATAGACAGTCAATGTAGTTTGCTGATCTGAATTTAAATGAAATTCTGAGATACCAACACCAGAGACAATCCTATGAAATTGAAGGACTTCTATTAAAAATTGAAGGTTATTAGGTTATCTGCAATTACAGAATATATGACAAAGTTGGCATAGCTGAAAAAACTCATATTTTATTTATTTATTTATCTGGGGAGAGAGAGAGAGAGAGAGAGAGAACATGAGCAGGGGGATGGGCAGAGAGAGAGAGAGAATCTCAAGCAGGCTCCAAGCTCAGCACAGTGCTCATGACCCTGAAATCATGACCTGAGCTGAAGTCAACTGAGCCACCCAGGCTCCCAAATACTCATTTTTTTTTTTTAAAGATTTTATTTATTTATTTGTCAGAGAGAGAGAGTGGGCACAAGCAGGCAGAGAGGCAGGCAGAGGCAGAGGGAGAAGAAGGCTCCCCTCTGAGCAAGGAGCCCGATGCGGGACTCGATCCCAGGACCCCGGGATCATGACCTGAGCTGAAGGTAGCTGCCCAGCCAACTGAGCCACCCAGGAGTCCCCAAAATACTCATATTTTAAAACACAGATATATTCACAAAAATATCTATAGCTGGTTTAATCTTAAAAAAAGAGGAAGAAGAAGGAAGATGTGGTTATCTATATACAAAGGAATACTACTCAGCCTCAAAAAAATGAAATCTTGCCATTTTCAATGATGTGGATAGAACTAAGGTGTTTATGCTAAGTGAGGGTGTTATGCTAAGGTGTTATGCTAAGCGAAATAAGTAAATCAGAGAAATCCAATTATCATAAGATCTCACTGACATGTGGAATTTAGGAAACAAAACAGAGGATCATAGGGAAAGAGAGGAAAAAATAAAACAAGACCAAATTAGAGAGGAAGACAAACCATAAAAGTCTCTTAAGCATAGGAAACAAACTGAGGGGCACCTGAGTGGCTTAGTTGGTTGAGTATCTGCCTCTGGCTCAGGTTGTGGTCCCGGAGTCCCAGGATCCAGTCCCACATGGGGCTCCCTGCTCAGCATGGAGTCTGCTTCTCCTTCTGCCTCTCACCTCACTCTCATGCTCTCTCTCCCACTCTGTCTCTCTCAAATAAAAAATTTTAAAATTAAAAAAAAAAAGGAAAGGAAACAGAGGCACCTGGGTGGCTCAGTCCTTAGGCATATGCCTTAGGCTGGAGTCATGATCCCGGAGTTCTGGGATCGAGCCTTGCATCAGGCTTCCTGCTCTGTAGGAAGCCTGCTTCTCCCTCTCCTACTCGCCCTGCTTGTGTTCCCTCTCTCGCTGTGTCTCTGTCAAATAAATAAAATCTTTAAAAAAAAAAAAAAAAAGGAAACAAATTGAGGGTTGCTGGAGAGCAGAGGAGTGGGGGTTGGGGTAACTAGGTTATGGACATTAAGGAGGGCATGTGATATAATAAGCTCTGGGTAGGGGCGCCTGGGTGGCTCAGTGGGTTAAAGCCTCTGCCTTCAGCTCAGGTCATGATCTCAGGGACCTGGGATCGAGCCCCACATCGGGCTCTCTGCTCAGCGGGGAGCCTGCTTTCCCCTCTCTCTGTCTGCCTCTCTGCCTACTTGTGATCTCTCTCTGTCAAATAAATAAATAAAATCTTTAAAAAAAAAAAATAAGCTCTGGGTATTATATAAGACTGATGAATCACTGAGCTCTACCTCTCAAACCAATAATATCTTGTATGTTAATTGAATTTAAATAAATTTAAAAAATTTTTAAAAATCCATGTAAAACTTTTGACTCTCCCAAAACTTGACTACTAATAGCCCATTGGGTTTGTTTTGTTTTGTTTATTTGCTTTAGAGAGGGGAAGAAAGGGAAAGAAGGAGAGAGGGAGAGAGAATCTTAAGCAGGCTCCACACCCAGCATGGAGCCTATTGTGGGGGCTCAATCTCACAACCCGAAGATTATGACCTGAACCAAAATCAAGAGTTGGATGTATACCTGAATGAGCCACCCAGGTACCCCATTAATAGCCCACTATTGACAAAAAGCCTTACCAATAACACAGTCAATGAACACATATTTTGTGTATGTATTATGTACTATATTCTTACAATAAAGTAAGCTGAAGAAAAAGAAATGTTAGCAAGAAAAAAATCAGAATAAAGCTACCCTATGACCCTGCAATTGTACTACTGGGTATTTACCCCAAAGATACAAATGTAGTGAAAAGAAAGGCCACATGTACCCCAATGTTCATAGCAGCAATGGCCACAATCACCAAACTGTGGAAGGAGCCGAGATGCCCTTCAACAGATGAATGGATAAAGAAAATATGGTCCATATATACAATGGAATATTACACAGCCATCAGAAAGGATCAATACCCAAATTTTTTATCAACATCGACAGGACTGGAGGAGATTATGCTGAGTGAAATACGTCAAGCAGAGAAAAGTCAATTATCATATGGTTTCACTTACTTGTGGAGCATAAGGAATAACATGGAGAACATTAGGAGAAGGAAAGGAAAAGTGAATTGGAGTAAATCGGAGGGGAGACGAAGCACGAGAGACTGTGGACTCTGAGAAACAAACGGAGGGTTTCGGAGGGGAGGAGGTAGGGGATGGGTGAGGCTGGTGGTGGGTATTAAGGAGGGCACATATTGTATGGAGCACTGGGTGTGGTGCATAAACAATGAATCCTGGAACACTGAAAAAGGAAAAGAAAAGAAAAAGAAAATCAGAAGGAAGAGAAGATACATTTACAGTACTATATTGTATTTATTGAAAAAAGTCCATGTATAAGTGGACCCACACAGTTCAAAACCATGTTGTTCAAGGGTGAACTATAGGGAGAATAATAGGAGCCAAGTAGTTTTTAACTAACAGAGAAGGTATTTACAGACATGGAAAGGGGGAAGGCCTGAAAGAATCTGATATATTGCACTGGAGTTAGAGTTATCATTATAAACTTGTGATTTTACAACGTATGACTTACATATCACAGAAACACTTACAAACGAATATGTGAGTGAATACATACATGTATATAGGTACATGTATTCCTAGCTCTGTTTACTGAGAGTGCCTAGAAGCAGCAATATCCCAGTAGCCATGAGTAGTCTGAGTGCCTAGACCTTGGTTTCTAAATACTATCCTTCACTAAGAGGTATTGGAGCTTCCTAGAGAAATGGCTGATTCTGAAGGGCTAGAGCAGAGAAAGTACAAAATGACCTTGAAATATTTTATTATGCTAGAAAGTAAAGACATGCTCAATGAATGATGGGAGCATGTAAAAATGACATAGGAAGGATTTCCACTTACAGCCACAATAGGATAATTGTTGCCAAAGTTGTCCTCCTGCCATAAAGACCTAGAAAAGTGGACAAACCTAAAACACAAAAGTTCCCAGACAACAGACAATGAAAAACTGTGATCACTCAGAAATAAAAACAAAGAAGGTGAGCTTCAGTCTTCAGCCTTCTGTCTGGTGGGGCTTTCTGAACACCACAGGGAACGGGATTTCCTTCCTTCCTTCCTTCCTTCCTTCCTTCCTTCCTTCCTCCCTCCCTCCCTCCCTCCCTCCCTCCCTTCCTTCCTCCCTTCCTCCCTTCCTTCCTCCCTTCCTTCCTCCCTCCCGATTTTATTTATTTGACAGAGAGAGAGATCACAAGCAGGCAGAGAGAGAGGGGGAAGCAGACTCCCCACTGAGCAGAGAGCCCGACTCGGGGCTCAATCCCAGGACCCTGAGATCATGACCTGAACCAAAGGCACAGGGTTTAACCCACTGAGCTACCCAGGTGCCCCGGGAAGGGGATTTCTGAGCACAGCATGATGATAATCTGATTTAAGAGGCAGAGATCAGAGTTTAGAGAGATTGAAGCAGCCAAGATTTTCAAGCAAGACTGCTTGTATCTTCAGCTGAATGCCAAGAAGTATACCTTTGGCCTCTGGCCCTAGTTCCTGACACAGAACTCCTAAATCCCTGGGAATTCCCTGGATGATAGAAGTGTCTTTTGTTCAAATGAGGCAACTCTTGGTGAACTCCTTAAATAGCTTTAGAAATGGGGGCTGGTTGCCAGAAAGACCAAGCCAGAATTAGAAGCTTGGAACTTGTTAGCCCACCCCCATCATTTGGGGAGGGAAGGAAGGTTGGGAGTTGAATTAATAATCAATTATGCCTACATGATGAAGCCTCCATAAAAATCTCTATACTATGTGTTCAGAGAGCTTCCAGGTTGGTGAACACATCCATCTGTCAGAAAGGTGTCACACACCAAATTCTACAGAGATTCCTACACTAAAGACCCTTCTGGACCTTGCCCTATATACCTCTTTATCTGGCTATCCATTTGTATCCTTTATAATAGACCCCTTATAGTACATACAGTGTTTGCCTGAGTTCTGTAAACCATTAAAGCAAATTATTGAACCTGAGGAAAGGATTATGGGAACCACCAATTTGTAGCCAAGCCAGACAAGTGTAAATAAGTCAGTGGTTAACCTGAGGACCCACTACTTGAAACTGGTATGTAAGTGAGGGGCAATCTTTTGAAACTGAGCTCTTAGCCTGTGGGGTTGTTAGGGTCAGAAATGAATTGACTTGAGGGTACCTAGTTGGTGACCATAAGAGAACGGGAAAATAGCTTGGTATAGAAAATGCACTCATTTGGTGTCAAAAGTATCACGACTAGAGAAACTGTTTTCCATTATAGGAGTCATAAGTTGAACAATTCCCAGAGCTCACGCAAAACTGAATGACATACTAGTAAAAACGACTAGCCAAAATAAAGACACCTTGCTGAACAGCTGGGACATTCAGTAGAGACTTAAGAAGACTCATTCTTTATTTAGTAGGAGACCTAAAGGAAAAACTACTCTAGACCTTCCCTACAAAGCTTAAGAATATGTCTCAAAAGAATCAGTGTGATTTGCAAATCATTTAGCTGCTTACCAAAAGTAAACTCAATATAAGTTTTCAGAAAATAAAATCCAAATAAGAACATAAAATCCAAACACTAAGCAATATAACATTCATAGTGTCCACCATCCAATCAGAAGTTACTAGAAATGTGGAAAAGCAGGAAGAAGGTGACTCAAACAGGAAGTTCAACAGATACAGGTCCAAAAGTAATGGTGATAGTGAGATCAGCAGATGAGGACTTGAAAACAGATATTATAAATATGTTCAAGGATCTAAAGGAAAATATGAACACGATGAGGACAGAAATGGAAGACATTAAAAATAACCAAAAATATCTTTTAGAGCTAAAAAATACAAATATCTGAAGTGAAAAATTCCCTAAATGTAATTAGATACTGCATATTAGAAGTGAGACAATGTAGATTAATGAACTTGAAAACACAGCAAGAGAAACCAAGGAAACTGAAGCACAGAGAACAGAATTTCAGCTATACAGGATGAATAAGTAGAACTTATATCTAATATATTAGATCTAATATACAACATGATGACTATAGTTCACAATACTATATTGTATACTTGAAATTTGGTAAGAAAGCAACTCTTTCACACATGAAAAAAGTAAAAGAGAACCTGAAACTAATACAATACTGTATGTTTAACTCCACTGGAATTTTTTTAAAAAATTAGAATGGCTAATGAAGACTTCAGTTCAATAGGGAAAAAAAGGAAAAGGAAACTATAAGGTGATAAGTATGTTAATTAGCTTGATTTGGTAGTCATTTCACAATATATATAAAAACATCACATTATACATCTTAAATTTACACAATTTTTATCAAGTATACCTCAATGAAGCTGAAAAACAAAAATGAACTAAAGCACAGAGAGAAAAAAGATGGGAGAAAAAATTAACAGAGCCTCAGTGACCTGTGGGATAATATTAAAGTGGTCTTACATGCATGTTATTGGAGTCTCAGAAAAAGAGCAGGAGAATATCTGAGGAAATATGGCTGAAAACATTCATTCTGATGAAAGCTACAATCCCACAGATTCAAAAAGTTCAATGAACTCCAAACAGATTAAACACAAGACTCCAAAAAGACACACGATAATCAAATTACTGGAAACCCATGATAAAGACGAAATTGTAAAAGCCTCCAAAGGAAAAAAGACACATTACATATAAGGGAACGAGGATAAGAATAACTACTGACTTCCCATCAGAAATAGTGCAAGATAATTAAACAGCACCTTTGAGGTGGTGGGGGAAAAAATTCTATACTCAATAAAATATCTTTCAAAGATGAAGGTGAAAAAATAGTTTCAGAAAATGAACACTAAGAGAATAAATGCCAGCAGACCAACACTAAGAGAATTATTAAAGGAAGTTCTTTATCCAAAGAGAAAATGTTATAAGAAAGAAACTTAGTTCTACACAAAAGAATAGGACTAGGAGTGATTAATATATGCATAATTATAAAAGACTTTCACATTAAAATTTTATATTAATTTATTATTTTTTAAATATTTTATTTCTTTATTTGACAGAGAGAGAGAGCACAAGCAGAGGGAGAAGGAGGCAGAAGGAGAGGGAGAAGCAAGCTCCCCGCCGAGCAAGGGAGCCCAACATGGGGCTGGATCCCAGGACCTCGGGACCATGACCTGAGCCAAAGGCAGACGCTTAATGATTGAATCCCCCAGGTGCTCCTAAAATTTTATTTTAGGTATAACTTACTGTCGGGTTGCCTGGGTGGCTCAGTTGGTTAAGTGTCTGCCTTTGGCTCACGCCATCGTCCCAGGGTTCTGGGATCTAGCCTCTTATTGGGCCCTCTGCCTCTGCCATTCCCCCTGCTTGTATTCTCTCTCTTGCTCACTGTCCCTAATAAATAAATAATCTAAAAAAAAAAAAGAGAGAGGGGCGCCTGGGTGGTTCAGTCGTTAAGCGTCTGCCTTCGGCCCAGGTCAGATCCCAAGGGCCTGGGATCGAGCCCCACATCGGGCTCCCTGCTCGGCGGGAAGCCTGCTTCTCCCGCTACCATTCCCTCTGCTTGTGTTCCCTCTCTCGCTGTGTTTCTCTCTATCAAATAAATAAAATCTTTAAAAAAAAATAAAGAAAGAGAGAGAAAGCTAAAATAAATAAATAAAAATGGTTTAAGATTTTAAAAAAGGAAAAAAGTGAATATGATATTATTTGAAGGTTGCTTTGGTATATGTATAGTATATGTATATGTATATGTATATGTATATGTATAGTATAAATATATATGTATATGTATAGTATATGTATAGTATATGTATAGTATAAATAGTATATTGTATAGTATAGTATATGTATAGTATAAATATATATAACATGCAATGTAAACCCTACAGTAACCACTAAGAAAAAGGTGAAGAGTTATAGTTAATTGCATAATAAAAGAGAGAAAATGGAATACTAAAACAATCAACATAAAGACAGAAAAGAGGGAAAAAAGGATCAAAGAATGAATTGTACAAATAGAAAAAAATATAAAACAGGAGCTTAAAAACCAACCATATCTCTAATTACATTACATATAAATAGTAAAAACTCTTAAGACTCCATTTGAAAGTTGGAGATTGTCAACCTGGATAAAAAAAGAGATTACAACTGTATATTATCTTACAAGAGATGCAGCTTGTAAAGATGTAGATAGACTTGAAGTGGGAGGAAAGAAAAAGATGTACCATGCAAATAATAATCAAAAAATAGCTTGGCTACATCAGTAGTCACATTAAGATCAAAGTAGACTTAGGAACAAAGAATATTACCAAAGATAAAGACAAATATTTTGACTATAAAAAGATCAATTTATCAAGAAGACAATAATCTCAACCTGTACACACTTAATAACAGAGATTCAAAATATGCACAGGGAAGGGAAAATTCTTCCTTTACTCTTAAGGCCTTCCAGCTGGACTAAGAATTAAATTTACATCAGACAGATTAACAAGAGAAAAAAAGTTTTATTACTTATACACAGAGGCCCAATAATGTAACTGAGACCTAAAGAAGTTACCAAGGTGGTTTTTATACTTTTTAGACAGAGACAATAAATCTGTGGGGTATTGACAGGACAAAGTAAAATTAACTTTAGGAGTTTCAGTTAGTAAGGAATTCGAAAGAGAATTTGGGCTCTGATAATAAATTAGTAAAAGTAACAAAGGTTGTTTATACATTCTTCTTGGCTCTGAATTTCCTATCTGGGTGACACAGATGTCTTTTTATCTCCTGGTACAAGAAGGGTATCTTTCAAATAAGAGATTTATTTCCTGCTTTTAGGGGGACAGAGGAGGGTCAGAAAGTTCTTTTTGTATAGCCTGTCTCTTAAGTAACTTTTATTTAAAATCATCAATATGACAGGGGCACATGGGTGGCTCAGTCAGTTAAGCATTTGACTCTTGGTTTCAGCTTGGGTCATGATCTCAGATTCCTGCAGTTGGGCCCTGTGATGGGATCCCGGCCCAGAGGGGAGTCTGTTTCTCTCCCACTGCCCCTCCTCCTGCTTGAGTTCTCTCTCTCTCTCTCAAATAAAAAAATAAATAAATTTTTACTAAAATAATAAAATTATCAAGATGCCAAAGTGGTACATTTTGGGGCAGACTACCCTTGGCTCCTACATTCTTGAGGTAAAACCTGACAAAAATGAAAGGAGAAACAGACAAATCATAATTATATTTGAAGATTTCAATAATTCTTTCTTAATAATTGACAAAACAATTCACAAGTTAAAAGGACTAGAGAAGACTTGGACAACACTAACCAATTTGACCTAATTGACATTTATAGAATACTACACTCAACAACAGCAGAATACAAATTCCTTTCAGGTGGACAAGGAACATTTACCAAGACAGAAATCATATAAAGTATGCTCTCTAATCACAATGGAATTAAATTAGAAATGAGTAATACAAAGACCTGGAAAACCTCCAAATATTTGGAAATTAAATAACATACTTTAAAAAATATATATTTTATTTATTTATTTAACAGAGAGAGAGAGAGAAAGCAAGTGCAGGAACATAAGCAGGGGAGTGGGAGAGAAAGAAGCAGGATTCTCGCCTAGCAGGGAGGCTAATGTGGGGCTTGATCCCAGGACCCTGGGATCATGACCTGAGCTGAAGGCAGATGCTTAACGAATGAACCACCCAGGCACCCTAAATAACATACTTCTAACAACTCCCTGGTAAAAAAGAAATTAGCAGGGAAATTAGAAGATATTTAAAGATAAATTCTAATTAATATATAACCAAATATGTAAGTAAATAAATAAAATACAACATATTAAAATGTGGGGGATGCACTTAAAGCATTGCTTGAAAAAATAATTTTTTTCAAAAAAATATAGTTTTAAACTATAAATATAAGTATATTTATATTTAACTTTAAAAATGCTATAAATATAAAAAATATAGTTTTAAACACATTATAAAAAAAAGAAAGGTCTAAAATCAATCATTTAAGCTTCTACTTTAAGAATTTAGAAAAAAGTGCAAATTAAACCGTAAACAAATAGAAGTAAGAAAAAAGAAAGAGAAATCAATGAAACAGAAGATGGGCAAACAATAGAAAAAACCTATAACACCAAAGTTGGTTCTCTGAAAAGAAAAACTCTACAAATGACCAATATCATGAATAAAAGAATGCGCATCACAACAGATCTTATAAACATTAAAAGAATAATGATATTAAGCATTTGAAATCATCCAACCTACCTCCTCGAAGGAATATTTTTCTACAGTATGAAGAGCATCTTGTGTCTCATTCCACCCTCCAACAGAATAGATACAGTCATTGAGTGCAGCCACACCAAGATAGGCTCTCCTGGTTCCCATTGGAGGAAGTGGAGACCAACGCTTAGAAAGTGGATCATACACTTCAAAAGAACGAAGCTCTATTCCTTCATTGCTGATGCCCCCAATTACATAAATTAAACCTGGAAACAGAATATTTTTGTTCAGATGCTACAGAAAATAGAATGTAAATAATTATAAAAAGTAAGAGTCATGATTTATGTCTGCTACGCTCTGACCATATTTAATGTAGGGCTCACATTATCCTTTAAGGGCTCACATTATCCTTATCCTTTCTCTTTAAGAGAGAAATTTTACTTCTGTCTAGTATATCACAGCTCACATTTAAGCCTGTTACAAAAAATTAGAGGTATAATTTAAAGTGGCATTTAAAGGGTGCCTGAAAAAAAATAAAAAAATAAAGGGTGCCTGGGTAGTTCCGTTGGTTAAGCGTCCAACACTTGATTCTGGCTCACGTCATGATCTCAGGGTTGGGAGATGGAGTCCTGTGTGGTTGTGTTCCATGCTCAGCATGGAGTCTGCTAAAAATTCTCTCCCTCTCCTTCTGCCCTTCCCCTACCCCCACGCATGTGCTCTCTCTCTAAAATAAATACATCTTAAAAAGAAATTAAGTGGCATTTCTTCTTTTTAAGTGGCATTTCTTTTTCAAAGAACTTACAATGCTGTAACAAAAGAGTCAGACAAGGTTTTCCATCTTATTATCTGCTTGATGACCTCAAGTTCCAGAATCAGTGCTACCATGAGATAAAAAAGGAAAGGGAGAGGGATTCCCCCCCCCCTAAAAAATGTCATGCACTTAAACTGAGAATGACATAGCCTTGTTTGGTGACAACCTACCTGTCGCTCAAATGGATATAGAGAATTGAATTCAAATTAGAATAGTTATATGGCTAGATTAAGGTATTCAGGATCAATCACTAGAGTACATTAGAATGTAATTCACAGTTTTTTATTATATTTGATTTAAAACTAATGGTTCTGACAATCTGTAACTATTTTCAAATGCCTAGCATTGTTTCTAATATTCTAAAGGGAGAAGCTTTAAGTTATAAAGAATGGCATTTTAAGAAATGTGAGCTAAATGTCAGTTAACTTGGGTTCTAGTTCCAGCGTTGCCAGTAACCAGCTATGGGAAAAGATAATTCATAACCTTCCTGATCTTCAGCTTGTTCATCTATAAATAAAGGGATTGAAATAGATAAATCTCCAAGATGCCTCTCTAGTTCTATGATTTTAGAAGGTACAATACTGTGATTTATAAGAAATACATATTTGGGGGACACCTGGGTGGGTCAATTGGTTAAGCTGCTGCCTTTGACTCAGGTCATGATCCCTGGGTCCTGGAATCCGGCCCCATGTGGGACTCCTTGCTCAACAGGAATCTGCTTCTTCCTCTCCCTCTGCCCCTCCTCCTGCTTATGCTCTCTCCCTCCCTCAAATAAATAAATAAAATCTTTAAAAAAATTATGAAAAAAAAAAGAAATATATAGTTGGTCATTCAGATGACCAAAATACATTTCTCATCTATATATAGTTTTTTTTTAATTAACATATAATGTATTATTTGCCCCAGGGTACATGTCTGTGTATCATCAGGTTTACACATTTCACAGCACTTACCTGTGGCACATCATCTATATATATGGTTTTCATCCACAATTCCTTGCTCACAGCAAGCTAAACCCTTGGAATTTCCAAAGTGTTGAGAATGATATGGTCTTTTGTTACGTTAATAAGGTAACTTTGGGAAAGCACTTAAGGAATGAGGAGTGGTTGCCAAAGGAGACAAACTTAGGATTTTTTTTTTTTAAGATTTTATTATTTATTTCACAGAGAGAGACAGCAAGAGAGGGAACACATGCAGAAGGAGTGGGAGAGGGAGAAGCAGAACCCCCCCCCCACGCCCTGCAGAGAGCCCAAGGTAGAGCTCTATCCCAGGACCCTGGGATCATGACCTGAGCCAAAGGCAGATGCTTAAGGACTGAGCCACCCAGATGCCCCCAAACTTATGTTTTGTTTTGTTTTTAACATTTTATTTATTTGACAGAGGAGAGAGATCACAAGTAGGCAGAGAGGCAGGCAGAGAGAGAAGGGGAAGCAGGCTCCCCGCTGAGCAGAGAGCATGATGCGGGGCTCAATTCCAGGACCCTAAGATCATGACCTGAGCCTAAGGCATAGGCTTTAACCCACGGAGCCACCCAGGCACTCCCCCCCCAAAAACTTAGGATTTGAGTGTGGGAACTTTTCAGTCTCAGTCCTCTCTGGGGAGAGGAGAGGTGTAGAGGTTGAATCAATCACCAATGACCAAATTTAACCACTTGTGCCTATGTATAGTGAAGCCTCCATAAAAATCCAAAAGGACAGGTTTGGGGCACCTGGGTGGCTCATTCATCAGGCATGCTTCTCCTTCTCCCACTCCCCTTGCTTGTGTTCCCTCTCTTGCTGTGTCTCTCTCTGTCAAGTAAATAAATGAAATTAAAAGAAAAAAAAGGGCGCCTGGTTGGCTCAGTGGGTTAAAGCCTCTGCCTTCAGCTCAGGTCATGGTCCTGGGGTCCTGGGATCCAGCCCCGCATCGCATCGGGCTCTCTGCTCAGCAGGGAGCCTGCTTCCCCACCCCCCTGGCTGCTTCTCTGTCTACTAGTGAACTCTCTCTGCCAAATAAATGAATAAAATCTTAAAAAAAAAAAAAAAAAGACACTCATTAAAAAAAAAGGACAAGATTTGGAGAGCTTCTGGGTGGTGAATATGTGGAGATGTGGGAACAGTGGCATATCTGGAGAGGGAGGGCATGAAAACTCTGTGCTCCTTCTGTATATCTTGACTTTGCATCTCTTCCATCTAGCTGTCCCTGAATTATGTCATTTTAGTAGTAACATTTTCTCTGAGTTCTGTGAGCCACCCTAGCAAATTAATTGAACCTGAAGAGGATGGGCCATTGGAACCTCTGATCTATAGCCAGTCAATCCGAAGCATGGGTAACAGCCTGGGGAGGATGAGTGTCTTGTAAGACTGAGCTTCTACCTGTGGAATTTGATGCTATCTCCAGGTATGGGTACATAGTATTAGAGTTGAACTGAATTCTCCAACACCCAGCTGGTGTTCTGATAACCTCTTCTTGTTAGTAGGAGGGAAACCGCCCCCACGCCCATGCTGAAAACTAAGTCTTAGAACACCTAATTTATATAAGGTAAAAACCATAAAAATAAAACAATTAGAGAACACTATAGTATTAAACAATAGAATATAGTCTGTCCTATGTAATTTGAACATTTAAATTCTAGTGGAAATCTGAGAAGGTACTCACAAAGCAGAAAGAACTTGAGCTGGGTATAGCAGGTTGAGTTGTTTCAGCAGTGAGCGCACTGCTCACTACTCTACAGGTACATATAAATCTGCTCTCCAACTCTGGACCAAGAATTCAGTTCTACTTGACCGTGCTTACCAACCACTTCTCAGGGTATAGTAGACAATTAAAATAATGTTTGTACACGATTTTAATATGTGGTACAACACTTTTTAAATCTGTCATAGCATTATATTCTGTGTGACTGAATCACAATGTGCCCTGTAAGAAAACACTGAAAATGCCAAAAGAAAAGACAGTGAAGATTGTTTTTTATATCCTCTTCCTACTTAGAAATACTTACTAAGGTATGTATGGGAGAGAAAGTGACAAAGATGGATGAAGGTTCAAATGCTTATTTTGCTAGTCAGGTCTTCCGCCCATCTGTAATTTTTCGTTCTAGTTTTGTTTATTTTGGAAAAAAATTATTATTTTGGCAATACAGAAATAAAGATATACAAGGTTAAAACATATAAAATGTTAAAAGCAATACTTCCGTACTGTTGGTGTCAATCATTCAATACTAACAGATATAAAATATTGTTTTGTGAAAATAAAGCCTCAAGCTTAGTTTTTTAAAAATATATTTTTAGGGGGAAAAAAAGTGGGGCACCTGGGTGGCTCAGTCAGTTAAGCATCTGATTCTTTTTTTTTTTTTTTTTTAAATTTATTTGACAGAGAGAAACACAGCGAGAGAGGGAACACAAGCAGAGGGAATGGTCGCGGGAGAAGCAGGCTTCCCGCGGAGCAGGGAGCCCGATGCGGGGCCCGATCCCAGGCCCCTGGGATCTGACCTGGGCCGAAGGCAGACGCTTAACGACTGAGCCACCCAGGCACCCCTAAGCATCTGATTCTTGATTTCAGATCATGTCATGATCTCAGGGTTGTGAGATTGAGCCCTACACTGGGCTCCGTACTAGGCATGGAGCCTGCTTCAGACTCTCTTCTCTCCCTCTGCCTCTCCCCCCCAAAACAAATAAATGAAATGAAATGAAATAAATAAAATAAAATAAAAAAATAAAAAATAAATAAAATAAAATACATTTTCAGAAAAAAAATATTTAGAAAGCAATTACCTTGCATTTCACAACACCCAAAGTAGTAACGTGACATAGCCATGTTGCCAACTACTTCCCACTTATTTTCATCAGGATCAAATCGTTCAATGGTATTCCCTATCTCTGCTCCAACCCATCCACCTGTAACCAAACAGAAAAATGTCATTTCTGGATAAAGGAGTCTTATCTATGAAAAATACCTTAGAAAGAATCTAATCTGGCAACTTTATATTGTGAATGATTATCACATGGACCAGCGGGGTTATTTGTCTAAGATCATACAAAAAGTTAGAATCTGACTATAAAACTTGGATCTGAACTCTTTGACTAGTTTTCATCAGAGATTTAAAAAAAAAAACCAAAATAAAAACAAAAGCTTGTCATATTGCTTAGGAAATAAGGTATTTTGCAAAACTACCTTTTGAAACAACTTCTGCATATTCAGAATGGCTATCCTAATCATGAGATTTAATGAGCTAGCTAAAGTGCTTCACTGGACATCTTACTACACTTTATCTCCATCTCCTTCTAAGAGCTCCATACTTGACAATATTCCCCAACTGACTCAAATTTGAAAAAAAAAATTTATAAAGCTGAAATCAAGACATAAGCTTCTTAGGGGAGGGAAGAAAAATGTCTAAAGTAATTAGAATCTAAGAATTTAAATAATACTAGATATCCTTAAACTGAAAAGCATAGTTACCCAAAGCATAGATAGCCCCATAACACACACATACTCCCAAGCCACAGCGGGGGTGATTCATTGAAGCTACAGTTGTCCACTGTTTAGTAACTGGATCATAGCATTCAGTACAGTCAAAAATCATTGAATCCTTTTCACCTGAGTTAAATAAAAGAGACACGTATCAGAAGGTTTAGTAATGCTAATAGCCTAGAATCATAATACAATATTCGGTAGCATTCTGTGTTATCAGATATTCAATTATTATGTCTTATTTTATACTATTCATTAAAATTAGTTTGCCCAGTGTTAATATATTATAAATCAATAGCACTGTCATTTCCCACTTAATGAAGCAAGGCATCATTTTCCTATTACCTATTTCTAATTTTATCACCCAAATAATCCATGTAATTTTTGAGGATAAAATTTGTTCTTTAACACTTCTATATTTTCTCATGTATTAGTTTGGATACCTGGCTCTGGTATAATTTGAATTTTAATGCAATCCTTATCTAGCAACAAAGAGAAAATAAAAATTTCTAAAAAGGGACCACTTAAAATAGAATTTTAAAATAGACTATACCTAGAAGCAAGTCTAATCAAAGACTGTATAAGACCTCTGGCAGATAAAATTTATAAACTTCATTTAGACAAAATTTTAAATTAAGGAATAGCAAAGTAAATGAAGAGACATATCATGTTCATGAATTAGAAGAGTGAATATATAGATGATTATCCCCAAACTGATTTATAGATTTAACATAATCCCAACTTGAAACATATTTTTTATTGCGTTAAAATACAAGTAACATAAAATTTATCATCTTAACCTTTTTTTCCTTTAAAGATTTTTTATTTATTTGACAGAGAGAAACACAAAGAGAGAGGGAACACAAGCAGAGGGAATAAGAGAGGGAGAAGCAGGCTTCCCATCGAGCAGGGAGCCCAATGTGGGGCTTGATCCCAGGACCCTGGGATCATGACCTGAGCCGAAGGCAGATACTTAACAACTGAGCCACCCAGGCACCCCCATCTTAACCATTTTTAAGTGTAGAGTTCAGTGATGTTAAACACATTCATATTTTTGTGCAGCCATCACCAATATCCACCCCCCAAAATTCTCTAAATCTTGTAAAACTGAAACACCATACTGATTCAAACAATAACTCCCCATTCTCCCTTCCCCCAACCCAGACAACTACCATTATACTTTTGTGATTTTGACTAAGTTACCTCATATAAGTGGAATCATACTTTACAGTTATTTATTTTTTCCAACTAACATTTTTTAATTCAAATTCAATTAATTAACATATATTATTGGTTTCAGAGGTAGAGGTCAGTGATTCATCTGTCTTATGTAATACCTAGTGCTCATTACATCACGTGCCCTCCTTAACATCCATCACCCAGTTACCCCAACACCTCACCCCCTCTCCCTTCCAGCAACTCAGTTTGTTTCCTATGCTTAAGAGTCTCTTACGGTTTGTCTCCCTCTCTGATTTCACCTTGTTTTATTTTTTCCTCTCTTCCCCTATGATCTTCTGTTTTGTTTCCTAAATTCTACATACGAATGAGATCATATGATAACTGTCTTTCTCTGCTTGATAATTGTCTTTCTCAGTTTCTCTGACTTCACTTAGCATAATACCCTCTGGTTCCATCCACATCATTGCAAATAGCAAGATTTCATTTTTTTGAAGGCTGAGTAGTATTCCATTGTCACATATTATTTTTAAAAAACAGATTTGAAAAAGAAAACAAACAAATTTGATGAACAGGCTCTAAAAATTATATGGAAGTACATAGGACCCAGAATAGCCAAGCACTCTCATGCAAGAATAGTAAGGAGAGAAACTGTCCTATCAGATAAGCTTATCAGACTTAAAACAGAGCTATAGTGGGGCGTCAGGGTGGCTCAGATGGTTGAGAGTCTGCCTTCAGCTCGGGTCATGATCTCCAGGCCCTGGGATGGAGCCCCATGTTGGGCTCCCAGCTCAGTGGGGAGTCTGTTTCTCCCTCTCCCTCTGCCTCTCCCCCTGCTTATGCTCTCTGTCTCTGTCTCTGTCTCAAATGAATTAAAAAAAAAAAAAAACAAACCCACAAAAACAGAGCTACAGTAATTAAGATAGTGATACACAGAGACACCAAAACAGAAAAGAAATTCTAGAAACAGACACCCACATATATGATTACCTGATATATGACAAAGTTTGCACTGCACAGCAATAGGGAAGCAAAAGCTTTTTATCCTGAGATAATTGGTTACATATACAAGGAAAAGATGAAACTGGTTCCCTGCTCCTCTTATCTCAATTCCAGGTGGATTACAGACATACATTCAGTTCTAAAACTAAAATTTTAGAAAACAATAAGAATATATATCCTCATGACTTTGTAGTAGGGAAGGATTTCTTTAAAAAGATATAAGAAACACTAACCATAAAGGGAAAATAAATAACAAGAGTTAGCTCCATTAAAATGAAAAATATGTTTAAAAAAAATAAAAAAAAATAAAATGAAAAATATGTTTATCAAAAGATATGATAAATTTTAAAAAAAGATACTTCTTTAAAAAAAAAAAGGAAAAGGGCACCTGGGTGGCTCAGTCCATAAGTGTCTGCCTTCAGCTCAGGTCATGATCCCGGGGTCCTGGGATTGAGCCCCACATCGGGCTCCCTGCTCAATGGCAGGAAGCCTGCTTCTCCTTCTTCCACTCCCCCTGCTTGTGTTCCCTCTCTCACTGTTTCTCTCTCCATCAAATAAATAAATAAAATCATAAAAAAAGAAAAAAGATACCATAAAGAGAGTGAAAGATGAAGCAGCAGAGTTGCAAAAAGTATTTGCAGCACATATAATTTTATGAGGGCCTAGAATCCTGAACATATAAAACTACTGTGCAGAAAAGAATCAGCATAGCAGGCCTAAGAATGGCTATCCTTAGAAAGGCCTACTTAGATTGACCCTTGGTTAGAGTCTGGGAACATAGCTAGTAAACAATTCCCTATACTAATATAAAAATTTCTCTAAATAATAGGAGTGGCTTTTTGCAGTGATAAAAATGTTCTGGTATTAAACAGTGGTAATAGTTGTACAACTTTGTGAATTGCTAAAAACCACTGAACTATATACTTCAAATAATGAATTTTATGGTATGTAAATTATATCTTAATTTTTTTTTTAAAAGATTTTATTATTTGTTTGACAGAGAGAGAGAGATTACAAGTAGGCAGAGAGGCAGGCAGAGAGAGAGGGGGAAGCAGGCTCCCCGCTGAGCAGAGAGCCCGATGTGGGGCTCGATCCCAGGACCCTGAGACCACGACCTGAGCTGAAGGCAGAGGCTTCAACCCACTGAGCCACCCAGGTGCCCCTAAATTATATCTTAATTTTTAAAAATAGTATTTAGAATATTAATCCAGATATGTATATACGTAGAAGGAAATTAAATATTGTGATTATCTCTGGGTGATATAATCAAAGTATGAGTGATTTTTACTTTTTTCATATGCTTCAATTTCAGCAAAATTTTCTACCACAAACCTGAATTCTTTGATAATAAAAATTATCTTACAATTATACATTATAAAATATCTTAAGGGGCGCCTGGGTGGCTCAGT
>CM053606.1:30361708-30407296 GCA_028646535.1 Procyon lotor
GATATGTATATACGTAGAAGGAAATTAAATATTGTGATTATCTCTGGGTGATATAATCAAAGTATGAGTGATTTTTACTTTTTTCATATGCTTCAATTTCAGCAAAATTTTCTACCACAAACCTGAATTCTTTGATAATAAAAATTATCTTACAAT
This sequence comes from Procyon lotor, assembly GCA_028646535.1. Taxonomy (NCBI): domain Eukaryota; kingdom Metazoa; phylum Chordata; class Mammalia; order Carnivora; family Procyonidae; genus Procyon; species Procyon lotor. Next base: position 30,361,865 of record CM053606.1, read on the forward strand.
TATACATTATAAAATATCTTAAGGGGCGCCTGGGTGGCTCAGTCGTTAAGCGTCTGCCTTCGGCTCAGGTCATGATCCCAGGGTCCTGGGATCGAGCCCCGCATCAGGCTCCCTACTCGGCAGGAAGCCTGCTTCTCCCGCTACCATTCCCTCTGCTTGTGTTCTCTCTCTCACTGTGTTTCTCTTTGTCAAATAAATAAAATCTTTAAAAAAAAAATTTTTATTAATCATCTTACAATTTGTAATAACAGTTTCAGAACAGTGATTTCAATCAAGAAATATATCCCAATGTCTAGCTGACTTAGTTTTTATAGATCTCACTGTCCAGATAACTATGTTAATTAAAAACTATTTGCAATATAAATTTCAGTATGTGAAATTAAATTTCAAAATTAAAATAATTTTTTAAAAAGATTTTATTTATTTATTTGACAGAGAGGGAGAGATCACAAGTAGGCAGAGAAACAGGCAGAGAGAGAGGAGGAAGCAGGCTCCCTGCTGAACAGAGAGCCCGATGCAGGGCTTGATGCGGGTTCGATCCCAGGACCCTGAGATCATGACCTGAGCCGAAGGCAGAGGCTTTAACCCACTGAGCCACCCAGGCGCCCCTTAAAATAATTTTTTTTTTTTTTTTTAAAGATTTTATTTATTTGACAGAGAGAAACACAGCGAGAGAGGGAACACAAGCAGAGGGGATGGCAGCGGGAGAAGCAGGCCTCCTGCAGAGCAGAGAGCCCGATGCGAGGCTCGATCCCAGGACCCTGGGATCTGACCTGGGCCGAAGGCAGACGCTTAACGACTGAGCCACCCAGGCGCCCCTTAAAATAATTTTTTAAAAGATTTTATTTATTTATTTGACAGAGAGGGAGTGATCACAAGTAGGCAGAGAGGCAGGCAGAGAGAAAGGGAGAAGCAGGCTCCCTACTGAGCAGAGAGCCCAATGAGGGGCTCGATCCAGGGACCCTGAGATCATGACTTGAGCTGAAGGTAGAGGCTTTAACTCACTGAGCCACCCAGGCGCCCTAATCAAAATTAAAATAACTTTTATCACAAACATTGACCTAAATTTTGTTGCCACATTTTATAAACAACAACATCAAAACCAAACCTAAGTATTCTGCTTGGGATAAATCACAGCATCTCTCTGGTCTGAAACATTCAATATCTTCTGTTTCCTTTTTCTTCTTTTCATTCATTTATTAAATATTTATTCATTAAATATTTATTGAGCATAACCATATATACGTATACCCCATAATACCTAGCAATATATATAAGTCATATAAGAATGCAGTCACCTTACAGCTAGAGACTAATAAAGGAGAAAAGACATTTCATTATTACCTCCAATAGCGTAAACCATTCCTCCCAGAACTGCTACTCCTAGCCCGCATCGAGCCTGATGAAGTGACGACACAGTGGTCCAGTACTGGCTAAAGGTGTCAAAACGCTCTACACAACTGAGAGCTCTGCTATCACTCCAACGACCCCCCTGCAACCGAGTATATCCGCCTGAATGAAGGAAAGGAGGTACACAGCAAATCACGTATTGCTAAATATGTAAATGATAGTAATGAGAAAAATCTATCCCTCTACATCTAGACATTTAGTCTATAACTATTTCATAGCAAAGAATAAGTACTTTAGAGCGTGCCATGTATACAAATATTATTTTTATATGCTCCAAGTCCTGAAAGATGATGGCTTAAATGCAATAGAGTCAAACCAGTGTTCTACCACCTGGTTTTGGTCATAAAATGTTAGATAAAACATAAAAGGAGCTGGTTATCTGTCTAGTTAGGAAGTCTCATTACAACTTCTCTTAGTATCTTTTTCAATTAAGAATAGTTGAACTGCACATCCCATCAGTAAAAAAATCATAGCATGTACTAAAAAATTACATATTTATACATTATATCATATATAAACTTATACATATAATTATATACAGATGATAAATTATGGTATGATGTATATATAAAATATATGCATATAAATTTGGATAATCTGTATACACATATTAATAAGACTTAATGCTTTTTAAAATAGAAAAGATGTTTTAATAAGTTCACCTGATACTTCTGTGGATTATCCTGCACCCCCACATTTTAGTGACCTCTGGTTCCTATAACCCCTAATTATCTAAGATACCATGAATAGATAAAAATGTTGAGATTTTCCTTACTTTTCACTAGAACTCACATTTTTAACTTTTAAAGCAATATTTCATAAGTTAGTTACTTGACAATAATTGGACAATCTAAGAACCCAACAATTTGGATCACAGAATAATAGATGTCAAATAAATAGCTATATATTCTTAGATGTATCCACTGCATTAAACACAATTAATCTGTAACCTATATGTGAAATCAAGTATGCCTATTTGACACACTTACATATTCTGATGTGTAAAACAATAACAACAAAATGTTAAATATTTTAATCCTAAAAATAAAGATTATTTGCATCGCCTTTTAAAAGATTCTCACCTACTGCATACAGGTACTTTCTTGCTTTCTTCCGAGGCCGAACCTTGGATGTTTGTAGAAAACTACAAAACTTGTTCTCTTTGGGAGATTTGCACACCTCACAATACTCTTTCAAAAGTGTTTGCAATGCAACACGAAGATTAAAATCAGATACTCCTAAAGCAAGTTTGACAAGAAACTGTTTTAATCAACTTTTAAATAAATATTGAAAAGACATGTTCCCATAAAGATAGAACACATTTATCAAAAAATAAAAACTCATCATCAAGCAATGGTAATTGTTTCCTACAATACCAAATATTATTTTTCTCATTGTTACTAAAGAATAAACTTTCCTTAAATCAAACATTTTTTTTTTAAAGATTTTATTTATTTATTTGACAGAGAGAGAGAAAGAGATCACAAGTAGGCAGAGAGGCAGGCAGAGAGAGAGGGGGAAGCAGGCTCCCCGCAGAGCAGAGAGCCCGATGCAGGGCTCTATCCCAGGACTCTGAGATCCTGACCTGAGCCTAAGGCAGAGGCTTTAACCCACTGAGCCACCGAGGCGCCCCTCAAAGATTGTTTTTAACAATATGCTTCATAATACCTAATTTAAAAACACATGTGTGAGGATTTCTAAACAAATATGGCAAGGTAAAATAGGATCATGAATATCCAACAAAATGGAAAAACAAAATAGCCCTACATTCTATACTTATGACTTAATAACAAAAAGACATAAAATTATGTCACATACCTTAAAAAATGATACTCAAAGCAAGATTCCAGTAGGATGAGGCCCATTTCCTAAAGAGACTTTGAGCATGATTGGGTAGACTGTTCCTGCTCAGGATGCTTAGTTGAAGTGAAGTGGGGATGAAAGTCAGTCTACTTGGCAATCCATAAGACCTGGTCCCTTGAGAAGGACTATTTTCTAAATTACACAAAGGCACCAGATGTACTAGCAAGGGACTATCTCCAAGCTTTGTTCCTATATCCCAGAAGCAATATTGAGGAAACAAGGTCAATTAACCAAATCTTGAGAATTCTCACTAATGACTAAGAATTTGGAAAGGTAGAATGAGCAGGTAAGAAGCAGAACTGAGAAGTCAAAGGAAAGACCATTACAAGAAATCTTTTACAGGGGGGTGCCTGGGTGGCTCAGTGGGTTAAAGCCTCTGTCTTCAGCTCAGGTCATGGTCTCAGGGTCCTGGAATCGAGCCCCGCATCGGCCTCTCTGCTCAGCAGGGAGCCTGCTTCTTCCTCTCTCTCTCTGCCTACCTCTCTGCCTACTTGTGATCTCTCTCTCTCTCCCTGTCAAATAAATAAATGAAATCTTTTTTAAATAAATAAAATCTTTTTTAAAATTTTAAACACAAAACACTGTATGTTTAAATATCCTGGAATTAAAATTAAAAATAATAAATAAATAAATAAAATTGAAACATAAATGCAACTTTTATTTCATCTTTTAATGATTTTCATCTTTTGTCCTTAACTTGATAAGAACTTTTTTAGAATGAGTGTTTCTCAAGATAAAGAAACATTTATCAGAAATTAGTTACTACTTCAGTTTCTTCTTTAATTTTTAATGAGATTTAAGTACACTTTTTGTATTATAAATAGTATGTACAGAATGATTCTTTTATTTTTTTCTGTTTATCCATCCAACCATACATCCACCCATCATCCATCCTCCTATATAGAGATATCTAGAAATAAAATTTAAAAAAATGCCAAGTAATAGATATTATCATATAACTAGTACCATTAAATTGCCTGAATTATTCCTGTGGTAAATACAAAAAAACATATACCAGGGGGCAAAATCTACATATTTCACATAACATAATTTAACCTTTTTTTTTTTTTAAGATTTTATTTATTTGACAGAGATCGAGAGAACACAAGCAGGGGGAGCAGCAGGCAGAGGGAGAGGGAGAAGCAGGCTTCCAGTCAAGCAGGAAGCCTGATGCAGGACTCGATCCCAGGACCCTAGGACCATGACCTGGGCCGAAGGCCGACACTTAACGACTGAGCCACTCAGGTGTCCCAATTTAACCATTTCTTTTATTTTTTTTTTTTTAATTTTTAAAAATTTTTATTTTTTTAAAAGATTTTATTTATTTATTTATTTGACAGAGAGAGAGAGAAAGATCACACATAGGCAGAGAGGCAGGTTGAGAGAGAGGGAAAAGCAGGCTCTCTGCTGAGCAGAGAGACTGCTGTGGGACCCGATCCCAGGACCCTGAGATCATGACCTGAGCGGAAGGCAGAGGCTTTAACCCACTGAGGCACCCAGGCGCCCCCCCCCTTTTTTTTTTTTTACAGATTTTTTATTTTTATTTATTTGACAGAGAGAGAGAGAGATCACAAGTAGGCAGAGAGGCAGGCAGAGAGAGAGGGGGAAGCAGACTCCCCGCTGAGCAAAGAGCCAGATGCGGGGCTCGATCCCCGGACCCTGAGATCATGACCTGGGCCCAAGGCAGAGGCTTGGCCCAGGCACCAAGGCGCCCTAATTTAACCATTTCTATTAAATATTTTGCTCTCGGAATTTTATGGTAGAGTCTCATTATTTTTCTACATAAATTGCCTACTTTTTCTCTAATATGATCAAAAAGAAAAAGTTTCAAAGTTGAAATATATTAAAATCTTTTTTAAAAAATCCTCCATATGGGGCATCTGGTGGCTCAGTGAGTTAAAGCCTCTGCCTTCGGTTCAGGTCATGGTCTCAGGGTCCTGGGATCAAGCCCCACATTGGGCTCTCTGCTCAGCAGGGAGTCGGCTTCCCCCCCCCCCCTGCCTGCCTCTTTGCCTACTTGTGATCTCTCTCTGTCAAATAAATAAAATCTTAAAAAAAAAAAATCCTCCATTTCCATCTCCCTGACTCTTTGCAGTTTTACTCCAGTGAAATACCTTTAGCTGACAATTATTGGGCATGCTTAATAAGCAGTACAAGATTTGAATATTATGACACTAAAAAGCTGTAGGAAAACAAGCCCCAATTCTAGGTAACTTTCCCTTGCTCCTAGCAAAGGAACTTTTCTATAACACTCTATATCTACAGAACTTGGGAAAAGACAACTCAAAAATGAAAGCTTTTGTCCCATTCCTAAATTCTGATATGATTCAAGCAAAAATATATCTGGATAATTTCTCTCTTCTTTTTTTTTTTTTTTTTTTAAAGATTTTGTTTATTTGACAGAGAGAAACACAGCGAGAGAGGGAACACAAGCAGAGGGAATGGTAGTGGGAGAAGCAGGCTCCCTGCCAAGCAAGGAGCCTGATGCGGGGCTCGATCCCAGGACTCTGGGATCATGACCTGGGCCGAAGGCAGACGCTTAACGACTGAGCCACACAGGCGCCCCTAATTTCTCTCTTCTTGTTTTAGCATTTAAATATAGTCAGTCTTCATCATTTGTGGATAAATATATCTACTCATTAAAATGCATTTGTAACCCAAATTAACACTCACAGTACTTTCCTAGTCATTCACAGACATGCTGCAGAGTGGACAAAAATTGAATCACCTGACATGCATGTTTCTAGGTGGGAACTGAACAAGATGATGCTCTGCCTTGTATTTCAGCTCTCACATTATAAACAAGTGTCCTTTTCACAGTCTATTTAGTGCAGTGCTTTCACATTTTTGGGCTTTTTCTTGGTGATTTTATTGTTAAAAATGACCCCACACATACTGTTTAAGTATTGTCTAGTGTTCCAGATTGCAAGAAGCCTGTGATGTGTCTTATGGAGTAAATGCATGTTTTAGGTCTCATTTAGGCATGGGTTATAGTGCTGTTGGCTAGGGGTTCAATGTTATGTGTATATATATTAAATTAAGTATATATAAAGTGTATATATTAAATAAGGTGTTTTTGATAGAAACACACATAAAACAAGGTTATGTATTGATAAGGTGGCAAAAATACTGTGATCTATATAAGTATATGTAGGAACAATGTCTCAGTATTTGCCAATGCAGTGTTTGTGGCAACTTTACAGACCATAACTACTGTGAATAATAAGAATTGACTGAGTAATGTATATGCATTAAGAAAAATACATCATTCAGGGGCGCCTGGGTGGCTCAGTGGGTTGAGCCTCTGCCTTCAGCTTGGGTCGTGGTCTCAGGGTCCTGGGATCGAACCCCGCATCGGGCTCTCTGCTCAGCAGGGAGCCTGCTTCTCCCTCTCTCTCTGCCTGCCTCTCTGCCTACTTGTGATCTCTCCCTCTCTGTCAAATAAATAAATAAAATATTTAAAAAAAAAAAAAAAAGAAAAAAAAGAAAAAAACCAAAATCCACATTAAATATAATTCTTTCACAGAATTACACCTTTATGCTAATAGTGTATTTAATTGATAAGATCATTTGTAATTTCCTATGTAAGTTTCTGTTCATGACAAGAGTAAGAGCTTCGAATTTTGAAACCAGGTCTAAGGTAGTTTGTAAAAATAAATTTAAATTTGTGGCACCCAGCTGGCTCAATCACATGACTCTTGATCTTGGGGTAGTAGGTTCAAGCTCCACAATGGGTATACAGAGTGCTTAAAAATAAAATCTTAATCAATTAACAATAATTAATATATTTATATCATTTTTCTAATGTAAAAATTAACACTGTTTTATACTATGATGAAAAGTATTTTCAGAGTTTATACCTAAAGATGATTCAAAGGCTATTTGAAGCTATGATATTATATCAATGTAAAATTAATTTTATAATGAGAAGATGTACAGAATTTATTGAGTTTGGGTTTTGTTTTTATCAGATGAATTTTCCTCAAATGTCAGGTTTTGCTAAATTTTTTTTTTTTTTTAAAGATTTTATTTATTTATTTGAGAGAGAGAAAGTGAGAGGATGAGAGGAGCGAAGGTCAGAGGGAGAAGCAGACTCCCGGTGGATCTGGGAGCCCGATGCGGGACTCGATCCCGGAACTCCAGGATCATGACCTGGGCTGAAGGCAGTTGCTTAACCAACTGAGCCACCCAGGCGCCCATGGTTTTGCTAAATTTTTTAGAGGAACAAGAGGAAATCTTACAATGAAATAATCAGTACTATCAAAAACAGCAGTATGGTATTTTGGTCTGTCAATAATTTTATCTAGAACTCTAATCTCTCTTAGTATTTAAACTCAAGAAAAGTATTTCAGAATTTGATTAAACTAATGGGTAGAAATACTGAAATACTACTATCTGCAAAACACAAAAGTTGTATCTTGCATATATTAATAATTCAATAAATGTCCGTTACTGAATTGAAAAAATGAAAACATTATCACATTTCAAACAGAGAGAAAGCCACTGGATATTCACTCATTTGATATGCAAAAAAAATTACCTTCTATATACTTTAAAAGCCTCTGAGGAGGTAATAAAGGGAATCGAATTGGTTCTAGCACTTCCACCACATGTTTTCTTCTTTTTCCCAGGTCCTTCAGAATCCATTGCATGGCAGCTAAAAAGACCTGATATTCATCCTCAATACTGAGCTCTTCACTTCGCAAAATTTTGATCAGTTGATCTTTTGTAAGCGCCAGGAACTCTTCCCCACTGTGAACCTCCAAGAAATGGACATGAATGTAGTTTTCTGTGAATTCCAAAAGATCATGGCAGGCAATTTGCTCAGAGAACTGAAAGATCCCAATGCAGTTCAATGGATCAATTTGTCCTTTTAGAAATTCACAGCACAGATTAACAACTTCAGTCAACTGTAGCATGTCTGCGGCAACAATCAGCTCTTGGACATTATTCACACCTATGTTCACTATACCTAGGGAAGTAGGGAGACAAATAACCAACAACATAAAAACAAACATTTGACTTATATTAAAAAAGCATTATATTTAATTCTACTGATAGCTTAATATTTACTGAGTAGATAGATCCTAAGTAAAAATGCAACAAAGGATTTGTAGAAAGAGCACAAAACTTAAATGATGATACCTAACATTTATGGAATACTTACAATGGAGAGAAACATTATTTGTTTTTATCCACCCATTTAACTGTCACTACAACCCATATAATAGGTGTTTTTATTTTTTCTTTTTCTATCAACTAAACAGAAATGGAAAGTTATTTATTCTATATTTAAAAAAATGTTTTTTAAGTAGGATCCGCACCCAACACGGAACCCAATGCAGGGCTTGAACTCATGACCCTGAGATCAAGACCTGAACTGAATTCGAGACAGGTGCTTAACCACCTGAGCCACCAAGGTGCCCTGAAGAATCAGAAAGTTTAAATAACTAGTTTCCAAGTCACATGGTCAAGTGATTGAGGGTAGGGACTGACATCAAAGTCCATGCTTTTAACATAAGGCTATATGCATCTAACATTTACTGAGGCGCTGGGGTGAATAAGATAGGGTCCCCATCTTCAATTTGATAAAGTGCCATACAAACATTATTTTTTAATACTAAGTAAAACCAAGAGCCCATAACATATGAGAAGTTATTTAAGACTTAACATTTAAGTAACTATGTACACCACTTCTTTTTTTTTTAAAGATTTTATTTAATTATTTGACAGAGAGAGATCACAAGTAGGCAGAGGCAGGCAGAGAGAGGGGGAAGCAGGCTCAGGACCCTGAGATCATGACCCGAGCCCAAGGCACAGGCTTTAACCCACTGAGCCACCTAGGCCCCCCCCCCCTTTTTTTAAGATTTTATTTATTTGACAGAGAGAGACACAGCGAGAGAGAGGGAACACAAGCAGGGGTAGTGGGAGAGGGAGAAGCAGGCCTCCCTCCAAGCAGGGAGCCCGATGCAGGGCTCAATCCCAGGACTCTGGGATCATGACCTGAGCCAAAGGCAGAGGCTTTAACCCACGGAGCCACCCAGGCACCCCTATGTACACCACTTCCTTTCTAGATGACTTTCATATATTTACATATATGACTTTGGGAGAACACCAAATAGTCAATTATATTTAGAATGATAGAAAACTCTTGTAATTCTCCTACCTGATAAGGAGAAACTCTCCATTCAATCTTATATTTCCTTTTATCCCTTTTAGGATATTCACTCCACTAAACTATTTGTCTGAAGTTTGTATTCACAACAAGATTTATTAAGTCTGTTGGGGGAAGGCTTTCCCTTTTGTATTCTCAATGCCTACCACCCACTAGGTACTCAAAAAATTTGTTTTAAATAAATGAATGCCCAGGGGCGCCTGGGTGGCTCTGTCGTTGGGGTCGTTGGGCGTGTGCCTTCGGCTTGGGTTGGGCTGTGATCCCAGGGTCCTGGGATGGAGCCCGGCATCAGGCTCCCTGCTCAGCAGGAAGCCTGCTTCTCCTTCTCCCACTCCCACTCCCCCTGCCTTTATTCCCTCTCTAGCTGTCTCTCCCTCTCTGTCAAATAAATAAATAAAATCTTAAAAATAAACAAATAAAAAAATAAAAAATAAACAAAAATAAACGAATTAATTAATGCCCAAAGAGATTTTGGTGAGAGGAACAATATGGCTTATTGAATGCAAACAGGGATTCCTGAAAGTAAGAAATGGAATCTACCATGGGAGTAAATGGTAGCAGCTGCAGAGAAAACTGAGGTAAGACTTAGCTGAATGAAATGAGAATTCACAACAAATTTGGACAAGATCATGGGTTGTAATCTATGAAGACTGAATGCCTGCTACTAAGTAAAGCCAAGAGTTACTTGAGAGTAATAAAAAGAATGCCCTATAAGTAGATAAGGCTTTACCAACTACAAAAAGCACTTTTACATTTATGAAGATTTATCTCATTTAACCTTCACATGAATTATGAAATGTTATCCTCACTTTACAACTAAGGAAAATGAGGCTGTCACAAGCTCATTTCAGATTTGTAAGTACCTAAATTGCACTACCTATAAAGCTCTGAGAAGGCAGAGGTACACTACCTGTCTTGTTAACTGCCATACTCTTAGTGCTTAGCTCACAAAAAGTATTCACATGGGATACCTTAATGGCTCAGTCAGTACAACATGTGACTCTTGAACTGGGGGTTCTGAGTTTAAGCCCCATATGGGGCGTAGAGCCTATTTTTAAGAAAAGTATCCATGGGGCACCTGGGTTGCTCAGTTGGTTGAGTATCTGCCTTTGGCTCACATCATGGATCCCCGGGTCCTGGGATCGAGCCCTGCATTGGGCTCCCTGCCAGCAGGGAGTCTGCTTCTCCCTGTCCCTCTGTTCTGCTTGTGCTCTCTCTCTCAAATAAATAAATAAAATAATAAAATCTGAAAAAAAAAAAAAAAAGAACCTTGATTTTGTTGTGGGTAGTAATTGTGTCCTAATGAAAATTACATTTCTTAGTCTCACAGATAGGGATGAATTTTTTACTGTTTGGACAATGGAATATAGATAGCAGTTACTGGGTACGACTACCAGAAAAGTTTAAAAAGAGCACAGACTCAGCTAGCAGCACCTTTTGCCTTTTACCCTTCCTCCTTCCACTGCCTGGAATTCAGCAATCATGATTAGAAGATACAAGCTATAGATGGTAGAGCAAAATGTTGGGATAAAAATAGGATATTAAGGGGGCGCCTGGGTGGCTTAGTCGTTAAGCGTCTGCCTTCGGCCCAGGTCAGATTCCAGGGGCCTGGGATCGAGCCCCGCATTGGGCTCCCTGTTCGGCAGGAAGCCTCCTTCTCCCGCTACCATTCCCTTTGCTTGTGTTCCCTCTCTTGCTGTGTTTCTCTCTGTCAAATAAATAAAATCTTTTAAAAAATAAAAAAAAATAAAAAAAAAAAATAGGATATTAAGGACATCATGAAGCTACCACACCATCCTTGGAATGCCTACTGTGAATTTACTTCTGTGGAAAAATGAACTAGCTTGTTAAGACACTTGATATCCTTTATTAGTAGGCAAATTCTGTTCTTAATTGTTATACCAATTTTAATCTTAAATATCAATATTCAGGCTGTATTCAGGCAATATTCAGGCAATATTCAGAATGTTATTTATCCCAGATATGCTCAATAGCTTTTATTTATCTGGATTTTAGCACTTTTTATTTATTTGATGGAAGAGCTAATCACCAATATGGTGATAGTACCAGGAACATCTTTCACTAAGTAGCTCTTGTTGCTACCCTCAGACAAGAGGCAGAATAAACACCTTGTAGCATTTCTTGTATTTTTATGTAGTTCAACACTAATTCTATTGGATTAATCTGTGTTAATTTACACTTTGCAAATAAGACAAGCAGAACATTTATGAAACTGTTTTCAGCTCACACAAGTCAGTTAGAAAAGGTTAAAAAAAAAAATCCTTCAATGCTAATTTGTACATTAGCCAATAGACAGGGCTGCACTGCTTTCGGCAAATAACAGTCATTTTTACAATATCCAAATTAAGAGTTATTTTCTGATATTTTCCAAAATGTAATAAGAAACAACACCAAGAAATCTCCTTTTGTCATTTTCCAGGTTTAAATACCATGCACTAAATAAATAATACTTTATTGGGTCACATGGTAATCTCCCACCAAGTAGTCCTTTAAGGAGAGCATGATGACCAAACAGTCTTTGTGTTCAAACATTTTTTCTGATTATATTATCTTCACCACAGGAAAAAAACTTCAAGGCAAAAAAGTATAAAAATGAAAACCATGCATATTCCCACAGACATACACTGTACTAACACTTTAGTGTCCTTTCAAATCTTATTTCCATTATTATTCCATTATTACATATCATATAAAACTTATACTTCATAGTTTTTGTGTGCATTTTCTAACATTATCAAAACTCTTTAAAAAACATTTTAAAAATAAAAATTTTAATTAAAATACATACATGCTGATTATAAATATTTTGAGGGAAAAGGGAAAAATAAAGATCTTCCATTTTCCAGAAGTGTCTGGGTGGCTCAGTTGTTAAGTGTCTGCCTTCAGCTCAGGTCATGATCCCAGGGTCCTGGGATCCAGCCCCTCACCAGGCTGCCTGATCAGCGGAAAGCCTGCTTCTCCCTCTCCCACTCCCCTGCTTGTATTCCCTCTCTCGCTGTCTCTCTCTGTCAAATAAGTAAATAAAACTTAAACCCCCCCCCCAAAAAAAACAAACCCAAACAGATCTTCCATATTCCATCATTCAGAGATAAACACTCATCAACATTCTGGTCTTTTTCCCGTGCACAAATACAAATGATTTTTTTTTCTTCACAAAATTAGAGCAGTACTTATATCCAATTTTTTTTCATTTAAAATATTGTAAACACTTTTCCATAGTATATATTTAAATAATTTGAGAGATCTAAAAAAATATTCCGTGATACACACATATACCATAATTTATTTAATCATATAACCTACTGAGGGATAACTAGATTGTATTCAATTACGTAGTTATAAATAATGTTATAGTAAACATCCTGGTACATAAATATTTGCCTGTATCACTAATTAATTCCTTGTGGTTCCTAGAAAATGAATACTGGGTCAAAATATATGAACTTTTCAAACACTTATAATAACATACTGTCAAATTACCTTTCATAGAAGTTGTATCAATTTATATTCCGATTGCAATGCATGAGTGATTATATCATTCTTAACTCAAAGCTATAGGCTCATGTAACATACCTGTATAAATGAAATCTAGAAGTATTTGAAAGATTCCAGCTTCAATTCCTAGAATCTGTACAACATCTTTTGAGGACTCTTTCATTCCTCCAGTGAACAAAGCTGCAAAGTAAGGACTACTGGCAGCCAAAACCAGCCGATGAACTTTAAAAGTTTCCTTCCCAACTTGCAGCTGCACATCACAGAAATGCTCTCCATTTCTCATTTTATTGATCTGGGCCAAGATGAGTTGAGCATGTTTATCTGATGAAAATGGACTATCACCAGCCTTGGGACAGTCCTCATTAGCCATGTTGACAGATTAATTAAAAAGACTGTTGCCCATAATCTGCTCCTACCCTGAAAAACAAAATAGGAAACCGGAAAACATATTTTTGTCTTTAACATGTCTTCTATTCACACACATGTTAAACATTCCCAATCTACTTAAGGACATAAAATACACACAAAACAAATGTGGACTAAAACTGTTTAGTACTATTCCTAATAGGGTTTCAGGGAAGGGAATAAGTAATGGGGCCTAAAATAATTGGAGGATGATTCATGGTAGAAATGGGACCTGAACTGGATGTTGCAAGATAAAGATTAACATATGAGGAGAGGGCATAAGCCCTTCTGGGTGAAATAAAGAAAATAAGAAAAGGCATAGGGGCACCTGGGTGGCTCAGTTGGTTAAAAAAAGGCACAAAGGCAGACGTTTTTGTACACTGTAGTAAGGAAGCATATACTCTAACCAGAATGAATTTTCAAAAACCAACTATAATCAAACCAACTGTTTGCTTACAAACCTTCGATTTGCATACTTTTCTTAGTACACAAAGCCCTTCAGATCTCACCTCTGTCTACCTGTCCAGTCCTATCTCCCATACTCTACTTTGAACTTAATATTCCAACAAAACCTAACAATTTGCAGTTCTCTGAAAGTGTCTCTTTCAAGGCATCCTTCCCCACCTTTTCCTTTTGGGTTTTTGCTATAATTCAAGACTCTATTCAAACATAATTTCCTGCAGAACCTTCCCTTTCCTCTCTCCTCTGGATTTGGCGGTCATCTTAAACTCACCTATTTTTTTTTTTTTTAACTTACCTATTTTTTGGCTACATCACACTCTACCTTGTCAGACACTACCACTCAACTTTCTACAGACACATACAGTCTCTGAAATCTTCCTGAAAGTCTCTTAAGGGCAGGGACTATCTTTCATAGTAGTAGCACCAGTACCTAACATATATTAAGTTTTCAAATATTCGTGAAATGAATGAGTACAATGAGAAATAACAACAGCTTAAGTTGTTTTTGTCTATGATAGCTTTTCCACATGTTCTGCCAATTGCAATCCTCATGATAATTAAGAGGCTGGAAGAAAAGATATTGTCATTTGGAATGAGAGAGAAGGAAGCTGAAGCTCAAAGTATCCCAAGGACACAATGTTAGTATAATGACAGTCTCAGTATTAGAATCCAAATTTTATTACTCTAAATCTTGGACTTTTCCCACTATATCAGATGCATAGGAATTTTTAGGCCAGGTTATAGAGAAAAGGCTTTGAAACCAAAGCACAGAAATTTAGCCATTATAGACTCAAGAGTAACAAGACAACAGTTATGTTTCAGAACTGTTATATGAACCTTCCAGGGAATGAACTGTGAGAGGTAGCAAAGTCCTTGAAAACAGCCTTACAGCTTCAACAATGAGAATGGAAGGGATAAATCCAACTTATTTTTTATTTTTTTCAACTTACTTTTTATTTATTTTTAAATTTTATTTATTTATTTGACATAGAGAGATCACAAGTAGGCAGAGAGGCGGGCAGAGAGAGCAGAGCAGAGCGAGCCGAGCAGAGTCCCATGGGGGGTTTGATCACAGGACCCCGAGATCATGACCCGAGCCAAAGACAGAGGCTTTAACCCACTGAGCCACCCAGGAGCCCAACTTATTTTTAAATAAAGTAACCTTGAGATCCAGTAATATAATATATTTGGGGATGAAGCACAAGGGAAATCCAAGATGACTACAGTTTTGTAATCTAGGCATCAAAAGGAACTAGTAATAAGACTGACAGAAAGGTGTGGGCTGATGTTAGAAAAAAGTGGTTAAGTTTACAGCATTCAGTCAAACTTATCAAGGCAAAACTAATTATCACGATTATCTAGGAACTGAGAAATCTGACTGAGAAGTTCCAAGACAGCTGCTAAAACTCCACATGAACATTTACAGGATGTCAACATATTACACTTAACCAGCATATAAAAGCAAACAGGGCATTTGTCTCTACACTGAAATTTGACTTGCAGAATATTATCAAACATGACATGGCTGTTAGGCTTTTTTTCTGTTTTAGATTTCTTCCTGTCAGCAGATTTTGGACCCCAGGGGCTTGATAACAAGGTACCTCATCTGGCCCCAACTTCAATTCATCAAGCACAGCCACTGAGCTGAAATGCTGCCTCCTGCTACAAAAGAGTTCATTGAATATCCATCCACTCCTGTAGCAGACAGCAGAAATCCTAAAGTGTTACAGCGCTTCTTAGTAATTGCTGATACTATCCCACTGCCGGTGAAGAACTTCATTCCAAAAGGCGGCACATGTGGGACCGTATTTCCAAAAGAAAGAGCGTAGACTCCGGGACACTGCATATGGATGTGAGGGACGTGCCTCAAGAGACCTACACTTGAAAGACAGATTATTAGGAAATGGTGGAGATGCCCGGAAGAATTAAAGAGGACCTACGTTTGGTGGCCTTGACTTAACTGCTCAGAGCATCGGGAAGCTGCTTCAGCAAAGGGTGGCTGAAGAGCAAGCGTCAAGACACCGAAGTTCTTTGTGCCTGAGGGGGGGACCTGGAGATTACCCCTCAGCTGCTGCGAACTACAAGCGGATAAACATTTGGCGCTACCTAAATGGCCGAGAAGGCATCTTACACTTGTCTGGGGCTAGCTGACAGGCTGGGGGCTCGGCCTTCGGATTCCCTGGTGGGGGCGGGGAAAGGAGAGGCAGGAGCCGACCCGACCAGACCAAGCGAAAGGTGAGGGCGAAAACACTCCGATTATCAGAGGCACGCCTGAGCGGCCTCAGGAAGCGGTTCCAGAGGCTCCCCTCCTCTCCTCAGGGGTCCCAAGAGCCGTAAGAGCGAAGAGGTCATTCCCAACCCCGTCATAGTCGCACCCGGACGCAGGCCCTTCTTACCCGCCGCTTCCCCTTCCCGCCGGCGCCTGCTCAGGCCCTGCGCGCGCAGTCGCGACCAGCGCCGGCGCCGAGAGGGCGGGGGGAACCCGGCTGGGCCGACGAGGCGGAGGTGACTGGGCACTGCGGCCGGCCGACGGGTGGAGGCCAGGCCGGGCCTGCTGCGTGGTGCCTCGCGCTCGCCTCCGGCCCTGGTCGGGTTTGCGCGTGCGCAGTGTTCTTCCGCTGGCGGGTAGCGGCGGCACCCTGAGCCCAGCGGCTGTGGCTCGGGATTGGCGTTGGATTCCTCGCCGGCGAACTGCACAGCTGCAAGTCTAAGCTCTTGCCTGTTGGGGCCGGCCGGCTCGATCGTTCCATTCCACCTACGTTCTCTCCATTCTCTTGGCGTCCCAGATAGCCGGCGAACTTGAGTGTTAAGGAAAGACAGAGACGAACCCCCGGCGCTGCGCTTCTATTCTTTTTTTTTTTTTTAACTTGAGATGTTAATTGACGGATAACTTTAGCTTCCTGGCTACAATGTGATTCGATATTTCTGTCTTCTCTTTATTCTTTACCGTTCACTCAAATCGTTTTCTAAGTTTGCCTGACTAAGCCTGCATTTGGATGGATGCCTACTTTGAGGGCAGGGAGAACTCAAAACGTCTAGTTCTTTTCACTGTTGAGCCTCATAATATGTCACATTCGTGGTTTTCAAACATTTTGACTCCAGCCAACAGTGAACAAAAACATTCTACTTCAAACCCAATAATACCACATACGTGTATATATATATATATATATAGATATAGATATATATCTGAAACAAAAATTTCACAGAACTATATACTTACTGCCAGCAATTCATTAAATTTCTATTTCTTTTTTCGATTCATTACCGTAAAGTGCTAAAAGAGACCTATTGTCAGAAAAATTATTGTCCGAGACTTGGAAGTGAGCAAAAGCGATTACTTGGGTGCCCTTTTAGTGTAAGGCTGGGCATTGTCTAGTAAACTTTGGAAGGATTTGAGTCCATTGGGACCTCTGACTTTCTATTGACTAAGCTATTTTGCAAGAAAATGGGTATTTAAAATCTTGTCCACTCTATAGAAAAGATAACAAAAACATTAAGCTAACCCATAGCACATTAAACCATTTTTCCCTCTCAGCAAATTGAACATTCCTGATTCTTAGCAATTCATACAGCATTCCTGTAACATTCTACTGGCTCTCTCATTAATTAATATAAATAACATTTTTTTTTTTAAAGATTTTATTTATTTGACAGAGAGAAACACAGCAAGAGAGGAAACACAAGCAGAGGGAATGGCAGAGGGAGAAGCAGGCTTCCCGCCGAGCAGGGAGCCCGATGCGGGGCTCGATCCCAGGACCCCGGGATCATGACCTGAGCCGAAGGCAGACGCCTAACGACTGAGCCACCCAGGCGCCCCTAAATAACATTTTTGACATGTGTTAATTTTATACTTCTATGACAGCCATAATTTTACCTTCTGGAAAATTCTACTTGAGCACCACTAAAATTAATTTCCCAATTTACTATTGGATTGCACCCAGCAATTTGAAAAACAGTGTATATACCTGGGAGCAGAACTACTGGAACATATGGCATGTACGTCTTCAATTGCACTAGAAAATACTTCTTTTTGAAACTCCAAATGATTTATATTCCCACAGTAGCAAATGAGTTCCCTTCCTCCACAGCCTTGCCAACTCTTAACATCATTAGATGCTTAAATTTTGTATAACCCAGTGAGTGTAAATGTTTCATTTTGTTATAATTTACATACCTGATCACTTATGAGATCAGGCAGTTTATAAGATGCTATGGATTGAATTGTGTTTGTCCCCCGCCCCCACCCCAAATTCATGTTGAAACCCTAACTTCCAACCTGATGGTGTTTGGAGATGGGGCCTTTGGGAGGTAATTAGGGTCAGTCAGATGGATTCAGGGGAGTGGATCCCTCATGATGGGATTAGTGATTTTATAAAAAGAAATACCAGAAAACTTGTTTCCTTCCTCTCTCCCTTTCTCTCTCCACCTCTTTTTCTCCCCTTAAACCCACTAACTCATGATGTGCAAGAAGAGGTCAAGTGAGCACAAAGAAGTGGTAGCTACCTGCAAACCAAGAGAGAAGCCTCGGAATGAACCCTACCTTGTTGACACTTCGATTTTGGACTTCCAAGCCTCTAAAACTATGAGAAATAAATTTCTGTTGTTTAAGCAATCCAGTCTATGATATCTTGTTATGGTAGTCTAAGCAGACTAATGCATAGCCAACTAAGTTTCTTTTCCCATAAAATGGCTATTTATTTATGTCTTTTGTCCATTTTTCTATTTAAGTTTTTTAAAATTGTTTAGGAAGTTTTTTTTTATTATAGGCACACTCATTTTATTGCTCTTCATTTTACTGTGCTTCATAGGTACTGCGTTTTTTACAAATTGAAAGTCTGTGGCAACCCTCATCAAGCAATTCTCTTGGCACCATTTTTCCAACAGCATTTGCTCACTTTGTGTATCTGTGTCACATTTTGGTAATTCTTGGAATATCTCAAACTTTTTCATGTTATTTGTTATGTATTCGTTATGGAGATCTATGATCAGTGATTATGACTTATTAAAGTACCCCAAAAGACAGTATATTTTAAACATAACTTATTTATGTTTAACATAACTTGTGTCTGCACTGGGAAGCCAAAAAATTCACTTAATTCATATTTGTGCAATGTTTGCCCTGAACACATGATATCCCCAAGGTATGGCTGTATATGTGTTGCTAGTATTTTCTTCCTGTTTGTGGTTTGTCTAGATCTTTCATTGCTTGTCTCTTTTGATGAACAAAAGTTCATAATTTTATCAATTTATCAGCCTATTTATGTTTCGCACTTTTGATGTGTTGCTTAATAAATTTTTCCTCTCTCCAGTGTCAAAAGATGTTATTTTATATTTTCTTCTAAAAGTGTTAGAATTTGGGGCACCTGGGGGGCTCAGTTGGTTAAGCGGCTGCCTTCAGCTCAGGTCATGATCTTGGGGTCCTGGCACTGAGCCCCACATCAGGCTCTCTGCTCAGTGGGGAGCCTGCTTCCCCTTCTCTCTCTGCCTGTCTCTCTGTCTACTTATGGTCTTTCTTTCTCTGTCAAATAAATAAATGAAATTTTTAAAAAATTTAAAAATTTCTTAAAAATAAAAAAATAAGTGTTATGATTTTATTTTTCACATTTAAGACACTAGGAATCAATTTTTTAAAAGATCTTATTTATTTGAGAGAGAGAACGAGCAAGAGAGGGAGAGAGAGAGAGATAGAGTGAGAGAGAAGCAGACTCCCTGCTGAACAGAGAGCCTCATGCAGGGCTTGATCCCAGGCCCCTGAGGTCATGACCTGAGCTGAAAGCAGGTGCTTGATGGACTGAGCCACCCAGGCACTCCAGGAAATCAATTTTTGTAAGTAGATTAAGATAAGAGTTCAATTTCTTTTTTTGTTAATATGCATAAGCAGTTATCACAACATTATTTATTGAATAGTTCATATTTCCCCACTAATCTGCAATGCTAGGTCTCCCTATTTACATTTCCTTTAGGCCTGGGATTAATTCCCTACTCAATTTCTTGGTCTATTGATCCATGCCCTACTGTTTTAATTACTGTGGTTTTGTAATAACTCTGGTAGGACAAGTTTCCACCATGTTCTTCATCAGTGTCTTGGCTGTCCTGGGACTCTTGGTTCTTCTACATGGATTTTAGAATAAGCTTGTCAAGTTTTACACACACATATATACAAGGTGGGGGTTCCATTAGAATTTCAGTAAGTCGGGGCGCCTGGGTGGCTCAGTCGTTGGGCGTCTGCCTTTGGCTCAGGTCAGATCCCAGGGGCCTGGGATCGAGCCCCGCATCGGGCTCTCTGCTCTGCAGGAAGCCTGCTTCTCCCACTACCATCCCCTCTGCTTGTGTTCCCTCTCTCGCTGTGTTTCTCCCTGTCAAATAAATAAAATCTTTAAAAAAAAAAAAAAAAAGAATTTCAGTAAGTCTATAGGACAATCTGGAGAGAATTAATATCTTTATAACACTGAGTATTCTTATCCATTAACAAAATTAAATTTTAGATTTTTTTAAATTTTAAAGTTTTTATTTATGTGATCTCTACACCCAATGTGGGGCTCGAACTCACAACCCTGAGACCAAGAGTTGCATGCTCTTCCCACTAAACCAGTCAGGCTTCCTTAAATTTTAGAAATTTTAGAAGTTTTATAACTTTATCCATAAGGGTCTTATATATCTTTTACTAAATTTATTCCTAAGTACTTTTATCTTTGTGCTAATACATTATATCTTTTTAAGAATTACACTTTATGTTTGTTGGGTGGAGAAACTAAATTCATGTCTGTACGCTAATTTTATAGACAACAAGCTTAACTCCCTTATTAATTAAAAAACTATAGGTTTGTGGGGTGCCTGGGTGGCTCAGTTAGTTAAGTGTCCGACTCTTGATTTCAGCTCAGGTCATGATCTCAGAGTTGTGAGATTGAGCCCTGCATCTGTCTCTACACTAGGCATGGAGCCTGTTTAAGATTCTCTCTCTCCATCTCCGTTGGCCCCTCACCCCCTTAAAAAAAAAAGAAAGAAAAGAAAAGAAATATGTGCATTTGTATTTATGAGTGAGGCTGACTTTTCCTTTTCCTTTATTACACTATTCTTTTCTGATTTGAGTATCAAGATGATACTAGCTAACCTTCTGACTTGGATTTAAGAATGTTTCCTTTTTTCCATTTCTTTCTCTGCATGAGTTTGAGTAACTTTGAAATTGGGTAAGATTGGAAGAGGTTGAACTTGTCTATAAAATTTTATGGCTCCATTGTTTTCTTTGTGCAAGGATTTCTTTCTTTTTTTTTAAGATTTTTTTTTAAACGATCTTATTTATTTGACACAGAGAGAGAGATCACAAGCAGGCAGAGAGGCAGGCAGAGAGAGAGAGGGGGAAGCAGGCTTACCCCTTTTAGCTGGCCATTTGGCATAAGTCTGATAATTTTTTGCAGAAAGAACCTCTTGTGGCTTCTTTGCTTTCTTTTCTCAGCTAGGTATGGATTTGGCAGGTCCTTGGAGCTTCATGGCTCAGTAGTACATGTTTTGAATTATTTTCCCTTTAATGGAGTTGGATTTATGGGTCCTGTTCTTTTAGGTATTCTCATGGAAGAATGAGAATTGAAGTTTTATTAAGATGAGGAGCCATGTGCTTACCAGCCACATTTCTTTCCTTTTTTTTTTGTTTTTTTTTTAAGATTTATTTATTTGCCAGAGAGAGAGAGAGACAGAGAGATCACAAGTAGGCAGAGAGGCAGGCAGAGAGAGAAGGGGAAGCAGGCTCCCCGAAGAGCAGAGAGCCCAATGCAGGGCTCGATCCCAGGACCCTGAGATCATGACCTGAGCAAAAGGCAGAGGCTTTAACCCACTGAGCCACCCAGGTGCCCCTGTGCAAGGATTCCTACCTGTTGATTCAATTTCTTTAAATTTTTTTTTTTCAATCTCTTTAAATTTTATGAAACTAACATGTTTTCTCTTTATTCTTGAGTCCATTCCACTAATTTATATTTTTCTAGAAATTTGCCTTTTTAATAAAATTTTCAAATTCATAACTCATTAGCACACAATAAAACAATACTATTGTTAATAATATTCTGAAATTTTAATCTTTGTTTTATCTATAGTTATAGCTTCTTTTTAATTCCTTTTTTTTTTTTTTAAGTAGGCTCCATGCCCAGCATGGAGTCCAACACAAGGCTTGAACTAACAACCCTGAGATAAAGACTTGAGCTGGAGATCAAATCAGATGTTTAATGGACTAAGCCACCCAGGTACCCCTCCTTTTTAATTCCTAATATTTATTAATGGCATCTTCCCTTTTATCTTCATCAGTCTTGCCATAGATTTTTCAATCTTATTCTTTTCAAAGAGCTAACTTTGGTTTAGTTGATCCTCTCAATTATATCTTTGTTTCCTACTTCAGTAATTTCTGCTTTTATGTTGATTATTTACTTATCTTAGTTTTCATTGAATTTACTGTTTTCTGAGTTTTTAGTTTAAGTTTTTGAGTTGCTAGTTCCTGATTTTCAGTCTTTTTTCTTTTAAAAATCTAAGTTTCAAGTTATAAATTTTCCTGTCAGTATTGCTTATAATATAAACATGAAGAGTACCCCTCTGGAAGTTAGGCAACAAAATAGTCCTGTTGGTTATAGTTGGTGGTAGAGACAGAGCTGATTAGGGAAACATAATTAAATTGTCTGGCAGTAAGGGTTAAAAGCTCAAGTGCTCAAATCAGAATGCCTGAGTTGAAAAATTAGGACTCTGTCTTTTTTTTAGCTGTGTGACTTTTGGCTAGTTATTTACCCTTCCGTTTCTTCAACAATAAAATGCAATGAATATTTACTTTATGGTGGTTTATAAGTATTAAATGCGTTAATGCATATAAAGTATTTATGCCAGTTTTAGAAATAAACATTTAGCTATTATTTTTCTCATTTATCTCATTTTCACTGCTTGAAATAAGTAACCATGAATTTATAGTGGCATAGATTTACCCAGTTGAATGATTTTCCTTCAATAGTGCTTTGCAGCCTGCCTGGATAGAGAAAAGCAACCATTTGGATTGATCCAGGATTAAGGCTTTGCCACATAGATAGAATGAAAAGAAAATGGGTCAAGGACCTTGAAGATGTTATGACAGTGGTTGAAGGAACTGAAAGAGTCATTCTTAAAAGCCCCAGGAAAGTTGTTCAGTAGAGCATGCCAGCATGCTCAAGTCCCCAGATAAGTCTCTGGCTGAGGTCTACTGTTTGCTGAGATTCTTCTTTTGCTAATTTTTTTCCTGTTTTTACTGAGAGGAACTGAAGAAAAAAGGGAAAGGAGACACGAGAATGAGCTTCGTTTATTCATTTATTCAACCAGTACTTAATGAGTGCCAACAATGTGGCAAACGCTTTAGGTTGTGGTGTTACAGTAGTGAACAAAAAAGGTTCCAGGGATGCCTGCGTGGCTCATTCGTTAAGCGTCTGCCTTCAGCTCAGATCATGTTCCCCCAGTCCTAGGATCAGGCCCCACATCAGGCTCCTTTCTCAGCGGGGAGTTTGTGTCTCCCTCTCCCACTCCCCCTACTTGTGTGCCCTCTCTCACTGTGTCTCTCTGTCAAATAAATAAATAAAATCTTAAAAAAAAAAAAAAAGGTTCCTGTTCTTGTGGAATTACATTCTGAGTGAGGAGGCAGAAAATCAACAAATAAGTAAATAAATATATATCAGGAGATGATAAGTGTTATGAAGAGGATAAAGAAGAATAAAGAGATAGAGTGACGTATTAGAGAAGGTGTACTACTCTAGAGAACGTGGTTAGGGAAAGTCTTTCTGAGATGATATTTGATTAGAGGACTGAATGGAGAGAAAGAGCTATGTAAAGGAGAATTCTACAAAGAAAAGTAAATGCAGGGGTGCCTGTGTGGCTCAGTTAGTTAAGCATCCGACTCTTGATTTCAACCCAGGGCATAGTTTCAGGGTTGTGAGATCAAGCCCCACATGGGTTCCCCCCTGGACATGGAACCTGCTTAAAATTCTCTCTCTCCCTTCTCCCTTCCCCCTCCCTGCCTCTGCTCATGTGCAGTTTCTCTCTCTAAAAAAAGAAAAGAAAAGAAAAGAAAGAAAAATAAATTAAGGGGCACTTGGCTGGCTCAATCAATAGAGCATGTGACTCTTGATCTCAGGGCCATGAGTTCGAGCCCCACGTTGAGAATAGAGTTTACTTAATAAAAATAAATAAATAAAAAGGAAAGAAAAGTAAATGCAAAGGCCCTATGGTGAAAGTATGCTTTAGGCTATTTAAGAAATAACAAGGAATCCACTGTTACTGGAGAAATATTAGCAAATGGGAAGAAGAATCTTAGGATATGAAAGCAGACAGGTAGCTAAGAGCAGTATCACCTAGTGTCTTGTATACAGGAAGAACTTTGGCCTTCTTTCTGGGTGAAATAGCTGTGCTGTTTAATGTGTTTTTGTTGTTATTTGTTTTGTTTTCTGAATGACAAAAGACAAATGGCTCTCACACATTTCTGCATATAAAAATCTGAAGAATTACCAAAGACTTCAAAACATTAATTTGAAAAGATATATATGCACCTCTAAGTTTATTGCAGCATTATTTACAATAGCCAAATTATGGAAGCAACCCAAGTGTCTATCCATAGATGAATGGATAAAGAAGATGTGGTATATATACATATATATATATACATATATATATATATAATGGAATATTATTTAGCTATAAAAAATGAAATCTGGCCTTTTGCAACAGCATGGGTGGATCTAGAGTGTATAATGCTAAGTGAAATAAGTCAGACAAAGTCAAATACCATATGATTACACTTATATGTGGAATTTAAGAAATGAAACAGACGAGCAAAGGAAAAAAAGAGACAAACCAGAAAATAGACTCTTAACTATAGAGAACAAACAGAAGTTTACCAGAGGGGAGGTGGACAGGAGGAAGGATTAGATAGGTGATGGGGATTAAGGAGTGCATAAATTGTGATGAGCAAATGGTGATGTATGGCACCGTTGAATCACTATATTGTACACCTAAAACTAAGATTAGCACTGTATGTTAACTACTTGGATTTAAAGCAAAACAAAACAAAAACAAAAAGCCCCACCTGGTCAAATTGTCTGAATTCAGTTATTTGAGTCCTTAAAGAACTACGTGTGTTTCAGAGATCTTATTGTTGAGCAGAAAATGGAGAGACTCTAGGGTCAATTTTTCTGTCTAGCCTTGGCACTCTTCTCTCATGCCCCGATTTGTCACCTTTTCCTTGCATATTGGCTGTAAACATTGTGTCTCTGGCTAATCTTGAGACCAGGACAGACAGATTGAGGGAGCAGCTGAGTAAGTGAGTTCTAAAATTGGATGCTCCTATTTTTCTCTATCTTGTATTCCTATATTTTCAGTACCTTGAACAGTAGTTGACACATGGGAGTTGTTCAATATTTATTAAATGATGGGTGTCTGGGTGGCTCAGTCAGTTAAGCGGCTAGTTTTGGCTTAGGTCATGATCCTGGGTCCTGGGATTGAGTGCTGCATCGGGCTCCCTGCTTGGTCAGAAGTCTGCTTCTGCCTCTGCCCCTAACCCCTTCTTGTGCTCTCTCACTCTCTTTCATACGTAAATAAAGTTTTAAAAAATAATTTAAAATTTCATAATAAAAAATAAAAATTTAAAAAAAATTAAAAAAAAATTTCATACGTAAATAAAGTTTTAAAAAAATATATTCATTAAATGAACGAATGAATGAAAAACATTTTAATCTTTCTGCCTCAGGTTTATCCCTGCTCCAATCCATCTTCACCTGCAAATCAGACATGGGATTATATCATACATGGGATTATGTCACACCTTTGTTTATATTCCTTCAGTAGTTTCCTATTACGTTCAAGAAGAAATATGAAATATTTAAGAGTACAAACCAAAGTCAGAGTGCCTAGGTTCAGGAAAATTTGCCTTTGGGCAAGTTATTTAACTTTATTGGTAAATAGGAATAGAGTGCCTTTCTCTTAGAATTGTGGTAGTGATTAGATAATCTTATAGGTGTAAATGCTGCCTAGATAATTGCCGAATCCATTATTTCATTAGAGGTGGCAAAACATTGACTTTTAAATTCTGTCACTTCTTTATCATTCATTTACTAGCAATGATATATACATATGTAGAACTATAAAGAACTTTCCCACTTCATACTCTTAAAGTATAGTCTATGTAGTAAAGACAGGATAGAAGTTGGAGGCTTACTGTTATTTATCAGTTTTTCAGAGTAATAGTTCAGGGTCCTAGAAACTTTCAAAAGTTACCAAAGAATAACATTTAGTGTCGTTACATAATAATAGATTTTTAAAATGTTTGACTTGGTTCAATTCATTGCAGTCATTATTTTCATTGATACTCATATTATCACGTCTTTGGTAAGTAGGAATTCCTTTCCAGTTGGGTCCTGTATCATTCTGATACACCACCGGTAGTCTTTGATAACTTCTTTGCTTTTAGGCACAAGATATTTTAGGCTCATCTTAAAGTTTCTGATCCCAGGCTTGGAATTGGCCATTTATCCAAGAGCTCTAGATCCTTTTTAATGTGAAATGGTATGTAGAGATTATAATTTGGACACCAGAGGGAGCTAATTGCTACTGGGTTAGAGTATACATTATTTTAAAAAGATTCTGAGTTGTTAGTACCTGGTTTGGATAATACCATTGTTTTCCTTAGAAGGTTGTGTTAAAGGCTAGAGAATGGAGACTTTCCAACTTAGCAAACTACTTCACAGTGAAGCAGACTAAATTTATTAATCAGAAGTTCACTGTTATTTGTATTTTTCTTTTGTCTCTTTTTATTTTTTCCATTTCTCCTGAGAAATAATAGTTTGGGCTGGAAATGAGGAGTAGGGAAGAAAAATGGTTGATAAAAGAGCCTGCTTTAAGGTTTGAGTATAGCATTGCTGTAGAATTACCAGAAGCAGAGACAAGACAGAATTTCTCAAATTAACCAAAGAAATACATAGCTCTGGAATGCAGAGAAGACAGAAAATACAGTGGTTCCTTCAGGAGAGGGTCATGGAAGGAAAAGTATATGAATCTTTTTGGTTCACAGCCCAGGTGTGCTCAATAATTCCACAGCCATTATACATACTAATTTGGTAAGCAAATCAACAGACGATCAGAGAACAAGTAAAGCAGCTTATTTACACACCGGAAGAGAACTGACCTCAAAGTTCACACTCCACCACTGTCCTTACTTCCCTCAAAACTTAATCCTGAATCTTGGTTGAGGACCACTCTGCATTAAAACATATGTTGGTTTTGACCTTTATTTAATACCCATGATTTTATTTTGGTTAAGAAAAGAGAGATAAATCTGACTGGACCTCTTGTGATGTGGATTATATTTCCCGTAGGGGTCAGTTTCAGGGCTTCCAGGAGTTGGGTTTAGCCAGAGAATCACACCTCAAACAGGATTTTTTTTCAAATAGGTCTTTTTTCACAAAGTACTTTTCAGACAATTGCCTGTTTCAAAGGCAATAGTTCTCATCCCTGGTTGCCCATCAGAATAACCTGAAGAGCTTTTAGAAACAATACTATGGGGGCGCCTGGGTGGCTCAGTCGTTAAGCGTCTGCCTTCGGCTCAGGTCATGATCCCAGGGTCCTGGGATCGAGCCCCGCATCAGGCTGCTTGCTCGGCAGGAAGCCTGTTTCTCCCACTACCACCCCCTCTGCTTGTGTTCCCTCTCTCTGTGTTTCTCTCTGTCAAATAAACAAAATATTAAAACAAACAAACAAAAAACAATCCTATGCCGGGGTGCCTGGGTGGCTTAGTCGGTTGAGCAACTGACCCTTGATTTTGGCTCAGGTCATGATCTCAGGGTCACAGGCTCAAACCTTCAGGTGGCAGCTCACAACATGGCAGATCATTCCTTCCAATCTAGCAATTAGAGATAGTCTAGCAAAACAGTTATAATCGTATGCAATATAATCACAAACAGATAACCGTGTATAAATACAGTCACTTTTGCCATGTTCTACTGGTTAGAAGCAAGTTACTGGTTCCCTTCACATTCAAATGGAAGGTACCATGTAAGACAGTGAACACCAGGGATCATGGAGACCACCTTAGAGTCTGTCCACCGGATAAACTAAGTAACTCAGGAGGTAAAAGGGAAAGCTTTTGTTTCTGGTAACAGATCAACTAATAAATGTAGAAGAGTGATAGATAGTCACTATTTTCAACCATCACAGCAATAAGTGATATAAATAAAAATAGTCAGTGGATGCTAAAACCATTGAGTAAAAAGATGTCAGAGAACAGGATATTTACATACTCTCAAAGTAGCTCCTCATAAACTTTCACTTCCAACCATAATTTACCCTCCAACATAAAACATGTAATAATTTGGACAAAATCTTTAGAACAATAATTTTCAGATATTGGAAAACAGGCAGAAGAAGAGAATGATCCTCGAAAGAAGGGAATCAAATGAAGTGAGCCCTATAATTGCCCCAGCTTACTGTATGAAGAGAATTTCCTGCCATAGCTCAAGGAAGGAGAACACAAGAGTCTACCCTTCTTACTGAGTTGAGGAGACAAAGTTGTTTCCTACTAGTGTAATTTACCTTGCTCTATCTCTTATTTTTCTGTAACTGGAAGTTAGGACTAAAAGTTTGCTTAAACTCAATTAAATATTGAGGTCAGAATATTTCATAGGTTTTACTGGGTACTTCATACTGTATCACAATATGATGTCCATGATGTTAGGTTGTTTAATTAATAAGGATGCTAGATTTGATCATTTAGTTAAGTTAATGACTCCCAGATCTCTGAATTGTAAGGATAGGTTTTTCTTTTTGCAATTAGCAACAAAATAACCTGTGGGTGATGCTTTGGCATGCAAATATCTTGTCCCTCAAAGACTTTAACTCATGATTTCAGCATCCCTTGGTTTTTCTTGCCTTAAACAAGTATTTTATGAGAAGTAGAGAAATGGCAATTTCTTAATTCAATTATTCCTTTTGCATTTACTAGCTGACATTTTCTCATAAAGAAAAATTTTTCCTTACTTGCTCTTTGTCCTTAAAAGGTAACGTAAGTGCTTAATTTCTTTTAGTTCCCAATTTTCAGAATAGTGTGTATTTTTAGGGGCACCTGAAAATTTCAGGGGTGGCTCAGTCATTAAGCATCTTCCTTCAGCTCAGGTCGTGATCCCAAGATCTTCAGATTGAGCCCTGCATCTGGCTCCCTGCTCTGAGGAAAGCCTGTTTTCCCTCTCCCTCTCCCCTTGCTTATGTTACCTATCTAGCTAGTCTCTCTCTGTAATAAAAAAATAATAATAATAATAATAAAGTTTATTTTTGGTTAATTCCCTCTGTTTTTCTGTCTCTCTCTGAGCAGTGCTGTGGACTTGCTAATTATTATGAGAGCAGGGAGTCTGATGGGGGTGGGGGGGGCTTGATCCCTGGACTCTGGGATCATTACCCAAGCAGAAGGCAGACGCCCAACGACTGAGCCACCCAGGCGTCCCTTTGTTTTTATTTTAAAATCACAACCATTATTCTCTCTCTCTTTTTTAAGATTTTATTTATTTACTTGACAGAGAGAGAGATCACAAGTAGACAGAGAGGCAGGCAGAGAGCTAGGGGGAAGCAGGCTCCCCACTGAGCAGAGAGCCTGATGCGGTGCTCAATGCAATGCAAGGACTCTGAAATCATGACCGGAGCAGAAGGAAGGCAGAGGCTTTAACCCACTGAGCCACCCAGGCACCCCCCATTATTCTTTTTGATTCTAAAGTTATACCAAATTTGGCCAATGAGAATTCCTTCAACCTGCCTCCTTGTGCTTATGTGTTTCCATTAGTCTTTGAGAGATTCTTTGTTTTCTGACCTAAGATAACCCAAGTTTACCTTATACTTTCCTTGCCCCATACCTCTAATAAGCTATTTCTTTTTTTTTTTTTTTAAAGATTTTATTTATTTTGACAGAGAGAAACACAGGGAGAGAGGGAACACAAGCAGAGGGAATGGTAGCGGGAGAAGCAGGCTTCCTGACGAGCAGGGAGCCCGATGCGGGGCTCGATCCCAGGCCCCTGAGATCATGACCTGAGCCGAAGGCAGACGCTTAACGACTGAGCCACCCAGGTGCCCCTCTAATAAGCTATTTCTTTAAGAAACTGTGGCTCAGGGTGCCTGGGTGGCTCAGTTGTTGGGTGTCTGCCTTCAACTCAGTTCATGATCCCAGAGTCCTAGGATCCAGTCCCACATCGGGCTCCCTGCTTGGTGGGAAGTCTGCTTCTTCCTCTACCCCTCTCCCTTGCTTGTGTGCTCTCTCCCTCTCTCAAATAAATAAATAAAATCTTTAAAAAAAATAGAAATTGTGGCTCATTTTTTAAAAAAGGTTTTATTTATTTATTTGACAGAGAGAAAGAGATCACACACAAGTAGGCAGAGAGGCAGGCAGAAGGAGAGGCGGAAGCAGGCTCCCCGCGGGGCAGAGAGCCCTATGGGGGGTCGATCCCAGGACCCTGAGATCATGACCTGAGCCGAAGGCAGAGGCTTAACCCACTGAGCCGCCCAGACGCCCAGATCCCAGTAAATGTAAATCAGGAAGTAGGGAAATGAATCAGGAAAGGGAAAAAAACAATAAAGAATGTATTAATGAAAACATTACTGTTGAAAGCAAATGGGGCTCAATCCTGCTGGGAATCCTTTGAGGAACAGCCTAAAATATGCCCCAGAACTATCCAACCCAGTGACAGAAATGCCAGGATATTTATCCACTAACTTCCATCCGTCACTGTTTGAGGGATTGTCTAGATTGTTAAATCCCAGCACTTCTATCAGAGGTTTGAATTCATAAGCATGACTGGAACTATTTACTGTAGTTTCAGCTGAACTCAGAGCAGGCAGAAGGGAATATAGTATAGGCCATCCATAAATCTACTACAAGTTATAGCCTCTAGGTGCTTTCAAAAGACAAAGCTAAATCCATACTAATTTCCAACTGAAAATGAACATTATAAGATTTTTTCTTATTTTTAAATTTTATGTTGTATCTCCCTTCTCTTTTACTGAAAATCTTGGTTTTTTTTTTAATATTTTATTTATTTATTTATTTATTTGATAGAGATCACAAGCAGAGAGGCGGGGTAGCAGGCTCCCTGCTGAGCAGAGAGCCCCATGCCGGCTCTATCCCAGGACCCTGAGATCATGACCTGAGCCGAAGGCAGAGGCTTTAACCCACTGAGCCACCCAGGCACCCCAAAATCTTGGTTTTTAATACTAACAACATTTACTCAATTTGTTTTATCCTACAAAACACATCATTTTTTAACATTTATTTTTTATTTAAATTCAGTTAATTAACATATAATCTATTTTTATTTTCAGATGTAGAATTCAGTGATTCATCAGTCTTATATAATACCCAGTACTCATTACATCATGTGCCCTTCTTAAAGTCTATCATCCAGTTGCCCCATTGCCCCCCCCAGCAACCTTCAGTTTGTTTCTGTGATTAAGAGTCTCTTATGGTTTGTCTTCCTCTCTGATTTCGTCTTGTTTTATTTTTCCCTCTCTTCCCCTATGATCCTCTGTTTTGTTTCCTGAATTCCACATATGAGTGAGATCATATGATAATTGTCTTTCCCTGATTGACTTATTTTGCTCAGCATAATACCCTCTAGTTCCATCCATATCATTGCAAATGGCAAGATTTCATTTTTTTGATGGCTGAGTAGTATTCCTTTGTGTGTGTGTGTGTGTGTGTGTGTGTGTGTGTGTGTGTGTGTATACCAGATCTTCTTTATCCATTCGCCTGCTAATGGACAATCTGGTCTCTTTCCATAGTTTGGCTATATAATACACATCATTAAATTCAAAATACATTACCAATATTACTATCAACTACTACTACTATCAACAGTAACATTATTGGGGCACCTGGATGGCTCAGGGCGGTTGAGTGTCCAGCTCTGGATTTTGATTCAGGTCATGATCTTGGGGTTGTGAGATAGAGCCCCCCTTGGCTGGGCTCTGCACCCAGCACAGAGACTGCTTGGGATTCTCTCTCTCCCATCCCTTTCTTCTTCCACACTTCCCACTCTAAACAACAACACCACTACCAGCAACAAATTATTGAATAACACTGAAGATGTCTGCAAAATTTTTTTATCCTTAGGATATACCTTCTGACCATATCCAAAATGTATAAAAAACTCTTACAACTCAATAATAGACAAATAATCCAATTTAAAAATGAGCAGAGGATAAAAAAATGGGCAAAGCATATTTATGAATAGACGTTTCCTCATAGAAGGTATACAAATGGTCAATAGCACATGAAAAGTCATTAAGGAAGGGCAAATCAAAAGCACAATGGTGGGACATCTGGCTGGCTCTGTTGGTAGAACATGTGACTCTTGATCTCAGGGTTGGGAGTTCAAGCCTCACAATGGGTGTAGAGATTACTTAAATAAACTTTAAAAAACAAAAACAGCACAATGATATATCACTTAACGTCCATAGGGTGACTGAAACAAAAAGACAGACAATAGCAAGTGTTGGTGGGGATGCAGAAAAATTAGAACCTTCATTCATTGATGGTGGGATTGTAAAACAGTACAGCCACTGTTCTGCAGTTCAACATAACGTTAAAAACAGGGGTGCGGCGGTGGGGGCATGGCTGGCTCAGGCGGTAGAGCACATGACTCTTTGGATCTTAGGGTCCTGAATTCAAGCCCCATGTTGGGTCTAGAGTTTACTTTAAAAAAGTAAAGGGTAAATTTTTTAAAAAATGTTAAAAACAGTTACCATATGATCAATTTTGCTCCAGCAGAAATGAAAATATGTGTCTCCACAAACGTGTATATGATGGTTCACAGCGGCATTATTCATAATAGCCACAAAAGAGATAACAGCACAAATGTCCACCAACTAATGCATGAATAAACAAAATGTGGTATCTCTGTATGATAGAATACTACTTGACTATAAAAAAGAATGAAGTACTGCTATATCCCACAGCATGGATGACCCTTGAAAAAAATTATGCTCAGTGAAAGAAACTAGTCGCAAAAGACAACATATTATATGAAATGTCCAGAATAGGCAAATCTGTCATAAGTACTATATCTCGTCAGAAAGTCCAGGCTCAACTCCTTGTCCATCCTCCTCACTTCTCCTCAATTCTTCTTCCTCACTTCAACATATTCCAAGAGGTACTTGCACCCTGATCCTTTTTTTTTTAAGATCTTATTTATTTATTTGAGAGAGAGAGAGAGAGAGAAATAGTGAGGGAGGGCACGAGCAGTGGGGAGAAGAAGAAGCAGGCTCCTGATTCAAGAGGTTGCCTGATGTGGGCCTCGATCCCAGGGCCCCAAGATCATGACCTGAGCTGAAGACAGACGCTTAACCAACTGAGCCACCCAGGAGCCCCTGTACCCCGATTCTGATGGAAGAGTCCTAGAGGGGTTTCTGCCTTCCTTCTCACTGTCTGAGCTGAACAGGCCCAGGTGCACACACTGGGGAGGGTTTCTAATACATCTGGACACCTCCTGAGATATTCTGCTCCTGGGTTCCCTCTATCCCAGCTCATACAAGGTTCCCTGGATGAATTGTCAGGAAGAGCATTATGTGGCCGAGCTGAGGACTCTATCTATTTGAGGATAATTAAGTTCTTGGGCTTTATAGGGTCCAATGGAGTAGATCCTTATTTTTCCAGGAAACTTTTTTTTGTTTTGTTTTATTTTGTTTTTAAGTATTTTATTTATTTATTTGAGAGAGAGGAAGAGAGAGGGAGAGAGAGAGAGTGGATAACCAGCAGGGGGAGTGGCAGGCAGAGGGAGAAGGAGAAGCAGACTCCTCACTGAGCAGGGAGCCTAATGTGGAATTCGATACCAGGACCCTGAGATTGTGACTTAAGCCACAGGCAGATGCTTAACTGATTGAGCGCTTGTATGCCTTTAGGAAGGGAGCATTGAGGACACCAGGTTAGAAAAGGAACTAGAAGAGACAGAATTTCCTGATTTTGGAGACAGACAAACCTGAATTCTAGTCCTAGCTGTGTCACTAACCAGTTATATAACCACAGGAATATCACTTAACTTCTAAGCTTACACCACTTTAACTGTGCAATGGATATGACACTGCTCCCAAGGGCCCAAATGAGACTCAAATGAGATCATACAGTTAAAGGGCCTCATAAACTGTTTGTCCTATGCAAGCATATGCCATTGTTATTGCAAGGATGATTGCTTCCTGTATGGCCAAAGCGGCTAGTGGATTTCCTGTACGTGCAGTATGCATCTGGTCAGACTCTGGCTACTATACTGAGTCCCAGGGAAGCCATGCTGAGTTTCTGCCTTCATCCAAGCAGTTTATTTTGTAACTTGGCCCCGTTCACCTTGGGCTTGCATCGAACAGGACCATCTGAGAAGTTCTGCCTGGCTAATCTGGGCCTCCTAAGATAAGGGGTTAGAAAATCATTATCTGGATCCTGTATATTATAGAAAAAGGCT
Organism: Procyon lotor; assembly: GCA_028646535.1. Lineage (NCBI taxonomy): Eukaryota > Metazoa > Chordata > Mammalia > Carnivora > Procyonidae > Procyon > Procyon lotor. The sequence goes on from CM053606.1 coordinate 30,396,164, forward strand.
TCTCAGTTCAGTTCTTGGCTCCAGTTTTTTTTTTTTTAATATATAAAAAATTGTGTATAGTGGACACACAATGTTATATTAATTTCAAGTGTACAACATAGTGATTTGACAACCCAAATCATTATACTCTACTCACCACAAGGGTAGCTACCATCTGTCACCATATGACACTATCACAATATCACTGACTATATTCCCTATGCTGTACCTTTCATCTCTGTGACTTATTCATTCTATAACCGGAAGCCCGTAGCTCCTACTCCCCTTCATCCATTTCGCACAACCCCCCACCCCTTTCCATCTGACAGCCACCAGTTTGTTCTCTGTATTTATGGGCCTGTTTCCCTTTATTTGTGTGTTTGTTTCTCGGCTTTGGTTTTTGAGCTGTCCACATCTGCTTCAACTCTCTCCACTTTCTCTGTTTCCTGTCCCTGGTTCCTTTGCTCATGTTCATAAATATGCTTTTTAGGCTATGGTTTAGGCTCTGCCTGGCAGGACAATCAATCATCTATTTAGCCCACCACCCAGTCTCTATGCTGCTGGCCCCAAGAGGAAGGGCTGCCTGAATAATTTGTCCCCGTAATTTCTCTCAGATCCAAAATCCTTCAAAGGGCAGCTCTGAAGAAGAGATCTCTGGACTTGGTGCAAATTGCGGAGGAGAACAAAGCAGTATCAGCCCCCCTACTCAGCCCCCACAGACTGACACACTTGTCCACAGACATGCACACACAAACACATACACATAGTACACACACATCATGGACACAGACAGAAACATGCACGTTGATGCCATTACACACACACACATACATAAATACACACTAACACAAATACCTTAATTCGGAAGATCTAGACAGGGTAGGGAAAGTGATTGGCTCTGATTTCCTTTTATTCCTCAAAGTCTGAGACAGACATGTAGGAACTTTACACAAAGAAGGATTTGGCTTTTTTTTTTTTAAGTAATCTGCACACCCAGTGTAGGGCCCCAATTCACAACCGTGAGATTAAGAGGCACACCTCCACCAAATGAGCCAGCCAGGTGCCCCAGGACTTGGCATTCTGAAAGATGTGCCTTCTTCTTTTTTTTTTTTTTCATTTATTTATCTGAGAGACAGAGAGAGAGAGAGAGAGTGAGCACAAGCAGGGGGAGGGGCAGAGGGAGAGGAGAAGCACATTCCCTGCTAAGCAGGGAGCCCGATGTGGGGAGGGGGGCTCAATGTGGGGGCTCAATCCCAGGACTCCTGGGATTATGACCTGAGCCAAAGGCAGCAGCTTAGCTGACTGAGCCACCCAAATGCCCCTGTAGATACATTTTTTTGCCTGAAGTTCACTCAGCCTTTGTATCAGGCAGGCTGCAAGTTCACTGACAGGGGTGGCAGGGATGGAGCAGTCCTCAACCAATGACCAATGGGAGTTGATACCCCAGTTCCTCACCCCTGACATGCAGTAACTCTGAGGCTTATATTCTACAGTTTCCTACAGTTTCTCCAAGGGATTAAGCTCTACTCACTATAGTGTGATAGTTCTATTTGACAATTTGTTCTTTTTTTTTTTTAATTTCTTTTTTCTTTTTTTTTTAAATTTTATTAACATATAATGTATTATTTGCCCCAGGGTACATGTCTGTGAATCGTCAGGCTTACACATGTCACAGCACTTACCATAGCACATACCCTCCCCAATGTCCACAACCCAACCACCCTATCCCTCCCCCCACAACCCCCCACCTCCCAGCCACCCTTAGTTCGTTTCGTGAGTTTAGGAGTCTCTTATGGTTTGTCTCCCTCCCGACAATTTGTTCTTTTAATATATATATATATTTTAATATTTTATTTATTTATTTGACAGAGAGAGATCACAAGTAGGCAGAGAGGCAGGCGGAGAGAGAGGAGGAAGCAGGCTCCCTGCTGAGCAGAGAGCCCGATGCAGGGCTCGATCCCAGGACCCTGAGATCATGACTTGAGCTGAAGGCAGAGGCTTTAACCCACTGAGCCACCCAGGCGCCCCGACAATTTGTTCTTTATTGACCTTTCCTTCCCTTTCTCACTCCTCACTTTCCTACTGGTGTTTCCTACGAAACTACTTGTTCTTGAATCCTTGTTTCACGGTCTGTTTCAAGGGGAATTCAAATTAAGACACCCACTCTCCAGGGCGCCTGGGTGGCTCAGTTGTTAAGCGTCTGCCTTCGGCTCGGGTCATGATCTCAGGGTCCTGGGATAGAGCCCCATGTCGGGTTCTCTGTTCAGCAGGGAGCCTGCTTCTCCTGCTCCCATTCCCTCTGCTTGTGTTCCCTCTCTCACTGTGTTTCTCACTGTCAAATAAATAAAATCTTTAAAAAAAAAAAAAGACACCCCCTCTCCAAGGAGATATCAGTCCCTCTGGTGTTATGTGTCCTTGTGTTCCTTCTTTCCAGCTCTCATCTCTCCTGGGAAACCTTTTCATGTGTTAACTCATATACAGAGCACACACTAGCCCCCTGGCTCCACCACAGTCCAGTTTGGGCTAAGCTGGGACATCGCACTATACCGGTAGATAGATGGAACTGAAGGTCAGAGAAGGAAAGTGATGTTTCCTTCTGGCTATATCTGGGCTGAGGTTTGGCACACCTGGTCTTGGTGTAGACCTAAGAGGCTATTTAGAGCTGCTCCTGGGTCAAGGCTTTGAGTGTGGAAATGCAGATCCCAATGCTGCCCTTAATCCCAGCAGCATGGTGACATGAGGCTGGTACTTTGAAAAAGGCTTTACCAAAGGCTTGAAGGTGACACAGGAAGTAAACACAGAGAACGGCATGATATTAGACCATCTGTCTCATAAATAATAGTCTGTTTTCTTCACCCAGAAACATTCATTTTCATTCTAGCTCTGAGCTACCTCCATGTAGTGTACCGGGCACAGTCTGTCCTCTTTTGACCTGCCTGGGGGCTGGTCTGCAGACTTTTCATCGTCTGGACACTGGAGTGATTATGATTTTCCAGACTTGTTGTCGCTATCAAAATATCTATTGACTGAATACAGCACATAATCCCAATTCATCTACAAGCAACAGAGACTTCCTTACACAAGATGAGACCTCAATCAGCTTTTCTTTTCTTGACCCAGCCTCTGCCTGCTCTGGGTACAATGGCCACTGGGTATCTAAGAGACCAGCTTTGGCTGCTCCCTTGGCTTTGCCTCCAGTTTGGTCTCAGTTTCCCCTCACTGTCACTGACCAAATGCCTGGATTTTCTAAGCAACGCTGTAATTGGCTTAGCATTCCCAACCATTCTGCCTTTAATTCATCCCAAGGCTTTGGGAGATTTTGTCTTGTGTCATAGGAAGATCACAGAATAATCTTTTCTACCCTTATAAGGATTTGACAGGTTGAAGTTTCACCCTAGAATACACAGCTGTGTGGCTGATCAAACAGTGCCGTTTGTACTCCTGTCCCATACAGAGAAAGGGCAGGTTTGCGAGTCTACACTGAGTTCTGGGGAGACACCAGTGCTATATATGCTCCATTTACAAGCACCTGAGACCTTTAACTCTCACCAGCTATTATTCGGAAAAATTGTGGCTGAGGAGTGGCTTATGCTAACCTAAGGAAATTGTGTTTATAATTTTCTGTGACAACAGAACAGAGCAGAGATGGGGAAACCCGGGGGGACTATTTCTTCGGTGTACTAAGGGGCCATAGTTCTCAGAGATACCCTTGAACGGTTGACCTTACTTTGGGCTCATCTTGCTATTACTGTTGCTGCTAAGTCACAGAGAAGGAACATTGCCAACTGCATGGATATAGGTGGTGGGGTTAGAACCACCCCGTCTTGGGCCAAAGTGCAAATTGAACATATACGTGCACATGTGTGAAGTCAGTTATATTCCACTCCCAGAAAAAAAAAAATGCAACCGTATCTTTTCCAAGTCCCCAGTTGTTGTTTAGACAGTTCTATGTATTTACTTATTTGATTGAAAAAATTGTCATTTTGTGTGTGTGACTGAATCAGAAAGAGGATGGGTCAGGGCACCTGGAAACCACACCTAGTAAGCCACCCTTGCCTTGTTCAATGTCCTGCAGACCTGAGAGTTAGGACTGGTCTGAAAGGACTCAGCAGAAGGCTCCATGCAGTCAGGTCGACATCTGCAGATTCAATCCCCTACAGGCTTTCTATTCTCAAAGTTTTTTAAGGTGTCCAGCATAGTCCTAGTACATAGCAGATCTTTACTTTTTAAAAGATTTTATTTACAAAAAAAAAAAAAAAGATTTTATTGACTTATTTTAGAGAGAGAGAGAGGGAGAGAGAGCCAGCGCATAGGGACAGAAGGGGGAGTTGGGGGTGGGGGGACAAGAAGACTCCACGCTGAGCGTGGAGCAGGAAGCAGGGCTCTATCTCACGACCCTGAGATCATGACCTGAGCCAAAATCAGGAGTCAGACACTCAGTTGACTGAGCCGCTCAGGCATCCCATTGAGGATATTTAATAAATTACTTTTGAGGGAATGGATGAATGAATTTCAATAGCAAGTCTCTCTTAAAAAGTGAATGGAGAAAATGGCTAGAGAAGGAATGAATTTGAAGGTCACATCATCATTTAGTGAAAGAGGACTGGGAATGAAGTTGGTCAGATAAATGGGGTATGACCGTGTTTTGGTATCAACAACCTCAACTGCTTGGGGACTAATAAGAATTCTATCCAAACCTGAAATTTCCTATCTGCAAACTTAGTAATGGAAATAGATCTAACCAGATGTGCTGACTATCTAGTTTTCTTGATTATTTTAGACCAGTCCCAGTATTCAAAGCTTGGCTTAAAAAGCATCTTCTCTTTCAACCATTCAACCATAAGGCTGAAAAGGTCCCTTAAGATTTTTGAATCCATCTCCTTAGGGTACAAGAAGGCAGTCTTTAGAGTCTGGTGCCCCAGGCTGTCCAGGACTTAGAGTGTTAGAGGAGTGACTCTCAAGGCAGACAATGACTCCAACAATTTTTAGCTCTGGTAGCTAATGCTCTTGGCTATTTAGCAAGCTTTTACATTCACCCCTTTGGATAACAAAACTTGCTCCTCTTTTGATAGGAAACATAACTCTTCCATGGCCCAATATAGTAGTCCATCTTCCTGACTCAGTGATTGGTCCACAGGGGACTTGTGACCAAGAAGAGCTAATAGGAGTTCCTTCTTGGCTTAATCTACACACTGTAGGAGAGAAGCCCTCTCCTTTTTGGTGGCAGGTTCTTTTTATCTGAGGTAATGTAAGTTTGGGGCTGCTGGCTACCATATTTCCTACAGTGCAGAAAGCCTGACAGCTGTAGGAGAGAAACCAAGGGAGCAAAAGGGTACCGAATAATACAATTGCCTAGCATTTAGAAAATGTTAGCTTCCCTTCGCTATCAGCCTTGTAAGTTCAGTCTTCAGTAAAAAAATCTTTCTTTCTTTTTTTTTTTAAGATTTTATTTATTTATTTGACACATAGAGAGAGATAACAAGTAGGCAGAGAGGCAGGCAGAGAGAGAGGGGGAAGCAGGCTCCCTGCTGAGCAGAGAGCATGATGCAGGGCTTGATCCCAGGACCCTGAGATCATGACCTGAGTGGAAGGCAGAGGCTTTAACCCACTGAGCCACCCAGGCGCCCCCAAAAATCTTTCAGTTCTTTAGTTTTTTGGATAACAAATGATCCTTCTTGGGCCTTTACCTATATTCTCTATTTTTTATTCTCCCTAGCCAGGGAGCTCTGAGGAAATTTTGGCAGAGCAAGTCTAGCAGAGGAGTTTCACAGAACTAAGGACACAGATAAACAAGACAGATATTGTCTCTATCCTTAAAGAGTTAATACTTCATGGAGGAAAAAGACATAAGCACCGACAATGACAACATAATATGACAAATGCAATGACAGAATTATGCACTAGAGGCTGTACGTGGGATGGGTGCAAATTCACAGACAAATGCAGTGCAGGGGAATGAAACTTTGGTCTCCATAGTTGCATGTTCCATCCATAAGGTCCCCACAGTTAAAATCTCTGGGTAGCTGTTTCTGGTACCACATGTAAATGTCCAGCTTCTATGCTGCAGTACCGACTATTAGAGTATTGACTCCTGTTAATGGGGACTTACTTCTGAACTGACTTCCCAGGAGACAGAGCTGTCCAGACAGCCCAGGACTTCTCAAAATTTTTTTTTTTTTCTTTTCTAAGACAGGGTAGCAAGGGGAGAGACATAGGGCGAGGGAGCAAGAATCTTAAGCAGGCTCCACACCCAGCACAGAGGCCAATGCGGGCTCCATCTCATGACCTTGAGATCATGACCTGAGCCAAAATCAAGAGTCAGACGCTTGACTGTCTGAGCCACCCAGGCACCCCAGACAGCACAGGACTTCTATCCAAACTCAGCTCTAGCTCCTGGAGAGGAGGGGAGGACTTGGGAGAACTGGTGGTAGGGCAGGGGAGTGGAACCAGGCAGGAGACAGCAGTGGCTGGAGAGCAGGTGTGGGTAGCCCAGAAGAAATGCACATGTTTACCTAACAGCTCCAGAGGTCCCATCTGTTCATCTGCCCTCTAAGAAAGCCTGACTCCTCAGCCCTGTAGGGGAAATCTTCACACTCTTTACCAAGCAGATGGGAAGAAACCACACAAAACTCTGCCCTGTACAGAGGAAGCACTAGTCCGTAAATATCTGAAAAAATACTTGGGGTTACTAGTGATTAAAAAAAAAAACCCACAAATTAAAACAATGATGAGATACCACTTTTTCTCTTTCAAATTAACCACTCTTTCCTTAAATTTAACAGGTATAAGCAAACAGGAATTCCCAGTTACTTCAGGTCGATACCCTTTCTGGAAAGCAATTGGCTTTAAAATGCTTATATAGGGGCGCCTGGGTGGCTCAGTGGGTTAAAGCCTCTGCCTTCAGCTCAGGTCATGATCTCAGGGTCCTGGGATCGAGCCCCACATTGGGCTCTCTGCTCAGCGGGAGCCTGCTCCCCCCCCCCCCCGCCTGCCTCTCTGCCTACTTGTGATCTCTCTCCTCTCTGTCAAATGGATAAATAAAATCCTTAAAAAAAAAAAGAAAAAATTATAAAATGCTTATATAATTTGATCTGATGATTTCACTTACCTATCTATTACCTATCTATTCTACATGCGGAGGCCACGGTACACATCATCTGAGGTATATTCTCAGCTCACGATGATTCACCTGTCTTTGAGAATAGAGGGTCCTATTCATGTCATCACCCTTCTTACTCCAGCCTCATTGATCCATTGACCTTGATCCCTTGGCTAGTATTGACTGGACCAGGGTACACACCTGACCAAACTAGGTTAATTATCTTTCTCACCTAGGAATTCTGATTTGGTTTGAGCTCATATCTTGCATGGAATGGAGTGTGAAAAATCAGGAATCGTGTCAAGAATTGTGGAATTCAGGAATTGTGTCTATTATCCTCTAGAGAGACTGAAGAGCAGAGAACACCAATCTGTAGAGAGAGAATGAGGCAGGGATGTAGAGAGAAGCAGAGAAGAGAAACAGAGATAAAGCATTCTCCAGAGCATTCCATTGCACATTCTAGCTACTTTATGCATTCCTGCCTCTTCGTTCTATAAAACACAGTATCCTTTTAACAGCTTATAATTTTTCCTTTATGACAACATAGGTGAGTTTTAATTACTTGCAGCCGAACACTAATAACCGCTTTACAGCTAAGGGGATGGTTGAGTAAATGATTGTACATTTTTTGAATGTAAATTATCTGCCGTTAAAAATATTTTAGAAGACTATTTTATGACATGTAAAATGCTCATCATACAGCAGTAAGTAAAAGTACTAGGATATACAATTTTCTGTGCCCTGAAAAAAGTTTGAAAACACATAAAACTTTTGGCAGTTTACCTGGGGTAAACTTTTATTTTTACTTCACATATCTTGATTTTATTTGAATTTGTACTTGGAGCATTGCTAATATTATCAAGGTTATGTTAGAAGCATTTTCTATATATATACTTTTTAATTGCTATCATTTTGATGGTTACATAATATTACATTGCAAGAGGATATCATAATGTATTAAACCTTACTATTAAACCCTACAATTCATTAAGTTTTTAATAATGTTCACTATTGTTTTTAAAGATTTTACTTATTTGAGAGAGAAAGAAAGCACGAGCTGGGGGCAGGGGCAGAGGGAGAAGGAGAAGCTGACTCTCAGCTGAGCATACACAGGGCTCTATCCCAGGACCCCAAGATCTTGACCTGAGCTGAAGGCAGACACTTAACCCACTGAGCCACTCAGGCACCCCTATGACCAATATTCAATGTAAAACATAGAAGCTGTTGGGGCACCTGGGTAGCTCAGTGGGTTAAAGCCTCTGCCTTTGGCTCAGGTCATGGTCTCAGGGTCTTGGGATCGAGCCCCACATTGGGCTCTCTGCTCAGCAGGGAGCCTGCTTCCCTCTCTCTCTCTCTGCCTGCCTCTCTGCCTACTTGTGATCTCTCTCTCTGTCAAATAAGTAAATAAAATCATTTAAAAAAAACATAGAAGCTGTTGTTGGCCATGTTTTCTGCTGTATGGATTGAGGAGTAGAGAAAGCCAGATTAGATAAGAAAAGAGTATTAATTCAATATGCAGAGAACAATAATGAGATCAAGAAGGAAGATCTATAGCACTCCAGCTTCTTCCAAGAACAGTTTACTGAACTCCAGTTTAGTTTGTACAATCTGTGAGTTACTTTAGGAACCCTCCAATATATTCTCTTCATAAGTTAGGGATTTATTCAGTTGTAGGTAATTCACATAGCTTAACCTTAACATAAATAGGAATTAATTTTTCTCTTATAAAAAAAAATGCATGGAGACAGGCATCCAGTGTAAGAGCAGCTGTTTCAGATTACAGAATGTCATAAAAGACCAGGCTTCTCTGTCTTCCTGTTCCACCATCCTTAGTGTGAGGCAAAATAGGGGCTGTACCTCCCAAGTAGAGTCGGCTGTCTTATCAAGAAGAGAAGGAAAGGATAAAGAACAGAGGACTGAAGGAGTAAGCACATTATCTACATACCTCTGGAGGCCTAACTCTGAAACTTTCTTTTATTCTCTCATTGGCCAGAGTTGGGTTCTATGGCCACACCTAAGTACATATTACCCCCATTTGCACTCTAGAAAGAATTTTTAGCTCCTGTAAGCACTGCTGTCCTGCACAAAATTGGGATTCCTTCACACAGAAGACAGAAGAATGGATATTGGATAGGCAATTAGCAGTATGTTCCATGCTTACCTGATTGAATTGGGTTTTGAACACTTGAAACCCAGATACATTTTGACCAATACAGCATTCATCATCTCTTTCCTGGACTACTGTATTGAGGTCCCTGCAAGTCTTCCTGCCACTGATTTCCACTTCCCTTCTAATGATGATAAAAATGAAACCAGCCAAAAAAAAAAAAAAAATGAAACCAGCCTTTCCAAAGCACTCCTCAGCCTTTGCAATGGCTATTCTATTGCCTAATACAGAGGTGAGGAAACTTTTTCTGTAAATTTTAGGCTTTGTAGGCCAAGTGGAAATATAGAGGCTATTACATAGGTGCTCATATAGCAACATCGAAAACAAATTTCCACAGACTTTAAAAACTATCTATCTGGGTCGCCTGGGTGGCTCAGTCGTTAAGCGTCTGCCTTCGGCTCAGGTCATGATCCCAGGGTCCTGGGATCGAGCCCCGCATTGGGCTCCCTGCTCAGCGGGAAGCCTGCTTCTCCCGCTACCATTCCCTCTGCTTGTGTTCCCTCTCTCGCTGTGTTTCTCTCTGTCAAATAAATAAAATCTTTAAACAAAAAAACAAAAACAAAAACAAAAAAAACTATCTATCTATCTATCTATCTATTTATTTTTAAGATTTTATTTATTTATTTGACAGAGAGAGACACAGTCAGAGAGGGAACGCAAGCAGGGGGAGCGGGAGAGGGAGAAGCAGGCTTCTGGCCCAGCACAGAACCCGATGCAGCGCTCCATCCCAGGACACTGGGAGCATGACCTGAGCTGAAGGCAACCACTTAACCAACTGAGCCAACCAGGTACCCCAAATTTCCACAAACTTTTATTGAAAATACATTAACTGGGTTGTTTGGTTTTTGTGTGTGTATTTGTTATTGTTTCTGTTTTTGTCTTTTATAATACAGCTCTACTCATAAGGAGAATGGAGGTTTTTTTTGAGGGGATCTAACATTCATTTAATTGGGGTTCAAAATTAGTGTTTTCTATCATCAAATAGATTACAAATGTTGATCTGTCACATGGGCCTAACAAAAATAGGCAGCAAGCCAGGTTTGTAGTTTGCCAACCCATGGCTCAGTGCCTGAAGCTTCTACATTCTTAAATTTGGTATTCAAAGAGTTTCCAAGATTTGGCTATTTACTATCTTTCCATCCATATTTCTCATGACTCCTTTTTTTTTAAAAATTTTTTTTAAAGATTTTATTTATTTATTTGACAGAGAGAGATCACAAGTAGGCAGAGAGGCAGGCAGAGAGAGAAGAGGAAGCAGGCTCACTGCTGAGCAGAGAGCCCAATGTGGGGCTCGACCCCAGGACCCTGAGATCATGACCTGAGCCAAAGGCAGAGGCTTAACCCACTGAGCCACCCAGGCGCCCCTATTTCTCATGACTTCTATTCACATACTTCACTAGTCAAACTAAAATATTTACCATTCATGGGGCACCTGGGTGGCTCAGTGGGTTAAAATATTTACCATTCACTATAGCCCACCTACATTTCCCCCAAGTCCACTCCTTTGTTCATGTTCCATCCACGGTCTCTCAATACCAAAGTAGTTCAAGGTTCAATTCAAATGACATTTCCTTCTTGAGGTTCTTCCTGAAACTTCAGCAGGAATTGATCCTTTCTTCCTTTGAATTCTCATAAAACAGGCATTGCCTATTTCTGATCACTTGTACATGTTTTATTTTTTATCCTAGACTCTGAGATCCTTGAGCACAAGTGTTATGTCTAGTTCATCTTTGTGTCCCCTTCAGGATACAGTATCAACAGACATTCAATAGATAGTTGTAGAATTTAGGATTGGATACTGGGGGAAAATGATTCATATTAAGGGAAATGCCCTCTGGAATTCTATAAACAACAACAACAACAACTATGTGGTAAAGCTCTTATCTAA
>CM053606.1:30407796-30450978 GCA_028646535.1 Procyon lotor
GCCCCCCGTGAGGAGGGAGCCCAATGTGGGACTCAATCCCAAGACCCTGAGGTCATGACTTGAGCCAAAGGCAGGCGCTTAACCAGCTGAGCTGCCCAGACACCCCTGCATTAGGATTTTAAAAAATCTAACCTAAAAATTATAAAACATTAACAACAAAAATAGAAGTGTCAAGGCTAATTGGATTTTCTTATCCTATTAGCTATTGATTGCTACAATATGGGTCACATTTTAAATTGCTTCATCTTTGGACTATGGCTTTTTGTTTTCTGGAGATTCTAATAGCCTTTCTTTTTTCCTTGCTGAGTTAAGAAACTTATATTTTCTTTTTAAAAAGCTATTATTTGGGGGGTGCCTGGGTGGCTCAGTGGGTTAAAGCCTCTGTCTTCAGCTCAGGTCATGGTCTCAGGGTCCTGGGGTCGAGCCCTGCATTGGGCTCTTTGCTCGGTGGGGAGCCTGCTTCCCCCTCTCTCTCTGCCTGCCTCTCTGCCTACTTGTGAATTCTCTCTGTCAAATAAATAAATAAAATCTTAAAAAAAAAACTATTATTTATTTATTTGAGAGAGAGAGCATGAGAGATGGCAAGAGCAAAGGGAGAGGGAGTGGGAGAAACAGACTCCCTGATGAGTGCAGAGCCTCATGCAGGGCTCAATTCAAGACCCTGAGATCATGACCTGTTAGTTGTCTTCCATGTGATAACTCAACAATTCCATGGTTGCATTGAGTTTCTGCAGTCATCTACAAGGAAGGGAGAACATGGCGAATTTATACTTCTTCTTTTTACATTTTAGTTTGAAACTTACATATCTCAGTTCCTTTCACATAGTTCATAGTTCATAGTTCATTGGTCACATGATCCCATCTAACTGCAAAGAATGATGGGAAATGTAGGGGATCATATGGATATTTAGTGATCAATAAATGTGTCTTGCACAGTTCCACGCAAAATAATGTGTGTAACATGTGTGTAAGTTTGAAGCATAATAAAATAAACACTAGGAAATTTACCATCTGACCAAATAACTAAAACATTACCAGGACTATTGACCCTGTCAGCTTTTGGTCTTCTGGGAATTTGTCACAAACTGGAATTTTATTTATTTATTTATCAATCAAATTAAATGAAATTTTTGGAAGGGGAAAGTGTCAAAACATGTGTTGTAGTAAACACAGCCTCTTGATTTATGTTTTCAAAAAACCAATGCTGATTGAAGAATGGATTAGAAGGGGCAAATAGAAATGGGTAATCTAATTAGAAAGCTATTACAATTGTGCAGATGAAAGATGATAATGGCCTGGACTAGAGAGGTAGCAGTGAGATAAGAAATGAACAAGTTGAGGTTTCTCTATAGATAGACCCAAGAGAACTTGTTTTTTGTTTTGTTATGTTTTGTTTTTTTATTTGACAGAGAGAGATCACAAGTAGGCAGAGAAGCAGACCGAGAGAGAAGGAAGCAGGCTCCCTGCTGAGCAGAGAGCCCAATGCGGGGCTCGATCCCAGGACCCTGAGATCATGACCCGAGCTGAAGGCAGAGGCCTAACCCACCAAGCCACCCAGGCGCCCCAACCTAAGAGAATTTGGTGATTGACTGCTTATGGGGGATAAGGAAGTCAGTGGAATAAAGGATAACTTCCACGTTTTTGGCTTAAGGAAGCAACTAGATGAAAGTGTCATTTTTCAGATAGTAGGTGAAAAAATGTGACAGGAAGAAGGGAATGAACTGATTCCGGGTTTGATGCAGGAAATGTACAAGATTATTGTGTGATGTCCTCTTTTCCAGAAAGCAAGGAGACTACCAAAGATTACTGGGGTTTGTCAAAAGGTTCAAAGGATATAGGAGGCAACCCAAAGGATCTCCCACTGGCTAAAAATGGGGTAATTTGGACATTGAAGAGTAATGACTAAAATGGATTGAAACCACGCACCCATAACCAACCAAGTAAAACCTCTGATACCCACTGGTCTCCTTTGGAGATAGAAGGGCAGTTATTATTCTGAAAATTGGTAAACAAAGAGAATCAGGCACTATGTTGGCTTTTGCATAAAATGAAATATTAGACTTAAATTCTCTAATGAAATAATATATTTAGGCAATGATTCTCATTGTTTCCAAAACCATTAGGAGGTAGTTGTTGGGAAAATCTATAATGGATAGATCAAGTTCATAGTATCTGAATGTACTCATCAATCTTATTGTCATTGCAAGTAGAACCACAAGTTACTATGTGTCTCCTCATAAATTGCAGTGAAAATTACACAGCACCATTTATGAAGTACTCTTTCCAGGAAAAATGAACCTGAATCTCATCAAGCTTCCAGATATAATTACCAATTTACAGGGAAACAGTAGGGATAGAGGAATGTATGAATGACACCACAAGGATCCAGTCAGCTATATGTAGAATGTGGAAAATTCTATAGGACAAATAACCTGGTTTGTTCAGCAAATGAATGGCATAAAAATGAGGGAGGGAAAACTGTTTTATATTAAAGGAAACTTAAGAGATATTTCAAACAAATCAATGTATGAATGTTGCTTGAGAAGAATTTTCCAAACAACTGCAAAAATATATTTTTGTGACAAAAGGAGGAAATTGAAAAGAGACTGGGTATTAAATGATATTAAGAAATTATTATTAATTTTGTTAGGTGTGAAAATGCAATATGGCTATGTTGTAAAGGTCCTTATCTATACAGATATATATTGAAATTATATATTGTTTCAGATTTCCTTTAAATACTCCAGAAGATAAAAACGGGTATGGAGCATAAATAAAACAAGAATGACAAAATGTTGATAATTATACAAGCTGGGGGTAATGGTACTTGGGGTTTGTTTACAATTTTCTGTAAAAATAAAAGAAGTAGGGAGTAAATATATAAAATGCAACTGAGAGAGAAGTCAAATAAGATGAAAATTAATCATTAGGTTTAACAGCATGGTAAAAATTGATGATCTTGACTGGAGAAGTTTGGGTGGAGTTGTGTAGGGGGAAGCTTAACTGGGTGCATTTAAGAGAATGGGTAAACCAACTGTATAAAGACATTTTGGAGACAATTTGAACAATTTGGATGTGGACCATTTATCAGTTAATTTTAGGGAATTATTTTTAATTTAGATTATGTAAGAAAATTTTCTGGTTTTTTTAGAAATACGTATGACTATTTAAGGTTGAAATGACATACTATCAGAGATTTGCTCTAAAATACTACAGCAACAAGGGGTGCCTGGGTGGCTCAGTGGGTTAAAGCCTCTGCCTTCGGCTCAGGTATGATCTCAGGGTCCTGGAATTGAGCCCTGCATCGGGCTCCCTGCTCAGTGGAGAGCCTGTTTCGCCCTCTCTCTCTGCCTACCTCTCTGCCTACTTGTGATCTCTCTCTCTCTGTCAAATAAATAAATAAATAAATAAGTAAATAAAATCTTTAAAATAAAATAATATATTCCAGCAACAAAAAGAAATGAAAAAAGAGATAAGATGAAGCAAATATGACAAATGTTCATAATTGTAGAATATTTGGGATGTGTACATAGGGATTCACTATACTATTCTCTTATTTAATATATTATGTTTGTAAATTTAGTAACAAAAACTTTAAAAAATAAGATGGAGGAATGAGATTGGATAGACAAATATTCTTAGAAATTTTGCTGCACAAAGGAGCAAAAAATATTAGGAGTAGCTGGTGGTAGAAGTGAGGACAAGAGGAACATTAAAGTGCACTGTTAGAATGATCCAGAAGAGAGAGGGAAAATTAAGATATAAGCGAGACAGGGCAGCATTTTTGGAGTGATATTCTTGAGTAAATGACAGAAAATGAAATTATTGAAAATGAAATTATTGAAAATAATAATTATTGAAATAATGATAATAAAGAAATCTGAACTAAAATTATAAATTTGAAAGTCAACAGCATATAGAAAGTATTTTGTCGTAGGGATGTTTGTTACTACATTATAATGGAAGAATAGAAAGTAGAACTTAATAGATATTCAAGATGTAGAATTAAACCCCTATAAAAGTTGAAATTCCTCTTAGACTATAAATTCAGTGGGGCCAAGAACCTAGTTCATCTTAGTTTAATCAACAGAAATAAGGCCTGACATGTAGTAGGCACTCTTCGAATGTTTGCTAAATGAATGAATTAAGGAATAAATGCAGGTAACATAGTAAAATATAAAGAATATGAGCTCTGGAGATATTTATCAGGCTAACATCTACTCAACCATTTGATTAGCTTAATTGTGATTTCCTCAGAGAGTCCTACACAGCACAATGCCTAAAATAAGAGAAAGTCAATAAATTTCCATTTCTAACAAATTTCCAGGTGATGTTGCTGCTGCTCTAGATCAGTGCTCTCAGCTACCTGAGACTTAAATTTTTTTATTGCATAGACTGATATTTTTTTAAAATTCAATAAAAACAACTTGAGAAAACTTGAGAAACAAGTATGGAGCGTACTCAAAAAAATAAAAAAAAATAGAACTACCATGTAATCCTGTATCCCACTTCTAGGTATTTATCTGAAGAAAATAGAATGAAAGAAAAATATGAAAAGATACAGGCACGCCCATGTTCATTGCAGCACTATTTACAATAGCCAAGATATGGAAACCACCTAAGTGTCCACTGACAACAAATGAATGCATAAAGAAGATGTGGTGTATATGTACTATGGAATATTATTCAGCCATACTTCACAATTTTTAAATTTTATTTATTTTAAAAATATTTTATTTTTTAAGATTTTATTTATTTGAGAGAGGGAGAGAGAGAAGGAGAAACAGATGCCACGTTGAGCAGGGCACTAAACGCGGGACTCACAACCCTGAGATTATGACTCGAGCAGAAACCAAGAGTCCCATGCCCAACTGACTGAGCTACCTAGGTGCCCCTTAAAGATTTTATTTATTTATTTATTTATTTAATTGATTTATTAAAAAAGATTTTGTTTATTTATTTGACAGAGAGACACAATGAGAGAGGGAACACAAGCAGGGGGAGTGGGAGAGGGAGAAGGAGGCTTCCCACTGGGCAAGGAGCCTGATGTGGGGCTCGATCCCAGGACTCTGGGATCATGACCTGAGCTGAAGGCAGATGCCTAACAACTGAGCCAACCAGGCACCCCTAGACCATGATTCTTTAATGACCTCTTTCAAGTATATTACAAGGGTTTCTTCCTACAGATTTTCTTCTTTGTTTTATTTTCTGCATGAACTTCTGTTAACTTGGAAGTTTGTAGTTAGTTTTTAGTTCTTCCAGAGCTTACTCAACATTTTCTTATATTTCTTGAGACTTAATCTATTAACTCTCTGTTCTCAACAATGATAAAATTACTATTCTTCCAATTCTCAATTTCCTTAACGATAAATATTTTTAAGGAATCTGTATACCCAACGTGGGGCCCAAATTCATAACCCTGGGATCAAGAATCACCCACTCCACCAACTGAGCAAGCCAGGTGCCCCCAAGTCATACTTTAAAAATAATGAAATCCTGGGACACCTGGGTGGCTTAGTTGGTTAAGCATCTGCTTTCGGTGTGGGTCATGACCTCAGAGTCCTGGAATCGGGTCCTGCATTGGGCTCCTTGCTCAGTAGGGAGCCTGCTTCTCCCTCTTCCTCTGCCACTCTCCCTGCTTGTACTCTCTTGCTCTCTGTCAAATAAATAAATAAAATCTTAAAAAAAAAAAAAGAATGAAATCTTGCCATTTGCAACAACATGGGTAGACCTTGAAGGCATTACACTAAATAAAGTAAGTCAGACAATGAGAGATCATGTGATCTCACTTACATGTGGAACCTAAAAACAAACCCATTAAAAACAACAACAAAAAAAATTGAGCTCATAGACTGGTAGTGGCCAGAGGGAGGGAATGGGCAAAATAAGTGAACTGAATCAAAAGGCATAAATTTCTAGTTATAAAAAAGTTGTGGGGATGCAATGTACAGGATGGTGACTGTAGTTATTAATACTACTAGATAGGGGCGCCTGGGTGGCTCAGTGTATTAAAACCTCTGCCTTCGGCTCTGGTCGTGGTCTCGGGGTCCTGGGATGGAGCCTTGCATGGGGCTCTCTGCTCGGCAGGGAGCCTCTTCCCCCTCTGCCTGTCTCTCTGTCTGCTTGTGATCTATGCCTGTCAAATAAATAAATAAAATCTTGAAAAAAATAGAATTAAAAAAAATACTACTGGATATTTGAAAATTCTCACCACAAGAAAAAAAATTTGTAACTGTGAATGGAGATGGATGGAGACTGAGAGATCATTTTGAAA
The DNA here is from genome assembly GCA_028646535.1 of Procyon lotor. Taxonomy (NCBI): domain Eukaryota; kingdom Metazoa; phylum Chordata; class Mammalia; order Carnivora; family Procyonidae; genus Procyon; species Procyon lotor. The sequence continues at coordinate 30,414,071 of CM053606.1, forward strand.
TATATACAAATATTAAAATATTACCTTGTACATCTGAAGCTAATGTAATATAGTATGTCAATCATACCTCAGTAAAAAAAGAAAAGAAAAAAACTAGAAAAAATGAAATAAGATAAAGACATACAAAATTTCTTACAAGTAGATTCACAGACATAAAATTGCTCTGCCAAATCGTTATAAATGTTTTTGAGAGCTTGCTCTCAGTTTCTTTACTTACCACTTTATAGATCAATAACAAATAGTTTGCCAACTGGTTCAAGTCTCGAGGACAACAATTTATTATATAATTTCTATCTGCTTTGTTTTATTTTCTGCATGAAGATAAAATCTCAAGAAATAGAAGAAAATGTTGGGTAAACTCCGGAAGAACTAAAAACTAACTATAAACTTCCCATGATATCCAGATTCCTTTCTGCTCTAAGTAGTCAAGAACGTTGTTTTTTTTTTTTGTTTGTTTTAAAATGATGATCTTTTAATTTTTATCTTTATTATATAACATTTCTTTTAAAAGAGATTTATTTTATTTTCAGTTTTTAAATTTTTATCTCTATCTATCTATCTATCTATCTATCTATCTATCTATCATCTATCTATCTATTTTAAAGATTTTATTATTCATTTGACAGACAGAGAGGGAACACAAGCAGGGGGAGCAGCAGAGAGAGAGAGAGGGAGAAGCGGCTTCCATTGAGCAAGGAGCCTGATGTGGGGCTCAGTCCCAGGACTCTGGGATCATGACCTGAGCTGAAGGCAGCCGCTTAATGACTGAGCCACCCAGGCACCCCTAGTTTTATTTTTTTTCAGAGAGAGAAAGAGGAATGGGTGTGCACGTGAATGAGCCAGGGAGTGGGGATGGGTTGCAGAGAGTGGTAGAGACAGAATCTTAAGCAGCCCAGTGTGGGGCTCGAATACATGACTCTGAGATCATGACCTGAGCCCAAACCAAGAGTCAGCTGCTCAACCAACTGAGCCACCAAGGAGCCCCAAATTTTATTTTTAAGTAATCTCTACCCTCAACGTGGGGCTCGAACCCACGACCCTGAGATTAAGAGTCATATGCTCTATTGGCTGAGCCAGCCAGGTGCCGCTTTATTATATAATTTCTATCTGCTTTGTTTTATTTTCTGCGTGAACTTCTGTTAACTTGGAAGTTTGTAGTTAGTTTTTAGTTCTTCCAGAGCTTACCCAACATTTTCTTATATTTCTTGAGACTTTATCTATTAACTGTCTGTTCTCAAAACAATGATAAAATTACTATCCTTCCAATTCTCACCTTCCTTCTTTCCCCTTTAACAAGTAATTTTAGGGATGCTTGAGTGGCTCAGTAGTTTAAGTACTGGGCTCCTTGCTCAGTGGGAGCCTGCTTCTCCCTCTCCATTTGCTGCTTCCCCTGCTTGTGTTCCCTCTCTTCCTCTCTCTCTGTCAAATAAATAAATAAAACCTTTAAAATAAATAAAATAAAGATTAAAAAACTGAAAATAAAGTAAAATCTTTTTAAAAAGAAAATTAGTTATATAATAAAGATAAAAATTAAAAGGTCTCTTTAATTTTCCCTGACAATTAAATAAATAAAATCTTAAAAAAACCCAAAACATGTAATTTAACTTTTATTTATTTATTTTAAAAAGATATTTAAATTTATTTGACAGAGAGATATAGAAACAAGTAGGCAGAGAGGCAGGCAGAAGGAGAGGGAGAAGTCTCCCCTCTGAGCAGGGAGCCTGATGTGGGTCTCAGTCCAAGGACTCTGGGATCATGACCCAAGCTGGAGTCAGATGCTTAACCTACTGAGCCACCTAGGTGTCCCCAAACCTTTAACTTTTAAATAAACTTATATCTCTATTATTTATTGGCTTTAAACAATACCTTTTAGCCTCCCCAAAGTGAAAGACAAGGAAATCCACTTTTTAAAAATTTCTCTACTTCTTTTTTCTTTTTTTTTTTAAAGATTTTATTTTATTTATTTCAGGGAGAGTGAGAGAGAGAGAGAGAGAGAAGAGAGATTACAAGTAGGCAGAGATGCAGGCAGAGAAAGAGGGGGAAGCAGGTTCCCTGCTTGAGCACAAAGCCCGATTTGATGTGGGGCTCAATCCCAGGACCCTGAGATCATGACCTGAGCTGAACAAGAGCAGAGGCTTTAACCTACTAAGCCACTCAAATTTCTGAATGCCCTAAAATTTCTCTACTTCTTTATCTCTATTAGTTTTATTATTTCACATTGCCACAGATGATAGCATTAATTTTGTGCTTGGAAATTATAATGTTCATGGTTATTTTAGTCTCAAGTTGTCATTTGTTTGCAATGATGAAGCATCTGAAAGTTTAAGATGCTTTAGCAGCTGTAGGCTTCCTCACTTTCCTTAACCAACTGTTCATCCATTATCGTTACCTTAAATGTTGGACTCCATCCTAGATTTCCTTCATCTTTCTACTTCAGTTACATATCCTGAATGACATACATAGACATTGAGTAACGACTTCAATGTCTGTGTGCTCCCAAGTTTATCCATAACCCTTAATGAATGAGGGAGGGCAACGTGGCTCAATATCTGCATGGAATCGTATTCAGAGAAGTACCTAGTTCAGCAGCCAAAAGTAACTTCAAAATGATGCAAGTCATTACAGGCATTGCTTGGGAACGGAGAAGAGGATTTGTAGCAATACTCATTACAGCTCCTCTTCCTCTCCTACCCACTTCCTTCACAGACCACAAAACAAGTACTCCCAGCCATCTATACAGTTTTCTTCTCTTTGCTTCCTTACCTCCAGCCTTCTGATTTCCTTCCTTTCCTCCCCTCTTACAGCTCTTTGTAAGTAGTTTAACTTAGCCTCTTGAACTAATTCTACTTCTTTTATCCCTTAAATTATTCTTCTTATTTCTCATTCTCATTCTCCTGCATTCCCAAAGTCCAAAGAAGCAGCCTGGCATCCGTAGGACTCTCTTGGCCAGGGGAAGACTCAGCGGTGCGAGAGAAGGTTGGGAGCATTTGTTTGTTAGTAACTTTCATTCTGTCATGTCTATATCCGACTGAGAGCGTTCCCTGAATTTTAGACTCATTCATTCATCCGGTAGATCTCATAGAGGCTGCACAATCAACATGTTTTAAATTTGTGCCTCTTTGTTGCATCCAGTGAGTGTATTTGTTCAATATTTCCCTCTCAAGCAAGATGAAAAACTGCTTGTTGAGTGTGTGAATAAATGAGTGAATGAAATTATGAAATTTGTTCTTCCTTCAGTATTTTCTAGGATATGAAAAATATCACCACTGATCTGGTTGTTTAAGCCAGCATCCTGAAAATCATCTCTGACTCATCCCATTTGCTTATTTCCCTTTTCTGACTATTCATCAAGTCCCGTGGTTCTACATCTTTAATATTTTTTCAGTCTCTCCCTTCCCCTTTAGCTCTACCTATAAAACTCTGACAGGTGTCTGAACACTTTTACTTATCCTTATAGACTCCTAAGTGGTTTGCAGTCTCACTTTTATTCTCCTCCAATTTATCCGTCTAAGACATTTTACTCATAATTCCAGATAAGAATACCATTTCCACTTTATGGAAAATTATCCCTTCCATATCTCTGCCTAGGGATAGTCTTGGGCAGTCACGTTCTTTACCACATAACATCATCTTCCCAATCCCTAGATATTGCTGACTGGACTATGAAGGTGTCCCTGACTAATGTGTTAAGATATCCAGCAGCTATAAAGTAACTTGACAGGTAAAGTTTGGCTAATTAGTTTCTCAATCTTAAGCAAATGAATTAGGAAGTAGGGAACGAATCAGACATTAGAAGCAAGAAATGATTTTTTAAAAATTGCATAGAGAGGCCAATTAATAGCAAAGAGGCCATGATCAAGACAAAATTTTGGCTAAGTAGAGAATAGTGGTAGGCAGAAGTGATGATATAAAGCAATGATAGGGAAGAGAGGATAAATAAACTGGTTGATTCTGGGAGGAAAAGTAAAAAGACACATAAGTTAAAGCAGAGCTCAAGAGGGAAACTTAGTCATGGTAGTGACAGAGCATAGAATAAAATGCCCTAAACTCTTATTGCTGAGGGTCCTGGAAATGCTTCCATATCCAACTTCACTGAGGTCAGCTTATACTTTTATTCTTGGATTTCCCCGAGACTCCTGTCTTTCTTATTAACAAGTGTATCCTACTATATTTAATATGACTTCAATTTCCATCTGTAGCTGGTGACTGCCCAAGATTACATTTGTGAACCATCAGCTTCTCTAACAAAACGGGTATCAGAAATCACCATATTAAGTGATAACAGTGAAGGCTGGGTTACATGTAACACACATCCAAATTTACAGTGACTGAAACAAGATAGAAGTGTATTTGTCTATCATATAGTAGTACAGAGGGCAGGGGCACCTGGGTGGCTCAGTGGGTTAAAACCTCTGCCTTTGGCTCAGGTCATGATCTCAGGGTCTTGGGATGGAGCCCTGCATCAGGCTCCCTGCTCAGCAGAGAGCCTGCTTCCCCTCCCTCTCCCCTCTCTCTGCCTGCCTCTCTGCCTACTTGTGATCTCTCTGTCTCTGTCAGATAAATAAATAAAATCTTTAAAAAAAATGGAAAAGAGGGCAAGGATGCTGGCTATGCTCCACGAGTTCATCTTGGAGCTTTCTTTTGCTTTTTTTTTAAATTAAAAAAAATTTTTAAGGGATTTATTTATTGTTTGTTTGAGAGAGAGAGCAAGGACTCAAGCATGCAGTGGGGGAGGGGCAGAGGGAAAGGGAGAGAATCTCAAGCAGACTCTCCACTGAGCACAGAGCATGATGAAGGCTTGGGCTTGATCCCATGACCCAGAAAGCATGCCCTGAGCTGAAATCAAGAGTTGAATGCTCAACTAATTGAGTCACCCAGGCACTCCTCATCTTGGAACTTTCTACCTTGTTGCACTGTCATCCTAGGATGTTTTCTCATCCCTGTGGTCCAAGATAGATTTCTACCATGACTGCTTTCTAAACAATAGGCTGGAAGAAGAGAAAAAAGAAGAAAGGAAATACATGTTTTTTTTTTTCCTTTTAATAGCCTAATCCAAAAGTTGTACTCATCTCTTATGCTCACATCTCATTGGTCAGAGCAGAGCTTAGTCACAGAGCTGCATGAGCCACAAAGAAGGCTGAGGGAATTTTTCTTTATTTTAGGTGGCCATATGTCAAATAATAGAAAAAGGGGAAAATGAATATTGGGGAACAAGATATGGTTTCGTCATTATTATAACGAAGAATCCTCGAAGCTGACTCTTAGAAGAATAATATGGGTCCCTTTGAATCACCTAGGGGGTCTTTCTTGGAAGAGTTAGATCATGCTAATATCACTGAAAGAGATCTTCTGCAAGAGGATATGTGTAGATTCTCCAGCCTCCTAGCAACACTGAGAATATATTTGTTTAGGAGGATTAGTAAGCAATCATTGCCTAGGGAAAGGGAGCATTTTGAGTGTTTGAGAAGACAAACTTCTGGTCTCTAGAATGTGGCCTCCTTGGGAAACTTGTCTTGGGAATGCTTGTTTTTTTGGCAAGTGACTGTGCTATGTATGGGACTGAAATGGTACAGGACTAAGAGCTTCGGTTGTGGGAACTCTGATCTGGGCATCTTTGGCCGATCTTGGAATTGATGGAATGGAATTGTCCTCCCTCAAAAAATGTTTTTTGGATTAGGAAGACCTTGTCATATGGTCTGTATTGGTCTGCTTGAGTTGCCATATAATATATCATAGACAGGGTGGTTTATTTTTTATTTTTTTCAGATTTTATTTATTTATTTGACAGAGAGCAAGAGAGAGAGACAAGCGGGGGAGCAGCAGGCAGAAGGAAAGGGAGAGGCAGGCTCCCTACTGAATAGGTAGCCCAATGTGGGGCTCGATCTCAGAATCCTGGGATCATGACCTGAGCCGAAGGCAGGCGCTTAACCGACTGAGCCACCCAGATGCCCCAGACTGGGTGGTTTAAACAATTTATTTTCTTACAGTTCTGGAGGCTAGAAGTCCAAGATCAGAGTTCCTGCCAATTCAATTTCTGTTGAGAGCTCTCTTCTTGGCTTGTAGATGGTCATTTTCTCACTATATGGTTACATGGCCTTCTGTGGTGCATGAATGCCTGGAGTGAGGGACAGCAAGTGCTCTCTGGTGTCTCTTCTCATGAGGATAATAATCCTATTGGATCAGGGCCCCGCCCTTATGACTTCATTTCACCTTAATTACTTCCTTAGAGCCCCATCTCCAAATATAGCCAAACTGGGGGGTTAGAGCTTCAAACACATGAATTTTGGGGGTATACAAACATTCAGTCCACAACATGGTCCCAGAAAGTAATGATGCTAATGGACTAATCTAATTCTAGCTAGACTTGGCTATGAAAGTTGGACTGGTCTTCCTGGAGTAAATTTCAAAGAGAGCTACAACTTCTTCCCCTGTCTGAATTTACTCTTTCTTGCTATATAACTTTAGTCCCTTCCCACACTAACCTGCTTTGGCAAATGTCACAATTGCCAATGAGACAGTAAGAAAGTCCTGGAAAGTGCTTTCACTCTAGGCCTTGCTGTTTTTGTTTTGTTTTGTTTTTACCATTGCTGCCATGTGAAGAATTTCAGGCTAGCCTGCTAGAGGATGAGAGATATGTAACTTGGTTTCTCCCATTTCTCTGGTCAATAGTTGCCAACTGCCAGACATGTGAGAAAGGCCATTCTAGATTATCTAGCCCCTATCGGATCCTCAGCTGACAGCAGATGCATTTGCAAACCTGGCAGTAATCAGCTAAACTGGCCAGACTATAAAAGCCATCCAATTGACCTACACAATTGTCAACTAAATAAATGGCAGTTGTTTTAAGCAGCAAATTTTGGAGTGGTTTTATTACAATAGGTAACTATTGTTATATTGCAATAGGTAACTGCCATATCTTTTAGAATATATAAGAACCTAGGAGTTTTTAGATAACTAAGGAGGAGACACTAGACTTCCTGATAATATGACACGAGGGGCCTGAGTGATGAAATAGAAAAAAGCAAAGAAATGTGGTCACATTTATATCCCAAGATTAGAGAACAATTTATATTAGTAACACATCTAAGTACTGGTCACCCTCAGTTATAAGCTCTAAGTTAATTTAATAAAAAAATGTACTGGAGATTTTCATTTGGGCTTCTCAGAGTCACTTAAGAGCACTTATTTATTTATTTATTTATTTAATTCGACAGAGAGAAACACAGTGATAGAGGGAACACAAGCAGAGGGAATGGTATCGGGAGAAGCAGGCTTCCTGCCGAGCAGGGAGGCTGATGCGGAGCTTGATCCCAGGACCCTGGGATCATGACCTGAGCCAAAGGCAGACGCTTAACTCCTGAGCCACCCAGGCGCCCCAAGAGCAAATATTTAAAACAGTCATAATCACCTTCAAACTTCTTCCCTACTGCTACCTACCTCAGTTGCCCAAGCCAGAAACTCAGAAATATTCTAATCTTCTCTCTTCAGTTAGTAGGTCCTGTTTTTCAACTTTCTGAGGCTAAAATCCATCCACTTTCTTCCTTCACCACTATTGCTTCAGTTTTAGTATTTGTGATCATCACCTCTTTCCTAGATATCTGTGATATCCTCTTAATTTGCATAGGATTTCCTAGTAGAATGGGTATGATGTGTATGAGAAAGAGGAAACTCAAGGATCATTCTGAGGTCTTGGCCTAAGCAATTGGAAAAAGTGGCTTGTCATCCATTAAGCTGGAGAAGACAGTGATAAGAGTAATTTCAGGCCAGATTGTATCACATGGTCATCTCTGACTGATGGGAGGCTGAGAAAGTAAGTATTTGGCTGTATTTGTTTTCTATTACTGTCCAATAAATTACTACAAACTTACCAGTTTAACATAACACACACTTGGGGTGCCTGGGTGGCTCAGTCGGTTAAGTGTCTGACTCTTGATATCTGCTCAGGTCTTGATCTCAGGGTCATGAGTTCAAGGCCGGCATTGGGCTCCATGCTGGGTGTGGAGCTTATTTAAAAGGCACCCCCCCCCAAGGGAAAAAAAAACAAAAGACACCAAAAAAACCCACCCCAAAACCTCATACACTTAACTCAGTTTCTGTGGTTTAGGAGTCCAGGTATGCCTGGGCTGTGTTCTCATCTGGAGACTCAACTGGAGAAAGATCTATTTCCAAGCTCACTCAGGTTGTTGGTAGAATTAATTTCCTTTGGTTGTAGGACTGAACATTTCAAGTGTTTTTTTTTTTGTTTGTTTGTTTTCTTTTTACTTTTTTCCTGGCTCCTTGGTTCCTAGCTTCTAGCAGTTATTTGTAATACCCTACTACATGGCCCTCTCCATAAGCAGTTCAGAACATGTAGCTTGCTTCTTTAAGACCATTAGGAGAGTGAGAGTGAGTCTGCTAGCAAGATAGACTCTTAAAAATGTAATAAGTAAAGAGATATCATACCACGTTTGTCGTATTCTATTGGTTAGAAGTAAGTCATGGGTCCCATCTACACTCAGGGGAAGGGTATCACACAAAGGCATGACTACTGGGGAGGAGACAGAGCATGAGGGCCACTTTAGAGTGTTTGTGCTGCATTGACTTTTGTAGTCCCTATAGTGGAATGTGAAAAGTTAGAATGGATTTCTGGTCCCTATGTTACCAAGGCTGAGTCAGTGGATTCCCCTGCCAGAGACTGTGAATCTAGAATGGTGATGTAATTATAAAGAGATTAGAGTCCTTTTGCAGGGGTACGTGGCAGCAGCATAGTACATTGTCTGGTAGTGGTGTGGGAGTGGTGGTGACAGCAGTGTCCTGAAATCATTCCTGATTTTCAGTTTGTAGAGTCTTCTTGTTTCTGGTCAGTTTCATAAGCCTGCTTCTTCTCCAAACTCTGTTCAGTTTTGTGAGCCCCTCTATATAGCCTTCTAATAAATTCTCCCTTAGGTCTAGGATGCTCAGAGGTTGTTTCTAATGTTTTTAGCCAAGAATGTGGCAGATGTAGTACGTGTAGGCAACTACAGACAACTGGTGTAACTGTAAATAGCTGGTAGAGCAGGAATTAATAGGGAAGGGGAGGTAGGTAGAGACTAGGTTTTGGATGGCCTTGTCAAATATAGTAAGTGAGCATTTCATCTTGAGGGTCATGGGTCATGGAAATCCATTTGTTTTAAATAAAGGAATAACATCATCATGGGGGGCCTGGGTGGCTCAGTGGGTTAAAACCTCTGCCTTTGGCTCAGGTCATGATCTCAGGGTCCTGGGATCGAGCCCTACATCGGGCTCTCTGCTCAGCGAGGTGCCTGCTTCCCCCTCTCTCTCTGCCTGCCTCTCTGCCTACTTGTGATCTTTCTCTCTGTGTTAAATAAATAAAATTAAAAAAAAAATCTAAAAATAAAAAGGAATAACATCATCTTATATGAAGATTCTTTTAATGGCTTTTTGGATGATGAATTTTAAGAGGAAAGGAGTGGATGTGGGTGAACCAGTTTAGAAAGTTTCTTTTTTTCCCCTCAAGATTTTGTTTATTTGTCAGAGAGAATGAGAGAGAGAGAGCACAAACAGAGGGAGCAGCAGGCAGAGGGCGAAATAGCCTCCCCACTGAGCAAGGAGCCTGATAGGAGACTCAATCCCAGGACCTGGGATTGTGACCTGAGCTGAAGAGAGATGCCCAACCAACTGAGCCACCCAGGTTTCCCAAGTTTTGAAAGTTTCTCAGTCAAGTAGGTGAGAGAAGGTAAGATTTGAGTTGAAGTGGTATCAGTGGGATGGAAAGAGGAGACAGTGGAGAGAAAGTAAGGTTGTAGAAGCAACAAGGACTTGTTGATTAATTGGATATGGGGGCAGAAGGTAAGGAAAGAGTCTAGGATGACAACCAAATTTCTGGTTGAGGCGAGTGGATGGATGGTGATAAGAAACCAAAACAAGGAATACAGGAGCAGACTGGTGATAGGCTGTATACTTGGTTGTGTGTGTAGGGTCTGGTATCTGATAGACTTTGGTTTGAGTCCTGGCTTTACACTTATGAACTATGTCATATTGAGCATGTTAGGCAACTTGAGCCTTAGTTTCCTCAACTATAAACTAGAAATAATATAACTTAACTCTTGTTTTGTGTATATGAATTGAATGAACAGTGTCTGGTTTCTAGTAGGCACTCTATAATGTTGGCTATTATTACTATTCTATGAGGGTTCAGGGAGGAGGCCCAGGAAAAATGAGTGAGGCCTTCAGGAAAGTTTTCTGGGAGAGAACTGCGTTGAGACAAAAGAGGAAAAGTATAACGCTGTGGCAGACCAGCTGAAGCCAGAAGGAGGAGGCCAGACAGGGCTGAGCTACAGCCACGTTGCTGTGAAGATGAGTCACTGCAAGTGCAGGCAGGGCTGCCCAGGCCACAGCTGGTCTGGCTGTGGCCAGGCTGGACTGGGCTATAACATGACTTCATTATCAGTGGGGAATCATGAGGATTATTCCAGAACAATTCTTTTTGTCCTCCCCTTCCTCCCAGAAGGAAGCCATCATTTCTTCCTCATTTATAGGACTTTTCATAGCCTGTCTTACTTTCTGGAAGCATCAGGAAACAGGGGAAAGTGACAAAAAGCAAGAATTTGAGTCCTGTCCAGTTTGGTCACTGATTGGCTGAGTGACCTGGTGCATGTCACTTCACCTTGGTCTTCTTATTTGTAACACGAGAATGAGCAGACCTGCATCCAAAGTGTGAAGACAGCTGGAGAGTGATCAATAAAAGGGCACACATTAGTTTTCTATTAATTAATTGTATATTTTGTCTCCTATTTGTTCCTGGTCCCTCTTCCTTCCCCTAGATCCTTGAATATACACTAATCAGTTCTAACTCATATTCAGATCCCTAGCGCTTAGCTTGGCGGGGCACACAATTTCATGAATGGATGAATGAAAGAATCAATGAGCGCCCTCAGCCTCGGCAGCCACGCCAAAAGCCCCGCCCCCTTCCGCTCTACCCACCGCGCTGGGAGGCCACGGGCGGGTCTCTCGCGACCGTTCGCTGGCGCGTGCGCGGGAGGCCGCGCGCGGCCAGAGGTGGCGGGCGGGCTCCCCGTGCGCGCGAGCGCGCGCGCGCGCGGGGCGGGGAGCACAGGGGCGGGGCCGAGCCAGAGGCGGGCGGGCCGGCTGGCTGCTGGCTGTAGAGCCGGCGGCGGGTGGCCGGCCGAGCTTGTGCGGGGTGGGAGAAGACGAGGCAGTGGGGATGCTGCCTCCTCCCTAAGGAGCGCCGAGGAGGTCGCGGCGCTTGAGGCCGCAGAAAGCGCGGAGGAGCGGCGAGCTGGGGTCGGTGGCTTCGGGCGCCCGCCCGGCCATGGTGGCCGCGGGCGGTGGTTGGCGCGGTAGCGCTGCGGCCCGGGGCCGTACGGGGCCGGGACAGTCGCGGTGCTGACGCCCGCGGGGCCCAGGCATAGATATGAAGCGGAGCCGCTGCCGGGACCGACCGCAGCCGCCGCCGCCGCCGCCGGCCGGCCGCCGGGAGGATGGGGCTCAGCGGGCGGTGGAGCTGCCCCAGCCTCAGCCCTTACCGCCGCGCCGGCGGGCGCCTCCGGGGAGGCAGCTACTGGAGGAGCGGACCGGGCCCTCGGGGCCCGGGGTCAAGGAGCAGGTACGGGGGCCAGACGGCGTCCGGGAGGGAAAGGATGGGGAGCCGGAGCCTGAATGGGAACAGTGGGGGAGGGGGATCTCAGGCGGGAAGACTTGGGCCAGGGGATTTGGGGGGTGGAGACTGTGTAGTTCGGCAGGAGGAAAGGAAGGTCTGGAGAGGCAGAAAAATGGGGAGTGGAGAAATGGAAGTCATGGCTTGGGGTTGAATGGGAAATGGGGGAATTGGGGTTTGGAAAAATGGTCCTGTGGGCATTTGTAGTCAGGGATTCTGGATGTGAACAAGGGACCCTGGAATGTAGCCTGGGAGTAAATGAACTGCAAAAAAATAGGCTTACTAAAGGGATACTGAGGAGTTAGCTAGAGGGGTAAATAGTGTAAATAGGGAAAATCGATATGAAATAGTAAATGTTATCCTATATCCTAGAGGTTGTCTTGACAGTTATTAAAACGGATGTAATTTCTCAGCATTCTCTGATTTGGCTATGACTGTATAGTCTGGTAGGAATGTGTTCAAATCTTGAAGATTCTCTTTGGTAACTATCTGTTTCACGAGAACGCACTTTTTAAAACACTTGCGTATGTGCAGTTCCAAATCCAGCGCCATGAACACAGAATTTATACGGATAGGCTCTGTCTTCTAGGAGTTTACCACTGAAAACATCTTGATGGGAAAACAGAGCTAGAAAGCAGTGTAAAAGAATTTATGGAGTTTCTGAATGGACAGGATGTGTCTGTATAATTCATTCATCAGGCATAGGTGTATTTAGAAATAGGGGATAAAGGTCAGTTTTATTAGGGAGGAGAAGTTGTCACCAGTAGCTGTAGAAGTGTGGTGAAAGGAGAATGTGGTATTGACCTTGTGGGATTTGCAGAAAAAATATTCTGTAGTAAGAACTCCTCTTAGTAACAGCTTTCCTTTTGCACAGCCCTAATTGAGACCCTAGTAACTTCATCCTTGACTTTTTCAAGATCTTTATTAGATGTAAGCTCTTTCCCATCACTTAAATATTTTACTTAGACATTCTTCATAATATAGTTTCACTGATGCACATACTAGTACTTGGATTTTTTTCTGTTGTTCTTTCACCTTTTATTATGCACCCAGATCTGAGTAGACTGCATCATCTCCTCTTTCAGGCCTTTGAGTGTTGTTCCTGGCTGCAATTTCCTCCCTCATCCTTGTGTGTTTTGTATTTTCTGCAGTAACTCTTTGAAACTTTTATTTAATTTTTTAAAAAATTTTATTCATTTATTTATCAGAGAGAGAGGAAGAGAGACAGAGTGAGCGCAAGTAGGGGGAGCGGCAGGCAGGAGAAGCAGGCGCCCCACCAAGCAAGGAGCCCCATGAGGGACTCTACCCCAGGACCCAGAGATCATTACCTGAGCTGAGCCACCCAGGTGGTCCACCTCTTTGAAACTTTTAAAATGTATTTAAAGCTCTGATCCTTTCCTGACTCAGTTTACTTGATTCAGTTGACCTTATTGCATGCTTCACCAGAGAGTTCAAGGTTACTTGATTTTCCCTTCTTTTCTATCTCACAATTATTGTATTTGTTTATTTAGCCAGCAAGCAAGCAAGCTCTGCGCCCAATTTGGGGCTTGAACTCATGACCTCTAGATCAGGAGTCACATGTTCTACCAGCTGAGCCAGCCAGGTCCCTCTCTATCTGAAAATTCCTGTGTTCACTCATCCTTTGCTTCAATTCTAGAGAAAGAAGTATTTATCCTCCTTTCTGAGGGTCATCCCTGTACTTAGGTCCTTGATTTCATCCCCTCTGATGTAGGCCCTTGTTATGTATTTTTTTTTTTGTCCTATACCTCAAATAAAAACAAAACAACACAATTTCCCTGAATTGTGTAACCCATCTAAGTTAACTTTGTTATCTCTTCTTTGCTTCATTAGCTACCTTCTTGGAAAATGAGTTTGTATTCACTGTCTCAACTTACTCACCTGTATATATTTCTCATATTACAGTTTGGCTTTTTTTTTTTTAAGTTTGTTTACTTAAGTATTCTCTATACCCAACATGAGGCTCGAACCCATGACCCCGAGATCAAGAGTTGCATGCTGTTCCAACTGCGCCAGCCAGGCACCCCTTACAGTTTGACTTCTACTCTTAAACTATTCCAAAATTGTTATCTTCAAGGTCACCAATAACTTTGTATGTTTTTAATTTTGTATGTTATTTCCTTTTTTTATTGAGATGTGACTTAAATACAGTGCATAAGTCGAAAGTTCATTCAGCCTCTGAAATTTTATAGAACGAATACACCCACGTGACACTATTTAGATTAAGATGTAGAACATTTCCAGTACCCTCCAATTCTTTTTGTGTTTTCTCCTATTTATTATGCTTCCCCAAAGGTAACCACTTTCCCAACCCCCATCACCGTGGATTAGTTTTGCCTCTTCTTGAACTTGATATAAATGGAATCCTACAGTTTGTACTCTTGTGACTAGATTCTTTCATTAAATCATGTCTGTGAGATTCATCTATGCTGTTACTTGTAGAAATAGTTCTTTTTCATTGCTGTGTAGTTTTCCATTGTGTGAATGTCCACGATGGATACCAAAACTTCTTTTTTCAAATAAAAAGAAGAATAATGCAGGGGCTTGTGTGAAATTTTCATTGTGAAAGAATTATGCAGAGAGATATGTAGCAGTTAGGGAATTTTAATGACTTAATTTGTTAGTCTTCACCCCAGTCCTCATTCTCTCTGACTTCTATGAACTATTTGTCACTGTTACCCATGTGTTCCTTCTTGATATTTTCATTTCTTTTGTCATAATGTCCATTACAGTCTCATTTCTTTGACTGCTTCCTGTGTGTCTTTTTTGTTTTCTTTTCTTCTAAATGTTTCTTGAGGATATGTCCTCTGTCCTTAGCTCTCTCCTTTATTGTATGTTTTTTTTTTTTTAGCAGGTCTACCCTATTCGTAGCAGGTACTTAGGATGTGGAACAGGGTCTCTGTCTTTTATTTATGGCCTTGTGTCACAGAACCTCCTTGTAGAGTGATCTGAGTCTCCAGGCTTGACCTCTTTTCTTAGCTCTACATTTTCATTTTTGTGCTTAATGTTTCCACTATAGACTCAGCATTCATGATCTTAATATTGTGATTTTTATAATTTGATAGTGTCTCTGAAAGTCCATAACTTGTAATTATTTGATTTTGAAAAGATAAAGCTTTCACGTGTGTATTATGAGGCTGGATGGATTACGTTCATTTGGGGAGTAAGCTTAGCTAATCAATAAGCATTGAATTCTCTAGATGACTTTATTCTTCTTTTCTTATGACATGGAGTGATGCTTGTTATGCTTTATACTATGCTGGTATTTAGGAATAAGTTCTGAACAGTATGCAGGACTTGGATCTCTGGACCAGAGGCTTGCTATACCCTTAAAACAGAATCCATTTCTCCTTTGAAATGTGCTTTTCCCGTCTTTCCTTTTTCTTGTCATCCAAATTGAAGTTGTATCCATGGTTTTTGACTTCCTCTTTCCCTTGACCCCCTTATCCAGGTTTTTGCTGATTCTACCTTCATGACACCTTTCAAATCTTTATTCTCACAGTCATCACCCTAATTCAGGATTTATAAATTCGTCTTGGTTCTTGTAATACCTTAACTGTGTTTACTCTCATTTTAGTCTTCTAACCTCTAGTTGGTTCTGCATTCTAGTTAAAAAAAAAAAATTATAGCACTCTGCCTTCCTGAGTTCCAGTATTAGATAAATATTTGTTAAAGGATCATTTCATTTCTCTTTCTATCTTTTTAAGATTTTATTTGAGAGAGAAAGAGAGAGCGAGCACACATGCATGAGTAGGGGTGGAAGAGGAGAGGTAGAGGTAGAGGGAGAGGCAGGCTTCCCACTGAGTGGGGCTTAGGGCTGGATCCTAGGACTCTTCGATGAGGGGAGCTAAAGGCAGACGCTTAACTTACTGAGCCAGCCTGGTGCCCCTCATTTCATTTATCTTCAGAAACCTTCATTAGCTTATTATCTATAGAATAAAGTCTGGATATCTTGGCATTCAAAGTCTACTTGATACTTACCACTATTTATTAGAAGAATTAAAGTTAGATGCCCCTTCTCTTGATTCCCAAGCCTTTGCTTTATAAATTCTCCGAGGCCCACATTGTTTCATTTACTGTTGTACAACTAAGGCCCACTGTGGTATTTGAAACATAGTTATTAGTCTGAATGATTAGAACCATAGATGTGTGGTAGTGTTTGAAACAGATAATTGCTCAATGAATATGCTAATTGGTTGTCAGTGTCTCTTCAAGAGAATAAACTCAGAGACTGTCTTATTTATTCATCATTGTATCCCCTTAAGTGTGTTATCCCCTTAGTGTGTTAAAGGGGTAAGGGGTCCCCATACCCCTTAGGTATGGTAATAGGCAGTCAGTAAATATTTGTTTACTGATGGATATTTTCATATACTTATTTTAATTTTTCATCCATCTGAAAAACTCTTCTCTTCTTCTTCACATTGAAATTCTATTCAAGCTTCCAGGCCTAACTGAAATGCCACAGAAACTGTTCTTAGAAGTTGTTTTCCATGTGAGATCCACCTAAGAGGATCCTTGATTGTGCTTAATAAATTTTTAAATCTCCTGAAATTTCAGTTCTCAAAATTCTGTGATTCAGAAAGTGGAAGCTTGGGTTCTATGAGATTAAAGGAAAAAATGATTAGAAGAACATAGTAGATAGGTACTTAATTTAAATACTAATTCTTAACTCACCTTGTTTCTATAATACATTGTTTGGCCCTTTACATGGCATATAGGAGGTTCTGAATAAAAATATTTGCTCAATGAACAGATGAATGAATCAGTGTTTTAGCACTTTTATACTTCTGTATTCATTTGTATTATTTCATTTCTGCTTTTTAAAAAAAAATTTTTTTTTAAAGATTTTATTTATTTATTTGACAGAGAGAGAGAGATAGAGAGGCAGGAACACAAGAGGGGGAATGGGAGAAGGAGAAGCAGGCTTCCTGCCAAGCAGGTAGCCCGATGAGGGGCTTGATCCCAGGACCCTAGAATCATGACCCGAGCTGAAGGCAGACGCTTAATGACTGAGCCACCCAGGCGCCCCTCATTTCTGCTTTTAAGTTGTAAATGATTAAGGGTAGGAACTATATCATCATTTTTTCTGCTATAATGCATAGTCAACGGCTTTGCTCACAATAAGTGCTAATAATTATTGATGAATAGAAAATACTCAAATATTTTGAATTTAGGTGATTTGAGAAATAATGGTAGTATGATAGAAATAGCCAACTAAAGGAAATGAGACATTTTTGAGGATGGAGGAAGGTGGAGTTTAATTTTGGTTCCTAGAATTCCTTCAGTACCATTGAGAAATTTTCAAAATTATTTTCATGAAAATCAGCACCATCTCTTTCCTTTGTACTATAATGTTAGTATATTGGCAATAGCATAGAGAAGAAAGTAGACAGAGGGGAAGCTGCATATTGTGCATAGGGAACTAAAATCAGTTTGGTATTGTAGGAGCTTCAAGTTTAAGCCATAGATGGTGAGTTAAGAAACTCAAGGAACCTGGATTGTAGAAGGTCTTTAATACTATGTTGGGGTACCTGGGTGGCTCAGTGGGTTAAAGCCTCTGTCTTCTGCTCAGGTCATGGTCTCAGGGTCCTGGGATCGCTCCCCTCTCTGCTCAGCGGGGAGCCTGTTTCTCCCACCCCTCTGCCTGCCTTTCTGCCTAATTGTAATCTCTCTCTCTCTCTTTCTCTGTCAAATAAAAAAAAAAAAAATATAAAAAAAAAACTATGTAAAAGGGTAATAAGTATGGGAGCAGGATGGTCTTACTTGTGTTTTAGTTGGATTACTTTGGCAATTTTGTGGGGAATAGAATGTTGGACATGGTGGTTGAGACATGGACCTTTGAGAATTCTGAGTTTTCAGTGTAGAAAGTTTATTAGCCTTCCTTCCTGTCTTATCCACAAGTAAAATGGGTAAAGTCCAGCTCCTAAAAACCTGTTAGCTTTGGAAGATTTGATTTTATCAAAGGGAGGGGGCTGGTAGAGAGCCTGGGATGGTTGAAACAGGTGGCACAGTGTTCTCTGATTTTCCTGTCTTTGTTCTACTGGATGCCCCTTAGCCTAAAGATCAACCTAAAGGCTTTCACCTCAGTTACTGAGGGTGACCTATAGACATGAGTATCAGAAGCAGCTAAATATTGCAATCAGTATATTTCGTTCATTGCTGGTCTTAGGTGCCATGACTCTGCTAAATTTGTCAGCTAACTTTGTATTTTCTTGATGATATCCCTATGGTACCTTGGTAATTATAACTTTTCATCAGCATGTGTTAATTGTTTTTCATCAAAAATATGCATGCTTGGGGTTCCAAAGGAGTTTGGTAACTGGGTTTTTTAGATCAAGGCTTAGCCTTTGGGAAGAAGAAAAAGTCCTTGAGGGAGAGTAGAGGCTAGACATTATTGGAAGTAAGGGTTTCCACAAAATGCATTATTAGGTGAGACATAGTTGGCAACCTTTTGTTTTAGTTTTGAATCTCAATGTGAACTCCCAAAGGTTCTTTCCTCATCTCTACTACAGCCTTGTACACAGTGAATATATAGTAAATATTTGATGTGAAAAATTGACATCAACCTGAAACTTCTACTTCAGTGTCCATTAGGTATATTTCATCTTTACCAGTAATTGTCCCACCTCTAAAATGTTAGTTTTTGAGCTTGCTACATTCTGATGTTTTTCTATTTCACACTCCTTTTAGAATTTCCTCTCAAAAATTGTTCAAGATCTTTGGAACTTCTAGCCCCCCCCCCCCTTTTTTTTTAAAGATTTTATTTATTTGACAGAGAGAAACACAGCGAGTGAGGGAACACAAGCAGAGGGAATGGTAGTGGGAGAAGCAGGCTTCCCGCCGAGCAGGGAGCCCGATGTGGGGCTCGATCTCAGGTCCCTGGGATCATGACCTGAGCCGAAGGCAGACACTTAATGACTGAGCCACCCAGGCGCCCCATAGCCCATTTTTTTTAAAACCATTTTTTCATTGGTCAGTCACCTCATGCTTCTACTCTCCTCCTTTGTCAACTTAACATTTCATGGACTATTGTAATCGTTCCTCTATGTGTACCTTCAGTTTCTTTGCCATTTTCCCTTTCTGTTATATGTAACTTATCGACAAGTAAATTCCAACTATCATTGCACCAACTCTGAGACTTGACTAAGAGTTGGCTAAAGGGCTTGACTAGACTTGACTAAATGACCATCATCACTTGTAATGACCATCATTACACCAACTTTGCCTATTCTGTACTGAATGTAACTGAATGTGGTTGGAGAAAAAAATGACCATATTGACATCTTAGGTTTTGATCAGGAACCTCAAAGAGTCTATCAGGACTGCCACTCCTCAGCCCTATGGCATTTTCCTAGTCCATTCTCTGTTTTTCTGGTTTTGTTTTTAAGAGGGGTGGGGAGGGGCCGAGGGAGAGAGAGAAAGGGAGAGAAGCTTAAGCAGGCTCCACACCCAGCACTGAGCTAAGTAATTCTGGGTTGATCTCATAACCCTGAGATCATGACCTGAGGTGAAATCAAGAGTTGGAGGCTTTAATCAGCTGAGCCACCCAGGCGCCCATTCACTCCCTTTTTTGTTTTTTGTTTTTTAAAGGATTTATTTATTTATTTTAGGGAGAGAATGTGAGTTGGAGGGGGAGAGGGAAAGAATCTTCAAACAGACTCCCCACTGAGCAGGGAGCCCCACAACCCATGAGATCATGACCTGAGTCGAAACCAAGAGTTGGCTGCTTAACCATCTGAGCCACCCAGGTGCCCCTAGTCCTTTTACTCTTAAATGATAGTTTAATTTTTCTCCTCAAACCTCCAACACTCTCTTTGTCCTCTTTACTATCAGTTGATGTCCTTGTTTCCTATTTAACTGAGGGGGGGAAAAAGATAATCAGAAGAGAACTTCTACAAGCTCCCATTATAAATCACTCAATCTATCTCTATCTGTACCCACATTCTATGCCTTCTCTCCTATTGCTGTGGATAATCTCTTCCTACTCCTATCAAGGCCAACCTCTACATCTATTAAGAGTTTTATTCTTGAAATTATTCCTTCATACACCTGAATCTTTAGTTTTTCTTTTCTGTTGCATGCTGTGTATGTTCTGTTTTCATCAATATACAAACATAGCTATAATATTTTCCAATCAAAAAAAAATTTATTGGGGCACGTGGGTGGCTTAGTTGTTAAGCGTCTGCCTTCGGCTCAGGTCATGGTCCCTGGGTCCTGGGATCGAGCCCCGCATTGGGCTCCCTGCTCCTCCCTGCTCGGCAGGAAGCCTGCTTCCACCCGCCCCCCCCCCCCCCCCCCCCGCCCCCACCGCTACCATTCCCTCTGCTTGTGTTCCCTCTCTCGCTGTGTTTCTCTCTGTCAAATAAATAAAATCTTTAAAAAAAAAAAAAAAAAGAATGAGTGAAAGAAGTAGTGTAGGATTAATAAATTTTTTTTTAAAGATTTTATTTATTTGACAGAGAGAAACACAGCGAGAGAGGGAACACAAGCAGAGGGAATGGTAGCGGGAGAAGCAGGCTTCCCGCAGAGCAGAGAACCCGATGCGGGGCTCGATCCCAGGCCCCTGGGATCTGACCTGGGCCGAAGGCAGACGCTTAACGACTGAGCCACCCAGGCGCCCCTCATTCATTCTTTTTTTAAAAAAAGATTTTATTTATTTGAGAGGGAGAGAGCACAAGGGGGGAGGGGCGGGGCAGAGGGAGAAGGAGAATCAGACTCCTGCTGAGAGGGGGCCTGACTTGGGGCTGGATTCCAGGACCCTGAGATCAGGACCAGAGCTGCAGGCAGAAGCTTAACCCACTGAGCCACCCAGGTGCCCCTTTTACTCATTCTTTGATTCAATAATTTTTTGTCTGTTTTGAGTACTCTTGAATTACAGCAGTGGAAAAGGCAGACCACAAACCCTGCTTTCATGAAGTTTCTATTCTAGTAGAGGGAATGTCATATTTGATCTTAGCCAAAGGCAAAGAAATGATAGTAGAGGGAATATTAGATAATAAAATAAAATATGTTGTATGTTATATGGAGATAAATATTATGAAAAAATAAAGTAGGGAAGGAGGATAAAGAATGATGGAGGATTATGGTTTTATTTATTTTTTTAGAGAGAGAGTGTGCACAACAGAGTGGGGGAGGGGCAGAAGGAAAAGGAGAAAAAAGAATCTTAAGCAGTCTCCACGCCCATTGCAGAGCTCAGTGCAGCTCCATCTCATGACCCTGAGATCATACTTCAGCTGAAATCAAGAGTTGAATGCTTAACCCACTGGGCCACCCAGGTGTCCCTGGTTTTATTTATTTTTATTTTAATTTATTTTATTTTATTTTTTAAAAAGATTTATTTATTTATTTGAGAGAGAGAGGGATAGTGTGCAAGTGAGTAGAAGGAGGGGCACAGGGAGAGAGATAATTGAAGCTGACTTCCCACATAGCATGGAGCCTGACTTGGGGCTTGATCCCAGTACCCTGAGCTCATGACCTGAGCTGAAATCAAGAGCTGCTTTTATATCTTGGCTATTGTAAATAACACTGCAGTAAACATAACGGTGCGAACATCTTTTCAAATTAGCGTTTTCTGTTTCTTCGGGTAAATACCCAAGAGTGGAATTACTGAATCATTGGTATTTCTATTTTTAACTTTTTGAGGAACCTCCCTGCTGTTTTCCATAGTGGTTGTACCAATTTACATTCTCATTAACAATGCATGAGGGTTCCCTTTTCTCTACATCCTTGCCCAAAATTGTTATTTCTTGTCTTTTTTGATACTAGCCATTTTTATTAGTATAAGGTGATATCTCATTGTGGTTTTGTTATGCATTTCCCTGATGATCAGTGATGTTGAGCATCTTCTCATGTGTCTGTTGGTTGGTCATCTATATGTCTAACTTGGAAAAATGCCTATTCAAGTTCTTTGCCCATTTTTTCTTTTCAAGTAATCTCTACACCCAGTGTGGGGCTTGAACTCACAACCCCAAGATCAAGAGTCATACCCTACATGTATTGAGCTAGCCAAGCGCCCCATCTGCCTATTTTTAAATCAGATTGTTCAGGGGTTTTTGGTTTTGAGTTGTATAAGTTCTTTCTTTCTTTCTTTTTTTTTTTTAAAGATTTTATTTGTTTATTTGACAGAGAGAGACACAATGAGAGAGGGAACACAAGCAGGGGGAGTGAGAGAGGGAGAAGCAGGCTTCCTGCTGAGCAGGGAGCCCGATGTGGGGCTCGATCCTAAGGACCCTGGGGTCATGACCTGAGCTGAAGGCAGATGCTTAATGACTGAGCCACCCAGGCGCCCTGAGTTGTGTAAGTTCTTTTTATGGTTTGGATATTAACCTTTTATGAGGTACATAATTTGCAAATATCCTCTGCCATTTAGTAGGTTGTCTTTTTGTTTTGTTGGTGGTTTCCTTTGCTGTACAAAAGCTTTTTATTTTGGTGTAGCCCCAAAAGTTTATTTTTGCTTTTGTTTCCTTTGCATAAGGGACCTATCCATAAATATATTACTAAGGCAAATGTCCAAAGGATTACTGCTTATGTTCTCTTTTTAGGGGTTTTATGATTTCAGGTCTCACAGTTAGGCCTTTAATCCATTTTGAGTTTATTTTTTGTATGGTATAAGAAAGTGGTCCAGTTTTATTCTTTCACATGTAGCTGTCTAGTTTTCCTGGCATCATTTATTGAAAATACTGTCTTTTCCTTGTTGTATATTCTTGTCTTCTTTAACTTAGATTAATTGACTATAGAAGCATGGGTTTATTTCTGGGCTCTCTTCTCTGTTCCATTGATGTATGTGCCAGTGCCACACTGTTTTGATTACTGTAGTTTTGTAGTATACCTTGAAATCTGCCTTTCAAGTCAGATTTCCAAAACTGGAAATACTTCCAGTTTTGTTCTTCTCTCTTAAGACTGCTTTAGATATTTGGGGTCTTTTGTGATTCTAGATGAATTTTAGGATTATTTGTTTTCCATGTTTTCATGTTGTCCATGAAAAATGCTGTTGGTATTTTGATAGGGATTCCATGGGTATTTTAACAATATAAATTCTTCCAATCCATGAGTGTAGTGTATCTTTCCATTTGTTTGTGTTGTCTTCTGTTTCTTTCATCAAGGTCTTATAGTTTTGAGAGTATAGATCTTTCACTTCCTTTTCTAGGAATTTATTTCTAGGCATTTATTAATTAATTTATTTTTAAAGATTTTATTTATTTATTTATTTGTCAGAGAGGGAGAGCAAGTGAGCACAAGCAGGGAGAGCAGCAGGCAGAGGGAGAAGCAGGCTCCCTGCTGAGGTGGGAGCCCGATGTGGGACTCCATCCTGGGACATTGGCATCATGGCCTGAGCCGAAGGCAGCCTCTTAACCGACTGAGTTTTTGGAACCAATTGTTTTTGGAACAATTATAAATGGGATTGTTTTCTTAGTTTCTCTTTCTGCTACTTTGTTATTAGTGTATAGAAAAATAACAGATTTCTGTATATGAATTTTGTAACTTTATTGCATTCATTTATTAGTTCTAATAGGTTTTTTTGTGGAGTCTTTTTTTTTTTTTTTAAGATTTTTTATTTATTCGACAGAGAAACACAGCGAAAGAGGGAACACAAGCAGAGGGGATGATAGTGGGAGAAGCAGGCTTCCTGCCGAGCAGGGAGCCCGATGTGGGGCTCGATCCCAGGGCCCCGGGATCATGACCTGAGCCGAAGGCAGACGCTTAACGACTGAGCCACCCAGGCACCCCATTTTTTGTGGAGTCTTTAGAGTTTTCTATATACAGTATATTCATGTCATCTGCAAATAGTAACAGTTTTACTTCCTCCTTACCATTTGGATGCCTTTTATTTCTTTTTCTTGTCTGATTGCTGCAGGTGGGACTTCCAGTACTATGTTAAATAAAAGTGGTGAGGGTGGTCATGTTTGTCTTGTTCCTGATTTTAAAAGAAATGCTTTCAGTTTTTTACCATTGAGTATGATGTTCGCTGTGAGTTTTTCATAAATGAGCTTTATTATGTTAAGGTCTAAATCCCAGCTCTAAATTCACTTTGTTGAGGGGTTATGGTTTTAAACAGCATCAGGAAAGGCATCCCTTTGGAATGGGATATTTGAGTAAAGACCTGAAGGATGTAAGAGATAGAGGCATTTAGATAATCTGGGGAAAGGCATACTTGGTAGAGGGAATAGGAAGTACCTCGGGCTAGAAGCATGCCTCCGCTTCTAAAATTTGTATTTGAGGAACAGGAGGAGGCTGGTGTGGCTGGAGTGGAGTGAGTAAGAGGATAAGTAGTAGGGGAGCTCAGAGGGGAAAGGTGGAGGAGTGCTGGATTGTGGAGCATAGTAGTTTGTGAAGGGTCTTGTAGGCATTTGTAAGGATTTCAGCTTTTACATTCAGTGAGATGGGAAGCCATTGGAGAGTTTTGAGTAGAGGACTCATGTGAACTAACATTCATTTAATCCAGTCTATTTGGCCACAGTACTGGGACTGAATGGGTATGTGGAAACAGAGACCAGTTAGGAGGCTTTTGCAGTAATTCAGGCAAAAGAGCAAGTGATAAGAAATAATTGACCACAAGTAGGAGAGTTCTCCTCCTTATAACTACTCGAAGAGTTGTCTGTAAGTTGGCTATCATTTCCTCTCTCCTCATTCTTTCTTGAACCGACTCCAGTCAGACTTTTGTCTCCATCATCCCACTGACATACTTATGTCAAGATCATTGTGGCTAAACCCAGTGGCAGTTTGCAGTCTTCATCTCACTCAACCTGTTGCATTTGACACTGTTGATCACTCTGTCCTTTGGCTTCTGGGACCTTGCTCTCTTGGTTTTCTTCCTATCTCTGTGGTGCTTCGGAAGGTTCATTCTGCTTTTACAGTCTATTCTCCCTTCTGATATGATCTCATCAGATTGTACTTCTTGAAATTCCATCTGTGTGCTGATGATTCCCACATTTATTTATCTAATCATGACCTTTCTTTTGAGCTCTAGACTTTTAATTTCAGTTGTCTGTACCTATGTCTATTTTCATTTGGATAGTCAGTAGATCTCAAACTTAATGTGTATAAAACTGAATTCTTGATTTTTTTTCCCTCCCATTCTGCTTCTTTCCAGTCTTTCCCATGTCAATAAATGGCACTACCATTCTCTCATTTACTCAGATCAGAACTTGGAAGTTGTCTTTGATTCTTTTCTTAACTACATATTCCACATTCAGTCCATCAGGTCTGGTTGGTGCTACCTTCAAATTGCATGAGACTTTTCCTCACTAGCTCTGTTGTTACTCTAATCTTAGCCTCTATTATCATTCATTTGGATTACTGTAAAAGTCTCCTAACTGGTCTGATTATGTTCCTACTTCTCCCCCCTCCCCCCAGTGATATTTTGTATACAGAAAGGTATTGTTCTGTTAAAGATAAATCAGAGTTTGTCACCCCTTAATTCAAAACCCTGTGGTGGCTTTCCATTACGATGGAAAGCTTGCTTTGTCCTATAAGATTCTACATGATCTGCCTCTTGGCCTTCTTTAATTTCCTTCCAGTCTTCCTCTTGTTCAAGAGATAGTCATACTGGCTGCTTTGATGGTCTCTGAATATATTAAGCATGCTCCTGCCTGAGGGTGTTTTAAAAATTATTATTTGAAGAATTCTACGTTTGGTAGTTTTCTTTATCTGAGATGTTCTTTTTCCAGATGTATCTATCTATTGGCTATAGTTCATTCAGGTTTCTGTTCACATATCACCTCCTCAAAAGCCCTTGACTAGTCTTTTTTTTTTTTTTTTTAAAGATTTTATTTATTTGACAGAGAGAGAACACAATTAGGCAGAGAGGCAGGCAGAGAGAGAGGGAAGCAGGCTCCCTGTTGAGCAGAGAGCCCGATGCGGGGCTCTGTCCCAGGTCCCTGAGATCAGCCCTGAGTCGAAGGCAGAGAGGCTTTAATCCACTGAGCCACCCAGGCGCCCCTTGACTAGTATTTTAAAGTAACACTTAGTCATTCCCTCTTCCTCTTTTTATTCATATCTTTTATTCACCTGGTATTGTCCGATATTTGTTGTTTATTATTCTTCTTCTACATTAGAATATATGGTTCCTGAGGGCAGGAATTTGGGTCTGTTTTTCTCAATGCTGTATCTCTAGCTTCTAGAGTTGTATATAGAAGGTACTCAAGTATTTTTGAGTGAATTTGTAATGATTAAGATTGAGTTATTTTCTGACTTCAAATCCCAGCTCTGTGACCTGAGTTAAGTTACTTAAGTTCTCTAAGCCTTAATTTATCCCATATATATATAGCAGATGATATTATTACCTATTTCATAGTGTTATTGTGAGGATTTAATAAATTTTTTTTTTTAGGATTTAATAAATTAATCCACATAAAACACTTGCTAAAAGCCTTATACGAAGAAACTATCATTATATTTTTAAGGTTCACGTACAGAATGTGCTAATATAGAATTCATATTTTTTAGTGTTCTCATCTGGTTTTAGAAAGAAATATACTAGAAAAAGATGTGTCTTGACTTTTGATTTGTTGATGTTATTGAACTATTCTTTCACTTTGTTTAGCTTGAAAAGGAGGCTTTAATTTGTGCATTTTTTCCCTTTAGGGAACCTTTTATGAATTTCTTTATTAAATAAATGGCTTAGGAGGTAATAGTCTCCCTAGGTTTTGGAATGTAATTAAGAACAAATTCAGGCCAATGTAACCACATTTAAAAATTCTATGATATCATTTTAGCTGTACTAACTTTAATGTAATAGTACTTCCTAAGGGTGAACCTGAGTAGTAGATGCACAAATTCCTCAACCCTTAATATATTGGAGATTAACAAGTCACATAGTTTCTCTGCCTATATTTCAGTAAAGCAGAGGTGATATAGACTTGTCAGGCCTTCTGATTTGCACAACTCTTTGAGGCTTTCAGGAATGTTTTAAAAACCAGAGAGTAGAAATAGTTGGTATTAATTTTTAAAAAGTCCATAAGCTGTTTCAAATGTGTGATACCAAGATATTTTTGTTCAGATGACCCAGGAACATCTGAGTCCTTCCTTTGACCAATAAGAGAAAGGGACATTTTATTAGTAGCTCACATGTTAGTAGTCTTTTATATTAAAGAACACTAGTTGCTTTAACAGATACATTCAGGAGAATCTACATTGTACCATTTTCTGCACATTGCTTCCAAGGTCATCTGGAGCAGGTGAGGGAATCTTGTGGGAAGTTTTGATGGGACAGGTCTGGAAATGACTTAATTACTTCCACTCATCTTGCATTGCCAGGATTCAAGCACAGGGCCGTGCCTAACTGTGAAAGGGTTGGGAAATAATCTAGTTGTGCCCAAGAGGAAGGTGGATCATGTTTGGTCAACAAGTAGCTAGTGCCTGCTCCAGGCTTCAAACCACAAAATAGTCCTCAACTAGAACTGTGTAGAAGTCCTCTTATTTTGGGTATAGACAGCCTAGGACTGTAATCTCCTTTCATTTCTTATAGGTCCACAGAGTTTTGGGTAATAACCACTTTGAATGCAAGTAAAGGCCTTTTTCCAAGAACATCTATAGGAGATCTGGAATAGCTTTTTTTCCTCTGCCTCTGGCAGGACTAGTCACTGCCAACCCCCTTACTCCTTCAGTCTTGGTGGCTACTGAAGGCTATCCTCAGGCTTTTCTCACTTTGTCGGTGGGCCATGGGGAAGAGGGAAAAAGCCAGACGGAAGCCAAAGAGATGCCAGCGAGAAAGGTGACTAGGTTTCAGCTGTTCTCACTATAATAGGCTCTTGGAAGGAAGCATGGATCTAGAGAGCCCGCCCTCACATGTTCTTTGACTTTTTAAGTTACAGTAACATAAACTTAACATAACATTAGTGACATTTATTTACTACATTAAAATGTTGTGGAACCATTACCACTGTCTAATTCCAGAACATTTTTTAAAGAGATTTTATTTATTTATTTGAGACAGACAGTACATGAGCAAGTGGCAAAGGGAGAGGGACAAGCAGACTCCCTGCAGAGCAGGGAGCCCGATATGGGGCTCGATCCCAGGACCCTGGGATCATGACCTGAGCCGAAGGCAGAAGCTTAATGGACTGAGCCAGCAGGTGCCTCTAATTCCAGAGCATTTTCATAATCCCAGAAGGAAATCTACCTGTTAAGTTTGTTACTCCCTATTTCTTCCTCCCACTAGTCTTTGGCAACCACTAATCCATTTTCTGTTGCTATGGACTCTGGACATTTCATATAAATGGAATCATACAATATGTGGCTTTTTATGTCTGGCTGCTTTCACTCAGCATAACGTTTTTGAGATTTAGCCATGTAGTAGCATATATCAGTACCTCATTTCTTTTTATGGCTGAGTATATGTCACTGTATGGATGTACCACATTTTGTCATAAATTGGTGGACATTTGGATTGTTTCTACCTTTTGGTGATTGAGATGAACGACTATGAAGCTACTGTGAACTTTTGTGTATAAGTTTTTGTTTGAATACCTGTTTTTCCAGTTTTTTTGTGATATGGACAGGAGTGGAATTGTTGGAGCTTATGGTAGTTTTATGTTTAAGTTTATGAGAAATTGCCAAAATGTTTTTCACAGTGGATGCACTGTTTTAACATTGCCACCAGCAATTACAGGGTTCCAGTTTGGTCATGACCTTTCTAACACTTGTTATTTTCACATTTTAATAAAATTTTAGCCATTCTTGTGGCTGTAAGTGATATCTCATTGTGCATTAAAATTTTTTTAAATTAAAAAAAATTTTTATTTTTTAAAGATTTTTATGTTAAGTAATCTCTATACCCAACATGGGCTTAAACTTAACAACTCTGAGATCAAGAACCTCATGTTGCACCCACCAAGCCAGCCAGGTACCCTTCATTGTGCTTGCTTATGTATGTATGTATGTTTTTTCTATGCCCAATGTGGGCCTCAAACTCATGACTCGGAGATCAAGAGTCTCATGCTCTTCTGACTGAGCCAGCCAGGGGCCCCCATTGTGCTTTTTGATTTGCATCTCCCTGTAGGTTAATGATGTTGACATGCTTTTATGTGCTTGTTGACTATTTATATATCTTTGTTAGAGAAATGTTTATTCACGGTCTTTGCCCATTTTTATTTATTATTCTTATCATTTATTCATTTTCTTTGTCCATTTTAAAATTCAGTTTGTTGTTGCGATGTAAGAGTTCTATATTTATTCTGATAAGAGCCTAGTATCCAGGTAATTTGCAGGTATTTTGTCCCCTTTGGTAGACTGTTTTTCACTTTTTTTTGGAAGGATTTATTTATTTGAGAGTGAGAGAACCGAGTGCTCGCATGAGTGTGGGGGAGGGGCAGAAGGCGAGGGAGAAGCAGACTCCCTGCTGAGCAGGGAGCCCAACGCAGGGCCCAGTCCCAGGACCCCAGGACAGAACCCAAACTGAAAGCAGACTCTTAACTGACTCAGCTACCGAGGAGCCCCTAACTTTTATTTTATTTATTTTTAATTTTATTTTTAAGTTATCTTTCCACACAGTGTGGAGCTTGAACTCACAACCCTGAGATCAATAGTTGCATGCTCCACTGACTGAGCCAGATAGGTTCCCGTTTTAGATCTTAAAGAAGTAAATACAGTTACTGTTAGTATCCCTTCCCTCCCAGGCTCCACCTCAGGAGGAAACCACTATTCTGAAAGTGGTGTGTATTTAATGCTGCACAAGTGGGGGAAGAAAAGTCCATTACTAAAGATATTTTTAAGTAAGATGTAGCAGTATTTGTTTTTAAATTTTATATAAATTATGTATTACTGTATATATCCTTTCACTCTTACTTTTTTTCACTCAGTGTTGTTTTTGAGAATTACGTATGTCATGGATCAACAAACTTTTTCTGTATAGGGCCATATAATAAATATTTTAGGCTTTGTTATACTGTTTCTTTCTTTCTTTTTTTTTTAAAGAATTTTATTTATTTATTTGAAGTAGGCAGAGGGAAAGGAGGAAGCAGGCTCCCTGCTGAGCAGAGAGCTGGATGCAGGGCCCGATCCCAGGACCCTGAGATCATGACCTGATCCAAAGGCAGAGGCTTAAACCACTGAGCCACCCAGGCGCCCCAAGATACTGTCTCTTTCTTAACTACTCATTTCTGTTGTAGCACGACAGCATCTAATGATAATAGGTAAATGAGTGAACTGAGCTATGTTCCTATAAAACTTTATACATAGACATTGAAATTGGAATTTCATTTAACTTTCATATTCTTCATATTGAGAATATTTAATGAAATATTGTTCTTTGATTTGTTTTCCAACCATTTACAAATATAAAAACTGTTTTTAACTTCCTGGCTGGACATAAATAGGCTATGGTTAGGATTTGGCCTGGCAGCTGAAGTTTGCTAATTTAGATCTATGTTAACACATTTAAATCAGTTTCATTAATTTTTAAAAGCTATATAACATTCCTTTGAATAAATGAGTTTATTCATTCTTATAATAATGGACCCTTAGGTCATTTTCATTTTCCCTATTACAGTGCTGCAGTAAATATCCTTGTATTTATTTTCTTATGGATATATGTAGGTGTTTTTCTTACTGGATATTTTTGCCAAATTGCTTTCTACAGTGAATGTACCAATTTGCACTTTGGCCAGTGATGTTTCTCTGTGTCTTTGCCAACTCTTGGTGTTATCAGGTTATTACTTTTTTTGTAATTTGTTAGGTTTATTTGGCATGTCAGCGTTTTAAATATATTTCCCTAATTGCTAGTGAATTATATTTATTATTTGGATTTTCCCCGTATATCTATTATTTGGATTTTTTGTCTTGTTACTTCCTTATCCATATACTTTCTTGTTTTTCTTATAAACTCTTTCTTTTAATCTTTCTGATTGTTATGAGTTCTTTATTAATGTCATTTAAATATAATACAGAGGAAAAGCATGGCTTTGTACTAGGCTTGAATTCTTCCAGTAGCTTAGTAAGTTTGAATATGAAATAAGGATAAGAGTGTCTATTTTCTAGTGTTTTTTTCATTGTTAAATCAAGATTTAGAATTTCTCATTTGTATTGGATCTCACTAAATCTTTCTATGTTTTTTATAGTGAGTGCTTGTTTTTTGTCACTGCTCTAACTTCATGTGTAGCAGAATATACCCTTACCTTTGTAGCAGGCCACTTGTTTTGTGATTTTTTTTTCTTCTTCCTTTCCTTTTTTCTTTTTAGCCTTTTTATTGTAAAATATAACAAATACAGAAAAGCAACTCAAAACAGATGTATAGCTTAGTGAATTATTATGAAATGAACACCCTTACAACCAATCCACTACCCAAGTTAAGAAAAACAATTTTGCCAGCCATTCTAGCAACTCCTCTCCCTGTGTCCCATCTCAATCACAGCCCCACCTTCCCACCAAAAGTAATCACTGTCCTGACTTGAAAAGTAATAATTTCCTTGCATTTCCTTGTAAGTTTGCTTCTAAAACATTACAATTTAGTCTTGCCCATTTAAAAAATGTAGATATGGTAAAAATCTTTTTTAATCTATTCGTTTCCTTTCCATCTCTTCCTTTTCCTTAACATTTATATGTTGAAACCCCCTGAGGCATTTAACCTACAGCGTTTCCCATAGTCTAGCTTTGCATACTTTTGATGCATTTCAGAATGTTTCTGTGTCCTCTGTATTTCTTGGAAATTGCAGCTGGATACAGAGTCTTCATCAGCCTTAGTTTCAATTCCTTTGACGAGATTATGGATGATTGTGTGGTCTTTCAACAGGAGGCATGTAATAATATCTGCTGTTTGCTCTTTGATTTTAGCAGTTGTTTATGCTCAGTGCCAGTATTCAGTAGTTGGGAGTTGCAAAATGGTGATACAATTCTCATTTTGTTTTTGATCACTAGCTAGAATAACATTTTAGGAAGATGCTTCCTTTCATCTATTATTTAGTTTCCAGTGGTATAGTACATCTAAGAAAGACTTGATTCTTTTTATTTTATTTTTTAAAAGATTTTATTTATTTATTTATTTATTTGAAAGAGAGGGAATGAGAGAGAGCGCGCAAGGGGGGGAGGGTCAGAGGGAGAAGCAGCCTGCCTGCCGAGCAGGGAGCTGGATGTGGGGACTCCATTCTGGGACTCCAGGATCATGAATCATGACCTGAGCCGAAGCAGTGGCTTAACCTGTTGAGCCACCCAGGCGCCTCGATTCTTTCTTTTTAAAATTACCTGGTTTTTAAGATAACTAATTGGTTCCCTGTCATCTTCAGAAGGTGACCAGTTAGTTTCTTATTATCAGTGTGGTTATACACTTAAGTGTATTTGTCTTAAATGTGTTTGTGTTTCAACCCATAATATATAATGTGTTCTTGTGCTAATTGAAGCTCAGGTTGTCTTGTCTTTGTCAGAAAGAGCATTGTTCGTTCCTTAGCCTTTTGGACCCGAACCTGATAGGTTTTTTTTTTTAGGATTTACTTATTTATTTGGGTGAGGGAGGGGTATGGGGAGAGGGAGAGAAGCGAACTTCCCTCTGAGTGCAGAGCCAAACACAGGGTAGGACTTGATCTCAGGACCCTGCTATTATGTTGGTCATTGTTTCTACAACTTTTCAGTGGATGCAGTTAAGAAATACATAACTACATTGTCAGTTAACAGTATATTTGCAAAGAACTTAAGAGATTTTTTAAAAAAAACTTAATCTTCTCTATATTACATTAGTATTCTCCTCTGTACCAAGAATCATATTCCCAAAGATTCAGGGTGTGAAAGAATCGAGTGTTGGGGAATGTCATCAAAAAGACGTGACTGCCAGTTGACCTGTGAGCTGGACCTGGGTTCTGGGAGGCTCCTTACCCCCAACCTTCTGTCCTTGGAATATGAGTTCCACTTGCCTTTTCTGCTCCCACAGGCAGCTCCAAGGACATAGCCTTGAGATAGTGATGTAGTGTGGAAAACACCTGCGTGGTACACGTGACTGCACCTAGTTAAGGCCTCTGTAAACCAAGGTCTGGTGGGGTGGGGATCCATTTTTCTTGCTACTCCCAAGACAAGCCTCGTATGTAAGTTCCCTTTGCTTATTAATACTGCCACCTACCAACTTGGAGTTCTCTCTTTCTTCTGCCTCTCCCTGCCCTCTGAGTACAGGGGCCAGTTTCAGATTATACCCGGGAAGCTCCTGAGAACGTTTTGAACCAGCAATTAGAATATCCAGAACTTATTCATTTACTTTGTCATATGTTAAATATATGTCTCTAATGGCAATACTAATATACTACCACCAATGATGATTAATGAGAACTGCTAAATTATTTTGAATAAGCTGTCTCCACCTTCCCCCTTCCATTTTGTGGTTGACCTATATCTATACTTTCAAATTATATAGCCATTATGTACTGTACTCTCTCCTTTTTTTTTTTAAATTTTATTTATTTATTTGACAGGAAGAGAGAGATTACAAGTAGGCAGAGAGGCAGGCAGAGGGAAAGGAGGAAGCAGGCTCCCTGCCGAGCAGAGAGCCCAATGCGGGGCTCCATCCCAGGACCCTGAGATCATGACCTGAGCCGAAGGCAGAGGCTTTAACCCACTGAGCCACCCAGGCGCCCCTGTACTCTCCTTTTTAATGTACATTTATTTATTCGACAAATGAGTACATATTTAATGCTAATCACCATATTTATATCACTTAGTTATTTTGATTTTATGAATCTTCTCTAGTAGATTCCTTAGGAAGAGCCTATTGGAACAATATTCAGAGTTATTTTATACTAATAACAGTTTGCCTGTGCCTTTTATGTTGAAGGTTAGTTATCTTGGATATAAAACCCTTGGCTCACATTGTCTTTCCTTGAGTATCTTATAAATGCAACCCTGTTTTCCTTTCATGCAATGCTTTTTGGATTTTTATTTGTACAATTTGATCATATTTAAGACAGGCATTTAAAGTTTACTATTAGGTCTAATTCTGGGCTTCCTCAGGCATGGCTTCTGTTAATTTATTTTGATTCTTTGAATGGGCCATCCTTCTTCATTTCTTTGTATGTCTTGTGCTTTTGTTGTTGTTGTTGAAAAATGGACATTTGAATATTGGTAACTCTGGAAATCACCTTCTCCCCTTTCTCCAAGTTTTTTTTTTTATTGTTGAAGGCTGTAGCTGTCCATTTTATCTAGTGAGTTTTCCTTTTTTTTTTGCAGAAATTGAATTCCTTGCTTTGTATGGTGCTCAAGTCTCTGTTCTTAGCTTGTGTTTTGATGGAGATTTCCTTGATCACCAGGAGCTAAACAAACATACATACCTCCTTCAGGGTTTTTGCAGATGGACTCTGCTTAGCCAGACTGGAGATCTGGGTGAGATGAAAGCTTAAAATCTTTTCAGGTCTTTCCTCAGCATTCATTTTGCCCAGGGCTGGCTGGCTTCCTGCCTGCCTGCCTGCCTTCCTTCCTTCCTTCCTTCCTTCCTTCCTTCCTTCCTTCCTTCCTTTCTTCCTTCCTTTCTTTCTTTTTCTTTCTTTCTTTTTTAAAGTTTATTTATTTAATCTCTACATCCAACCTAGGGCTCAAACTCAGGATCCTGAGATCAAAAGCCCATGCTTTTCCCGCTGAGCCACCAGGTGTCCCTGCCTTGGATTTTCTAAATTATCCTATGTACACAGGAATTTTAATTGCCTTAATTTCCCAAAGAAACTTCTCTTTTCCTCCCAGATTTTAGGCAGTCTATTTTATGTCTCATTTATAATCTTTTGGCCCAGGTTGCTGTGGGTGGTTGGATCACTTCACAGTGTTTTTGAGCAATGCCTTCTGCTTTTCCATCATGAACAGATTCAGAGTTAGGTGAAATAAAGGTGTGCCTGTGTCAGTCCTTCAGGTAGCCCCAGACAAGTTGGAACAGATATAAACAATAATCTGCAAACAAGGTCTGTTGTGTTCCTTTTGGAACCAGGGGCCAGGGTCCTGCACTGGAAACACCAGCTGACATCTGCAGACCATACCTTGGAGTGGGTGGGCGAGGGCAAGTGAAAATGTCACAAAGCTGTCCTACTATTTTTTTTTTTAAAGACTTATTGATTTATTTTAGAGAGAGAGTGAGAGCATGTGTGCACACGAGTGGGGTAGAGGGGTAGGGAGACAGAAAGGGAGAGAGAATCTACAGCCGACTCCTTACTGATTGCAGAGCCCAGAGAGGAACTGGATCCCTCAACCTTGAGATCATGACCTGAGCTGAAACCAAGAGCCCAATGCCCAACCAATGGGGCCAACCAGGCACCTCGATTTCCTGCTATTTTTAAGTTGACTACTTGGTTCAGCATTTTCTTAGCTGTAAACTTTTGACTATTTTCCAGAATTCTGACAAAGGTAGTTCTGACATTTTCTGCTTGTTTTTCAGTTGTTTCTGTGTGTAGGGGGATGTTAACTTGCAGCTGTGGGGTTTCGTTTTTGCCTCATTTAATTTTTTTTTTACCTCTCATTTGATTTTAATTTTTGTTTCCCTAATGATAAATGATGTTGAGGGTGGTTTCGTGTGTTCATTTGCTATAGTTGCCTCTTGTTTAAGTGTCTACTCAGTCTTTTGATCATGTTTTTTATTGACTTATGTGTTTTCTTATTATTGAATTTTGAAAGATCTTTCTATATACTGAATGCCAGTCCTTTCTCACATGTGTTTTGCAAATATTTTTTCCTTGATGTGTGATTTGTTTTCAGTTTTTAAGAGTATCTTTTCAAGAGTAGCAGTTTTTAAGTTTGATAAAGTCTAATTTATAAATTTGTTCTCTTTAAACTTGTGTTTTGTATCTTTTCTAAGAACTCTCAAAGTAACAAAAATTTACTTTTGTATTTTCTTCTGAAGTTTTATACTTTTAGATTTTATAGTTTGATTCATGATCCATTTAGAGTTAATTTTTGTCTGTGTTTGATATGCTTGAGGTATGGGCCAAAGTTCATGTTTATATATGTATATACATACATGCATAGAGATGAGCAAAGGTTCTTTGATAGGGATTAAGAGGATGGACTTTGATTAGTGTGGCACCTGGGTTTGACTCTTGGTAGGGTAGATAGGAAGCATCTGCTACAAGGTATAGAATTGTTTTCACCTACCAGTCATTGGGGTTAAGACAACTTGTAATGACAGTTAATCCAGATTTTTATTTTATTAAAAATATTTTATTATTAGAGAGAGAGAGAGATCACAAGCAGGCAGAGAGAGAGGGGGAAGTAGACTCTCTGCCGAGTGGAGAGCCTGATTCGGGGCTTGATCCCAGGACCCTGAGATCATGACCTGAGCTGAAGGCAGAGGCTCAACCCACTGAGCCACTCAGACGCCCCAATCCAGGTTTTTAGTCTTAGAGTGTAGACTCCAGTTTTCAGCTGTGAATCCTTTACTTTGAGTCCTATCCTTAATAGCACAGTACAGTCAGTGTAAGCACAACACTAGCTTTCTGGGTAAAGTTAACCTGAGATTTCCTTTGGTATTGTGGAGGAGGGAGATGGTTCTGAGCCAAGACAGAGAGAGTGAATCTTTGTGAAGACTCCCACGACAATAGGCAAAATAGCAACAACTCAGGACTCTGAATTAAAAGAGAAAGCAATAAGCTATAGTATATGGATGAGCAATTCGTCTTCGCCAGAAAAGGAACCGCCACCAATACAGGACTAGATCACTACCAATTAAGAGAAAGTCCTATCCTTTTCAATCATTCTATTCTCTATCATAACATGCCAAAGGAAAAAAAAACCAGAGAACAGAAAAGAAAAATAAAAGCAAATCATGCTCCTTATTCCAAGTCTCACCTGTCAAAACCTTGCAAAGGGAAGAAAATGGTAATTAAATTGGGTATGAAATTTAACTTCTAAATTAGTATTTTTTTCTTTTTTTAGATTTTTTTATTTCTTTGAGAGAGAGAGAGAGAATGAGAGCAAGCATGAAAAGGGGGAGGGTCAGAGAGAGAAGAAGACTCTCTACTGAGCAGGGAGCCTGATGCAGGACTTGATCCCAGGACCCTGGGATCATGACCTGAGCCGAAGGCAGAGGCTTAACTGACTGAGGCACCCAAATTAGTATGTCTTTTTTTTTTTTTTTTTTTGCTTTAAATATTTTTTTGGGGGAAAGGACACTATACTTCTACTCAATTAAGAGAAACATTTTTTCAGTCTTGAGGTCTTTCATTTTCTTTACATTTATCATGCCATGAATTCATAAGGAATGGGTTCCAGCAGTTCAGGCTCCTTTCCATTGGTTCTCACAAAGTGTGCTTCTCTGGGTGGGGCAGGCTGACGCTTCAGTTGAACCCAA
>CM053606.1:30451478-30462805 GCA_028646535.1 Procyon lotor
GGCATTCCTTTTTGAACAGTGCCCATTCCCTTGATGTCCACAATATCACCTTTCTTGTAGATTCGCATGTATGTGGCCAAAGGAACAACTCCATGTTTTCTAAAAGGCCTAGAGAACATATAGCGGGTACCTCTCCTCTTTCCCTTTGTGTTGGTCATTTTGGCGAATTACTGGAAGATGGCGGTTCCGGCCGAAAGGCCCAAATTAGTATGTCTTTTTAACTTCAGAAACGTACACATACCCAAGCATGAAACTCAATGATTTTCACAAGTTAAACATGCCCATGTAACTTAACCAGCATCAAGATTAAAAAAAAAAAAAAAAAAAAGAAAAAAAAGAATTGGGCACCTGGATGGCTCAGTCAGTTAAGCCTGTGGCAACTCT
Organism: Procyon lotor; assembly: GCA_028646535.1. Taxonomy (NCBI): domain Eukaryota; kingdom Metazoa; phylum Chordata; class Mammalia; order Carnivora; family Procyonidae; genus Procyon; species Procyon lotor. The sequence goes on from CM053606.1 coordinate 30,451,863, forward strand.
TGATCTCAGGGTCATGAGTTTAAGTCCTCATGACTGTGACTATGCCACCTGGGCACTCCTAATTCTGCCTTTTAAAATTTCCACTTAATACAGGTGAATTGACCTTATTATAGCATTTACTAAGAACCTACTTTCATTTAATTAAATTGGTTGCAAACTTGAGTACTTTATTATCAATGTCAAGTAATTTATGGTATAGTCTTCACAACTGATCAGTGTTTATTTGTTGTGTTGGTGGCATCATATTGAAAGTTTTTGATCTAGTTTGGTGGTTCTCAAACTTTGGTGTGCTTCAGAATCACCTGGAGGGCTTGTTAAAACACAGATTGCTGGGGTGCCTGGGTGGCTCAGTCAGTTAAGTGGCTGTCTTCAGCTCAGGTCATGATCTCCAGGTCCTGGGATCAAGCCCCACCTTGGGCTCCCAGCTCAGTGGGGAGTCTCCCTCTCCCCCTGCTCATCCTCTCTCTCTCAAATGAATAAATAAAATCTTAAAAAACAAAACAGCCCACAGATTGCTGTCCCCTCTGTCAGAATTTCTTATTTAGTAGATCTGGGGTGAAGCCTGAGATTTGCATTTTTAACAAGTTCACAGGTCCTGCTGATGTTGCTGGCCTGGGGACCACATTTTGAGAATCACTGCTTTAGGCCAACTTTCACCTTACTTTTTAAATATTTCTGGTGGCACAGTCCATTCCTTTTTAAGGTGACCTATTCACTGTTAGATAGCTCTTCCCTCTAACCAAATCTACTTTTTTTTGGTTATCTTTATCTGCTAGTTCTAATTCTGTCCTCAGAAGTAAGAAGTTTCCTATAATGTAGGAGATAACTCTCATATAGTTGACTCATGTCTCTTTTGTTTTCTTTCTTTCAGGTTAAATGTTTGTAGTTTCCCTCATAGTTATTGGAAAAGCACTGTAATTTATAGTTATGCTAATATTTGCTATTGCCAAAGCAGTGATTTATTTGTAAACTGGTTTGTCTTTTCCTTCTATATTCCCTGGCTTGATAAGCATACTACCTGAAGCCAGAAACCTGTAAGTTACCCTATACTCTTACCCTTCCTTAACTCCCTATTTTGCTTAAGAACCATTTGATTGTAGAAATGATAGAAATCAATCTTATCTAGTTTTTAAGCTGTAAGGAAGAGCTTATTAAAAGGGTATAGTGGTATCCTCCTGAGCTTGAAAACATGTAGTTTGACTGGATCTCATAAGTGGCTAGAAATGGATACTAGAAAACTGTAAGAAGTAAGTTAGTATGGAAGTTTAGTAAAGAAGTTTTACTTCCAATGCACTTTTTCTTTCTCTCTTGGGTTATGTGTGCTTCTGTCTTATTTGCTTCAGCCTGCCCCTTAATGACTTCTTGGGTAAATTCAGTAATGTTCTTCTCTTTTTAAAAATTAAAAAAAAATATTTAATTTATTTATTTGAGAGAAAGAGACAGAGATTGTGAGAGAGAGCACAAGCTGGGAGGGGAGGAAGAAGCAGGCTGAGCAGGGAGGCCTATGTGGGGCTTGATTGTAGGACCCTAGGATCATTCACCTGAGCCGAAGACAGATGCTTAACTGACTGAGCCACTCAGGTTCCCCCAAAATGTCTTAATCTTGATGATATGTTGGACACTGCTTATTGAGTGAAGAGGAGCAGGCGTTGAGATGGACTGGGATGAACTGGATTAAAATAAGGCAAAAGGGAGGCCCTTTCAATGCTTCATATTGTCTGCATTTTCTCCATAGTACTTCATGCTTTTTCTTTTTTTTTTTTTTAAGATTTTATTTATTTATTTGACAGAGAGAGAGGGATCACAAGTAGGCAGAGAGGCAGGCAGAGAGAGGGGGAAGCAGGCTCACTGCTGAGCAGAGAGCCCGATGCGGGGCTGGATCCCAGGACTCTGAGATCACCACCCAACCTGAGCCGAAGGCAGAGGCTTTAACCCACTGAGCCACCCAGGCGCCCCATGGTTTTTCATTGAAATGTATTTAGCTCCTAATATAGACCTATAAAGAAAGCTCTACATTTTTTTTTTTTTTTTTAGCATTTAATTCAGTGTTAGAGGCATTTCTAACTTTGTATAAGAGGTAAAGGAAGTTCTGTCATTTATGATTTCTTAAAAACTAAAATATGCTTTTCTTTACTAGATATAGGCAGAGTGAATAGAAGGAGAAAAGTAAATAAACATAACTAGACATGTACTCTTTATGGAAAAAGACTTTTTACTTTTTTTTTTTGAGGGGGTAAGAGAGGGAGAGGGGAGGGGAGAGGCAGAGGAAAAGGGAGAGAGAGAATCTTAAGCAGATTCCCCGCTGAGTGTGGAACCTGATTTGGGGCTTGATCCCATGACCGTGAGATCAAGACCTGAGTTGAAACTAAGAGTTGGATGCTCATCCGACTGAGTCACCCAAGTGCCCCTTTGGCATTTTATAATCAATGTCCCACAGCCTTCATAGCATACCCAAACCGCTTTTACTAAGAAGTATGTTTCTGGCTTTAGCTATTGATCAGAAAGTATAAAATGCTGGCACTTTTTAACTGCAATGAATGTTGTAGAGATGTTTGACATAAAGCCCTTACACTTTCAGAAAAGATATTGGAGACTTATATTTTTACCTTTTTTTTCTTTGAAGGATGTGATAGCTGGACTCAGTCCCCTGCTTTTTAGGAAGCTCAGTAATCCTGACATATTTTCATCCACTGGAAAAGCTAAACTCCAACGACAACTTAGTCAGGATGATTGTAAGTTGCGGAGAGGAAGCCTGGCCAGTTCGCTGTCAGGTGAGTATCTAATTTTGTTTTTTAAGAAATGTGGGACTGTTGTCAGTAGTCTTGTGTAGAACACTTATTTTCTTTTTATTTTTGTCCCTTTTCAGGGCTATACTCTTGGCTTTTTCTTTCCACTCTTTTATTAAAATTGTTATTTTGCCAGACATTTAATCACATAGAGCCACTTTTTGTTTTCATAGTATTCTGTTCTTCTTTTAAGGAATTATTATAAGATAATAACCTTATAAATACTGTATGAGTAAATAGAATTTTGATTTTTGTATTAAAATTTTTTTTAAAGATTTTATTTATTTATTTGACAGAGAGATCACAAGTAGGCAGAGAGGCAGACAGAGGGAGAGGGGTAAGCCGGCTCCCTGCTGAGCAGAGAGCCTGATGCGGGGCTCAATCCCAGGACCCTGAGATCATGACCTGAGCTGAGGGCAGAGGCTTTAACCCACTGAGCCACCCAGGCGCCCCATAAAGTTTTGTTTCTGAATCAACTCTTTGGAGCACCTAATAACCAGAATCCATTGCTTTGCTCTGAGATGCCATATCCCTTCTATCCTTTCAAATAATTGACTATGGGCTACTGGGTGGTACAATGTGGGAATGTGGTTGTGTTCGACTCTTTATAGATTTTCAGTTAATCTGAGTTCAGCCTAACGTCTTAATTTTATGTCCTCTTTGATAGCTTGCATTTCTGGGTACTGAACTTATCTGAGATTTTGCAGGGTAGCCTACTCTCTCATTTAACTGCTACCTCCTCTATGGTTACTATACCTTGTGTCTTTCTTTGCCCAGTTCCATTGATTATGATTCATCTATCTGTTTTAGATTTTCCCCAAATTTTATTCATCTCCTCAGTTAATCCCCACTCCCTCATTATAGCTTTTGTTTATTTTACTTCTTTATTTTCATTTACTGTCCTGGGTTACAAAGATAAAAGTATGTGCTCAGTCAGCCATATTCAACTGGGAATATTTTACATATTAACCTATTGAATCATTGTAAGAATAATTCAAAGTTTTAAGGTTTTTTTTTTTTTCTGAGTTATTTCTTTACTAAAGGGGTAGGGCTAGTTTCTGCATTTGTTCATATTGTTTCTTTTGTCTTATGTTGTTTGTTTTCCTCAAATTCTTGACAATCCTTGGTACATTTCAAGCCCAGACTTGTGTATGTCCAAGTGGGTTTCTTTTATGGGTGCATAAGTCTCTTTCCCTAGCAAGCCCTTATTTTGAAGGGAGATAGAGATATGATACTAGCCTTTGTGCATGTGGATGGGGTAAGTCAAGGAGCTAGCTTTCCTTTAAAATATATAGATGAGGCTAGCTAGGCAGATGATCTGGAGAACTTGGCAACATTTGCAGAAGGAAAGCAGACAGGCCATCTCTACTCTGACCTTATGGAAGTTGTTTTTTTTTTTTTAAATTTTATTTATTTATTTTGACAGAGAGCGATCACAAGTAGGCAGAGAGGCAGGCAGAGAGAGAGGAGGAAGCAGGCTCCCCGCTGAGCAGGGAGCCCGATGTGGGGCTAGATCCCAGGATCCTGAGATCATGACCTGAGCTGAAGGCAGGGGCTTAACCCACTGAGCCACTCAGGGGCCCCCTTATGGAAGTTTTGAGTAGAGAACTGTTCTTTGTCGAGGATTTTATGGGAGGACTTTCTGGGAAAGCATACATTTGTACACAGACTTGAGAGATAACTAGATTTTTAAAAAACATCGTATTTTTCTGATTAAAAAAGTAAATATGCCAGTAATAAAAAATTTGAGTTCAAAGACTGGCATTATGTCAAAGTGAAGAGTTCTTCTTAATCTTTACTTTCTTCTGTCTCCCTTTCTCCAACCCTTTATATATACTCCATTATTTTTAAATATACATTTAAAAATTTATGTAAATATACGCAAACTTTTTTTTAAAAATAAAAATTGAGATCAGATGCCACATGCTTCCTTTCTGCTTTTTTACTCAGTAGGAAATGTTGAACATTTTTCTCTTGACTACATTTTGAGCTGTTATTATTATTATTTTTTTTAAAAAATATTTTATTTATTTATTTGACAGAGAAAGAGATCACAAGTAGGCAGAGAGGCAGGCAGAGGGAGAGGGAGAAGCAGGCTCCCCACTGAGCAGAGAGCCCAATGCGGGGCTCGATCCCAGAACCCTGAGATTATGACCTGAGCCGAAGGCAGAGGCTTTAATCTACTGAGCCACCCAGGCGCCCCTGCCTTATTATTTTTAAAGGGTTCAGCATATTATTTTGTGGAGATACTATAATTTCTTTAAATTGTAATAAACATTTATGTTCGATTTTATTCTGGTGAGCATTGGTAGGTGAGCATTCTGGTCTAGTTTTTGATTATACTGCATTACTACAGGTGGAATGCTGGGTCCAAACATATTCAAATTAAAATTTTAGTAAGTTTTGCTAAATTGCCCTCCAAATAATTTGCATCACATTTTGTTTGCAAGAAAAGTGTATGTTGTACCAAAAACAAAACTAAAAACTCCTTTTGCTCACACCTTTATTACAGTGGGTATTACCATGTTGAATAGGATTTTGCCAGGAAGAGGAAAGATTTTCAAGTGAATTGTGATCAAGATAAATCAAGATAAATCCATAAATCCAGGTGAAAATGTAGGGCATAATATTGAAGTTGAATGAGCACATGAGTGTGGAAGAATTGAAGGAGATGAGGCCAGGAGGATAATCTGGATTTATGGAGGAGGATCTCTTTAGTTTTTTTTTAAAGTTTGGCTAATTTTAAACAGTAGGGAGTCATAGGAATTTTTTTTAGGGCAGGGAATGATATCACATTTGATTTGGTTAAATCACTAACAGTGATGTGAGGAACATTACGAAGGAAGAGATTGAAATAGGACTTGCACCTCAGTTAGAAAGTCATTGCAATTCTAGATACTCTGTCATTCGTAAGTGACTTTCTTGTAGCCTTTCTTTGGGATTAAGGCAGTCAGTCAGTCAACCTGGACTGAACACATGAAGTCTGGCCAGGGCATTATAGATTTGGTGTTCATCTTCTGAAAACCTAAGGGCCAAACTTGTCTAGGAGAAACTGTCAGCTCTACTTATGTTGCATTGAGTTGGTGAGAAACTAAGTATCACGGAAGGGACTGGAAAAAGCCTGCTAGGTTGGATTTCAGGGTTGGGTGCTGGCATGGTGTCGGACATTAGAGAGTTTAAAATAATCAATTCAGTTTCAATATTCTATTTACAATTCTCTTTTTCACCAAGACAGTTGGAACTTTTTAAAGGGCTACAGATTCTAAAATGAATATGGCAGAACTTCATTTTATTTTGGATCACTATGCTTTTATCCACTTGATATCATTGTATTTTTTCATTCACTAATTAATAAATAATTACAAGTATATTTTCCAAACCTTGTGTTTGAAGGTAAGCAGCTGCTCCCCTTGTCCAGCAGTGTACATAGCAGTGTGGGACAGGTGACTTGGCAGTCTTCAGGAGAAGCATCAAACCTGGTTCGAATGAGGAACCAGTCCCTTGGGCAATCTGCACCTTCTCTCACTGCTGGCTTGGTAAGTGTTGGTAAAGACAGCCTCTTGCTCTGTGAACAAATTCTTGATTGCCATGGCCATATTTATTATTATTTTTTTTTAGGATTTTGATCGTTTAATTTTTCAAAGTAAAATATAGAAAAAGAATGGATTTAATCGAATGTATTCTGATTGCTCTCTTATGCTCACTGTACTGATTAGGTAAGTAGAGTCAAGAAAAAGACTTAGTATGGTTGATTGAATGAATACGTTTTCCTAGAAAGAGCTTTTTTTTTTTTTAAAGATTTTATTTATTTATTTGAGAGAGACAGAGATAGCAAGAGAGCACGGGAAGGGATGGAGAAGGAGAAGTAGGCTCCCTGCACAGTGAGCCTGATGCAGGGCTTGATCCTAGGATCCCAGGACCATGACCTGAGCCGAAGGCAGAGGCTTAACTGACTGAGCCACCCAGGCACCATATGGGAAAGAGCTTTGTAATAGACAGGATTCTTTACCTTGTGAAGTTTTCTATGATAAATATATTTAATTTACTATATGAGGATAGGATAGTGGGCAGTTCAGTATATATATTGGATGCAAGAATGAGCCTTTTAGGATTTGTGTGATAGACAGAATCTAACAAAGGTTAAGCTATGTAGTCTGGGCAGGTGGTTTTCTGCCTGTAATGTTCTACATCTTCTACACTTTTATCTTTAGTACCTCTGTCTTTCTATTGAAGGTACCCATTGACTTCCTGCTGATCTCACATTCTTCCTAAAGGACAAGGCACACTAGTAATTTTCAGGGTACAATAACAGAAACTCGATCCCATTAAAATATAATCTCATCTATTCTTTGGAATTATAAGTCTTTTCATTTGGCATGTATAGATTAGAAAGCTTTGTCCGTTCGTTCATTCTGGGAAGTGGGGATAGGAAAAGAGTCTTCTTACAGCTGGTGGGGAGTTAATTTTTGGGTCAGAATATTTCCCTGTGACCTGAAGTTTGTGACTCTTAGGCCACAGGAAGAATCAGGAACTTTCCCACTCCTTAACATTTTATTTTGAAAATTTCAAATACAGGGAATACCCACATAAATTTACTTAGATTGGTCAATTTGGTTGTAACTAACATTTTGCCACATTTGCTTTATCTTATGTATGTATTTTTTTTTCCTCTGAAACATTTCAAAGCAAGTCACAGACCTTATGATACCTCATCCTTAAATATTTTTTGTAAGACCAAGGGCAATCTCCTAAATAACCACAATATATTATCAGATCCAAGAAGTTTAACATCAATTTAATAATTGTATCTAAGAGAAAGACTATATTCAAATTTCCTCACTTGTTCTCAGCATGTCTATTAAAGTCCCACATCTTCTTCCTTTTAACCTCTGGAATATAAAAAAAAAATACATATAGATCTATGTACCCTATCATAGAGGTTGATTAATTTAGATTTTAAAGTAATCTCTTGGGGCTCCTGGGTGACTCGTCGGTTAAGCATCTGCCTCTGGCTCAGGTCATGGTTCTGGGGTCAAGTCCTGTGTCAGGCTCTCTGCTCAGCCGGGAGCCTGCTTCTCCCTCTGCCCCTCCCCCTGCCTGTTCATACTTTCTATTTCTCAAATAAATAAAACCTTAAAAAAAAAAAGTAATCTCTACACCCATTGTGGGGCTCAAATTCACAACCCCTGAGATCGAAGAGTTACCTTCTACTGACTGAGTCAGTCAGACACCTTCCGTCATAGAGATTTTGATCCAGTGGGACTGCGTGGTCCTAGGGATCAGTGTTTTCTTTAAAGCATTATAACTGGTTCTAACATGTACCCCTATGAGAATTAACTGCCACTAAAATAAAGCTGAATATTTTATTTTAAGGTGTTGTTTCAGAGGGAATTCCTGGACTAAAGTTGCTGGAGTCCTAGCGAAGGCCAACCGAAGTAGAGTAGTCCTGAATTCTGTTTTCTTTTAAAAAGTTTATTGAGATATAATTCATATAAGACATAACTTACCCAATTAAATTTTACTATTAAATGATTTTTAGTATATTCACAGGTATCTGGAGCCATCACTATAGTCAATTTTAAAGATTTTATTTATTTATTTATTTGACAGAGAGAGAGCGAGAGAGAGACAGAGACAGTGACAGTGAGAGAGGGAACACAAGTAGGGGGTGTGGGAGAGGGAGAAGGAGGCTTAGGATGTAGGGATCATGACCTGAGCCAAAGGCAGACACTTAACGACTGAGCCACCCAGGCATCCCATCGCATTAATAGTGATAGTCATTTCTCTCTGCTTGCCTCTCTGCTGATTTGTGATTTCTCTCTCTGACAAATAAATAAATAAAATCTTAAAAACAAAAAAAACCAAAAAAAACAACTCTGGGGCGCCTGGGTGGCTCAGTGGGTTAAAGCCTCTGCCTTCAGCTCAGGTCATGATCTCTGAGTTGGGCTCTCTGCTTTGGGCTCTGAGTTGGGCTCTCTGCTTAGCAGGGAGCCTGCTTCCTTCTCTCTCTCTGCCTGACTCTCTGCCTACTTGTGATTTCTCTGTGTTGGGCTCTCTGCTTAGCAGGGAGCCTGCTTCCTTCTCTCTCTCTGCCTGACTCTCTGCCTACTTGTGATTTCTCTGTGTTAAATAAATAAATAAAATCTTTAAAAAACAAACAAAAAAACCACACAGAAGCCCAGTCTTTTTCAGAAAGTGAACAAGATGATTTCAATTTTTTTTTTTTAAAAGAAGAGAGAGAGAGAGAGAGAGATCATAAGTAGCCAGAGAGGCAGGCAGAGAGAGAACGGGAAGCAGGCTCCTGGCTGGGCAGAGAGCCCGATGTGGGCTCTATCCCAGGACCCTGAGATCATGACCTGAGCTGAAGGCAGAGGCTTTAACCCAATGAGCTACCCAGGCGCCCCAAGATGATTTCAAATATCAAATTTATATTGAAATGCAAAGGGCCTAAAATAACCAAAATATTGAAAAAGAAGAAAAAAAAAGTGGCTTAGTTGGTTGGGTGTCTGCCTTTGGCTTGGGTCATGATCTTGGGGTTCTGGGATCGAGCCCCACATCGGGCTCCTGGCTTGGCGGGGAGCCTGTTTCTCCCTCTCCCTCTCTCTTTCCTGCTTATGCTGTCTCTGTCTCTCTCTCTATCTCTCTCTCTCTCGCTCTCTCACTCTCTCTCTCTCATATAAATAAATAAAATCTACAAAAAAAACGTTCTAGAGGAATCACTTCACCCAATTTTATGACTTTCTATAAAGGTACAGTAAGCCAGACAGTGTGATACCTGTATAAGGATAGACATGTAGATCACTGGGACAGAGTATAAAGTCCAGAACAGATAAATGTGCCAAAGTAATTATATAGGGAAAAGATAGTCTTTTCAGCAAATGTTGCTGGAGCAATTTACATGGGGGGGAAAAAAGAACTTTGGACTTTACCTCATGTTATATACAAAAATTAACTTGAAATGGATAAGATAATAAAACATGTAAAAGAAAACCCAAGAGAAAGTTTGATTTTGGGAGAAGTAAATATTTCTTAGAGTACAAAAAGCAGCATAAGTCATAAGAGGGAAAAAAAATCTGACTTTATAAAAAACTTTTGCTGTTGGGTATTAATTTTTAATGGGATGGGGCAAAATAAAGTGCATCTACAATGAGGTGAAATGGAGAGCGTCATGCAACACATTGTTAAACTGCTAAAGAGGTAACAGGTTTTGTTGTTTGGGTTTATTTATTTATTTGTTTGTTTGGATTTAAAAAAAATATCACTACCTCGTTTGGAGATACAAATCCAGAAGTCATGAAAGTAATACTTGTGAATAACTCCTATGGGCTTACCCATTAATTCTATTTTTTTTGTTCCTACTCAAGAAAATATATTTGAATGAAATGATTGTGAATGCTTTCTACTTTACAAAGGAAGTAAATACTAGCTAAAGCTGTAGGCCTATACTCTGTATTCTTGTTCTGCCACTTAGTAATCATGTAAACCTAGGGAAGTCATTAAACTTTAATCATCTGTGTTCTCATCTTTAAAATCAAGATAATTATAGGCTTTCTCATAGAGTTATTAGGATAAAATGAGACAATCCATGTAAAATAACATAGTACCAGATTTGTCATAAGTATGAACTAAATGTTATTCTTTATTTGCATGCCCTTAGGTACCGTAAATAGTAATAGAAGCAGTTATTTATAATACAGGTTATACTCATTGAAAACTGCTGGATTAGGTAGAAGAGAATCAAGAAATAAGAATGAATTCATTTACAACTTTGAGGGTTAGATTGTGGTACCTTTTTTTTTTTTTTTTTATTAACATATAATGTATTATTTGTCCCAGGGTACATGTCTGTGAATCATCAGGCTTACACATTTCACAGCACTTACTATAGCACATACCCTCCCCAATGTCCACAACCCAGCCACCCCATCCCTACCCCCCGCCTCCCAGCCACCCTTAGTTCGTTTCATGAGTCTAGGAGTCTCTTATGGTTTGTCTCCCTCCCCATCCCCTCCTGTTTCATTTCTCTCCCCAACCCTCCCCACAAACCCCCGCCTTGCCTCTCAAATTCTTCATATCAGAGAGATCATGTGATACTTTTCTTTCTCTGACTGACTTATTTCATTTAGCATAATACCCTCCAGTTCGTTCCATCCACGT
>CM053606.1:30462905-30501022 GCA_028646535.1 Procyon lotor
GCTATAAACATTCGGGTGCACGTGCCTCTTCGGATCACGACGTTTGTATCTTTAGGGTAAATACCCAATAGTGCGATTGCTGGGTCATAGGGTAGCTCTATTTTCAACTTTTTGAGGAACCTCCATACTGTTTTCCAGAGTGGCTGTACCAGCTTGCATTCCCACCAACAGTGTAGGAGGGTTCCCCTTTCTCCGCATCCTCGTCAACATCTATCAACATATCATATATCATATCAACATTTATCTTTCTTATCTATCAACATCATTATGTTGATGGACACTTGGAATGTTTCTGCCTTTTAGCTGTTGTGAATAATGCTGCTGTGAACATATATGTATGTATACATGTTTGAGTACCTGTTTTCAGTTCTTTGGAGTTTGAATCTAGGGGTGGAATTGAGGGGTCCTATGATAATTCTGTCTTTAACTTTTTAAGAAATTGCCAAAATGTTGCTACACCATTTTATGTCCTCACCAGAACATACAAGGGTTCCAGTTTCTCTACACACTTGCCAACACTTATTTTCCATTTTAAAAAATTATTCTTTTTTGTTATACTATCCTGGTTGAATGTGAAGTGGTATCTCATTTGATTTGCATTTCCCTGATAACAAATGATGTTGAGCATCATTTTTTATGTGCTTTTTTAGCCATTTATATGTATTTTTAGGAGAAATGTCTATTCAAGTACTCTGCCCATTTAAAAATTTTGTTGTTGAATTGTAAGAGTTCTTTATATATTCTGGATACTAGATCCTTATCAGATGTATGATTTGCAAATATTCTCTCCCATTCTGTATTCTTTTTCACTTTCTTAATAGTGTCTTTTGATGTATAAAATTTAAAAATTTTGATAAAGTCTAATTTATTTTTTCTTTTTTTGCTCGTGCTTTTTGTCTCCCATATTAAGAATACATTGCCAGATCCTAGGTCATGAAAATAATACTCCCTGTACTTTTGCCTAAGAGTTTTATGGTTTTATCTTGATATTTACTTTACAGATCCATTTTGAGTTAGTTTTTGTATATGGTGTGAAATAGAGGGGTACAGTTTCATTCTTTTGAATGTGAATATCCACTTGTTAGATAACCTTTTTTTTTTCTTTTTTAAAGATTTTATTTATTTGACAGTGAGAAACACAGTGAGAGAGGGAACACAAGCAAAGGGAATGGTAGCTGGAGAAGCAGGCTTCTTGCCGAGCAGGGAACCGGATGCGGGGCTCCATCCCAGGACCCTGGGATCATCCTGAGCTGAAGGCAGACGCTTAACGACTGAGCCACCCAGGGGCCCCCACTTTTTAGGTAACCTTTTAAGAGTTTGAAATAAACACCTAGAGTAAAGGAGATCAGTTTTAGACCTATAGATAGGGATTTAGAAGCTGTGGATTAAATCATACAAGAGAGTGCAGAGAAAAAGGAACATAAGAGAGAATGAAAAATTCATATGTGAAAGAGCAAAATAGTGAAGTATTCAACTTAGATTTATAGGAGTTTAGATCATTCACTGTCAATTTGAGAGTTGCTGTCTTTTGCACTCTTTTTTGTAAGAGGAACATGTTTCTGATGCCACCTAGAGTCTTTTCAAAGTATGAGGGTAATATTTCATAAGAGATTTGATATTAAAAGTTGAGAGATTTTCATAAGATTGAATAGGATATTAGTAGCTTGGTTGCTTGTTCTCGTGAACATCTTTTTTTTTTTCCCCAAAGATTTTATTTATTTATTTGAGAGAGAGAGAGAGATAGAGCATGAGAGGAGGGGAGAAGGTTAGAGGGAGAAGCAGACTCCCCGTGGAGCCCGATGTGGGACTTGACTCCAGGATCATGACCTGAGCCGAAGGCAGTTGCTTAACCAACTGAGCCACCCAGGCACCCTCTTATGAACATCTTTAAGAGAGAAGCAAAAGAACAGACCAGTTACTTTGCCCGAACAAATTCAGAGCTAAATTTTAACTGGGAATTTTTAAACATTTTTTTTTATCATATCTTCTGCAATAATTTGTGAAATTCTTAAAGAATTTTAGGTATATAACCTTAAAAAGATAATGGGTTTCAAAATTTATTTTTTAAAAAGATTTTATTTATTTATTTATTTGACAGAGAGAGAGAGAGAGTTCACAAGTAGGCAGTCAGGCAAAGAAGGAGGCTCCCTGCTGAGCAGAGAGCCCTATGTAGGGCTCGATCCCAGGACCCTGAGATCATGACCTGAACTGAAGGCAGAGGCTTTAACCCATTGAGCACCCAGGTGCCCCGGGTTTCAAATTTTTAAAAGACATTTAAAATTAAATTTTTTTTTTTTTTTTACTTAAAGTGGTTGATTGGAACTGTTGAAAGACATCTTATTGAATTTATTGAGGTTTAGAATGCATGACCAAATGTTTAATCAGGTGTTTCTTAAAATATCACATATGTAAAAAAAGTTATTGTTAAGCTACTGGTTAAAAGTTATAGCTATAGGCTCTGTTCTGTTTTTGTTTTAAATCTTGTACAGAGGGTGCCTGGGTGGCTCAGTTGGTTAAGCAACTGCCTTCGGCCCAGGTCATGATCCTGGAGTCCCAGGATTGAGTCCCGCATGGGACTCCCAGCTCCACGGGGAGTCTGCTTCTCCCTCTGATCTTCTCCCCTCCTCTCATGCTCTCTCTCTCACTCTCTCTCTCTTAAATAAGTAAATAAAATCTTAAAAAAAATAAATCTTGTACAGAAAGTCTTTTAATTGCATTATTAATGTCATGTACTACTATGCATAGGTGTGTTTAAGAATGCTGAGGAATGATTCAGAAGTATGGATATTGGTACGTTAGTTCTTTCATGTAGACAGGGTAGGATAATCAGAGATATTTGAGTTGGGGTGGAAAACTAATAATCTTTACTAGACCCTAAACTTAGGTTCCTTTACATATATTATCCTTTATTTTCTCAGGAACATTGTGAGGTAGATATAATCATCTTATTTCACAGGTGAGGAAATTTTTCATTATTCAGAGGTTTATTCATTTGTCCATTTATTCCACAAATATTTATGAAGTACCTGCTATGTATCAACACTATACTAGGTGCCTGGAACAAAACACTGAACAAAACAGTCAAATATGTTGCTGTAGGATAGTAAGTGAATGTTAGAGCAGCCATTCAAGATGAGGTCTGACTCTGAAGTCTATTTCAAAACTTGTGAGTAAATAGAGGGGAAAGTCTTTGGCACATTGGATTATTTGAATTGCATTCCCTGCCCCCCGGATTTATTTATTTATTTGACACAGAGAGAGAGAGAGAGAGCTAAAGAAGGAATACAAGTGGGGGAGTGGGAGTGGGCGAAGCCGACTTCCTGCTGAGCAGGGAGCCTGATGTGGGACTCGATCCCAGGACCCTGGGATCATGACCTGAGCCTAAGGCAGATGCTTAATGACTGAACCACCCAGGTGCCCCTCCCCTGGATTTATTGATACTCAATTTTCTGTTTGGATATTAAAGACTTTGATTAGGATTACATATAGGGAGAATTTTACTTGTTTTTGATTATGTAATATTTTCTATGAATTAAAAGGAATTTCTGTTCTTTAGAGTAGGCAAATAAGGATGAAAATACATTTAATTTTATTCCTCATATTAGTCAGACTCCTGGCAGCAAACAAATTGAACAGATAAATTATGACATTATAATAAAGGGATTTGGGCAGGGTATATCGAAATGGTAACATACATATAGTACCTTCTGCTTAATAGTAGCTCCATACTGTTATTAACCCTGAAAGGGTGAGGGGAGGAAGTGATCTTGGAACTTGGGAGTTAGAGGGGCTGTTTTTGTAGAAGTTGACCTGATAATTGGCATAACTTGTGCTAGTGGGATACAATTAGCCTAACTTGACCCTGTAGAAACCACCTCAGGAAAATAAATTGCCCCCTGATTTCTCTGTTATCCTCTTTTCTTTCTCTGACCTTTTGTTGGTGCTTCCTATTGGCTGAATCCATCTGGACAGAAGAGGGCAAGGGAACCTTCTGATAAAGTTCATAATAATCCTGCATTTTGGGGTACAGAGGATGATCTAGAGGGGCAAATGATATCAAGTTTTGAACATATTCAAATTGCAGTCAAGTACATAGCAAATTTTCAACACTGAACTTATTTATACATAGTTTTGATTGTGAATTACTTTATATTGCAGATCAGGAAGTTTTCAGCTGTTATTTCTTCAAATATGTTTTTTTTTTTTGGCAGGGGGGTTCTCCTTTCTACTCTCTTCTCCTTCTGGAATCCCTGTAATGTGAATGTTATTGTGCTTGATGGTGTTGCTGAGTTCCCTTAGTCTGTTGTAATTTTTATTATTCCTTTTTCTCTCTCTTGTTCAGTTTGATTGGTTTCTGTTACTCTCTCCTCTAGGTCACTTGTCCATTCTTTACTTTTTATAGTCTATTATTATTCCCTCTAGGGTATTTTTTTTAATTTTTATTTATTTTTATTTTTTTCCCTCTAGGGTATTTTTAATATCACTTATGGAGTTCTTTATCTCTAATTGGTTCTTTATTATGTTTTCTTTCTATTTCGGGTCTCACTGAGGTCCTGTACTCTTTTCTCAAGTCCATTGAGTATCTTTATGGCTATTACTTTAAATTTTCTATCAAGCACATTACTTACCTTTCTTTTGCTTAGGTCTCTTGGTGTGATTTTATCCTCTTCTTTAGTTTGGGACATATTCTTCTGTCTCATTTTGTCTGACTGTCTGTGTTTGTTCCTCTGTGTTAGGAAAGTCAGCTATGTCTCTTTCTCTTGAAAGTAGTCACTTTTTGAAGAAGGGGTCCTGTAGTGCCCCGCAGTCCAATGTCCGTTGTTCACCAGAACCTACTGCTTCAGGGGTGTCTCCTGCATGTGTTGTGTGCACCTTACTGTTGTGGTTGAGCCACATTTACCTTCAGTCTAGTCATCTGTAATGGCTCTCTCTCCCTATTGTGCACAGGGTTTGGTCCCTGTGTTAGCGGGCCACTCTGGGCCACCTTGAGCTTGAGTTGATTTAGACCAGAGATCTAGTAGCACTGAATTTCAGGGTATTTGCCCTGTGTTGCCCCTGAGAAGCTTTTGTTGGTAGGTGGGGCCTGCACTTAGACCAGCTGTCTGTGTCTCCTCCCTTTCTACCTTCTTCCATGTGGCTCTTCTCTACATTTAGCTGCGGAGAGTCCCTTCTGCCAGGCTTTGGGTCGTTTCCTGGGTTTTTTACACTGATGTGGATGTTATCTAGGTGTATTCATGAGATGAGGTGAGCCTAAGATCTTTCTACATCCTCTTTCATCTTTCCAAGTTTTGTAGTTTTACCTTTAAGTCCATGATGCCTTCTGAATTAATTTTTACATGTGGTGTGAGGTATAGGTTGAGGTTCTATTTGTGTCTTATCTTGCCTGTAGATGTTCACTTGCTCCTGTACAGTTAATTGAAAGGTCTATACTTTCTCCATTGAATTGCCGTTACACTTAAATATGTCAGAAATAAATTGGGCATATTTGTGTGGGTCTATTTCTGGGTTCTCTAATCTGTTCTATTGGCCTATGAGACTATCCTTACATCTTAGCATTGGTTAGAGTGATTCCTTACACTTTATTCTTCTATTTCAAAACTGTTTTATCTATTTAATCCTTTTTCATATAAAATTTAGAATAAGTTTTTTTCTACCTATAAGAAGTTTTGCTGGGATTTTGATAGAGATTGTATATTAGAATAGCTTTTTCATCAATATATTCAATATCTTAAATATCAAATTTGCATGAAAAATCCTTCTTACATTTCTGTCCCCTTGTTTATTTTCTTTATTGCATTTATAATGTTCTAACATATTGTGTATTTGATATACTCATTGTCTTAATGTCTGCCTATACCTACTTGAATGTAAGCTCCAAGAAGTCAGAAATTTTTATCTTTTTTTTTTTTTTTAAGAGAGAGAGAGGGCAGGCAAGCAGGGTGGCTGACAGGGAGAGACAGAGAAAATTCTTTTTTTTTTTTTTTAAAGATTTTATTTATTTGGCAGAGAGAAACACAGCGAGAGAGGGAACACAAGCAGAGGGAATGGTAGCGGGAGAAGCAGGCTTCCTGCAGAACAGAGAGCCTGATGCGGGGCTCGATCCCAGGCCCCTGGGATCTGACCTGGGCCGAAGGCAGATGCCCAATGACTGAGCCACCCAGGCGCCCCAAGACAGAGAAAATTCTAAGCAGTCTCCATGCCCAGTGTGGAACCTGACCCGGGGCTCGATCCCATGGACCCCCCCCAAGATAATGACCTGAGCTGAAATCAATAATTAGACATTCAACTGACTGAGCCACCAAGCACCCCTTATCTTTTTAAGTTAAAAATTATGTCTCTAGTACCCACAATAATGCCTGATACATGGGGGATACTTAATTTGTAGAATAAATGAATTAAAGGAGGATTACTTTCAAAAGAAAATGATTTCCTGTGAGGTTTGAGTGAGGAATCTTTTTTTTTTTTTTTAAAGATTTTTTTATTTATTTGTCAGAGGGAGAGAGCACAAGCAGGTAGAGAGGCAGGCAGAGGCAGAGGGATAAGCAGGCTCCGTGCCGAGCAAGGAGCCCTATGTGGGACTCGATCCCAGGACCCTGGGATCATGACCTGAGCCGAAGGCAGCTGCTTAACCGACTGAGCCACTCAGGCGTCCCTGAGTGAGGAATCTTTAACTGTAAACCTATGCATATTCTAAAATGGGATATCAGATAATCAGTTGTCTTTTTACCCTGGGGAGCATATTTTTCCTCTATAAAAAGACTACCTATTTTGAAGGAATTTTACTTGACTGACTGAATTTCCATGTAAGCAACAATTAAGGAAGAATTTTTTGTTGAACCTGTCATGAACCATAGAGGCTCCAGGCTCTGTGCTTTGTCCTATGTGCAGTGTTACATGCAGAGGCTCTGGTAGGTCTACTGAGAAAATCTCCTCTGAGACTGCCTGTAGGGCTTAGGTTTTGCAACAAATTGACTTTTCTCATTGTGCTTACATTGGCATGTTTACCATGTAAAACTCCTTATAGCACTCCTTTTTGAGGTAGTTACAAGATATTCCCTTTCTGATAAATGAAAGAATGATAATTTATGTTGAGAACATACGTAGATGCAAACTATTCTAAGAATTTATGTATTCAACTTTACTTATGCAAATGTTTAGTTTTAACTAGTTAATTGCTAAATAGCTTTTTAAAAAGATTATTTATTTATAAAAAAAAAGATTGTATTTATTTATTTGACAGAGAGAAAGGGATCACAAGTGGCGGAGAGGAGGCAAGCAGAGGGAGATGGGGAAGCAAGCACCCTGCTGATCACAGAGCCCGATGCAAGGCTCTGAGATCACGACCTAAGCCAAAGGCAGAGGCTTAACCCACTGAGCCACCCAGGCACCTCTTAAAGATTTTATTTTTAAGTAAACTCTACACCCAGTGTGGGGCTCAAACATACAATCCCGAGATCAAGAGTCACGTGCTCTTCCAGCCGTGTGTCCCTCCCAATAGTCCTTACCCCCCAAAATTTATTTATTTATTTGAGAGAGAGTGAGAGAGTGTGCAAGTTTGAGGGGAGGGGCAGAGGGAGAGGGAGAGAATCTCAAGCCGATTCTACACTGAGCTTGGAGCCTGACACAGGGCTTTATCTCCAATCCTGAGATCATGACCTGAGTTGAAACCAAGAGTTGGACACTTAACCGACTGAGCCACCCAGGTGCCCCTCTGTCTTATTAACACCAAATTAATGTAGAATAATTGATGAAGATGTTCTCATCTTTTCTAGGATAAGCAACCCTCCTCCATCTGTTCTACTTAGTTACATACGCATGTTCTAGCAGAAACATGGGTTCAAGTTCCTATCATATAATTTCTAAGCATGATACATTCCCTTCTGGGGTCCTAACTTTATTCAATTATGAAATAAAGGGGTTTCAGTTAATTTAATACATACATTTATAAATCAAATTTATTTGAAGCAAGCAGAATTCAATGTGAACTACTAGGGTGATTTTTCTTAGCAGTCCTTATGTCTAAACCCTTTCTTGGCTGCTGTATTTATTAATCTTCTAATTATTCCTCTCTTCGTGTTAGATACTGTCATTAGGCATTAGTCTCCCAACTCCTGCTATTTTTATTATCTTTATCTTCAGCAACCATGTGGACCCTATCAATATACCAGCATCATAGTTGCTGGACCTTATCATCCTTATTTCTAGTCTACCTGCGTACCCTCTTTGGGACTGTAGTTTGTGCATTGTCACACCACTGAACTGCTCCCCTTCTAAAATCATAATGCAGGATAACCTCCTCACTACAGCTTGATAGATTTCAGCTTATTCATTTACTTATTCCTAAAGCATACCAGTTCTTAGGCTTATCAGCATCTCTGTTAGATCCTTCTGATTTCTTCCTGTTCTTTCATCTTTACTTTCCTTCCTTTTTAGCTTTGATTCCATGGTCCATTAACTATTTAACTCTTCAGTCAGTATCCTAAATCTTTTGTCCATCAGTCTGGTAAATCAGTGTGGTAAAACTTTTGTTTTCCTGTGACTGTAGTCTACTGAAAAAAGCCACATGTGGAACAGATTGGTGGCCCTATAAAATTATGAGCGATAATGTCAGTCTTCAGCATTGCTCACCAGTTCTACCTTTTTCTTTAATTAACTTATCATCTTGTTCTCTACATTATCTTCAGATTTTCTTGCTCTTCTCAAATCTCCAGTCTCTTTGCTCTCTGCTGATTTCCTTCTTTATTTTGCAGAGAAAATAGCTCTAACTTGCAAACTTCTTTAGCTTCTTTACTACTAAGATTACAGATATTTTGTTACCTGTACCTGCTTTTTTTTATAATGTTAGAGTGGAAGAAGTATAGTATTTCTATCTCTGTGCTCTGAATACCATCCATTCCTTTTTTTTTTTTTTTTTTTTTTTAAACTTGGCTGTCAAGGATAGAAAAGAATTAAATGGAAGCTGGAAATGCTGTCTAGATTCTCTATCATGATTTCCTCATCTCCAGCTTATTCTGTAACCCACTGGAATTGGGCTTCTGCTCCTATCACACATTTACCCCAAAATTATTCTTACAAAGGGCGCCACAGACTTTCATGTCAGTAAATTCAGGGGTGTTCTTGGGTCTCCTGGCAGCATTTGTTATTGTTCAGCCTTCTCTGAACACTCTTTTCTTGGCTTCCTTAGTAGCATTTTATTTTCTCCCATTTCTCTGGTTATTCTTCTGTCTCCTGCAATTTAATCAGTATTTATCAGTATTAAAAAGTAAGGATTTCTTAGGTTAGAGAGAAGAATGCAAAATTTGTATGAATTTTGAGAATAAAACATGAAACTTTACTTATTTTTAGAGAGTTATTTTTAATTTTATTTATTTAATTATTTTTTAGAGATTTATTTTAAAGAGAGAGCATGAGCCAGAGGGGCAGAGAGGGAAAAGGAGAGAGAATCTCAAGCAGACTCCACGCTTAGTGCAGAGCCCAACTTGGGGCTCAGTCTCATGACCCTGCCCTGAGATCATGACCTGAGCTGAAACCAGGAGTCAGATTCCTAACCAACTGTGCCACGCAGGCACCCTAGAACACGAAACTTTAAAGAAACCAGATTGTGGAAGGAAATTTCACGCAGGGCGCACTCTACTTTTGTCATTAGAGTTAGTGGAAAAAGTTACGAATCATTGATATATGTTGTTTAAATTGTTTTTTTCAACAGTCTTATAAGGTAGATGAGTGTATTTCTATGTAAGCACAAAGGATGTGAGATGGAGAAGGATGGGCCGTGTTCAGGAAGCCGTGTGTTTTTCTTCCTTATTGGAAGGCTCAGATTACAGTAAGATAGTGGCGATACAATCTCTTATTTCAACGGTTTGGGTGCCTTGAATGCCAAGAGGAGGAGGTTTTTTTACTTAATTTTTTTAGATAGTAAGGACTGGTTGAGGATTTTTAAACTTGTACAGGAAAAGGAGACTGTCATGGCCAAGGGCTGATAATCTGTAACACTGGTTTCAGGGACCAGATTGACACTTCTACTGGAAGCCTTTTTGGAGTTGTCCTGATGTAATGAATTGAGCCCTCTGTGACCTTTCTTTTTTAGCACTTTGCCTTATCTCTAATAGAATTTCTCACATTGTATCATAATTATTTGCTTATATTTGACTTCCCCACTGGATTTGAGATCTTCTAGGACAGAATTATAGTTTATGGGAAAGATTCTAGAACAGGATCTTTCCCCATGCCCATCTCAGTGCTTAGCTTAATGGATGATTCCTGAATCAGTAAATGAATAGTTTGAATTTTGAATTTCTGGTCTGAACAGTTTATCAGACTGAACAATTTATATTTCTCAGGAGATGGATTAGAGACTGATTCCTACCTTGTCTCTGCTGATATAGGTTTTATTTAGTTAATAAAATCTATTTTGATAGAGAAGTTCTGTGGCTTTAAAAGGCTGTGACTGCAGACACTCATATAGGGGATAGTATGCCCTATGCAAATCAGCTGTCTGTTCAGGTCTTGTGTTTGTTTTCCCCATAGACCTAATCCAGCCGTTAGTGGTTTAAAGCAGCAGATGGAAAGAGTCCATGGAGATGTGGATTTATTAGCTCTCACAATGAAAGACCACACTCGTTGTCTAAGGATTAGAAATTTGTTGCTGAATGAAAGGGAGATGAATCCTGCTTTCTGTGCTATTTTCAGCAGTATGGCTAGTTCTTGTTCTTACAGTCAGTTTTAAGAAAACCAGAAAAAGATTTTGTAAATAAACTTTCTTTTAAGCCCCAGACTGATAGTACAGCTGTCATAATTATATGAGCAGCAGCTTTTCTTTTCTCCTTGTTGAGTGCAAACTGAATCAGTCTTATGGTTATTGCTATATTTACTCTAAGGAGTAAAATATGTGTATAGTCTCTAAGGAGACCATAATAGCCTGCTTTATATAAACTATGTATACCTTTATATATACTTTTATGTGTATACTCTCTATACTATGGAGAAAATAACAGTGCTTTATATATAACTTTATTTGTCAGATTAGGAAATTTGGATCAATATCTCCTGCAATCCTTTGGAGAGTGAATAATTTTTAGAGTATGTTCTATAGTTTGAAGAACGAATGATTATGAATTGGTAAATAATGTTTTAACCTTCTTCCTGAAAATATAATGCTGCCTTTGCTAACATTTTTTTTTTTTTTTGGTGTGTGACTTATTGGAAACACCACCAATTTGCTTCACATTTCCCCTGTGTTTACTAGGATTCTGGAAATTACTATAAAATTGGAAAGTTTAAAACATTGCTTATGGGTTATTTAACAAATTCCTACCGTGGGAGCTAATCTTTCACTATAGAGCTCTAATATAAATTAAGACACTAGAAGCATCTTTAAACTTTGCTGAAGTCTTGAAAATGGCAGCCCATGACCAAAGAAAGGATTCCGAGATTATTAAAGTCTGAGTAAAACTAGACTTTTTCATGCTGTGCCCTTTCAGAAGTCTGATGGAATGGGGAGCTTTTCCTGTGACAGTACTATCATCAGTGAGTAAATAGATGAATGAATTCGTCCATGCTCGGAACTCACCACACGTGTACTAGCCCCTTCCAGGACATAAAAGAGCAGGGAAACGGACCTTAGCAGTGATCTAAGCTCCTGAAGAAAGAACCTTTCTTGACTGCCTAAGAAGTGAAGACCAGCGTATCTAGAGATAAAGAAACAAAAGAGCCTGTGACAGTATCGAAAGAATCTGACATTTGCTTTGTCTATACAAAGGATGAAAGGAATTTTGCCGACTTAGTCAGAATAATAACTGGTTTTACATCAGCCTCAGCCTAAAAAATACAGGCGTCAGAATAATATGTTTTTCTTTGTATTTCTGAAGAATTGTTATCTTTTTAAAAACGTATGTGAAGTGGTTTTGTTTTTGGAAAGGAAAACGTGACATGGATTTTAAAAGCTCAGTAGCTGCAGGTGGAGACTCTCTTGTTTTGCCTGCCAAACCTTTTTAATAAGCAATGAAGTCAGGAAATCAAAGATTGGATTTTTTTCTGGGACCTTTATCCTTTTCTTGGTTCTTCAAATATTTTAACCAAAAGAGTATGCCTGGAAAAGAAAAACAAATATGAAATATTTCCCCCTATTTTGGTGGTGATTCAGATGAGATCTGTCTGTACTGCTGTGAAGAAAGACGTGGCTCTGATGCGAGGCAGAGATTGTCTACTCACGCTGGACTGAGGACTGAATTAGTGGAGTGGTGGTTAGTGGGCACAGCATGGAGAAAGGGATTGATTGTTTGTCTCTTTACCCAGCAGTAGCAAGTAGGCACTAGTAGTTGACTGTCTGGGGAGTGGCTTTTTTTTTTTTTTTTTTTTTGTCTGATATCTATTATGGATGATTCCAGTATTCTGCGAAGGAGAGGGTTACAGGTGAGTAACAGAAAGCCTTTTTACTGATCTCCTTCCTCTTAGTGTCTTTTGAAAATGTACTAAATGGATTGCTTCAATTTTATTTAATTCATTTGAAGCAGGGTAGAATGCCTCTGAGTTCCTCTTTATTCCATCATGTATTGTTATAATTAGAGAAATTGCCCAAGACCCTTCTACTTTAATAGCAAAAAAATGCTGCTTGCGCTTACTTACATTGTATTAGAGTGGTGCAATTAAATCGGACCTTTGTAGCATGCAAGCCCAATTTTTGATATTAGACATTACTGTGGACAGATTGTTTATAGTAAACATGTTCTGCTCCTGACCACTGTGCCTGCTTCCCCACCTCCTCCTTAATTAGGTCATATGTATAGTATATATTTGACTCTAGTCAAATAGTTTTAGGAACTTTTTAAAATTATGACGTTGCATACATATATACACACATACAAAATAGCCATATATGATAGCCATATATCTGACACCTGTTTTGGAGGTCTTCTCTTTAAGTCTGGGGTAATTTGGCCCATGAAGAGGTAAGTAAGGTATAATAATGAAGGGAAAATGGAGAGACTGATAGATAGCATTCAACTGAGTTTCAGTGAATGTCCTTAGTACTAAGAGAAGACATACCACATTTCTTTTAAATTTTATGATTTTTTTCATGCTTTGTAAAGTAGATCATCCTGTGTTGGTCTTATTAATAAAGAACGAGCCAGTTTCCTTTAGTCCAATATGTGTATAAGGACTGACACAGTGAAGGTTTCAGTATAAAACACTGAACTCAACAATCAACCTGTGCAGGTCTCCTCATGAAATGTAGCTATTTCTCTTGTTTTTATTTTGTTTGACATTTGTAAAACACTTTTTTTTTGGATACAAAGCAACTTGAGTCTTTTGAATCACAAATTAATGTTATTTTGGTTTCTTTAAAGTGCTCCGGAAGAAAATATACAGGATTGGTAAAATTTAGATGGATTATGATATTTGTAGTTCTTCTTATTTTTTTTATTAATGGCACTGTGAGCATGCAAAGCCTCCTGGGAGCACTTAATCTTCAGCACTTTTCCAGTATGACCAGCCTTTAAAACTCAATGCCTTATTTTAATTTCTCCTGTTAGTGCAGTTGCTTTGATGAGATCTGTCATTTAATTTCTTGGGGATATTTTAAGAAGTATTTATAAAGTACTCAGAAGACCTCTCATAAATCATGATGTGTGTTCAAGTAGCTGTTGATAGAAAATGGCTGGCACATTTAATTGCATTGCCTATTTATATCTTTGTTTAACTTTTTAGTTGCCTGGATTCTCAAAGGGAATCCTATTTGTTGAGTAGGGAATATTTTCAATTATTGTGTCTGCTTTGTGTTGACTCAGTCATTTTCTCCCTAGTGACTGACTGAGTCAGTCTCCAGTATCTGCTCATCCTGTTTACTAATGCCCTTCGTCCCGAGTCTTTGTTTCTATGTAGCGGGAACTCCAAATTGCCAGACTACATACACTGGAGGATGTTTTCTTACAGCTCCCTTTTCTCCCCCAAGTATTTTTTTTTAAATTTTATTTATTTATTTGACAGAGACACAGCGAGAGAGGGAACACAAGCAGGGGGAGTGGGAGAGGGAGAAGCAGGCTCCCCATGGAACACGGAACCCGATGTGGGGCTCAATCCCAGGATCCTGGGATCATGACCTGAGCGGAAGGCAGATGCCCAATGACTGAGCCACCCAGGTGCCCCTCCCCCAAGTATTTTTTATTACTTTACAATTCATTCTCCAAAGACTGCATTGGAACATTCTGAAATAGAAATAATATTTGAAAAGCAGCAGTTTAGATTATTTGTTTTAAACAGGTAAATTATAAAGTAAAACTTCAAAAGTTAGTTTTAGATTTGTGTATATAAACGCACAAAAGTGAAAATATATCCAGTGGTACAGGTAATTTACTGGATAATCTCAGATTAGAAGATAAAAATCCAAATGAATGTGTGGGCCTTACTAACTGCATGTTGATGAATAATTTAGAGGAAAAAAAATAAGTTTTTTCCAGAAAACCAGTGAGGATACAGTCCTGCTTTGATCCTTCTGGCTTTCTTTGCCAGGTTTTCTGGGAGGTGGCAGTGTGATAAATAGTGCATTTATTGTGTGCCTGTTTTGTGCCCACCATTTTTAGGCTGTACGTTATCTCCTTCAGCCTTCAGTCATCATGACATTGATGACAGGTAGGTTTTATCCACATTTTAAGATGCAGTTAATTTTAAAGAAGGAACAGAAGATTGGTTCAAATTATAGTTCTGCCACATTCTAGCCATAATAACCATGGTTAAATTTTGAAAAACTCTCAATGCGTCCCATTCTGTATTCTACTATAGAGGCAAGAAGATTTTTTTTTTTTTTTTAAGATTTTATTCATGTATTTGAGAGAGAGCACGAGCAGGAGAGAGGGGCAGAGGGAGAAGCAGACTCTCACTGAGCAGGGGAGCGTCATGCAGGGCCCGATCCCAGGACCCCAGGATCATGACCTGAGCCAAAAGCAGACACTCAACCAACTGAACCACCCAGGCAGCCCAGAGGCAAGAAGATCTAATGATTTGTTGTGGGTGATAGCTAGCAGTGGAGGCAGTGGGAGATTCTTCTGACTGGTCATATTTTCAGCTCTGTGAAGCTTAGTAACTTTCTCAAGGACAAACAACTTGTAAGTGGACAGGCTAGGTATATAGGTCTGGATGCGCTGATCTGAAAGTGACAGAAAACTTGACTCTGACTGATTTAAATACTTAAAAAAAAAAGATATTGACTCAAATATGGATATCCAGAGATTGGATGGGTTTCAGAGTTGGGTAATCTAGTGATCTAGTGTCTTGCTCTGCTTCTCTGCTCTGTGTATTCTCAAGCTGGCTTCCTACTTATTAGAGAAAGGGGTCTAGTGGTTTCAGCCTGCACATTCATACACTATAGCATCCTTAGGTCCTTTTAGACATCTGAGATTATGTGGCAGCCTCTTTCCCTTAGACTAGAAGAGAGACTGTCCTGTGTAGGAACTGACATTGTTTTGTTTGAAGAGTGGTTCAGGTTGGGGTCTTTGGGTCAGCTGTCAATTCTTTTGCTACTTTTGAGGTTGAAGTTTCTTTTGGATGAAAGAAGGTGCTTTTATATTTGCTTTATTTCCTTACGGGAGAGGATTTTATTTTAACTTTGTAAGGTCAGCTGATTAGCAACCATAAATATACTTTTATTATCAACTGTTTTACTGCCATGATTTCTACATTTTTTTGCCTAGAAGGCAGACACAGTAATTAGGCTTCATTGTATAGAGGGAGAGCCCCGTTTCTTAGGTTCTGAGTTGAAAATATTTGTTGTGCTGGTAAAGTTATTGCCCTCAGGTGAAAGCCATGTAATGTTTCTTCTATCCCTTTTGTGCTTTTGATGTTCAAAAATGAGAGTACTTAAAAGTGCCATTGTTTAGGGGCATTTAATTATTTTGGAGAACATATGACAACATGCATACTGGGAAGAAGCATTGTTGACAAAGCTTTCTTGGGATTTTTTTTAATTTTGAAAATTATGACTGTCCTAATAAATTATGATCCTCATATGAAAGTAATTCAGTTTAGATTTGTAGTCCTTAAAAGCAAAATCTTCAAAAGCCAGCTAGATTTGAAACACTTCTTTTCCTCTTGAAAGTTATATCACTTTTAAAAAGATGATGATGTATGGACAAAAATGTAACATAATGATTTTCTTCTGATTTTTTTTTATTCCCTTTTGTTGGAAGTTGAATAAAAATAGAGAAATTGCAATTTATACTCATCAGTCCTTAGTACTACTAAATATTTTCATCATGTCATTACACTAAATGGCTTTGAAAATTGAATGATTTATCTTATTTGTGTACCTTCTCTTTTTTTCTCTGTTGTATATATTCCTGTTCTATGTTGTAGCCTCACCAGACTTCTGTCTTTTATTGGGAGGGATTTATATTTAACATATTCAGGTTCTCTGACATTTTTCACTCCTGAGTGTAGTTCTCTCCCTTCTCTACCTATCAGTCTACTGGTCATCTTCCCCATGTCCCACCTAATATTCAAATTCTTATTGTCATCATGATTAACTTCAAGCTCTTTGCAGAGAAGGATAATTGGGCCAGCCTCAGACCTTTAGAGTTCCTCTTCTTCCTGGATTTTATTTTAAAGGCACATTTTTCCTAAACAGGATGTATTTTTGTCCATGGAGTTGTTTAACTTAGAACTCCAATACTAGAGTTACATCTCATCATCTCTGAATTAAATTCCTGCATTCTCCTCTGTAAATTAGGATCACAGATTGTAGGTCTGTGAACCACTTCCACTGTGAACGACTTCCTGTGGAAGTGGTTTTTTTTGGGCCACTTTTAGAGATTTAAAGAAAAATTAATGAATGTAGTCACTGTGGATCCTTCCTTTGTTTTGTATTTTGCTGCTTCATACATTTAATGTGTTTCATCATTTCTTTTTCTTTTCTTTTTTTTTCTTTTTTAGTTTAGAGAGGGAGAGAAGGTGTGGGGAGGGGCAGAAAGAATTTTTTTTTTTTTAAGATTCTTTTTATTTGACAGAGTGCAAGGAGGGGAGCAGCAGTGGGAAGGGGAGAAACAGGCTCCCCGCTGAGCAGGGCAGCTGATGCAGGGCTTGATCCCAGGACCCTGGGATCATGAACTGAGCTGAAATCAGGAGTTAGACCCTGAACCGACTGAGTCACCGAGGGGCCTCTCTGTTTGATCATTTGTAAGGCTCACATCTTTTTACTTAACAGCTCTGAAATTGTGGTATGTTTTGATGGTGTGTTATACTTTAATTGGCAGTTATTTTAGTTTTGCCTTAAAAAAAATTTTTTTTAACTGATACCTAAAATAATGTCAATTATACTGATAACTTTTCAGATTTTATGAAATACATTATATTACTTTACTGGCCTGTGGAAATATTTGAGTTTGCAACATTTATGTTTCAGCCTGAGAACGTCTACCTTTTTTCTTAAGCTCTCTTTTCCTTTTTTCTAATGTTTTGAACATCTCTGTTCCCATGATTCTTCGATTTTCTTTTAATAAGCTGGTGCCCATTGGATGTGTCCTCTCTGTATCTTTTGAGAATATGGTGTTTTTTCTCCATTAATTTATTTGAGGTGTATTTATAAGTTTTGTATTACATAACCACTTGAATTTTGGGGATAAACCCAACTCAAGCATAATGTATGAGTCAGATATTTAAATGGAATGGGTTTAATTTAAGCTTCCTATTTCACCTTTAGGTAGTTTTGGTAAGGTTTATAGGATATATTTATAAAGTTTGTCCATTTTTTCTGTTTATTGAGGAAAAGATGTTGATACTATTTGTTTTTTAAAGATTTTATTTGACAGAGAGAGAGATCACAAGTAGGCAGAGGCAGGCAAAGAGAGAGAGGGAAGCAGGCTCCCTGCTGAGCATAGAGCCAGATGTGGGGCTCGATCCTAGGACCCTGAGATCATGACCTGAGCCAAAGGCAGAGGCTTTAACCCACTAAGCCACCCAGGCGCCCCTATTATTTGCTTTTTAAAAAAAAATCTCTGTTGGATGGAACTAGAGGGTGTTATGCTAAATGAAGTAAGTCAATCAGAGAAAGACAATTATTCATATGATCTCACTGATAGGTGGAATTTAAGAAACAGGGCAGAGGATCATAGGGGAAGAGAGGAAAAAATGAAATAAGACAAAACCAGAGAGGGAGACAAACCATAAGCCACTCTTAAGCAAAGGAAACAAACTGAGCGTTGCTGGAGGGGAGGGAGGTGGGGAGATGGGGCAACTAGGTGATGGACATTAAGGAGGGCACATGATGTAATGAGCACTAGGTGTTATATGACTGATTAATAAGACCTGTACCTCTGAAACAAATAATACATTATACGTTAGTTAATTGAATTTAAATAAAAAACAAACAGAAATCTGTTGAGTCTGTTCTTATGTCCCTCTTTGTGTTTCTTTTCTTTTTTTTTTTTTATGACTTATTTGACATATTTGTAAGAGATTGAGAATTCGTGCATGTGCAAGTGTGGGAGTTGGGGGAGGGGCAGAGGGCGAGGGAAAGAATCTCAAGTAGACTCTTTGCTGACCATGAAGCCTAATGTCGGACTCGGGGCTTGAACTCATGACTCTGAGATCAAGAACTGACCTGGGATCAAGAGTCAGGTGATTAACCAGCTGAGCACGCAGGTGTCCCATGTTTTGTTAGTCTTTAAATTTTTTATTTATTTTTATTTTTTAAACTTTTTTTATTTTATTATTTTTTTTAATATTTTATTTATTTATTTGACAGAGAGAGAGATCACAAGTAGGCAGAGTCAGGCAGAGAGAGAGGGGGAAGCAGGCTCCCCGCTGAGCAGAGAGCCCGATGCGGGGCTCGATCCCAGGACCTTGAGATCATGACCTGAGCCAAAGGCAGAGGCTTTAACCCACTGAGCCACCCAGGTGCCCCTCTTTTTAAACTTTTTTAAAAAGATTTTATTTGTCAGAGAGAGAGGGCACAAGCAGGCAGAGTGGCAGGCAGAGGGAGAGAGAGAAGTAGGCTCCCTGCTGAGTAAGGAGCCCCATGTGGGAGTTGGTCCCAGGACCCCCCATGGGATCATGATCTGGGCAGAAGGCAGTGGTTTAACTGATTGAGCCACTCAGGTGTCCCATTTTGTTAGTTTTTTTAAAGCCAACTATCACTTTATTTCAAACTTTCTATGTCGTTTTGCTTTTGGATTATCTGCAAATGACATGCAGTGGGTTTTTTGTTTTTTCCTTTCTATGCTGGTAAATTTGTCTATTTACGTTTATTAAGATTACTGATATATGTGAATTTGTTTCTACCCTATTATTTCTTGTATTCCATGTCCTGCATTTCCATGCCTTACTACTCCTTTTCTTTTTTTGACATTTAAAAATATTGATTGAGGGGCGCCTGGGTGGCTCAGTCGTTAAGCATCTGCCTTCAGCTCAGGTCATGATCCCAGGGCCCTAGGATCGAGACTGGGAGTCTCCTTCTCCCTCTTCCTCTGCCCCTCCTACTGCTTGTGCTCTCTCACTCTCAAATAAATAAAATCTTTTTTTTTTTTTAAGATTTTATTTATTTGACAGTGAGAAACACAGTGAGAGAGGGAACACAAGCAGAGGGAATGGTAGCGGGAGAAACAGGCTTCCTGCCGAGCCAGAAGCCCGATGCGGGGCTCGATCCCAGGACTCTGGGATCATGACCTGAGCCGAAGGCAGACGCTTAACGACTCAGCCACCCAGGCGCCCCTCAAATAAATAAAATCTTAAAACAAATATCGATAGAAACTTTTTGGGTTGTTTTTCTTGATCTTTCTAACTCTACTGGTAAGTTAGAACAAATTCAAATTTTAACCCCCTCTTGAGCAACAGGGTTCCTTCCCTGCTCTACCTTACATGCTGCTTTTGTACAGTATTTTAGTTAAAATTTCAGAAATTAGATATTTTTATTACTATTTATACAATCAGTACCTACTGACATTTATGTACATTTACTAGTTTTCTTGCTGAGTATTCCTTCTTGGGTCTTAGACTTTTGTTCTATGATCATTTTCCTTCTTAAAGTATATCATGTAGACATTCCTTTAGTATGGGGTAGGTTGTTAGTAACTACTCACATTTATTTAAATGTCTCTGTTATGTTTTTGACCTTGAAAGATTGTATGGGTACCCAATTTTATGTTGGTAGTCATTTTCTCTCAAACTTTGTACATATTATTTAGCTATCTCTTGTTTTCCATCATTGCTATTCATAGATATGCTGCCACTGTAATTGTCATTCCTTTTTTTTTTTTTAAAAAGATTTTACTT
Organism: Procyon lotor; assembly: GCA_028646535.1. Lineage (NCBI taxonomy): Eukaryota > Metazoa > Chordata > Mammalia > Carnivora > Procyonidae > Procyon > Procyon lotor. The sequence goes on from CM053606.1 coordinate 30,483,165, forward strand.
ATTTATTTGACAGAGAGGAGAGAGAGAGATCACAAATAGGCAGATAGGCAGGCAGAGAGAGGAGGATCGAGCAGAGAGCCTGATGCAGGGCTGGATCCCAGGACCCTGTGATCATGACCTGAGCCGAAGGCAGAGGCTTTAACCCACTGAGCCACCTAGGCGCCCCAGTAATTGTCATTCCTTTGTAGTTTATGGATCTTATTCTCTGGTTCTTAAGATTTTTTTGTCTTTGGTGTTTTTCAGTATTACTATCATTTACCTGGTCTGGATTTAAAAAAAATTAAGCCCACTTGGGTATATTATGTTTCTTATATATGTGTATTCATTTCTATTACCAATTTTGGAAATTTCTTAGCCACCATATCTTCAAATTTTGTAACTTCTTTAGTTTTTGCTTTCTGGGATTCAAATTAGTCACATATTGAACAAAATTGCTAGACACAAAAGAGTATAGACTTTTATTGCATTTAAGAAAATGCAAAAATAGCAAAAATGATCTATAAAGGTAGAAGTGAGGATGATGTTTTCCTTGGGAATGTAGGTAGTGACTGAAAGAGGGGCTACAAGGATACTTCTGAGTTGATGATGTTCATTTTTTAAAACCCTGGCTGTTGGCTACACTACTATATTCAGTTTGTGAAAATTTGAGCTGTATGCTTATGTGTACTTTTCTGTATTTATATTGTATTTCATTAAGTAGTTAAAAAATATTTGTTGTCTTCTTTCATCCAGTGGGATACTGAAGTACAGGATGTTAATTGTTATCAGCAGTGGATTCTGAGTGGGCCCTAGAATGTTGTTCTCCACTCCTACCCTGACCCCAAGCAGTGTTATTTATGTTAGTCACACTGTATTGGTTTATTTATAAATTCTGTAAAGAGCTATCTAGTCATTTAGTGGTGAGAAAGCCCTTTTCTCCCCCCTTGATTTTGTATGTTAGTTGAGGTGTTGTCTCCAAAACCAAACTCTCAAACTCTACTCTCAATGGAGTGGAAAGTTGAGTTATATGTTTCTTGAAGCCTGTTAATTTTCTTCTCTAGGAAGAGTGCTGCTACTGCAGTGGAAGAATGAATGGATGCATATGAGTGAGAATTCAACTAGAAACTGTGAGGGAGGCTTAGCGAGGGAGCTGCCTCAGGCGGAGAGATAGCTTTGACCCACCAGTCATCTCCGTGCTGGTGAACTATTGATGTAAAGGACAAACCCCAGTCTTGTGACTCTTGGCTTGCATATTTACTTGTGGGGGTAGTAGTTATTGCCTTTAGACACTTGGCCTTTGTCTTTTCTTTGGGAATATTTTATGGGTTTAGTCATTGAGAATAATGAGTAATGCATGTAGACCGTGATTCCCCATGTGAACAGTGCCATCTCATTTTGTATGTAATACCTTTGGAAGTTTGTTTTGTGGACAAGTGAAAGAGAGTGAGTGGTTATTTCCCTAGAATTTAGTATATACAGCTTTCTTTGCAGCTTTAGAATATTGTTCAAGAAAATATGGGAATATCATCTTCAGCAGATAGTATCAAACTATGTCAGTTTCAGGGAACCAAAGTAGTTGTAATAAAGTTTTAGAAACTTTAAAAAATATACCTTGAGTTTTGGGGATAAAGTTAGTTTTTGGAGAATAGTGCCTTATCCATTAGCTTTACAACCTTGCTGCAGGTGGGTCATATTAGGAGAATGCAACTCCTAATACTTTGGGCTGTCAAACCTTAAGCTTTCCTTGGGGGAGGGAAGGGACATATTATTTTTTTTTTTAAACTTTATTTTTAGAGCAGTCGTAGGTCTACAATAAAAATGGGAGGGAGATACAGAGATTTGCCACATATCCTCTAGACCCCACACATACACAGTCTCCCCCATTATCAGTATCACTCACCGGAGTGATACATTTTTTTCCCCCCAAGGATCAACCTTAAATTGACACATTATAATCACCCAAAGTCCACAGTTCAAGGTAGTGTTCACTCTTAGTGTTGTGCGGATCAACCTTAAATTGACACATTATAATCACCCAAAGTCCACAGTTCAAGGTAGTGTTCACTCTTAGTGTTGTGCATCCTATGGGTTTGGACAAATGTATAATGACATCCATCCATCATTAGGATATCATATGAGGGTTCCTGTTGCCCCACATCACCAATATTTTGTGTTGCGAACGTTCCAGATTTGGGGCATTTTTATAAAAGTTGTATAGTGCTATCTCATTATTTTAATTTGCATTTCCCTGATGACATATGATGTAGAGCATCTTTTCATTTGAAAACTTTCAGTTTTTAAATGTATTTTTTCTTTTTTTTTTTTTTTAAGATTTTATTTAAGAGAGAGAATGAGTGAGAGAAAGAGAGCATGAGAAGAGGAAGTTATTCTAACTTACCAGTAGTTCACCCTCTTGCTGAACCCTCCAAGTCAGCAGGGAGCCTGACTTGGGACTCGATCCTGGGACTCCAGGATCATGACCTGAGCTGAAGGCAGTCGCTTAACCAACTGAGCCACCCAGGTGCCCTTAAATGTATTTTTTTAAAGATTTATTTATTTACTTGAGAGAGAGAGAGAGAGTGTTGCAGGGCGTGGGGGCAGAGGAAGAGAGAGAAAGAATCCTGAGCAGAGTCTGTGCTGAGTGTGAAACCCTACACGGGCTCAAATTTCACGACCTTGAGATCATCACCACCTGAGCGGAAACCAAGAGTCAGTCGCTTAACGGGCTGCCCCACCCAGGGATGCCTAGGTGGCTCAGTTGGTTAAATGTCTGCCTTTAGCTTGTTCATAATCCCAGGGTGTTGGGGTGGAGCCCTGAGTCAGTCTCTTGATCAGCCAGGAACCTGCTTCTCCCTTTCCCTCTGCTGCTCCCCCTCCTTGTGCTCTCTCTTCTTCTCCCTGACAAATACATAAATAAAAATCTTTAATTAAAAACAAACAAGCAAAACAAAACAGACTATATCATCCAGGTGCCCATTAAATGTATTTTTGTATTCTAACCTTAGGCTAACTTTCTGAGATAGGCAAAGTAGGTTTTTGTTTTTTGTAAAGTAGGTATTTAAAAAAAATTACTTATATGAAATTGAGAGAGAGAGAGAGAAGGCATGTGTGTGCAAGCCAGAGGAGGGGTGGGGGGGGAATAGAGAGGGAATCCCAAGTGGACTCTGGAGCTCAAAGCCCCTTGTGGGGTGATGGAACCAACCTGAGATAACAACCTAATGCAAAACCAAGGGTCGAGCACTTAACCCACTGAGCCACCCAGGTGCCCCACAAAGTAGGTATTGTTATTGCAGGTATGCGGAAAAGAAAAATAAGATATAGGAAGGTGTAATCACCGACCAAGATTTATGAGCAAAATAAGTAGTAGAACTGTGTTTAAAGATTTTTGACTCTGAGCCCTGAGTTTTTAATACCATGTGGAAATATCCTGTTAGTATCATCAAGCTGTCTTTACTGTTCCTCAAACTCACAGGAGAACAACGTATCTGTCATTTGTGTCACAATTTATAGAATAAAATACTTTCATATACATTATTTTTTAAAAAGATTTTATTATTTATTTGACAGAGATCACAAGTAGGCAGAGAGGCAGGCGGGGGAGGCGGCGGTGGGAGGGGAAGCAGGCTCCCTGCTGAGCAGAGAGCCTGATGCAGGACTCGATCCCAGGACCCCGAGATCATGACCTGAGCCGAAAGCAGAGGCTTTAACCCACTGTGAGGGAGGCTTAGAGAGGGAGCTGCCTCAGGCAGAGAGATAGCTTTGACCCACCAGTCATCTCCATGCTGGTGAACTATTGAGGTAGTTGGTGACACCAGGCGACCCTTTATACATTATTTTATTTGACCTTTATAAACATTATATCTAAGCCTTAGAGGTAGGTGAAATTCCAGGTCACATAAGTTATGTGTTATTGAGCCATAATATGAACTTTATATTGTGTGTTCTTTTCCATGTTCCTTAATATTATATAATGTAAGTACCGTATCATTGAAAACTATTCTCAGGGTGATGACATTTGAATTTAATGGAATGAGGTAAGTGAAATACATTAGCTTCATAGATGTACTATGGTTGCATATACACTGATTTCCCCCTTGGCTTCAGACCTTAAGATAGATTCACATTCGAGTGGAGCTAAAACACCATAATGCCCAGAGCAGTAGTAACGGTACATTTGCTACACAGGAAAGCGAGTTTTTTGTGCATTCTAGCAGATTTATTTGCTGCCAGAGCTTAGGGGAGAGGATTGTATTTGGGGATAGTGGTTCTTTTAAGGCCAGTTAGTAAATGGTATTAAAGTAGATTTCTGTGGTGGGTTATGTTTTTCTTTCCTAAAAACATTTTTCTTTTTTACAATCATTGTAATAGCTACCAGCCAGAAGACTGTCAGTAAATAATAATTGATAACAGAGTATATCCTTTCTCTAGTAAAGCCTTGTTTGCTGACCTTTATTGCAGTTTATGTTTTTCATCAGTTTAACTCCAAATGAGCAAGACCCTATTTTGAGCATTATAGTGATGATAATGATGATAGTAAGTACCATTTACTTACATTGGTTTATTCATCAAATATTCATTTGGTACCTACTAGGCTAGGTATTTTGCTGGGTACTAGGAATGTCATTGTGAGCAAGACTAATCTCTGTTCTCCTAGAGCTAACAGTCATTCTCAGAAAACAGACAAGTAACTAATGACAGTGAAGAGTTGGAAGTGTATAAAGGTAGGCTAGAGGTAGGCTAGGGAAACTGTATGTAGGGAGATCTTTCCAGAGGAAATGAGATTTCAGCTAAGGTTCAGGAATGTATAAAAGGAGATAAGGAAAAGTATTCCAAGCAGAATAATAGGCGTGAAGCCCTGAAGGTGAAGAGAGGGTATGGCATGTCCCAGAGATCAAAACTCCAGGGAGACTGGGGAGTTGTGCAAAAGGATGCTGAAGAGGTAGATAGTAGCAGCCAGTAGTATCCTGTAGGCTACAGAAAGGATTTTAGACTTTATCCACTGAGGAGTTTTTTTTCTTTTTTAAAATTTTATTTATTAACAAAAAAAAGATTTTATTTATTTATTTGACGGAGAGAGAGAGAGATCATAAGTAGACAGAGAGGCAGGCAGAGAGGGGGGGTGGGGAAGCAGGCTCCTTGCTGAGCAGAGAGCCTGATGCAGGGCTCGATCCCAGAACTCTGAGATAATGACCTGAGCCGAAAGCAAAGACCTTAACCCTGGGTGGCTCAGTCCATTAAGCTTCCAACTCTCTTTTTTTCCAAAAGATATATTTATTTATTTTTTTGGAGAAACTGAACAAGAGTGAGCAGGGTGTGGGGGGAGGGGCAGAGGCAGAGGGAGAGAGAATTTCAAGTTGAAGTAGAAAAATGATCCAATCAGTTCTGCATTTTAAAACGATCTTTTTGGCTGTTTGTTTTGTTAAACAAAGATAGTATCACTTAGACAGGTACGAATTACATGATATTTATATTGATAAAACATAAAGGACCAGGGGAACAAACTAAAGGGAGATTAACTAGGAAAGTGGTAAAGGAAGATTCTGGTTTGGACTAGGGGACATGGCAGTGGAGATAGAGTGAAATTGACAGGCTAAAGATAGGCGTTTTGGAGGTAGAATTGGCAAGGCTTGCTGAATAATTGGATTGGAGGGTGAGAAAAAGTGAATCAAGAATGACTCTGAACAAACTGAGAGTTGATAGAGGGAGGTAGGTGGGGAATGGGCTGAGTAGGTGATGGGTATTAAGTAAGGCACTTGGTAAGACGAACACTGAGTGTTACATGAAGGTGAGGAATCACTAAATTCTACTCCTGAAACCGATATTACACTATGTGTTAACCCTCGAGAATTTAAATAAAAATTTGAAAGCAAAAAAAAAAAAAAAAAAAAGAATGGATTTGGTAGTACCATCACTGAAATGGAAAATACGGGAGGAGCTAGACTGAGTAGAAAGCCAGGTTGAGTTTTTAGACATTCTAAGGACAAGATAGTTATATTTAAGACTATAGAGCTCAAGCGAGAGATATGGGATGAAGATACAAATATGGTAGTCATCTGTAAAAGTACGTAGAAAGAGTTTCCAGGCAGAGCTTTAAGGACAATCAACATGTAAAGGTCTCAGATGATGAAGGATGAGCCTGCAAAGGTGTTTAAGTAGTGTTTTCAGAAATAAGAGCTATAACAGGAGAGAGTGGTTTTGGGGAATGAAAATTCTTTCAAGATAGAAGAGTGAATGATATTGTGAAATTCTGTTGAAAAGTCAAGTCAGAAAAAGAAATGGGAGACTGAATGCAGTGGGGGTTTTTTACATGGAGACCATTGATAACCTGGCAAAAATGGTTTAAATTGGGGTGGTGAGGTCTGAGGATATTTGCAATATGTTGGGGAACAAATAGGAAGTGAGAAATTGGAGACAGTGAACGTAGACTAATTCAAGAAGTGTGGTTGTGATTAAAAGAAATGGGGCGGGGAGGGCGCCTGGGGGGCTCAGTCCATTAAGCTTCCAACTCTCTTTTTTTCCAAAAGATATATTTATTTATTTTTTTGAAAGACTGAATGAGAGTGAGCAGGGTGTGGGGGGAGGGGCAGAGGCAGAGGGAGAGAGAATCCCAAGCAGACTCTGTGGTGAGCACAGAGCCATACACGGGGCTTGATCCAGGTACCCAGAGATCATGAACCAAGCCAAAACCAAGAGTCCAATACTCAACTGACTGTGCCACCCAGGTGCCCCTAAGCTTTGGACTCTTGATTTCAGCTCAGATCTTTGATCTCATGGTCATGAGTTGAAGCCCTGCGTTGGGCTCCATGATGGGGATGGAATCTACTTAAAAAAAAAAAAAAAAGAAGAAAGGATAAAAGAAGTGTGGTTGTGAAGGGAAAAAGACTTGATAAGGCAGTGGTTAAAGAGGGATGTGTAGTAATTAAGGGAAGAAATTTTTTTTAAGGTGTGATAGACGTGAATGTGTTCAGAATGCTAATTCTGATCATGAAGAATGTGGACAGTCAAGATATAACTAGTAGATCAGAGAAGGCTGAATGGATTGGGCTTCACCTGATGTTATAATGTATTGTTAGATATTATTTATCATCCTGATTTCTAAGATGAGGTGATAAATCAGATTTATAGTTATCTGGCTAAATGAGAGTGCTCTTCCCTCAGCCAAACTTCCTGACTGTGCAGCTTCCCTCCTTAATTTGCTATGAATATTCTCTGGGAAAGGGAGGATTGGGAAATCATATCTGATCGGGGAGCACTTTTTGTTCTACTTTGTCTTAAGCCTGTCTTTATGGTACCAGAGTGCTTGGCTTAGAATATACTCATCTGGAGCCGTGGGCATCCATCTTGCAAGTGCAGGCTTTTGGGTGGTGCAAGGAGAGGGTAAGGAGGAAGGGATGAATCTTAATGGGTGCATTTCGTTATCTTATCTAATAGGAATTCAGAGAGGGGCACATAAGCATTTTGTAGAATTTTTATTATTATTGCCCCCAAATATAACCTACCTCATGTTGCCTATTTAAACTATTCAAGAAGCCAGAACTGTCATATAGGTTCAAAGAATGGTATTACCAGTTTTATATAGATTGTTTCAGAATAAAGAAGAAAAAGAGGATACATTCTCCAACCATATTTTATGAGGATTATGATACCCAAACTGACAAGGACAGTTTTTGTTTGTTTGTTTTTAATATTTCATTTATTTATTTGACAGAGACACAGTGAGAGAGGGAACACAAGCCGGGGAATGGGAGAGCTTGGAGAAGCAGGCTTCCCACAGAGTAGGGAGCCCGATGCGGGGCTCGATCCCAGGACCCTGGGATCATGACCTGAGTCGAAGGCAGGCGCTTAACTGAGTCGAAGGCAGGCACTCAATGACTGAGCCACCCAGGCGCTCCAACAAGGACAGTTTGAGAAGAGAAAGTACATAGGCCAATCTTACTTAACATATAGGCAAAATCCTCAATAAAAGCCTCCAGACCTAGATGATTTTACTAATGAAAACTGTATAATAGAGGCACCTGGGTGGCTCAGTTGGTTAAGCGTTTGCCTTTGGCTCAGGTCATGGTTCTAGGGTCCTGGGATCAAACCCCACATCAGGCTCCCTGCTCAGCGGGGAACCTGCTTCTTTCTTTCTCTCTGTAGCATCCCCTCCTTGTGCTGGCTCTCTCTCTCTGCCAAATAAACAAACAAAATAAAACTGTATAATAATTAAGGAGGAAATAACAACAATCTTACACAAGCGCTTTCAGAAAATAGAGGCATGAATACTTCCCAGCCAATTTTAGGAGGCCAGTATAATTGTGATATCAAAATCTGACAAAGGCATTATAAAATCTGGAGACCATTATCACTTATGAACATAGATACAAAAATCATTAACAAAATATTAGCAAAGTTAATCTAACAAAGTTGGGTTATACCCAGAAATATAAGATGAGTTTAATAAGGATAGTCCCCAACTTATGATAGTTTGACTTAATGATTTTTCAACTTTATGATGGTGTGCAAATGATACACATTTGGTAGAAACTGTATGTTGAATCTTGAAATTTTGATATTTTCCTGGGCTAGCAATAATGTACTATGCTACTCTCCAGTCAGCCACACAATTGATACACTTACAGCCATTCTGTACCCATACAACCATTCTGTTTTTCACTTTCAGTACAGTTTTTAATACATTATATTGTTAGTTAACACTTTATTATAAAATAGACTTTATGTTAGATGATTTGGCTATCTGTAGGCTAATGTAAGTGTTCTGAGCACATTTAAGGTAGGCTAGGGTAAGCTGTGATGGTCAGTAGATTAGGTGTATTAAGTGCAGTTTTGACTTAAAATATTTTCAACTAATGATGGGTTTATTGGGACATAACCCCACAGTAAATTGAGGAAGTTCTGTATTAGGAAATCAATCACTGTGAGGTGCCTGGATGGCTCACTCTGTTAAGCATCTGCCTTCAGCCCAGGTCATGATCTCAGGGTCCTGGGATTAAGCCTTGTGTCGGGCTTCCTGCTTGATGGGGAGTCTGCTTCCCTTCCCCCTCTCTTCCCATTCCCCTGCTCATGCTCTCCCTTTCTTTCTTTCTCTCTTTCTCTCTCTCATATGAATAAATAAAATCTTCAAAAAAAAAAAAAAAAAGAAAATCACTATAATTCACCACATTAACAGAATAGAGGAGAAAAATCTTATGATCTTTCCAGTATATGTTGAGAAAGTACTTGATAAAATCAATACTCATTCATGATAAAAACTCTAAACATATTAGGTATTCCTAAAGGAAACTTTATCATTTTGATAAAAGTTGTCTATGAAAAACCTACAGCCAACATCATATTTAGTGGTAAAATATTGAACTCTTTCCCCCTATGGTCAGATCAGAAACATGACAAGGATGTCTACCACAGACAGTTCTGGAAAGTGGAAAGAAATAAAACTCTCTTATTCATAGAGAACATGATTTTTTTTTTAAGGTTTATTTCAGAGAGAGAGAGTGTGAGCAGGGGAGAGGGTCAGAAGGAGAAGGAGAGAGGAAGAAAACTCCCTACTGAGCAGGGAGCCCAATGCAGGGCTTGATCTCATGATCCCCAGATCAGGACTGGGGCCGAAACCAAGAGTCGGACACCTAAACCACTAGCCATCCAGGTGCCCCAAGAACATGATTGTTTTTACATAAAAATCCCACAGAATATATGAAACAGCTATTACAACTAATAATGAATATAGCAAAGTTGTAGGACACCGGCAATATATAAAACTTGATTATATTCCTGTACTAGAAGCAAGCAATTGGAAAACATTTTATTTACAATAGCTTCAGAAATACTGACATAAGTTTATACGTTTAGCAAAAGAACTTTGCTAAGAACTTTAAAAAAGCTAAGAACTAAGAACTTTAAAAAGAACTTTGCTAATTTTTTTTTTGCTAACTTTTGCTAACTTTTTTGCAACATTATTTTTGGCAAAGAAACTATAAGTTTCCTTTTTGCAAAGAAAACTATAAAACTTTGCTTAGAATAATTAATGGAGACCTAAATAAATGGAGAAATACTATGTTCATGGGTTGGAGGACTCTATATTAAGATCTCAGTTCTTTCCAAATTGGTCTGTAATCCCAGCAGACATTTTCGTACAAATTAATAATTTATATGCAACATTTATATGTGAATGCAAAGAGTCTAGAATGTCCAAAGCATTCTTCTTCTTTTTTTTTTTTTTTTTTTTTTTGGTCCAAAGCATTCTTGAAGAAGAAGAAGAACAAAGTTAAAAATACTACATGGTCTGACTTTAATGCTAAAGCTGCAGAATCAAAGCGTGGTACTGGCACAGGGTAGAAAAATGGAGTGAAGTAGAGAGTCCCAAAATAACCCATTCTATTTTTTTGTTTTGTTTTGTTTTTTTAAGATTTTGTTTATTTGACAGAGAGAAACACAGCGAGAAAGGGAACACAAGCAGAGGGAATAGTAGCGGGAGAAGCAGGCTTCCTGCAGAGTGGGGAGCCCGATGCGGGGCTCGATCCCAGGACCCTGGGATCCTGACCTGAGCCGAAGGCAGACGCTTAACGACTGAGCCACCCAGGTGCCCCAGCCCATTCTATTTTAATTTGATTTTCAACAAAGATGCCAACAGATTGGTGGAAAGACGGTGTTTTCCATAAATGGTGCTGGAATAAGTGGATATCTATATGGAAAAAAAATGAACCTTAACCCTAACTCACATATTACCCCCAAATTAATTCAAAATGGATCATAGGCCTAAGTGTAAAGGCTAAAAACCATAAAGCATCTAGAAATAAAATATAGGAAAATGTTTTTGTGCTCTTGGCATGGGCAAAGTTTTCTTAGGCAAGATCCTGAAAGCATTAACCATAAAAAAAATTGATAAATTGACCTTCATCAAAATTTAAAACTTTTGCTCATCAAAAGACACCACTAATGACTTCAGTTAGGCAAGCCACAGGCTGAGAGAAAATATTCATCAAACATATCTAACGAAGGACTTGTCTAGAATATATGAAGAATTCTTACAAGTCAATAATAAACAGATAAACACCCAGTTATAAAAAGGGCAAAAATATTTTAAGATATTTCATAAAAGAATATGTACCAATGGCTAATAAAACACATGAAAAGATGTTTAACATCATTAGTCATCTTCAAAATGCAAATTAAAACTGCAATGAGGTACAACTACACACTACAATCTCGGCTAAAATTTAAAATACTGATGGCACATATTGGCATGAATGTGGAGCAGTTCTTGGGGTGAGTCTAGAGCAATTCTTATTATTAGTAATTATTATTACTATATTAGCTAGAGTGTGGAGCAATTAAAATTCTCATACATTGTTAATGGGAGTGTAACTTGGTATAATAACTTCAGAAAAAGATCTGGTAGTTTCTTATAAAACAAATTTATATCTATTCTATAACCCAGTAATCCCACTTTTAGGTATTTACTCAAGATAGATGAAACATAGGCCTATTAAAAGTCTTGTACAGGAATGTTAATAGCTCAAAACTGGAAATAACCCTAATATCCATTCGTAGGAGAAAAGATAAATAAACTGGTATATTCATATGATTAGATTTTGCTACCATTTCGTGCAACATATGGATGAATTTCTAAAATGCTGTGCTGAGTGCAAGAAGTTTTTATATATAAGGGTTCATACTTGTTCCATTTAAATGAAGTTCTGGAGCAGGCAAAACTAATCCATGGTGGGAAAATGGGAATAGTATTTGCTTGGGTGGGGTAATAGTGGTTTGTTGGGAACTTACTGAAAAAGGATATGATGAAACTGTCTGGATTGATGGACATGTTCTATGTTTTGGTAGGGATTTGGGTTACCTGAGTTTTTTGCATTTATTAAGCTTATCATCTGGCATACTTAAGATTTGTGCAGTTCAATGTTTGTAAATTTATCTCTATCTATCTATATATATCCAACATGAAAGCATAGTAAATTAATGCTGGATTCTGGGTAATGATATACATGCTTAAGTGTCTACTGATATTTGTATTCTACTTGAAGATGCATTTTTTTTTTAAGATTTCATTTATTTATTTGACAGAGAGAGATCACAAGTAGGCAGAGAGGCAGGCAGAGAGAAAGGAGGAAGCAGGCTCACTGCCAAGCAGAGAGCCTGACGTGGGGCTCGATCCCAGAACCCTGAGATCATGACCTGAGCTGAAGGCAGAGGCTTTAACCCACTGAGCCACCCAGGCGCCCTGCATTTTGTTTTTTAAAAATGGATGGGTGGCTAAATATGTGATGAAGCAAATGTAAGTATACATTGGAGATATTGTGGGTTCAGTTCCAGACCACCACAGTAAAGCAAATATTGCAATAAAGCAAGTCAGATGAGTTTTTTGGTTATCCAATGCATATAAAAGTTATGTTTATACTATACTGTAGTCTATTAAGTGAGCAATAGCATTCTGTCTTAAAAAAAAAAAAACCTACATACCTTAATTTAAAAATACTTCTTTCAGTGAGTCATAACATTTTTGCTGGTGGAGAGTCTTACATCGATGTTGGTGGCTGCCAACTGATCAGGATGGTGGTTGCTGAAGGTTGGGATAGTTGTGGCAGTTTCTTGAAAAAGACAACAGTGAAGTTGCCACATAGATTGACTCTCTTCCTTTCATGAATGATTTCTCTGTAGTGTGACGTGTGGTTTGATAGTATTTTACCCATAGAACTTCTTTCAAGATTGGAGTCAATCCTCTCAAACTCTGCCACTGCTCTATCAACTAAGTTTATGGGATATTCTAAATCCTTTGTTATCATTTCAACATTCTTCACAGCATCCTCACCAGGAGTAGATTCCATCCCAATAAATCACTTTCTTTGTTCTGTTCTGATCTGTTCAAATGTTATCATGAGATTGTAGCAATTCATTCACACTTTCAAGCTCCACTTGTAATTCTAGTTCTCTTCCTATTTATATCCCATCAGCAGTTAGTTCTTCCACTGAGATCTTAACCTCCTCAAAGTCACCCTTGAGGGTTGGAATCAACTTCTTTTAAATCTGTTCATGTTGATAGTTTGACTGCCTCCCATGCATTGTGAATGTTCTTCATGGCCTCTAGAATGGTGAATCCTTTCTGGAAGGTTTTCCATTTACTTTGCACAGATCTGTCAGAGGAGTCACCACCTATGGCAGCTAAAGCCTTACAGAATGTGCCTCTTAAATAATAATACTTTAAAGTCAGAATTACTCCTTGATTCATGGGCTACAGAATGGCTGTTATGTTAACAAGCATGAAAACATTAATCTTGTACATCTCTATCAGAGCTCTTGGGTGACCAGATGCATTGTCAGTGAGCAGTGATATTTTGAAAGGAGTCTTTTTTTTTTTTTTCTGAGTAGGTCTTAACAGTGGGCTTAAACTATTCAGTAAACCATGCTATAAACAGATCTGCTGTCATCCGGGCTTTCTTGTTTCATTGATAGAGCACAGGCAAAGAAGATTTAGCATAATTCTTAAGGGCCCTAGGATTTTTAGAATGATCAATGAGCATGGACTTCAATTTAATTCACCAGCTGCTTTAACCTCTAATAAGAGAGGTAGTCTGTCCTTTGAAGCTTTAATGCCTTGACTTCTCTAGTTATGGAAGTCCCAGATGGCATCTTTTTCCAAAATGAAGCTGTTTCATTTACATTAAAAATTTTTTGTTTAGTGTAGCCACCTTCATTATTTTAGCTAGATCTTCTGGACAACTTACTGTAGCTTCTACATCAGTTCTTGATGCTTCACCTTACATTTTTAAGTTAAGGAGATGGCTTCTTTCCCTACAGCTTGTTGAACCTACTTTTGCTAGCTTCATACTTTTTTCTGCAGCTTCCTCACATTTCTTAGCTTTCATGGAAAGGAAGAAAGTTAGGGCCTTGCTCTGGATTTTAGGGAATGTTGTGGCTGGTTTGATCTTCTATCCATTCCATTCAAAGTTTCTCCATATCAGCAATAAGGCTGTTCTGCTTTTCTTATTCATGTGTTCACAAGATCAACTCTGGATCAAATGCAGCGTCAAAGTTTTTATCTACAAGTTGACTCTAAAATTTATATGAAAGAGCAAAGCCCCAACATTAGCTCTCATAATTTTCAAGAGTAATAACAATGTGAATGGACTTGCCTTACAAGTATCAAGATTTATTGTCAAGCTATACCAGTTAAACAGTGTGTTATTGGCACAGGGTCTGACAGTACAGTGGACAAAATATAGTCAAGAGAGATACTCCTGCATTTATGGAAACTTAATATTGCACTGAAATTGCACTTCATTTAACAAATAACCTAGGATAATTGACCATTTATATAGAAAAAATATAATAATGTTTCTATCTCCCTCCATATGAAAAGTAAGTTCCAGGTATATTAACAAACTTTGTGTGAAAATAAACCCACAATTCTTTTAAAAGAAAATATAAGCAGATATTTTCATGTGTCTGTGTGTTAGAGATGTATTTCTTTTTTTTTTTAATTTAAAAAAAAATTTTTTTTAAAGATTTTTATTTATTTGACAGAGAGAAACACAGCGAGAGAGGGAACACAAGCAGAGGGAATGGTAGCGGGAGAAGCAGGCTCCCTGCTGCGCAGAGCCCGATGTGGGGCTCGATCCCAGGACCCTGGGATCATGACCTGAGCCAAAGGCAGATGCCCAACGACTGAGCCACCCAGGCGCCCCCTAGAGATATATTTCTTATGTATAAAAAATAACATGAAAAATTGATAAGTTTGACTACATAAAAATTAAATCTTTTGATGACTCCATTAAAAATAAAAAGTAAAAAGGTAAGACTGAGAAAACATTTTCAATGAATTTAATTTATAAATAATTATTATCCAGAATATGTCTTATCATTCAAATAGAAAAGCAGAAAATCTAATAGAAAAATGGGCCGAGCTTATAAATAGGCAGTTCACCACTGAGGAAACCCTCGTGGTCAATAAACTCATGAAACCTTGCTTAACTTCACTAATAATTATAGGAAATAACAATTAAAACCATACTATGATCGGAGTTGCTTGACTGGTTCAATTGGTGGAGAATGTGTCTCTTGATCTCAGGGTTGTGGTTTCAAGCTTCCACGTTGGGTGTAGAGATTACTTAAAAATAAAATTTAGGGGTGCCTGGGTGGCTCGGTAGGTTAAAGTCTCTGCCTTTGGCTCAGGTCATGATCTCAGGGTCCTGGGATCGAGCCCCACATCGGGCTCTCTGCTTGGCGGGGAGCCTGCTTCCCCCGCCCCCCCCAGCCCCCCGCCTGCCTCTCTGCCTACTTGTGATCTCTCTGTCAAATAAATATAATCTTTAAAAAGAAAAAGATAAAATTTAAAAAAATTGAAAACCATACTATGATCAGAGCCAATAGATTGGTAAAAATTGAAAAGTGTGGGGTGCCTGGGTGGCTCAGTCAGTTAGACATCCGACTCTTGGTTTCAGTTCAGGCTATGATCTCAGGGTTGTGGGATTGGCTCTGTGTTTGGCTCTGTGCTTAGTGTGGAGTCTGCTTGAGATTCTCTTTCCCTCTCCCCCTCTGCTTCTACCCCCTGCTCATGCACGTGTACTCTCTCCCAAATAAATAAATATAATCTTTAAAAATTAAAAAGTTGGGGCACCTGGGTGACTCAGTCAGTTGGGCATCTGCCTTCGGCTCAGGTCATGATTCCAGGGTCCTGGGATCGAGTCCCACATCAGGCTCTGTGCTCAGAGGGGAGCCTGCTTCTCCCTCTCCCTCTGCCTCTCCCCCTACTTGTTTTTTCTCTCACTGTCAAGTAAATATATAAAATATTTTTTAAAAAATCAGAAGGGAAAAAAATAAAAAAATCAGAAGGGAAAGCTTTCTTTAATAAAAAATTTGAAAAAATACTTTATTTGACAGAGAAGAGAGAGATCACAGGTAGGCAGAGAGGCAGGCAGAGGCAGAGAGCCTGATGCGGGGCTCGATCCCAGGACCCTGAGATTATGACCTGAGCCGAAGGCAGAGGCTTTAACGCACTGAGCCACCCAGGCGCCCTAATAAAAAAATTTTTAAAAATTAAAAAGTCTGAAAATACCAAGTATTGAGGAGTATGTGTTCAACAGTTATTTTTTGAGATCTACTATATACCAATCACTGTTCTAAGTCATTCAGATGCACTAGTAAATATAGCATGCTGAGATCCTTGCTCTCATGGAGCTTAGATTCTAGTGGTGGAGGATAGAAAATAGGCAATAAGCATAATTAAATTACATAGCATGTTAGTGATAAATGTACTGAAAGTATATTGGTGATATATTAAAAAAAGTTATAGCAGGATAAGAGGGTGATGAGGTGGAAATTAAGTTCAAATTTAGGTAGGGCTATCAGGGTTGTAGACTTCATGCTCAGGTAAAAATTGAGCCATGATTTTTGAAGGTTGTTATTAGGGAGTCAGTCAAGGAAGTATTTGGGGGAGGAGCAGCATTTTAGGTAGAATGCACAGATTAGCATTAGACCTTAAGGTCGTCGGGGTGCCTGGGTGGCTCAGTGGGTTAAAGCCTCTGCCTTCGGCTCAGGTCATGATCTCAGGGACCTGGGATTGAGCCCCGCATCGGGCTCTCTGGTTCTCCCTCTCTGTCTCTGCCTGCCTCTCTGCCTACTTGTGATCTCTCTCTTTCTCTCGGTCAAATAAATAGATAAAATCTTTAAAAAAAAAAAAAAAAAAAAAAAAGACCTTAAGGTCGTGAATGCCGGATGTGTTTGACGAATAAGAGTCCAGTATGGCTGGATCAAAGTGTGCAAGGGAGAGAAGAGGTCAGAGAGATAGATACTGGGAAGGGGTAGTGGGTCGCCCTTCTAGGTCTTTATGTGGATTTTTACTTGTGAGTGAATCAGGGATCCATTTGAGGGTTTTGAGCAGGAGTGTTAGGATCTAACTGGCCTTTAAAAGGAACGTTGTTATGTTGAGAATAGACTATAGAGGGATAAGGCTAGAAGCAGGAATGAGGTATCAGTTAAGAGACGGTTGAGAAGCCAGGCAGAGATCATGGTGGCTTAGACTGCAATAGCAGGAACCAAGAGGTTTTTCCCTAACTTTAACTCTTCAGGTGACAAAATTGAATTGAGACTCTTTAGACTTTTTTTTTTTTTTTTTTTTTTTTTTTATAAAGATTTTTATTTATTTGACAGAGAGAAACACAGAGAGAGAGGGAACACAAGCAGAGGGAATGGTAGTGGGAGAAGCAGGCTTCCTGCCGAGCAAGGAGCCCGATGCGGGGCTCGATCCCAGGATTACTGGGATCATGACCTGGGCCGAAGGCAGACGCTTAACGACTGAGCCACCCAGGCGCCCCGAGACTCTTTAGACTTTTTATCACATTTATTGTGACTACTATATATTTTGTTGCAGAAATTTTAATGGATTTTGTGTGTTTTGTTGTTGCCCAGTCTTTTTTGAAGGTGTTATATGATATATTGTTACAAAATATAACATGTATGTGCTGTTACTTTAATACCCAACCCCCCCAATTCCAATATCTAAAACATGACTAAATCCAAGGTTTTAAGAGATTGTACGTGTATATACACTGTGGAGATATGTCTGAAAAATGGTTGTATTCTGGATATATTTTAAAGCTAGAGCCATTAAGAATTCCTGATGGATGGTATGATTTCACTCATATGTGGAATTTAAGAAACAAAGCAGATGAACATATGGGTGGGAGGAAAGAGAAAGAGAAATAAATAATAAGAGACTCTTAATGATAGAGAACAAACTGAGGGGTCATGGAGGGATGTGGGTGGGAGATGGACTAGAAAGGTGATGGGTACTAAGGAGGGATGTTATATATAAGTGACAAATCACTGAATTCTACTTCTGAAACCAATATTGCGCTGTATATTAACTAACCAGA
>CM053606.1:30501522-30542494 GCA_028646535.1 Procyon lotor
AACTAACCAGAACTTAAATAAAAATTAAAAAAATATTTGAGAGAAAAAAGGGGAAAAGGATGT
The DNA here is from genome assembly GCA_028646535.1 of Procyon lotor. NCBI lineage: Eukaryota > Metazoa > Chordata > Mammalia > Carnivora > Procyonidae > Procyon > Procyon lotor. Next base: position 30,501,586 of record CM053606.1, read on the forward strand.
GATAAAACTCTTGGTAATTATGAATTTTAATGATAAAAATAAAATTATAAAATAAAAAAGAATTCCTGATGGATGGGATATGATGGATGTGAATAACGGAGGAGTCCAGATGTTTTGGTCTAAACAACCAGAAGACTAGAAATACCATCATCTGAGATGGGGAAAGCCTGTGGTTGAAATCAGTTTTGGTGGAAAGAATGAGCTCAGTTTGGGACAATAGGGATTTGAGATATTGAGTAGGCAAATTGGTTATAAGTGTTAGGAGCTTGGGAGACAGGTCTGGAAAGCATTGGAGGGGGAGGTTAAATCTAAGTGTATACTTCCAGGAAACTTTTTATAATGTGCGTGAAGACACAAATACAAGGTATTTATGGGAGCATTGTTTTGATGGAGAAGAAAAACATGCAAAGAAAATTAACTGTTTCCTGGAGAATCCATAAATAAATATTATAAATAAGTGACAAAATAAATTTATAAAATTGATTAATGAACAAAAGTGAAAAATATCCATGTGGGTGAATCTCCCAGTTATAATGTTGAAGTCAGCTGGTGAATACATACAATATTTTAAATAAATAATTTAAAAACATGTGAAAGAGTACTAATGATTACTTATGAATATATATGTAAGAGAAAATAAAGACATATGGGAAAGAAACAAAATATTCATACCACTTAAGTGGGGAGTTGTGGGAGGTGGGACTTGATAAATTTTGAAAGCAAGTCATAGAGGCCCAACTCTTCTCACACCAGTGGTGTCTGTAGTCATCCCTTTGTTATATTACTTTCTGTACTTCTTTGTCTAAAATGTTTCCTAATTAAAGAAAAATTCCATGTCATTCCTTTTATATCCCTGACTCTTAATGATGGGTGAATCCTTCACAATTCATCAAGTTAATAGCTAGCCCAGCGTGTATCTGGAATAATCTCCACTGGTGAGATGGTTCCATCTAGTGGGGAAAAGGCTGCAAGTAGTCTGGGAGACATTCCTTTTGGTAAGGAAGAAAAAAGAGGTGATAGTTAAACTGACTGCTCTTTATTTGACTGAATTTAAAAGATAAGGGAATCGGTTATTGTTTGGAAATATTTAGTTTTTGCCATTGTTAGGATAATGCTGTAGGACATTTAATGCAGACCTGTAGGACTTAGATGTGTCCTTATTTCTGTGTAACTTGTGTTTGTGTTTTGTTTTTCAGAAGGAGTTGAGCCTTCCAAGAAGAGGCAGCTTGTAAGTTGATGATTAATATGATTATGATTATGAACACTAGCTTAGGAATCCCTCCTGGAGACTGTTGTCAGTTATTATTTGGAGGAGTCCCACATATTCCCTCCCACCCCCATCTCATCTGGGCCAGGGAACCTGGTGGACTAGCCAATTTCTCTTGCTAGGTCAGATCTTCCAGTTTCCCCCATCCCTTTTCATTCCTAGTCCTCTTCTCTGTCTTGGTTTTGGCCCAGCATTTGAGGAAGAGCTACTTCTTAAGTACCCATCACAGTTTTATATTTGGGTTTTGGGGTTTACCTTTTTTTTTTTTTTTTTAAATAGACTTAAGCTTTTTGGGAATGTTCAAGTTGAAACTCTTAGCATCTTTATCTGTCTCATAACATGGTACTAGGGAGAGGCCAAGTTTTCTGACAGTTTAGGGGCAAAGGTAGCACCAAATTTGGATTTAGGGTAGGAATAAGGCTTTCTCTCACCCGTTTTTTCCTATTCTGGCTTTAGGGCTAAGGAAGTTGGTAAATCATCTTTGTCCCTGGACTTAAATTCTTTTATTTTCTTGGCCTGCTTTTTCTCTTAAGAATTCTTTTGGGGCAATACTGCAAATTTGGCTAATCAGAATTGTCTAGAATGCTTATTAAAATTCTGAACAGATTCTGAACTTATTTGAATCAGAATTGACATGTTGGGGCCCAAGAAACCTGTATTTTTATGCACCTGCTTCCACATCCACCATTATTTTGCTAAGAAGCCAGGTTTGGGAAACACTAAGGAAATAGGACTATGATAAGACAGTGGCTTCAAAACTTTTCCTTACAGAAGCATATCAGAAGGAGGACACAATAGTATTCATATTTATTTATTGTGTATTTTATATATACATTTTATGCATTTTTTGTAAGTGTATGAAATACAAGGTAATTCTTTCTGTTCTTGCTATCTTAGGATTTTGTTTTGTAAAAATACTCTAGTAATTAGTTGGCCTCCGAGATTTTTTTTAAAGCCCCTTTGGCTGCTTTCTGAAAGCTCATTGTGAGTTGATAAAAAGAGACTCAGGTTATGAGTCAGAAAACCCCTAGGGTTCATTTGGCTTTGTCATTTAATTAGCTTTGTAAATGTAGACAAATCACTTCATCCCCTTAAGCCTTAGTTGTCTTATCTATAAAATGAGGATTATGACATTTATTTTTCTTTTTTCTTATATTATTAGGAGGATGACTTAATATATGTGATAGTGCTTCATTTCTTAAAATTTTCTAAGGTCTATTTTAGAATTTCTGTAAAACATATTGGGTTAAATTTGGATACATTTTATTATTTAAGAGCCATATTTCTTTATTTAAATTTAGTTCTAGGGGCACCTGAGTGACTTAGTCTGTTAGGCATTCAACTTTTGATTTTGGCCCAGGTCATGATCTCGGGCTTGTGAGATGGAGCCCCACATTGGACTCTGTGCTCAGAAAGGAGTCTGCGTGAGATTCTCTCTCACCCTCCCTCTGCTTGTGCTTTCTTCTCTTTCTTTCTCTTTCTCAAGTAAATAAGTAAATCTTTAAAAAAATTAGTTTATGAAATGCCTGGGTGGCTCAGTTGGTTAAGTGTCTACTTTTAGCTCAGGTTTGATCTCAGAGTCCTGGGATCGAGTCCCACTTCGGGCTGCCTGCTCAGTGGAGAGTCTGCTTCTCCCTCCACTTACCATTCCCCCTGCTTGTGTGCTCTCTCTTTCTGACAAATAAATAAATAAAATCTTTAAAAAAAAAAATGGTTTAGTTCTAACAATGGATCTCAAATCTAGGTTCTCAAGCGCCCCAAATCTTCTAAAAACTGAGCAAAGGTACTACCAGAACTCTTAATGGAGTGATCTCTACTAAGTATGTATATATAACTGAAAAGGAGTGGCTTTTCAGTGTTTTGTTCAGCAAATATATACATACATATATGTATTTAAGATTTTAAGTTATCTCTGCATCCAACATGGGCCTCAAACTCGTAACTCTTAGATGAGGAATCACATGCTCTACTGATTGAACTGGCCAGGCACCGCTGTATTTGATCACTATTTTATTGTTTCTGGCATTTTTTTTCTTTTCTTTCCCCGTATTTGGAAGTTCTTTGAGATTTGCTCTTTGCTTAAGATTAGGTGAAATGAATTAAGGACTGAGGCAGGTGGCTTCTTCTAGGAGTGTGTGCGTCCAATGAATGGAGCTTGCTGAGGAGAAGGAAGGATATCCTGGGAAAATGATTATATGAAATTGAAGGAATTGGGGGAGTCATTTTAGTTTTAACAGTAGGAATATTTTGGTCATTTTTGTGATATCTAAGGTAAGGCTTACTGTAACTTCCTTAAAATAATTAGAATCAGAAATAAATACCTTTTAATAAAGTAACTCACATTTAAACAGTTGATCATTCCAGTAAATGCACACTACACTGATCTAGGTTTTGAGGCTATAAGATTCAATTGGATATAACCTTCTATTTTGAGGATTTATCATTAAGTAAGCCAGAAGTACCTCAATGCAAACAGTGGTTTTTTTAATCTTTAATGTTGGAGGAGTAGAAAAGTTTTATTCTGGAAGGAAGCTGGGAATCCTGGATACTAATCTAGGCTTTGCCTTTGATAAGTTGTATGTCGACAGAAACTATTATTTCTGGGACTGAATTGTCTCACTTACAAAACAAGGGGATGGGCTTATCTCATGTCTGCTTAGTTATCTCCCCAAATAATTGAAGCTCCATGGTATCTCTTTTGCATGGAGCTGGGCAAGTCTTTGTAGAAAGTATGCAGGAGGAAGCAAAGTATGGCTTAGCATTTGTAGTCAAGAAGCCAGGAAGGTATAAACAACACAACATAAGATGTTTGAATAAGTTTAAATAATACTTAAATTTTATAGTGAGTGTGGAGAAACTGATGTTAATGAAACAAGCGACTTGTTTCATTAACCATTTGCTCCATTGTTTCTGGTCCCTGTAGACTAGTCTGGAAGTTTTTTTGTTTGTTTGTTTGTTTTTTAAGATTTAATTTATTAATTTGAGAGAGAGAGAGAAAGTGTGCATGAGCTGGAGGAGGAGCAGAGGGTGAGGGAGGGTGATGGGGGAAAGAATCTCCAGCAGATTCTGCACTGAGCATGCAGAGCTGAAGCCCAAAAAGCCAGATGCAGGCTTATCCCATGACCCTGAGATCATGATCTGAGCTGAGACCAAGAGTCAGACCTTTAACCATTTGACTGAGCTACCCAGGTGCCACATAGTTTGGAAGTTTTAAAAGTTATTGTAGTTGTCTCAGGATGTCTGGCTGGCTCAGTCAGTAGAGCATACAACTCTTGATCTCAGGGTCATGAGTTCAAGCCCCACATTGGGCATGAAGATTACTTAAAAAAAAAAGAAAAGGTTACTGTAATTGTCTTCTGAGTCTTGGTTGGAAGGAGAAGGAGGTGTGGTACTCCTGTCCCTGTTTGTCGCTGTCCCAGAATGGCTGTTGCAAATGCAGATGCTACATGTGCCCATACCGGGGATAAGGCTTCACTTCCTTTGGCATATTTTCTCTAGTATATTTTATGGCTGCAGAGAAATTTGGGGGTTGCAGCTAACTTGGTGTCTTGTCTTTTGGGAGAGTCAGGTTCATTTAGTAAGCGTAATTTTGAAAGTAGCTGAACAATATAAAATAAGTTCAGCAATTCTGGAGGCTATATCAATTGTTATGCTTTTCCATGTAATATGATAGTTGCATTAAAATGGATAGAAATTAAAAAATGGATTTTTAGATGTGATATCTTGGTATTTTACAAAGTACACACTCTTCCACTTAACAAGTAATCCCTCCAATGTCTCCAAATTGGGAATTTGGATGCCATAGAAATGAAGAGCTTGTATTTGAGAGTCAGGCAGACCTGGGCCTGATCTTGCCAATACCAATAGGTGTTTTCTTTGTAAAACGAGTTGCTGAATTTCTCTTGTCTTTTTGTTTCTATTCATTTGTTCATTTGTTTAAATTCATTTATCATATATTTATTAAGTTCTTATTACATGCAGGCACTATTCTAGATACTGGAGATAAAGTAGTGTTTTAAGCAAAGTTTCTACTTTTATGGAGTTTCTATTCAAGAGAGACACACAGAAACACATCAAGTGTGTCGTAGAGTATTGATTACTATGAAGAGAAAGCCAGGTAAGAGATATGATGGTATATGTTTAATGGAGTAGGGGTTGAAATTGTGTTGTCTAAGAATATTTTCATTAAGGTGACATTTGAGCAGAGAACAGAAAGAGTATGGAACGAGCCATGTTGATATATATTGGGCAAGAGCAATCCACATAAAGGATACAGCATGTGCCAAGGTTCTGAGGTAGGAACATGCTTGGCATGTTGGAAGACAGCAAGGAGGCCAGGGTGGCTGTTGGTGAATTAACAGTGGTGTTGGGGTTGGTAAGGGGTGGGGGCATCAAAGAATATGAGGCGGAAGCTGGATTTTGTAGTACAGCTACAAAAAAGATTCTGTAGACTACAGAAAAGATTTTTGTAATTTACACTGATTGGGACAGAAAGTCAGTGGGTGATTTTAAGCAGAGAAAGATGTGATCTGTCCTAGTTTTTTGTTTTGTTTTGCTTTATTTCTGTTTTTTGTTTTTTGGAAAAGGGCAGTTCGTTTTATTGAGATAAAATCCACATATACAGTTACCATTTAAGAGTATACAGTTCACTAGTTTTTAGTGTATTCACAAGGTTTTACAGGAATTACCACTGTCTTAATTCAGAACATCTTCATCCTCTGAAAAGAAAACCCCTACTTGCTAGCATTCGTTCTCTATTCTACACTGTCCCTGGTAACTAGTCCCTGGTAACCAACAAATCTACTTTCTGTCTTTTTTTTTTTCCCCTCTTTTTTTCCTCTACTTTCTGTCTTAATAGATTTGGCTATTCTGAACATTCCATTTAAGTGGAATTATATAATATGTAAACTCTTGTATCTGGCTTCTTTTGCTTAACATAATTTTTTAGAGATTCATCCGTATTTTAGTTTGTGTCATACTTCATTCCTTTTAAGGTTAAATAATACTGCATTGTATGTATGTATCAATTTGTTTATCCATTATTTGTTGACGAACATTTGGATTGCGTACACTTTTTGACTATTGCGAATAATGCTGCTGTGAACATGGGTTTTACAAGTATCTGTTTGAGTCCCTGCTTTCACTTATTTCAGGTAGATACCAAGAAGGGGAGTTTCTGGACCATATGGTAATTCTATGCGCAACTTTCTGAGAAACCACCATCCTGCTTTATATGGTAGCGGCACCATTTTACATTCTAACCAGCAGTATATGAGGGTTCCAATTTCTCCACATCCTAGCCAACACTTGTTTTTCCATTTTTAAAATAATAGTCATCTTCATAAGTGTGAAGTAGTATTTCATTGTGGCTTTAATTTGCATTGTCTTATTTACTAGTGATGTTGAGCATCTTTTCATATGCTTACTGGTCATTTGTAAACCTTTGGTGAAATTAGTTTCTTTGCCCATTTTTTAATGGGCTGTTTATTTTTATTGTTGTTGTAGGAGCTCTTTATGTATTCTAGATATTAAACTTTTTTTTTTTTAATATTTTATTTTTATTTATTAGAGAGAGAGAGAGAACACAAGCAGGCAGAGAGGCAGGCAGAGACAGAGGGTGAAACAGGCTCCCTGCTGAGCAAGGAGCCCAACGTGGGACTCGATCCCAGGACCCTGAGATCATGACCTGAGCCGAAGGCAGCTGCTTAACCAACTGAGCCACCCAGGCGTCCCTTAAACTTTTTTTTAAAAAGATTTTATTTATTTGTCAGAGAAAGAGAGAGAGAGAGAGCACAAGTAAGGGGAGCCCCAGGCAGAGGGAGAAGCAGGCTCCCTGCTGAGCAAGGAGTCCGATAGGAGGCTGGATCCCAGTACCCTGGGATTGTGACCTGAGCCAAAGACAGATGCTCAACTGACTGAGCCACCCAGGCATCCCCTTTTTTTTTTTTTAAGATTTTTTTTGGTATTTAACTCTTACCAGATAAATGATTTACATATATTTTCTTTCATTCTTTGGATTGCATTTGCTTTTTCATTCCCTTGATAATGTCTGATACACAAAAGATGTCAATTTTCATGAAGTCCAATTGATTTATTTTTTCTTTTGTTGCCTGTGCTTTTTGTGTCCTATCCAAGAAATCATTGCCATATCCAGTGTCAAAGTTATCTTTCAAGTATTTTCTTCTAAGAATTTTATAGTTTCAGGTCTTTGATTCATTTTGAGTTAATTTTTGTTTATGGTATAAGGTGTCAAACTTCATTCTTTTGCATATCGAATATATAGTTTCCCCAGTATCATTTGTTAAAAAGACTGTCTTTACTCCATTGGATGGTCTTGGCATCCTTGTCAAAAGTATTGGACCATATATATGAGCATTTATTTTGGAACTCTATTCTATTCCATTGGTCTAAATGTCTGTCCTCATACTCGTATCATACTGTTTCTATTATTGTATCTTTGAATTAGGAAGTTTGATATCAAAGAACTAACTCTGTTCTTTAAGATTATTTTGGTTATTTAGCGTTTCTTGTGATTCTATATTTCTGTAAATATTTCAGTGGGATTTTGATAGGGGTCGTATTGAATTTGTAGATCAGTTTGGGTAATATTATCAGATTGACTAATAGTAAGTCTTCCAATGTTTGCACATAGGATATTTTTCCATTTATTTAAGTCTTCTTTAATTTCTTTCAGAAATGTTTCATAGTTTTCAGTATACAGGTCTTTCACCTCCTTAGTTGAATTTATTCCTAAATTTTTATTCTTTGTAATATTACTATATATGGACTTGTTTCTTAAATTCTTTTTTGGATCGTTCATTGTGCAACTGATTTTTGTGTGTTTGTGTTGTATCCTGCAACTTTGCTGAATTTATATCTCATTGTGGTTTTGATTTGCTTTTCTCTGAGAACTAATGATGTAGAGTCTTTCTCTTTCTCTCTCTCTCTTTCTCTCTTTCTTTCTCTCTCTCTCTCTCTCTTCCTCCCTCCCTCCCTCCCTCCCTCCCTCCCTTCCTTCCTTCCTTCCTTCCTTCCTTCCTTCCTTCCTTCCTTCCTTCCTTCCTTCCTTCCTTTCTTTCTTTCTTGGATTTTATTTATTTGAGAGAGAGACAGAGATAGCAAGAGAGAGCGTAAGCAAGGAGGAGAGGGAGAAGCAGGCTGCTCTCTAAGCAGGGATCCCAATGTGGGGCTTGATCCTAGGACTCTGGGATCATGACCTGAGCGGAAGGCAGACGCTTAACCAAATGAGTCATCCAGCTGTCCCTCTTCTTTTTTTTTTTTTGAAAGATTTATTTTTTTACTTGAGGGAGAGAGTGTGTACATGTGTAGTGGGAGGAGCAGAGGGAGAGAAGGAGAGAGAGAATTTCAAGCAGATTCCCTGCTGAGTGCAGAGTCCAATGCAGAGATAGATCTCATGACCCTGAGATCATGACCTGAGCCAAAATCAAGACTTGGAAGCTTAACCAACTGAGCCACCCAGGTGCTCCTGTAGAGTGTCTGTTCACGTACCTGTTGGCTATTTGCATATCTTCTTTGGAGAAATGTTTATTCAAGTCCTCTGCCCATTTTTTATTTGAGGTATTTATCTTTTTATTATTGAATTGTAAGAGTAGTTTATATATTCTGTATACTAGACCCTTATCAGATACATGACTTGCAAATATTTTCTTCCGTTCTGTGGGTGGTTGTTTCACTTTCTTGATAGTGACCTCTGATGCAGGAGTTTGTGATTTTGATGAAGTCCAGTTTATCTGCTTTTTCTTTGATTGTGCTTCTGATATTGTAACTAAGGAACCATGCCTAATTCAAGGTCTTATTTGTTCCTAGGCCTTAATATATAAAGGTAACTAAGTAATGACACAGAGAGACTAATGCCATTGAAAGAAGAATTTATTACTTAAAATTTCCCCAGTAGAAAGGGGCATGCGATGCCATGCAGGCCACATGAGGAAAGCACCAGGTTTGGTCAGGAGACAGAAAGGAACAAGAGGAAGGCCTAAGCCAGAGTCTTTATTGGGGTTCATACAGAAAAGGCAAGGCAGGGCAGGGTAACCAGCTTAGGACTGGCTACTTTGAATAACATTGGTGGGTTCTGGCCTGTAGAGGTGGTTTTTAGTTGTCTGGTACTTGACCCTGAGTGATACAGGACAGGGGAAATACTGGTTTGATGTGTGAGAGTTTGATAAATTAGGTGGTTGGGAGTATAGACTCAGGATTGTTAGGTTTGTTAATAGGATTTTTGCACATTCATGAAAACTGGATTGCAGGGGAGATATAAACAGGAGTTATAAACAGATATAAGCACTTATTAATCATAGGGCCAAACTAAGAGCCCTATCTGTTTATATAGGGCTCTTAGTTTGGCCCTATATAAACAGATAGGGCTCTTAGTTTGGCCCTGTGATTAATAAGTGCCAAATGGGGGTGCCTGGCTGGCTTGGTCGAGCATGCTTGGTCTGGGTGTTGTGAGTTCAAGCCCCACATTAGGCGTAGAGATTACTTAGTAATCTAAGCTAGTAGGCAAATACAGAATCTGAGAAAACAGAACAATGTTGTGATGATTTACCTGTGTTTATTTTTTTTTTAATTTTTTAAATTTTTTAAAAGATTTTATTTATTTATTTGACAGCGAGAGAGAGATCACAAGCAGGCAGAGAGGCAGGCAGAGAGAGAGGAGGAAGCAGGCTCCCTGCTGAGCAGAGAGCCCGATGCGGGGCTCGATCCCAGGACCCTGAGATCATGACCTGAGCCGAAGGCAGAGGCTTTAACCCACTGAGCCACCCAGGCGCCCCTACCCGTGTTTATTTTTAAGAGTTTTATGGTTTGAGCTTTTACTTTTGGTCTTTGATTCATTATAGTTAATTTTTATATGTGGTGTAAGGTGAGAATTTGACTTCATTCTTCACAATGTAGATAGCTGTTGTCCCAGCTCCATTTGTTGAAACAGCTTTTCTTTCTCCGTTGAATAGAGTTGTCTTGGGTTTTAACAAAATCACTTCTTGCTCAGAGTATAGGGAGAGCAGAAGTGAAAGCAGGAAAGTGTGTGAGGAAACCATTACAAAAATCAGTAAAGGTGGTGGTAGCTTAAACAAGGTGGTAGCAGCTGAGGCGGTAAGAAATGCTTGGGTTCTCGATTTATTTTGAAAGAACTGACAATATTTCTTGATAGTTAATTTTGGTATATGAAAGAAAGCAAGGAATTGGTGGTGGCTGCAAGATTTTAGGACTGAATAGCCAGATAAATGTGGTTGCCATTTAGTGAGCAAAATGAGGACTGTGTAAGTGGAACAGGGTTGTTTACTATCGTTTCTGTTCTTGGGAGGGGCAGGAGTGGGAGTTGTTGGGGGAATCAGGACTTTGGTGTTTGTTTGACGTCTGAGAAGGAGTGTTGAAAAGATAATTGTGTGTAGGAACTGGGGATCAAGGGTGAAATCTGATCTGGAGATATATTATTTGGAGATTGACAACATATAAATGATATTCAAAGTTATGAGATTGGAGAAATAAGCTACCAAAATGGTACTTAAGTGTGGTCGGTTGACTGGTGGTGGTTATTGACCTGTTTGTTACCACTTTGCCATGAGTTAAGTACAGAAATTTAGAGTAAGCAACTGACATTGTTGTAACTTTCAAGCATTTGATCATTTTTCCGTTATTCCATATTTATTGTATCTTACAGTGTTTTGTGATGGATTAAAATTTTCACCTGCTCACCACAGCTGGTTTGAGCAGCACTGACCTGGTGAGTGAGTGAGTCTAGAAAGAGAAGGACTGAGCTCTGGGTCACTTGAGTGTTTACTGGTTAGGAGGTAAGGAGAATCTGTTGGTAAAGAAAACTGGAAAGGAGCAGCCAGTGAGGTTGGAGGAAAATCAGAAGAGAGTGGTGTTTCCAAAGCAACAAGGAGAAAGTATGCCAAAAGCTGCTGACAGGTTACGTAAGATGAACACTTAAGAATTGACCTTTGGGGGTCTCCTGGGTGGCTCAGTTGGTTAAGCAGCTGCCTTCGGCTCGGGTTGTGATCCCAGGGTACTGGGATCGAGCCCCACATCGGGCTCCTTGCTCTGCAGGGAGCCTGCTTCTCCCTCTCCCTCTGCTTGTGTTCTCTCTCTTTCAAATAAAATCTTTAAAAAAAAAAAAAAAAGAATTGACCTTTGGATTTTGTAATAGGAAATTCCCTCTTGGTGACCCAGGTGAGCAACATTGATGGGAAGTGGGTATAGAAGTTGATTTGAACGGGTTCAAGAGAGAATGGGAGGTAGTATTATTTGTGTAATATTTGGGATAAAAATGTTTAACCCCAATGTGCTATAGGAAGAAACAATCAGAGAAATCCAAACTGAGGGGACAATCTGTAGAAGCTTTTGACCTGGACTCTTCAAAAATGTTGAAGTTGTAAAAGATTAAAAAAAAAAAAAAGACTAAGGATGTGTTCTAGATTACTAGATACAAAAGAGACTTGGTGAAAAAATGTAATGCTTAATTCTTGGGTGGATCCTGTATTTAAAAAAAATAATTGAAGTATAATATTGGGACAATTGAGGATACTTAAATGTGGACTTTTATTCGATAATATTGCGTCAGTGTTAAACTTTCTAGTGGGACAGTTGTGTGGTGGTCCTCTCTTGTTAGGCAAGGATTAATTGTGGAAATATTTGAGGGAAGAAGTTTTAAGGTGTTTATGAATGACTTGACAATGGTTCAGCTAACTAACAAGTAATTGCATGTGTGCCTGCCTGTGTGCACGGAGAGAGAGGAAGATGAGAAGGGAGAGAAAAAAGCAAATCTAGGTGAAGAGTATATAGAAAGAATATAAATTTCATTTAATTATTCTTGCTCCTTTGCAGATATTTTGGGGAGGATTAGTGAGAAATATTTTTTCACTGAGATATGCTGAAAAGAGGATCATAGAGATCAGATGATAGCTGTAAAAGGTCATGGAGTTTTCTCCCCCTCTTTTTAAAATGCAAACGGGAGATATTACATTATGTTTTTATGTCAATGCAATTACCCAATAGAGAAGGAAAAATTAATGTGAGAGAGGATGGAACAATTGCTGGAATGTCCTCAAGTAGGCAGAAATGGAGGACACAGGGGCGCCTGGGCGGCTCACTCGGTTAAGCATCTGCCTTTGGCTCAGGTCATGAGCCCAGGGTCCTGGGATTGAATCCCACATCCCTCTGCTCGTATGCTCTCTCAAATACATAAATAAAATATTTTTTAAAAATGGAGGACACATGTCTTGGTACTTATTGAAATACTGGCCTTAGACAGGAGCATTGACAATTTATCTCCAGTAGTCTTGGTTACCTCAATTTGTTTGTAAAAAATTATGCATGTAAAATGAATGGCATAGTGCCTGCAATTAAGCCTTCAGCTATTTGTTATAAAAGTTAGTGCAGTACCTTAGTAAACTTTTGAAAACCCAGTAGTTTATTATTGCTTTTATTATTAGCAGGCCATAATTACCTGTTAGAAGCTGTAAATTCTTCAGAAACACAAATTAATTAAAAAAAAAAATTTGCCTCATAAAGTTGAAGATGTAATGGGCTTTTTTTTTTCCCCAAATGTGTTTATTTTTTCAGTGTTACAAGATTAATTGTTCATGCACCACACCCAGTGCTCCATGCAATGTGTGCCCTCCTCAATACCCACCACCAGGCTCACCCATCCCCCCACCCCGCCCCTCCAAAACCCTCAGTTTGTTGCTCAGAGTCCACAGTCTCTCATGGTTCATCTCCCCCTCTGATTTCCCCCCATTCCCCCTTCCCTTCCTTCTCACAATGCCCTCCGTGTTTTTCTTTATGCTCAGCACATAAGTGAAACCATAAGGTAATTGGCTCTCTCTGCTTGACTTATTTCACTCCGCATAATCTCTTCCGGTCTTGTCCATGTTGTTACAAAAGTTGGATATTCGTCCTTTCTAATGGAGGCATAATATTCCATTGTATATATGTACCATATCTTCTTTATCCATTCATCTATTGAAGGGCATTTTGGTTCTTTCCACAGTTTGGCGATTGTGGCCATGTAATGGGCTTTATTAAATGATTCATGAATCAGGCAGCATCTCACCTAACAAGTAGAGGAGAGTACCAAAGGGCTACAAACAGGGAAAGGTTTTTAAAGGCAGGACAAGGAAGTTATAAATAGAAAAAAGGGTTATTTCAGGTAAGGTCACATCTGGGATGAAAGGGTTTTAGTGGGTGGATGGGGAGGGTCCATGTGACAGATTACTGTTATTGGTGCTGACCAGAAAATTCTTGACCTGTTAAGATATATGCTTCTGAGAGAGGTTGTAAGTGCAATTAGGTTAGGTATTGTGCCTTGGTTTGGTGGCTTGGCCTAAATAACACTGTTTCAGGCCTGTAGGTTTGTTTTGTTTTGTTTTTTTTAACATTAGTAAGATGCTAAACCAAGTTAAATGAACAATAGGGCACCTTTAGAAAAGCCACAGGATATTTATGATTGGCTTTGGTCACGTAAGGGAAGAGAGCAACTAAATTCCAGTGGGGGGAATGAGAAAGTCTAGGCCTGCAATGATGAGGGCTTTGTTGAGGCAAGTTGGTTATGTAAGTTCTTTTGGCCTGGCTCATACCATTTATATTAGATGTAGCTTTCTGGAATAAAATTTTCATTTTTAGAAAGCTATTTCACATTAAGCCCATCTGGATATTTTTCAATGCATTAAAATATATAGTCTAGAATATCAGACCTAGAGGAATTGATAACCTTGTTAAAAGTGTACATAGCTGTGGAAAAAGAATTGAGAGAAAATGAAGTTCTAAAGCTATTTGTATTTATTTTCCAAGCTATGGGAGTTTATATTTTGCTTTTTCTCAGTTGGACCAGCTCTGAATAGCTTCCCTTGCCCAGCTTTGTGAGGCAGGCCTCCTTTGGCAATTCCTTTCAAATAGGATTGCTTTTTTGTGGATTTTAGCACCAGTACCTAGACCCTACACTTAGGATTTCATTGTAAATAGTGTTTATGTCTCTAGTTAGTTAAGCTCTTCTAATATTCATTACAACTTATGGTAATTATCTTTATATTTCTTGAAATGTTATTGCTTTATTTCTTTATTTGAGGCTGTGAGCAGCCCAGTGGAGGTGAAGAACAGACTGTAAGTGAAGAGGTAGCTGAAGCACTGTCCCTGGTGTGTGTGTTTGTGTATTGCTATTGGTGACCTTTATTTTTGGAGTCCTTGGGAATAGTTATCCTTTTGCATTGTTGGCTTACTCATTTGGGCAGTAGACTTAGACATCAGATACTGGATGAAAGTAAATGCCAGGTGTAAGTAAATGCAGCAATAGGCAGTGGGCAGGGAGGAGGTCCTGGGGCTCAAGGATATGAAGTGTATAACTTTTGCCCTTGTGAAACTGACATGTGAAAACAGTGTCATGTACTTTCCCATTCTGATGCAACTTGATGGTATTTGCCTGGATAAATGCTTCTGGAGAATGTGCTAAAAAGAGATGCCACCTGCTACACATAGTAAAACCTTTGTGTAGTATCGGTGGTGCCTGATATAGGGCTTTATAGTTTCTCTGTGGACTTTGAAAATCAGGAAATTTTGGTAGTTTTAAGGACTCTGAAGGCCAGAGTAATAACTCTATGCTATATTTAGTAGTGTGTCTTCTTTTTTTTTAAATTGGGCTTATATAGGAAATGATTTACATAGATTCTCAATCTCCAGTGGGAAGGCAGGGATGATTGGCACAGGTTGGCAGGGATAGAACAATAAGCATCACTAATGTTCTAGCAGGAGTTATTTTGTTGTTAAAAAATGGTTTTATTTGGGGCGCCTGGGTGGCTCAGTGGGTTAAGCCTCTGCCTTCGGCTCAGGTCATGATCTCAGGTCCTGGGATCGAGCCCCACATCGGGCTCTCTGCTCAGCAGGGAGCCTGCTTCCCCCTCTCTCTCTGCCTGCCTCTCTGCCTACTTGTGATCTCTCTCTCTGTCAAATAAGTAAATAAAATCTTTTTAAAAAATGGTTGTATTTGGTCAGTGAGCCATGACTATGTGGATATAGGACTTGAAAACTGAAAATCTTTGAGAGCTCATTTTGTTACTATTATTTTTAGAATTGCTGTTGTTCTGCTAATTCTCACATTTATATCTCTAGACCTCACAACTACCAATTCTCTATAATCTACTTGGATATCTCAGAAACATCTAAAGTTTAGCATTTGTAAAACGGAAGTCATTGTCTTTTTCAAAAACCTACTCCTTTCATATTCCCTAGCTTACTAAAGGGTACCACTTCCTGATAGAAAACTTTGTTATTCTTATTACTCCCTCTTCCTTATACCTGCAACTCCTTTCTGTTATGTTTCTCAAATATCTCTCAAATATTTCCTCTACTTCTTTCTACTATCACTGGTATGTCCATATAGTCCAAGCCATTGTAATCTCTTGGCCTCTCTTTGCTGTCATAACTTCCTAACTGGTCTTTGTCTAGCATTGCTTAGGCCCAGTCTATTACTCATCTATCACACGGTAGCCAGAAAAAGCTTTTTAAAGTATGGATTTGATTATTAGATGTTTACATGAACTCGCTTAGTGAATTTTTTATTACTCTTAGGATCATACCTGAAAGTCTTGACATGGCCCATAGATATTTTTATCTACATAGTCTGGTTCCTGTCTTTGTCTCCATATTTTGCATAGTATCTTCCCTGTACCTGGAATGTTTTTTTCCTCATCTTTACCTTGCTAGTTCTTTTTTTTTTTACCTTGCTAGTTCTTACTTTCTGTCAAGTGTCAGCTTATATCTTACTTCCTTATGAAAAGCTTTTCTGACCTCATCCATACTGTGCTGTCCTTAGATTAAGTTGAATTTCCCAGAATGTACTTTCATTCTTTTCCTTCGTAGCTTTTAACAGCGGTTGTAAATAAATAATTATTCTAATATATAATAATTATATATATATAATACGTAATTATATATATATAAAATAATAATTATCTGTATTCTCCCATTGTTTGATCTGTTAGGCTGCTTGGGCTGCCGCAACAAAATACCACAGGCTTGGTGACTTAAATAACAGAAATGTATTTTCACAGTTCTAGAGGGCAGATGTTCAAGATCTAGATGCCAGCAACATCAGTTTCTGGAGAGGGCTCTCTTTCTGGCTTGTAGATACCACCTTCTTGCTGTGTGCTCCCATGGCCTTTTGGGAGGGATTTGGGAGAGGAGGGGTGGCGGGTGTGTGTACAAGAAAGATTTTTTTTCTTCTTATAAGGCCACCAGTCCTTTGAGATTAGGGCCCCAGACTTATGGCCTCATATAACCTTAATTACTTCCTAAAGACCTATTTCCAAATAGGGCTTCAACATATGACTTCGGGGGTGGGTGGGGACATGGTTTGGTCCATAGCAGATGGTAAGCTCCATGAGGTCAGGACCATGTTGTGTGGTACAATTCTCTGGCCCTGGGGCCTGGTATAGAGTATAACACATAATGGGCAATCACTTAATGCCTGTTCCTAATGTTTGGTTAGTCTGGAACAAAAATACAAATGAAGATATAAAGTTGGAGTTTTATATAATGCTAACAAACTGTAAAATAAAATATGTTCTATTTTCCTATCCTGAGAAATAGAGTTTTATAATAACAAATTACAAAAAAAATGTGTGAAGCTATTGATTAAAAAAAATAAACCAAGCAGATGTTGTGGCTGGTTTAGAGAAGTGAAAGAAGCATAGCTTTATATGTATAAGGAAATGTTGAAATATATTTGTAAATGGTTACAAACTGGATTTTTCTGTGGGGAGAAGGGAAGTCATTTGAACTTCATTCAACTCTTCAGAATTTATTAATAATATCTATAGCCAAGAACTGTTTGTATCATTATCAATTACATATAATTTATATATTATATATTGTAAAATATATAATCACATATTATATATAATATATATATATAATCACATATTATATATTTTCACATATTATATATATTTCATAATATATTATCACATAATATATTATGTGATAATATAATATCACATAATATAATATGTGATATGATAATATAATATCACATAATATATTATATATATTTTCACAAATATATAATCACATATTATATATTTTACAATATGTAATATTACATATATAAAATATAAAATTTTATATATTATAAATATTATATGAATATTATATAAAATATATTATAAATTATGTAATATATAAAATATAAAAATATATAAATTATATGCCATAAAATATCACTATAAATTATATCATATATTAAAATATTATATATCATATAAAACATGTAAATCTATAATATTTTATAAAATATTAAATATTATATAAAATATTATAGATGATAAATATATCATAAGGTATTATATAATATTAATATAATTAATATAAACTTATTCCTTTATAAATATAAAATATTTTATATTATATATTATAAATTATATAAAATATTATATATTATAAATTATATAATATATAGTTGCAAAATAGCTCAAAGGCAATAAAAGGCTAGAACAAATAATGTATTCTCTAATACATAGTTTTCCGTCAGAAAATGATTATGTTTTCTTTGATTATACCAAGTTTCCTTACAGTCTTACCTTTTTGATCTAAAGCGATCTCAAATATTATTCTTAATTACAAAACAGGGTTGGTCTTATTAAGTTTGGCTTGGTTATTTACATGGGATAGCAATAATGTTAATTTTCCATATAGACCTTTTTAATTTGCTTTGCTGGAGATTTTATAAAGAATCCCAGATTGAACTTTTATTTTATTTTTTTTTAAAGATTTTATTTATTTATTTGACAGAGAAGAGAGTGTTCACAAGTAGGCAGAGAGGCAGGCAGAGGCAGAGGGAGGAGCAGGCTCCCCATTAAGCAGAGAGCCCGATGTGGGGCTCGATCCCAGGACCGCGAGACCATGACCTGAACCGAAGGCAGAGGCTTTAACCCACTAAGCCACCCAGGCGCCCCTCAGATTGAACTTTTAAAAGCCCCTATTTGTATTTTGAGGCTAGAAAGCCAGGCTTAAGAAATACTCTATCAGGGATGGCTGGGCTCAGGTCATGATCCCAGGGTTCTGGGATCGAGCCCCGCATTGGGCTCTCTGCTTGGCCGGGAGCCTGCTTCCCCCTCTATCACTGCCTGCCTCTCTGCCTGCTTGTGATCTTTCTCTCTCTGTGTCAAATAAATAATAAATAAAATCTTAAAAAAAAAAAGAAAAAAAAGGAATGCTCTATCAGATTTCATCTGCAGTACTGATAAATTTGGGTGAATTCTTTTCTCAAGATCCCCAGAATGTCCTAAGGGTCTTGGGCCTTCCAGGAGGAAGTGACCTTCCTTACTATCTAGAAGGCTACATTCTGGAAAGCTGGGGACCACGGCAATTTTCCTGGGAGGGTTTCATTGGTACTGGCCCCAAAAAATCAATTGTATTTCCTTAAAAGTGGCTTAAATAAGTAAGCATTCTCAAATATGACATTTCAACAAATTCTTTCTGTTTTGTTTTATTTTTTGCAAATCCTTTGTTCTATAACCTTTTACAATGATGTTTTAAGGGCATTCAATAAAAATTCAGCAAGACTCAGATCTCACTGGGGGGAAAAGTCTTTGAAAATCAGATATGATTTAGGAATGTTGCATTTTACAAAAGCACAGGGTAATAAATTTTTTAGGGTTTAATAGCTTAAGAAGAAAGAGAGCAGGCTTCCTTCTATATCTAGAAAATAGATATAAAGGCAGTATTCCAAACAATAACTATAATCATCTCTCATTAGTCGCCTGTGTAATTAATTCTCATTTCACTGGATCTAGTTTAATGGTCTGCTTCTCAACTAAAAAGAGTTCTGGAAATTCTGACTCAGTCCTCTGGAATGGTCTGGAAGTTGTCCAGTTGTCCAGGCGATGGCTTCAGAAGCCTGTCGCCAAGAGTCCATTCTTTCAAGTGTCACTAGTTTAAGATACCTGCTACAGTCCTTTTCCAGGAGGCTCTGAGACAATCCTTTGTTGAAAACACAGACTCTGGCTTCTAGTTTGATTGCAGAGCATTCAGACAAGCATCTGTATAAAACAAAATCTCTCTGTGGATGACAGAGACTTAAAATAGCTGTGGTTAGTTTATTACTCGTGATTTT
This sequence comes from Procyon lotor, assembly GCA_028646535.1. Taxonomy (NCBI): domain Eukaryota; kingdom Metazoa; phylum Chordata; class Mammalia; order Carnivora; family Procyonidae; genus Procyon; species Procyon lotor. Next base: position 30,520,977 of record CM053606.1, read on the forward strand.
TAAATGTGAAAGGTCTAATGAGAGTTCATAACAAGAATAAGGCAACTAACCAGGGAATTAAGTTGTTTCTGTGCCATAAAAAACAAGAATATTAGAGCTAATTCAAAAATGTTTTAGCAAAATGTCGCTAAGAGTACTTCTTTTCAAAGAAGACAGTAAATCTGATAGCTGATTTCTAAAACATGAATATAATTATTGCAGAGGAAAAAAAATCTGGATATATAGCACATGATAATTTTATGGTATAATGTATATACCAAGGCTTTACGAAAGATCTCAAATAAAAAGATTGAGTGAGTCAGGAATAAGTCCTAGAAACCTGTATTTTTAAATAAAACTACATCGACCTAGAAGATTCAAATTTTAAAAGTAAGCTTGTTACCAAGTAAGCAGCTTATATATATATATATTATATATATATAAAATATAATATAAATATAATATATATTTTATATATATTATAAAATATAATATATATTATATATATAATATATAAAATAAAATATATATAAAATATATATATAAATATATATATAAATATATATAATATATATAAAATAAAATATAATATATATTTTATATATATATATATATATATATTTAAAGATTTTATTTATTTGACAGTGAGAAACACAGCGAGAGAGGGAACACAAGCAGAGGGAATGGTAGCGGGAGAGGCAGGCTCCCTGCTGAGCAGAGAGCCCAATGTGGGGCTTGATCCCAGGCCCCTGGGATCATGACCTGAGCCGAAGGCAGACGCTTAACGACTGAGCCACCCAGGGGCCCCTATTTTTTATATTTTTAAAAATTTATTTATTTAAGTAATCTCTACACTCATTGTGGGGCTCAAACTTATGAGCCTGAGTAGCATGCTCTTCCGACTGAGCCAGCCTGCTGCCCCCCAACAAAGCATTTTAAATAATAAAATGCTAGATTCAAATTTTAAAAGTAAGATTGTAACCTAGTAAGCATTTTAAAAATAACCAAAATTAAGACTGAAAACACTAAACCCTTATTTCCTAAAATCTGGCAAACACTATCTGGATTCATAAACAGAAATATTATACATAATGGGGGCATTGACAGATCTCTGAGAGCTTCTTATAAATTATACAATTTCTAAGATATTTATATTATTTAATATTTATATTTATAATTATATTAATTTAACTGTGTAAATTAAAACTGTAATCCAGTTAAATGGATTTAAACTAGGGAGGGATGAGTGTCTTTTCCGATTTGAGAAGTTTTCCCAAGAAATTCATCAAAAGTAAAATATCAAATCTATTTCTAGTACCTCTCTAAAAACTTGAAAGAACACTTTGTGATTTTTCCAGGGATGCTCTGGGATACCTCAAAGATAGTTTTAGTAAGTAAAAATATACTGAAAGTTTTATTGTTTTCTATATTTAGGATTAGATTTTGGGAAAACAAAACTTCAAAGAGTTGTCAGTGAAAATAATTAAGATAGGAATGTTAGTGCTTGAGAAACAATACCCAGTTACTTAACCAAGATGACAATAAAACATTTGTTTTGTTTTGTTTTTAAAGATTTTATTTATTTGTCAGAGGGAAAGAGAGAGAGAGAGAGAGAACACAAGCAGGGGGAATGGCAGGGTGAGGGAGAAGCAGGGTCCCTGCTGAGCAAGGAACCTGACAGGGGGCTCCATCCCAGGACCCTGGGATCATGACCTGAGCTGAAGGCAGATGCTTAGCAGACTTAATGAGCCACCCAGGCATCCCTGACAATAAAACACTTTATTTATTTATTTTCCCCCCCAAAGATGCTGTTTGTTTATTTGACATAGAGAGAGACCAAGAGTGAGGAAACACAAGCAAGAGGGAGTGGGAAAGGGAGAAGCAGGCTTCTTGTTGGGCAGGGAGCCCTACGAATGAGCTACCGAGGCGCCCCCAATAAAACACTTTAAATATAGAAGGTAACCAAATTTGAATCATCACAGCTTTTTCATGAGGAGCCTTTGTTTTCTTAAATAATTATGGACATACTAAGTCAGCATAAGGCAAAGAAAATTATTTTAGTAAGATACGAAATATTTGCTGTTAGGACATATTACACAGAAAGAAGAGAATAACCTTTAATATTGTAGGTGAAGGCGATAAACTGTATACCAAGGAGAGTTAGCCCATCAAAAACAAGCAAACTTAGCTAAGATTTTAAGCAGTTCAAAGCTTCTCAGACTCACGGCATAGTATTATAAACTATGGCAAACAAAATTCACTTTATAAATTTTTTTCATTCTTTTCCTTCATATTCTGTAACATATGTATATTCTACTTGAGGACAGTTCTTAGGGGGTCATCAAGGTCAGGTTTAAATTTAAAATAATGCTTAAATGGTACTAACATGCAGTGCATTTATCATTGCTGTCTTCAAATGAATCAATAAGTAAAGATTTAAAAATGTCTCAGACTGTCTAGGCAATCATGGTCAACCCATAGAACCGAGAAAGTATTTTTTTTTCCCCAAGAGAGTTAATAATAACTGTTTCAAGGTGCTAAGTTTTGGGATTATTTGTTAAGGAGTGTTTTGGACTGGATGTTTGTGTCCTCCCAAAGTGCATATATTGAAGCGTATTTCCCAATCTGGTATTTGGAGGTGGGGCCTTTGGATGTAGTTAGACTACCAAAACAATCAATGTGTAAAATATTTTTTTTACCCAAAAATATACCTGGTGTCCTTGTTTAGTCAATTCTCCTTACACCTCTTGGCTCCACGCAACCACAGATCTGCTTTTTGGCACTATATATTAGTTTTGCCTGGCAGAATTTCATATGTTATCTGTGTAATAGGCTTCCTCATGTTTCAGTACTCCCGTTCATTTTTTTTTTTAAGAGAGAGAGAGAGAGAATGTGCACAAGCACATGTGGTGCAGGGTGGGAGAGGGACACAGGAAGAGAGAGGATCTTAAGCAACTTCCCCGCCCAGTGCCAGTCCCACACAGGGCTTAATTTCACAACCCAGCAGAAATCCAGAGTTGGACACTTAATTGACTGAGCCACCCAGGCGCCCCTGCTCCTGTTCAGATATGCTTAGTTTAGTATTTTCTTGTGTAAGTATACCACTATTTGTTTGATGGTTATTTGGGTTGCTTCCAGGTTTTGGATATTACTGCTATGATTATTCATGTATAAGTCTTTTTATGGACATATGTTTCCATTTTTTGGGGTTATGTATCTGAGAGAGGTCGGGCCATGAAAACAGTATCGTAATTGTGGCTACCACCAGTGGGAGTAACTTAGTCATAAACCAACCTAAAACAAAACCTGATTATATAGAAGAAAAATAAATTTTATAAAAGTAGAGAGTCAGCAAACTTCAGATAGCCACTTCAAATATACCTCTGGAAGTTAAGAAAAGACATTCCTAGGCAACTCAGATGAGAATATGCTTATCTCTTGTGGCTCTGTGAGGTGAATCCATTGGGCATTTTGGTGGAGGACTTCTAGTACTGTTTAACAGGTAATTTTCCAAAAAAGAGAAAATCATAGCTCTTATCCAGATATAAAATGAAAACATTTAAAGATAAAAAAAAAGGCCTCATCATTAATAAGTGAAACACCCAGATGTTATAACCAGTTACCAATTTTTTTCCATTATCAATTTTTGTATGATTGAAAGTTAGCAAAATATCAAGGATCATAATTTAATTAATGCTGTCCCCATCTAGGTATTCATCTGTTTGAGCAATAAAGTAACAACAAATACTTATTGTTATTAAACTGTCTGTACTTTTCCTTGCCTTTATTTCAGCAAAATCACTGTTGTAATTATGATTTTTAAAAATAAATGGTGTTGGGGTGCTTGGGTGGCTCAGGCAATTAAGCCTCTGCCTTCGGCTCAGGTCATGATCCCAGGGTCCTGGAATTGAGCCCCATATCGGACTCCCTGCTCAGCGGAGAGTCTGTTTCTCCCCCCATCCCCTGCCCACTGCTCCCCTACTTGGGCGTGCACTCTCTCTTTCTCAAATAAATAAATAAATAAATAAATAAATAAATAAATAAATGGTGTTATCTTTATGTCAATTATATTTCAGTAAGGCTGGGAGAAAAGAATGTTAAGTAATTCATTAATATTTCATAGTATGTATTGAAATTATATTTTGAATATACTATACTCAGTTAAATAAAATATGTTGAGATTTTTAAAAATTGTATTATTTTGACAACAGTGCCAATTAAACTTTAAGCCCTTTTGTTTCTTACATTATTTTAAAAAATTAAGTTCTCATTAAAGGGCATTTATTCTGCCATGAATTTCACACTGCAAACTTTGTAACGGAGTTTCATAAATTACTGTTGTCATAGGAAGTACTACACAATGTTTTAATATCATCTTTTAAGTTGTTATCACTGTTACTGCAATTTCACTGTTTCTTAAAAGCATTGTCTAAGGCCATGTAACAGTTCTTAGGATCTTCTTTAATCATTTCAGTGCTGGGATATTATAAAGAAAAGCAAAAATAGCAGTATGTTTGTACTAAATCTTAATCTGTGATGATCTCAAAGTAATCTATAGAAATCAGTTTGAGATGATTTGGTGGTGAATCTTCTTCATAGTCATGTATGGTAAAGATGAGGTGGCTCCTATGGTGTCGTCCTCCTCTTGATGTTCATGCTTTTGTATATTCCTCCTCCTCTTGAGTGTGGATAGTACCTGTGGTTTGCTTCTAACCAAGAGAACATAGTATAGGTGATGAGATATCACTCCCGTGACTATATCATGGTATATAAGACTTTGTCTAGTTGGTATACTCACCAAAGAGAATGTACTGGTTTGAGAAAGTAAGCAGCCGTGATGGGAAAGAATACAACCTAGATGACACTGTGGTTGTAGCCTTGTGAGACCTGAAGCAGAGGCCCTGGCTAAGCTGTGCTTGAATTTTTGACTCACAGAAACTGTGAGATAATCAGTGTTTATTGTTTTAAGTAGCTATCTTTTAAAAAAGATTTTATTTATTTATTAGAGAGAGAGAAATCACAGGTAGACAGAGAGGCAGGCAGAGAGAGAGAGGGAGGCAGGCTCCTTGCTGAGCAGAGAGCCCGATGCGGGGCTCTATCCCAGGACCTTGAGATCATGACCTGAGCCAGTGGCAGAGGCTTAACCCAGTGAGCCACCCAGGCACCCCCAGTAGCTACATTTGAGGTAATTTGTTACTCAGTAGAAAATGAATACGTGATGCAAATGTACTTTTCACATTTTCTTTTATTTCCTTATATTGCAATGTCACTTTCCTTGTATTTGCTATGTGGAAATTCTGATTAAAATATTTTTATCTTTTAAAAAGTGAAAGAGCCAAACTGCTGAAGATATTTTTTTGGTTTTTGTCCCCCCCCATCAAATGATAAATGTTAAGTGTATGTTTAAATTTATAAAAAATCACAGAATTCTTCGAAATGGTTGTACCATTTTATACTCCTACTAGTGATATTGAGAATTCTAGTTGACCCATATTCATGCTAACACTTGTTATGGTGACTTTAAATTTTAGCCATTCTAGTGGGTGGGTGGTGGTAGTGCATTGTAGTTTTAACTTGCATTTACCAGATGAAAAAATGATGTTGAACATGTTTTTCATACACTTATTAGCTATTTGCATATTATCTTCTTTTGTGAAATGTGTACTCAAATCTTTTGCTCACTTAAAGAAATGAATTTGTCTGGTTTATTATTATTGAGTCGTGGGAGATGTTTATATATTCCAGATATAGACTTTTTTAGTCAGATATATTGTGACTATTTTCCTCTAGTCTATAGTTTGCCTTTTCTTTTGAAAGTATATGGAATGGTATCTGTCAAAAAGCATAAGATTTTAATTTTGATGTTGTTCAGTTTGTTAGTTTTTATTTTTTACTGTGAGTTCGATTTGTGAGTATTTATCCTCTGTCTTAGAAATCCTTGCCTATCCCGAGATCATGCAGATTTTCTCCAATGTTTTCTTCTAGAAGAAAAACTCTTCTAGTTTTATAATTTTAGCTTTTATGTTTGGGTCTTAACCCTTTTGAATTAATTTTTTTAAGTTTTAAAAATTGTGATAGGATACATATAACATAAAAACTTGCCATTGAATTATATACATTCTCAGGTATACAATTTAATGGCATTAAGTTCATTCACAATGTTGTGCAACCATCACCACTGTATTTCTAAACTTTTTTTATCATCCTAAGTAGAAACTTGATAACCTTTAAGCAATGATTTTGCATTCTCCCATTTTCCTAGCCCCTGGTATCTCTATTCTATTTTCTATCTCATGTATTTGCCTATTCTAGATATTTCATGTGGGTACCACTATATATATTTGCCTTTTTATGTCTGGCTTCTGTCACTTAGCCTAATTCATATTGTCTGTATCTTAAATAAGTTTCAATAAGATATTTTTTGAACTTTTAAAAAAGATTTTATTTTATTATTTTTTTAAAAGATTTTATTTATTAATTTGACAGAGAGAGAGAGAGAGAGAGTGAGTGCACATGCAGGGGGAGCAGCAGAGAGAGATGGAGAAGCAGACTCCCCGCTGAGCTGGGAGCCCCATGTAGGGCTTGATCCCAGGACTCAGGGATCATGACCTGAGCCAAAGGCAGATAATTAAATGACTGAGCCATCCAGGCGTCGTAATTTTATTTATTTGAGAGAGAGAGAGAATGAGTTGGGAGAGGGTAGAGGGGGAGGGGGAGAGAAAAGGAGAGAATCCCAAGCATATTCCACACTGAGCACAGTCTTAGGACCTTGGGATCATGACCTGAGCCAAAACCAAGAGTTGGATGCTTAACCAACTAAGCCACCCAGGCATCCCCGAACTTTTTTATGTAAGTTATCCATCTTTTATGTTACCGGCATAGGTTGTTCATGGTATTCTCATTCTTTTGTTGTCTGTTGAAGTATTGCAGTAACCCATCTTTTATTCCTAAGAATGGTAATTTGTGTTTTCTCTCCTTTGCTTCTTGATTCAACTTACTAGGAATTTTTTTCTTTTAAGTAAACTCTGCGCCCAACATGGGGCTTGAACTCATGACCCCAATATCAAGAGTTGAATGCTGTACCAATTGAACCAGCCAAATGCCCCTGTCTTACAAAGATTTTTATTAATTTTATTAATAACTTCAAAGAACTCATTTTGGTTTTGTTAATTTTTTCTATTTTCTGTCATTGATTTCTTTTTCTTTTTAAAAACATGTCCTAAACCATCAAGGCAGCTTCTAGAGCTTGTGACAGGGCTCTTCTATCCTCCCTCCCTTTTTTAATTGAAGTATAGTTGACAGTGTTTAAGTTATTGATTTCTGTTTTTACTTTTATATATTCTTGTATTTTGAATTTAATTTGCTTTTTCAGTTTTTAAGGTAGAGGCATAAGTTAGTGATTTTAGATCTTCCTTTTTTAACATAAGCATTTAAAGTTATTAATTTCCTTCTAAGTACTCCTTTAGCTGCATACTCTAAAGTTTGATATGTTGTGTATTAATTTTAATTGAATCTAAATTATTTTCTGGTTTCCTTTGTCATTTCATCTTTGACCTATATATAGATTATTTAGAAGCGTGGCTTAATTTTCAAATGTTGGGGAATTGTGTAGGCTTTTTAAAAATTGTAATTGATTTTGAGTTCTGTTGTGTTCAGATAACATTACTTTATAAAATTTCAATCTTTGGAAATTTCTTGAGACATCTTTTAGGGCCTAGGTCTTTCTTGAAAGTTCAATGTGTGTTTGATTAGCTGAAGCTGAGCACTTACCTGTGCCTTCTCAGCTTAGTGGAACTATTATGTGCTTTGCTTGAACTGTAGCTCTCTGTGCCACTGTAAGAAAATTGTTCCTAAGCAGAGGTTAGGGACAACTGGGATGCCTCTGCATTTGAGTTTCCCTTTTTTCTGGGTTTACGTTTTTATGTTGCCCTTTTCTCAGTGCCTGAAAACTACTGCCTCATATATTTTGTCTAGTTTTATAGGGGTTTGTAGTAGAATGATTAGTTTTGTCTCCATAACTCTACCAGAGTTGTGGGTGAAAATTTGACAACTTTAATGCCTAAAGTTGAGAGTTTTTTCTTCATTTTCTTCTAAGTCAGAATCTGTATTTTGTTTCAAGTTAATGAAATTCTCATTTCTACTTCCTCATTTTCCTCTTCAAGTAACTCAGTAATATATATAACAAAGTTGCTTAATGTGACTTTTGTTCCTGTTATGATCTATGGAACTTATATATATATATATATATATTCTTAAATATATATATATATATTTTATTTACATATATATTATATATATATTATATAATATATATAGTATAATAAATATATTATATATATATTACATATATATATATTCTTAAAAAGTTAGGTGTGATTTTTTTTCTCACTTTATTATCGGTAAAATTAATAATTTCATTTAAGTCTTTATTCTTATCAGTGACCATTTGTTTCATTTTTTATCCAGCTTAAATGTTTAGCCATTTTAGCAACAAATTTCAAAATAATTTACATTAAGCCTATAAATATTTGTTTGTTTTCTGTGATTACTTCACTGTTAAACCACAAGAGAAAAAAAAACCTTTATATTTGGCTAAATATTGAATAGATAATATTATTTTAAGAACAATTATACATGCTTTCTATACTGACATTTGCTTCACTTCTTTGAATATAATAGCTTATTTCCTGTTTATTGACTTTTCTTTACTGCTGATAATTTTATGTGTGCTTTCTGGGTGTGGTGAAGTCTGTTCACTTTCATTAGTTTTATTTATCTATTTCAAAAAAGATTTATTTATTTATTTATTTATTTATTTATTTATTTATTTATTTATTTGAGAGAAAGAGACAGATAGTGACAGAGATAGTGAGAGACATCACAAGGTGGGGAGGAGAGGGAGAAGCAGGCTCCTGCTGAGCAGGGAGCCCGATGTGGGGCTTGATGCCAGGACCCTGGGGCAGAAGCTTAACCCACTGAGGCAGAAGCTTAACCCACTGAGCCACCCAGATGCCCCATTAATTTTGTTTTTTAATTTAAGCAACTTATGTGTAGATTTTCTCTTTTTCTTTTTTAAAGAGATTTATCTTTTTATTTTTTTAAAGATTTATTTGAGAGAGAGAGAAAGGAAGGAAGAGCGTGCACAAAGGGGAGGGGCAGAGGCAGAGGGAGAGAATCTCAAGCAGACTCCATGCTGAGCATGGAGCCCAACATAGGATTTGATCTCATGACTCTGAGATCATGACCTGAGCAAAACCCAAGAGTCACATGCTTAACTGACTGAGCCACCCAGGCATCCCAATTTCTTTTTCTTAAGCTCCACTTACCTGCTTTTCTCTGTCATGATTATAGCTTGTATTCATTATTATAATGATCTATAGAATTCAAAAATAAAATGTAATTGTATTCAGAGAGTACCAAGTTTATATATATATTTTTTCAGTTTCCAAAAATATATTACAAAATATAAAAATATAGAATGCTTCATGAATTTGTGTGCCATCCTTGTGCAAGGCCATGTTAATCTTGTCTGTATTGTTCCACTCTTAGTATATGTGCTGCTGAAGTGAGCACACGTTTGAATATATTCTTACAAAAAAAACACAAAGTGTTAAAAATTGAAAATTTTCATGCTTCCAAAGTTATTTTTGTTTTTGTTTTTTTAAGATTTATTTATTTATTTGAGACAGAGAGAGCATGAGAGCACACAGCAGGGGAGAGGGAGAGAGAAAATCTTAAGGAGATTCCCTGCTGAGTGAGGAGCCCTGTGCAGGGCTCAATTTTATGACCCAAAATCAAAATCAAGAGTCAGATGCTACAGCCAACTGAGTCACCCACGTGCCCCTATTTTTATTTTTAAATATTGAAAATTATTAGGGCATCTGGGTGGCTTAGTCAGTTGAGCATCAGACTCTTGGTTTTGGCTGGTCTTAGGGTCATGGTCATGGTCTTAGTGTCATGGGATTGAGCCTCAGGGCTCTGCACTCAGTGGGGAGTCTTCTTGGGGTTCTCTTTCTCCCTTTCCCTTTGCCCTGCCCCCTGCTCATGCACTCTTTCTCTAAAATAAGCAAATCTTTAAAAAAATTAAGCTAGATTAAAAAATTTTGTGATTTTTAGATAAATCTAAGTATGTATTTTTATTAAAAAATTTCAATTTTAGCATTAACTGTGCAATTATCAGTATAAAAAATTAATCTCTGGCCTTACATATGTTATGTCTAGACCTGCACAAAAATAAATTTACTAGTACTATGAGTTCCTTAATTCTGCAAAATGTTCCTCAGCTGCCATGTGCTCTGTACTGTCTACTGAGCTAAATGATGGATATCTTTCAAACCATGAATGAGAATGGAAAGGAATCAAGTAAATAGTTAATTTGACTGTATTTGAAACTAGTACTTGTGTTAGCCAAGAAATCCATTATATTCATGTTACCTGAGGGGAGGAAGGATTTGATAGATTAATTAATTTGTCGTTTTCCTTACTTTTAAGGCCCTTTGCTGTTAAAATATTTTATAATTTCAGCAGGGTTCTTTCAGAAGCTTGCTGCTTCTGAAAGTCTATAACAGCAATGGGACATAGTTGTCTTCTTAAAAAATATATGGGAAGAAAAAAATATATAGGAAGAAAGATGTAGGCAAGTGTTTTCTTGGGGTTTGAAGTGTAAATAGTAAGAATGGATTTTTAGGATTGCACTTTGTCAGTGCAGTACTCCAGATGACAAGTGTGACAGAGGCAGCCCATTTCTTTAAGGAATTTATATTTTGTGTTTGTGGTTTTGCAGAACTGCTAAAGTGAGAAGCCCATGGCAGAGACCTTTCTTGTCTGGCTGTAAGGGTGGTAACACAGTCAATAAATAGTTGTGTGAACAATAAAAGGTTGATGTTTGATTTTCCATACTTCAAGTTGCTGAGTGCTGTCCAATCCCAGGGAATGTTAAGCTTTTCATATTGCTGACAAAGCTACAGGAATATTGGCACAAATGTGTTATAATGCCAGTAAGTTTAAAGAAAGTACTCTATGTGGGGATATGTTAAATTCTAGGAGTAAGAGTGATATCTTCTTTGGGTCAGATAAAGGACATAAGATATGATTCTCATTCTCTAAAGATCAAGTATTTTCTAACTTTTAGCATTATTTAAAGAACTCCATGCTCTCTCTACTCCCAATTTATTATTGCACAGCAGGCTAGAGAGAAATGTATTAGCTATTGTCAGAATCTTCTGCTGAAAGGTCTTTATAGCACAGCGGTTCTATAACATTGATTCTAGAGATTACTTCAGTTCACCACCTTGGCTAAACACAGGAATATCTCTGGCTAACATAATTCATATGTAGAACTAGGTTCAGATATATGAGGAAAGGGTACTTTCCCCTTTATCACCCCTTTAAAGATTTCTCTTCGTTTTTTTTTTTTTTTTTAATAGTGGGAATAATAATAGCACATGTATCACAGGACTGTGATGATGAGGACTACTTCAGAGTTATGTGTAGAGTGCTTAGAATAAAATCCAGTACATAGTAAGTACTTATAAATGTTGGTTGCTGTTATGTCATCATTATTATATTACTACTACTCTATTCAGGAGAATGGGCTTGGGTATTAGAGAATGGACTATGTTGAATAGAAAGTTAGGGCCTGGCCTTAACGGCATGGCTTTGGCTTGGTCTCAGCTTAGGATGGGGATAGATCATGGCTGGTTTCTTGTGGGAGGGTGGGCTTTTGTGACTGACCCTGATAATATCACAAAACTTTCCCAAAGTGGGACTCAGGACTTACTGAGACATTGTAGATTTCTGAGAGTGTTTCCATTTTCATCAGGACTTAGAGAGAGCAGGGGATTCTGGAAGAGGAGCTGTGAGAACCAAGTGATTAGATTGGTAATGGGAGGAAAAGTGAGTGTCTCTATCTTACTAGGTGAGAGTGAGTTTGTTTAGGTAATAAGTACAGTGGCTTTCAAACTTTTTAGATTCTGACTCTTAATAAACAATAGATTTTACATGGCAACCCATCGCACCTGTTTGCCTTTGTATTTATATGTATTGCCAGTAATAGATGTCGTAAACATACATATTTCATAAAACAATTCTTACTGTTAGAGCACTCTGGTATTTTCTATTCTATTTCATTCTCTTTCCCTTTTAAGAAAATGTTTGTCCTGACTTCTAAATTGATTTTATGAGTTACTAAAGAGTTGTGACCTGAGTTGAAAAATATTGGTTGGGGTAGGAATTAATCCTTTGAATGTTACCCTAGAGAAACAGTTGGGCATACTTTGTCATCTCAATAAATGAGAGGAGTCCTTTGGAGTTGGCAGGTGCTCTTAAGCAGGGGACCAAGACTTCTGCTTACTCTGGATCCTTACCTCCACTTGATCACTTGGTTGTCTTCAGGCCAAGCTCTTTTTGTCAGATGGTTTCTTGTATGTTGGGGCTTATCTTCTCCTCTACATTGGGAGCCAGCTCCTGGAGGGCAAGAACTATAATAATAGCAAACACTTTTGGGGTGCCTGGGTGGCTCATTTGGTTAAGTGTCTGCCTTTGGGTTAAGTTTTAATCCCAGAGTTTTGGGATTGAGCCCTGTGTCGGGCTTCTTGCTCACTGGGGAGCCTGCTTCTCCCTCTGCCTGCCTCTCATCCTGCTTGTGCTTTTTCTCTCTCTTGGTATCTCTGTCAAATAAGTAAATAAAATCTTTGAAAAAAATAGCTAACACGTGTGTAGCACTTTCTCTTTGCTAGGCACTTTTCCATTTTACGTATATTAATATATTAACCACAATTAATTAATACTAATATATTAATTAACTACAACCTATTTATTAGTTGCGGTTAAATAAAAACCTATTTAATTAATAATAATTAAATTATTTTCATCCTACAGATAGGGAAAACAAAGCATACAGAAGTTAAGTAGCTTACCCTTCATTAGAGTTCTTCTGTAGCTTACCATAATGTCTTGTGTAACATCTGCCATACAGATGATTTCATCAATAGTTACTGACTGAAGTTAAACCAATTAGTTTCTTGGTTTATTTTCTTAGCTTTCTTATGGCTTTTCTCACCATAAGGCTATTCAAGTGATCAGAGAGTAGTAGAAATTGAATTAAAAATGATGCTGAACTTTGTCTAAGGAAGGAATACAGAGTTTATTTAAATTGGTCATATTCAGAGTTTGAATAATGACTGTGCTTTGAGCCCCAACATTAAGACTGTCATCCTCCACCTGACATGGGTTTGAGAATGAATAATGTTGCAGAAATGCCCACATGTTGTCAGCTCCTTAATTTACTGATTTGGGATCTTAGTATGCTTTCTTCCTATCCCCTGCCCGCTGCAACAGCTGCTCTGTACTGGCCCATGCCTCCAGACTTAATGGTATTTCTGTCACAGTGTGAGTTTTCAAGTTGGTATGTACAGTTTAGCCAGAGTCTTCACTGCTACCAGGCCTAAGGGTTGGAGGTTGCAACTGACTTGTGGGGGAGGGAGTTTGGTGCTTGTCACTGAGGAGGAACAAGGTGCTCTCTGACACTCTGATTTGTTACAGGCTGAGTGTGAATGATGTCAAGGCAGATCAGAGGACAGCTGATTCATTTGGGATCTGGGACTTCTCACTGTGCCTCACTGCTGCCTCCTGGGCTCTTAGGTCTTTTGCGGTGGGGGTGGAAGGGAATTCTGAATGTTATGTTTTTGAAGAACAGTGCTTTAATTTTTCTCTTAAGTTTGGGAAGCCTTTTTAAGTTTCCTTTGGCTTATAGACCACATACCCCTTGTGTGAGAGAACTTCTGCCAAGACTCCCAAGTGTGAGAGGGCAAAAGCTTTGAGTAGCCAGGAAAATGATGAAACGGAGGAGAGAGAGACTGGGAGCACCATGTCTGCGGATTCAGTAAGGAGGCTGGGGTCTCTGAGTGGAAACTGGCAGATGTCAGGAAAAGAACTAATGCCAACTAACACACTTTCATTTGCTTGGATAAAGACTCTGCTTTGGAGATGCCTGTCAGAAAGAGGGCTGAGCTGGCCTCACAAATTCAAGGTCAAAACACTGGTCCCTGGCAGGGGGCCTATGGGGCTTCTAATTATGAAAATTGAGTTAGATGCCATTTTAGGGGTGCTTAGGTACCTGGGCAACTGGGTTAACGATGAAGATCTTTTTTTTTCCGGCCGTGAAAGCAGATGTGTGTATAAACTTAGTGTCGAAGCTGCATATATAAGCCCCATGACTATGAAAAACAAATGGAAATGAAAGTATCTTCTCCTTGGACTTGAGAGGGTGTTGTATTTCTGCCCCTCGCCTGTCAGCTCAGGACCTCAGATCTGCCCTTGCATACCAGCCTGAGTCCTTTAGGGTGTGACCTGAATTTTATTTCTGTGTTGGCCGATAGAGAAATAAAATAGAAAAAAATAGAAAGATACTTAGATAAGGGTTTCATAGCTGGGGAATGGAAGAAGGCTTCTACGTCAGGGTAGGTTTTCCAAGAGCTGCTCAGGCTTATTTAATGAAGAAGGGCAGTGCATTGATCAGCAAAGTAGGGAACCAGGGAAAGAAATGTCCTAGAATCCATTCCACTTCAATAATCTGTCTTGAACTGCCTTTGTGTAACTCACAGAGTGGAGGGCATGCCCTTCAGACTTCCTTCCCATGAATGTTAGAGCTTACCTGGAGATAGCATGGTATATTTGAATAGACACACACACACACTTCTTGAGTGGGCTTCCTTTGGGTCATTGCCTTTCTGTGTTAGTGGATACTCATTGATTAAATTAATGATTGTATCAGACCTTGGCAGACTGGAGTTGTTTGAAGAATATAATTGGAAAGATTGGCATATGTTTAAAAAAGTGTTTATTCTCCTACTAAGAAAAGTTAAAGACCGTAAAAAGAAGCTTCATGATCTAAGGTATCATTTAAAGTGAAGAGGATTTGTTAGCAAAATTGTAAATTTTTTTTTTAATTGTAAATTTTTTTAAATTAAGTTTGTAGAAGTGGTCAAACTTGTGCTCTCCAAATGTTGGTGCACTATGGTTGGTAATCATTGTGTCTATTTTAGTGACTTTGAATTTAGCTTAGGAAAATTCCCCTGCAGAGCTAGTAAGTAGTTTATAAATCACCTTTCCTTTTCCAAACAATCCTTTTTAAACTCTAGCCTCATTGTATAACCAGTTTGCAGAGTAGTAGTTACTAGCAAATAGAGAATGAGATTTGGTTCTCATAGATTTATAATCTTAATATATATCCATCAAAATGGCTAAGCCTCATTTTATGTGTTAAGATTTGAGACTCCAAAATTTTGTATAAGCAGTATTATTAGGTTAATAAGAACTGTCTTATTGCATATTCTAATTAGCTCTAGCTTATATATACTAGGGAGCTGATTTTTGAAATAGTTCTTTAGAAAAGTGAAAATTCTTTTTGAAAGTGAGAAATTAATCCAAAGTTAACATTTTCAATTTTTTTAATTTTTATTAATATGTTGAGTTTGTGGAAATTTGGGCATACCTATAATTTAAAATAGTTTTCTGCCCTCTATTTTTCTATCCTTTTATATTCTCATATTGTGTACTCATCTGGGAAGCTGCTGAAGCCAGCTAAAGGGATAATTAGTAGGAGGGTAAAGATTTCCTTTGAATATATGTAATTGAACACTAGAGGAATGTAACTATATATAAACAGTAATAACAATACAGGAAACCAATATTTTTAAACAGGTACTTATGTGATACTTAAGTTTTTTAGAATATTTGAAATGAAATATTATGGCTAAATATGGTATTTGTATAGAAAGCCATGTTCCTACTGTAGTAAATTAAATGCTGTGCATATATTTTTCATCATCTGTGACATATCAATCAATGATCAACAAAGTAGAAATCCATACTTCCCATCTGTTTACAGTCTGATGATGTTATTTACTTAATAGTCTTCAGTAGGACTTAACACATATCGAGATGGTTAAGTTATTTTTAGGGGAAAAAAGTAACCTAAAAACAAATATAAGTAGAAGCAAAATTTATTATGCAGAGTTAAGTGACGATATTTGAGGTTTCATTAGGCAAAAGTTAACTAAATAAGTTGGTGTTATGGTAGATAAAATCTACTAATATTTTACTTTTATGGATATATACATTTCTCTAGGAAGTTTTAGTTATTGAACACAAAATATCACTTACTGCTTGCTAATTGGTGAGTTGTAGTAGATTTGCAATATTTTTCTAGAAGCCAATTCTAAATACTTTGAATACCCGGAGCTTAAATTTTTGGTTTTAATTCTGTGGATTAAATTTTAGTCTTGATGGTCCTTGTGTGCCAACATTGCCCTGACGTATGATATTTGAGAATGATTTTTGACCACTTTTTTTTTTTTTTTTTGAGCCTTTTGCCTAAACTAACCCACTTTGAATATGTTTCTTTTTGGTTGAGAAATTATCCCTGACCCTGCTCTTTTCTACCGCGGTGTGTTGTCAGAATCTCTACTCTTTGCCGAGGATCTGAAGTAAACCAGCACATGTTTTCACCTACATCAGCTCCAGCCCTGTACTTCACTAAAGTCCCATTTAGTGCTGATTGTGCCCTGGCTACTTCTTCTCCTCTTGCCTTTTTCCTGAACCCACAAGCTCACAGCAGTCCTGGCAGTCCCTGTTGCAGCCGCCCGCTGCAGTGGAGGTAAGGAAACCTGCTGCGACGTGAATGTGGGGTGATTTGCTTTGGGCCTAGTAGCTAAAACCCCAACCTTTCTCCTTAATAATGGGGAGAATAAAAGGCCCAGAGACGAGTAAGAGAAATGTCAGATATTTCTACTGTATTCAAAATTCAAGAGAAAGAAAGCGTATCAGTAGTTAGACAGTTATGTGCCTATTGTGACAGTAGGACAGCCCTGTGACCACTCCATGGGAGAAGCATAGCATGACAGAATGCTAGAGCTCTCTAAAGGTTAACTAGTCCAAGTGCCACATTTTGCACAATAGGAACATTTGATTCTGAAATAGGCTAAGTGATTTGTTCAGATTGCTGAAAATAACCCTGTATTCCTCATTTCTTTCTGCCTTTTTATATAGTCACCATTTGAGTACATGGCTATGTACTGGACACTGTTTTAGTCATGGAAAACAGAAGAGTGAACAGAAAGAGCTAAAGTCCCTGCCCTCAGAGGAGCTTAGATTCTAGCAGAGAGAGATAAATTAATGAGTAAATATATCACAGATGGACATATGTGATATTGAGAAAATTAAATAGGTTGGGGAGAGTAGGGAATGTGAGGCCCAGGGCTTAACATTTTATATAAGATGGTCAGGGAGGTTCCTCACTTGTAAGTTGACATATGAGCAAAGACCTGAAGGAAAGTCGCAGAGCCGGAAAAGAAGTATCTGGAGAAGAGTGTTTCAGACAGAGGCAACAGTAAATGCCAAAGACGTGACCTAAGAGTTTGCTTCATGTGTTCTTTGTTCAGAGTCCAGTGAAGCTCATGTGGAATGAGTTAAGAGGTAAGAAGTGGGAAATGAGGTCTGAGACATAGTGATAAGCCAAACGGAATAGAGCTTTAAACCCATCGTAAAGATTTTTGTTTTTATGCTGAGTGACATGAGAAGCTCTTGGAGGGTTTGAAGCAGAAGAATGTTATGGTCGGACTAAATCAAAAGGATCCCTCTGGCCATAGTTAGAAGGTTATTGGTGTAATCTAGGTAAGACTCAATGATTGTTTGAACCCTTGGTGGTACAGGTGGTAAAAAGTGGTGGGATTTGAGGATGTATTGTAGAATGGATAGGATTTGTTGATGGATTAGATGGCAGAGTTTGAGAAAAATGTAAGTGAAAGATGACTGAAAATTGGGGCTTGAACAGCTAGAAAATTGTAAAAACCAGGAACTGAGACTGGGAAACTATAAAGAGATTGCGGATTAGACATTTGATTAAGGATAGGTGAAATTTGGGCTGAAGATATTTAAGGAATTGTCTGTGATTAAGTGAAACAAATGATTAGGTTTATGAGATCATCCAATGAGAGTCTGTTGATAAAGAAGGAAGAAATGTCAAAGGACTGAGCCCTGAGGCCATCTGACTTCAAGAGGTTGGGGAGATAAGGAACTAGCTGAGGAAAGACTGAAAAGGAGCGGGGCTTTTTAGGATTGAGAAGAATCGAGAGAGGTATCTGAGAAACCAATCAAAAAATTTTTCAGAAGGAAAGTATGTTTGATCAGTAGGTATTTGTTAAGCTTTTTGTTAAAAAAAAAAAACAATCAGGAAAACTAGAAATTTGAGTAGAAGCAACACTTACTGTATAAAATTTAAGTGACATTAAAAAAAAAAACTTAAGTGACATTATTTGATATAGGAGCTCAAATTCTACAGACATATTAGGGCAGTGTTAGACTGACATAGGACAATGTTAGGGGCTGACTTCTCCCCAAGTCACCTTTCCAGAGGTACTAGACTCGGTATATGATGCTGAGTAAAGTGGTAAGCTGGGTAGACCTCACAGCCTAACATGTGCCTCCTTCTAGGCACATGACTTGAAGTATTATCTCTTCACACTTGTGGTCTTGCAGCTTAGGGCTTGAAAACTTATTCAATTTTGTCATGTTTTTTCCCTACACTTGTTCACATGTCTGGTCACTGTGTTAGTGTTTCATTCCATTCTTCTTTTGTATCCGTCCCATGCCAAGTACCAATTCAGTGATACAGCAAGATGATTTTACCTTGTTGTTTGCTGCATATGTTTGTATTTCTTTAAACATTCTTGAATTTTATCCTGCGATGCAGTTATATTATTCAGAAATAGTTTGATCCTTTCGAGGGTTACTTTTTGGCTTTGTTGGGTGGGCCTAGAGCAGCATTTGGGGTTAATTTTTTCTTAATTCTGAGGCAGTGCTTTCTGAGTACTCTACTCAGTGTCTATGCTTTATGAGTTTTTTCTTTTTTTTCCCCCACTCAAGCTGGTGGGAACATGATCTATTCCTGTGTGAGCTCTGAGGAGTGTAATGCCTACTTATTTTCTTGGATAGTTTTCTTACCTACATCACTCGGCTGAAAATTTGAGAGGAGCCCACTTGCTGAGCTCTCTCTGTGTAGCTCTTTCCTTTCTAGTACTCTGCCTTCCAAATGTTAGCCACCTTAACCTCCCCAGCTTCTCAGTTCTGACTCTTCAACTTGGGTAAACAGCTCAGCTTTTTGGGTACTCCCTGTATTTGCGTCCTGGAAATGTTCTCTGTAAGCTGGGGCAATCTTAGGACTTTCTTTGGGGCAATTTTAGGGCTTACTTTGTATGTTTCCCTTCTGTAAAATGTCTAAAAGCTATTGTTTCACATGTAGCATTTTGTTTTGTTTTTACTTTTTGAGGCACAAGGGTGAATCTGGTCTGTTTCCCCGTCTTGGCAGGAAGCAGAAATTCAGTCTTTTCTAAAATTTTGAACTCAGGCTTCTATGATCACAAGTAAAGATTGCCTCATGAGATTATTTTTTTTTTTTTTTTTTTTTTTAAGATGTTATTTACTTATTTGACAGAGAGAGAGAGAGAGAGAGAGATGACAAGTAGGCAGAGAGGCAGGCAGAGAGAGAGAGGGAAGCAGGCTCCCTGCGGAGCAGAGAGCCCGATGTGGGGCTCGATCCCAGGACCCTGAGATCATGACCTGAGCCGAAGGCAGAGGCTTTAACCCACTGAGCCACCCAGGCGCCCCCTCATGAGATTATTGATAGACTGATTCACACATTAGATAAACCTAGTAGAAACAGGATAGACTCCTTAATTGTTTTTATCATGCTTAGTCAAGAAAGGTTGAGAAATGAAACAACGTAAGAATAAGAATAGGTAAGATTTGCCAAGCATTTACTGTGTGCTAAACATTTTTCTAATCCTCAGAATACCCTGATGAGATAGTAATATAAATCCATTTTATCGATGAAGTGATAATCCAAGTAAATCTATTTATAGATGAAGGCACTGTGGTACAGAGAGGTTAAGGAAATTATCAATAAGTAACAGAAACTAGCATTCAGCCCCACAGAATCTCATTTCAATATCTGTTGTCCTAAACCCTCTGGTCTAATGTTTCTAATGGAACATGTGCTATTTTGTATTTAGTTCAAAAACTAACAAACTCTAAGGACTTAATAGGTCCCAGGTAGTATTCTAAGCATTTAAAAATTTGAGGTCGGGCGCCTGGGTGGCTCAGTGGGTTAAAGCCTCTGCCTTTGGCTCAGGTCATGATCTCAGGGTCCTGGGATTGAGCCCCACATCAGACTCTCTACTCAGCGGGGAGCCTGCTTCCCCCCACCCTCTCTGCCTATCTCTCTGCCTACTTGTGATCTCTTTCTCTCTGGCAAATAAATAAATAAAATCTTTAAAAAAAAAAAGAAAAGTTTGCGGTCATTCAGTCCTCACACCAATTTTATGAGGCAGAGATTTTTATTATGCTCATTTTGCAGATGAGAAGACCAAGGCACAGAGAGGTTAAATAAATTACTCAAAATAAAACAGCTGGTAAATGGCAGAATTGAGAGTAAAACCTAGGCAGTCCAGCTTCAGGGATAACATTCTTTTTTTTTTTTTTAAAGATTTTATTTATTTGAGAGAGAGAGAGTACAAGTGGTAGAGAGGCAAGGGGGAGAAGCAGGCTCCCCACTGAACAGGGAGCTTGATGCAGGGCTCGATTCCAGGACCCCAGGATCATGACCTGAGCCAAAGACAGATGCTTAACCCATTGAACCACCCACCCGGGTGACCCGAGACCATATTCTTAATAACTATATTGTTTTGCTTCTCCATAAGATACTTCATTAATCTAATATAGTATATTCGGAATCTATATTATTTTGCATCCCCAGGTTTTCTCTTCCCAAAAGACATGTTCATGACATTCTTTACTAACTTTCCCCATACTGGGGGTAGGAGTTGGTCCATTGTCACTTCCAGGCCTCGGCCTTTATTACCTTTTTTCTTCTTTTAGGCTTATTTTAATCAATTTTATCTTTTACTCCTGCTCATTGGAGTTCATCCACTAATTTAGTTTTGTTCGCTCTATTCACATTCAGAGCCTTGAAGAGCATCAATGCCTAGTGAGTACAGTGGTGCACTTAAATTCTACAAAATCCTTCCCAGGTAGATGTGTTTATGGAACACTGCTATTAAGCAATTGAGTAAATACAAGTTGAGAGAAGAGAAAAATGATTCTCGTAAATAATATGAAGAACTAAAAATTAAGAGCTACTGGCAGTGAATTTGACCTCTATTTAAAAATAGTGACCCGAGGGACCCCTGGCTGGTTCTGTTGGTAGAGCGTACGATTCTTGATCTCAGGGTTGTAGTCAAACCTACATTGGTTGTAGAGAGTACTTAAAATCTTTTAGATAGATAGATAGAGGCGCCTGGGTGGCTCAGTTGGTTAAGCAGCTGCCTTCGGCCCAGGTCATGATCCTGGAGTCCCGGGATCGAGTCCCACATCGGGCTCCCAGCTCCACGGGGAGTCTGCTTCTCTCTCTGACCTTTGCTCCTCTCATCCTCTCACTTTCTCTCTCTCAAATAAATAATAAATAAAATCTTAAAAAAAAAAAA
>CM053606.1:30542994-30559622 GCA_028646535.1 Procyon lotor
ATGGTTATCTATTTCTTTCTGACTTATTTCATTTAGTATAATGCCCTTGAGGTCCATCCATGTAGTTGCACATGGTAAGATTTCATTCTTCTTTATGGATGAATAATAATCTATTATACCACATTTTCTTTATCCACTTATCCGTTCAATATCTATAATTTTAACTTATAAAATAGCTAATTCTTTTCTGTATTTATTCTTATTACTGCTAGTTTTGATTCATTTTTATTTTTAAAATATTATTCATTTATATTTCTGATAAGCTAAAGTGTTCATATTTGGAAGTCTTTCTCAGATTTAGTTTCTTTCCTTCCTTCCTCCCTTCCTTCCTTCCATCCATCCATCCATCCATCTTTTTGAGAGAGCAAGCATGAGCAGGGCAGGGAGAGAGGGAGGGAGAGAATCTTAAGCAGATTTCATGCCCAGCACGGAGCTCATCTAAAAACTGTGAGATCATAACTGGAACCAAAATTAAGAGTTGGATGCTTAGCTGATTGAGCCAACCAGGCATCCCTACTAGTTGAATTTTGATCCAAAGAAATTCATCTTCAAATCATCAATTTTATTGACTGACTTTCTTAGCATTAGAATTCATTTATCCGAATTCTAACAGAATTTAAAAGAAATTTCCATCTAAGCTGCAAAGTGCTTCTCAGTCTATCAATGATCTAATCACCGCAGCATTACTCCTGGAGCCCTCTCATCTTCTTTTCCACTCTAGATTGATTACTCTCCAGTCCTCTGGGATAGTTGTTGTCATGGTATTCCCATTGTGGGTTCTGAATTCTCTACGCCTTCTGCCTTCTTCTTAGTTCAATCTTTCATTTTTGTGGAGCATAGACACCCAGATTCTTAAAAGGAAACTGTGTCAGTACATGTTGCTTGAGTTCTCTTCCCTGAATATCTAAGTTTCTTCTTTCTTGGGCCTCTGAAGGCCAAGGATTGATTATATATGCATATTTTTTTAGTCCTTTGAGTGCCTGGTGTAGAACCTCGCAATTAATTGTCACTAAAAGCCACTGTGATAGAATTTTGGCTACTGAGAGTGGGGGCCTGGTCCTTAAAGTAGCCTCTGTGTATTGCTGCTTCCTAGAAACAAAACTGTGTTCTAATCTTCTCTATTATGGAAATTTGGGCACAGGCCAGACAGCTGGGCTATTTATTGAGGAAGGATGCACAAAAGAAGGGCTGTTACTAATACTGGGTTTAATCTGGATGTTGGACTAACATACAGAGTCATTACAAGACCTTTTTAAGTTTATTTATTTATTTAGGTAACTCTACACCCAATGTGGGATTCAAACTCATGACCCCGAGATCAAGAGTGGCATGCCCTTCTGGCTAAGCCAGCCAGGTACCCCTTCAGGACATTTTTGTATCTCGCTTTAACCAATAGCCCTCAAGAAACTGATCTGGAAATGTAACCTGGGAGTGGGCTCATAATTTGGAATTTCCAAAGAAATGTGGAAACCATGGGAATTAGTAAAGAAAAACCAAATTTACCACAACTTCCTAGACACTGTGTAATCAGGAATAGCTTTATACTATTTCATTTTAACCAGGGCCTGTATTTGTGGAGGGCCTCTTTAGTGGAAGTATACTTCATTCAAGGAAAAAAATCTTTAGTCTCAGGACGCCTGGGTAGCTCAGTCGGTTGGACGTCTGCCTTCTACTCAGGTCATGATCCCAGGGTCCTAGGATCGAGTCCCATATTGGGCTCCTTGCTCAGCGGGGAGCCTGCTTCTCTGCCTGCTGCTCCCCCTGCTTGTGTTCTCTCTCTCTCTCTTTCTCTGACTAAATAAATAAAATCTTAAAAAAAAATCTTTAGTCTCACTGGCCACTTTCCTTTGACTACCAAGTGATATACAGCTTTAAAAAATATATAACAGGACCATTCTCTCCCATTCATTATTTATCCAAGTAATAACTGCGTATCAGTTCTGGGCCCTGAACATACAGACATGCTTAGAATACACAAATTCTGAAGCAGTGCCCACTCTTGGGCTTTAGAATTTCTTTCCCATCTCTATGGCCAAGTTTATTCATTTAGAACCCTGGGAATGTGGGGCGCTTGGGTGGCTCAGTCAGTTAAGCATCTGCCTTCGGCTCAGGTCAAGATCCCAGGGTCCTGGGATCGAGCCCCACATCAGGCTCCCTGCTCAGGGGAGGATTCTGCTTCTCCCTCTCCCTCTGCTGATCCCCCTGCTTGCGTGCGCTCTCTCTCTCTCAAATAAATGAATAAATAAATAAGTCTTAAAAAAAAAATTAGAACCCTGGGAATGTGAACATCAACTACAGTCACCAATGACAGAATTATCTGGTCTCTAGATGTTGGGCACATTTACTGAGGTGTGGTGGGTAACTCTTCATCTTGAGACTGGGGGTGGGGACATGTTCCTGCCGCCATGTTAGGGAACCTTCCCACCATGTCACACAATTAACAGGAGAGAATATTGCACTGGTCTACATTTGGCCAGTCCCCACCCCCGTCCCCCTGCCTCCCCGCTCAGGTTTTTTACTTTAAAATTATTGATTCATTCCAAGCATTCTGGATCTTTTACATCCATGTGGCAGTACCTTGGACATTGACATTTGAGCTTTAGACCTATGTTTATTTCTTTTCCATTCTAAGTTGTTGTTGTTGCAGGATGATGTTGCTGAGACTTAAGTTTGGCTATTAAAAACTGCTACAAGCTCAATCATACCCTTGTTTTTGTGGATACATGCCTTCTGAATCATCTTTAGAACAGAGATCCATATTAAGAAAATCTTAGCTGAAATGCCAAGAAGCAATCTCACATTGAGAAAGTCCTAGAGCAAAGAGATGTAAATTACATTAGATTAAAAAAAAAAATGTTAGTACCTTATGTGACTTAGGATAAACTACTCAGCCTCTCAAGTTCCTTTGTCTGTATAAGGGAATAATGATAGTACCTGCTTCATCAGGTATGAGATACTACATGTAATGCTTTAAATGGTACCCAGTTAGCACTTAATAAATATTAGCTATTAATGATTATTGTTTTAAATGCATAGCTAAATTCAGTAGACTGTGAAGAAAATGCCAAGGGACCCAAATCTAAGAAAACAGTACCTGAACAGAGGAAACCAGCGTGGAACTTCTAAGAAAGTGGGCTAAAGAGGAAGTGTACTAGTCTTGATATCCTTTAGGGGAAAGAGGATAAAGCTTTGAGCTTGTTTTGGGTAGGGAGACTCTAAGGTAAAATAGAATTGAGATACCATATATAATTAGGATCCTCAGAGAACTTTATCCTCAGTGGACTAGGAAAACAGTTTACCACTGGCATGGAGAAATGAAAAGTTCTTTAGTCTCATCTTGGTTTTAAATAAGGCTCTTAATAGCAAAAAGTTTTCCTTGAAAAGTTTTAACTGTAGGCTTTTATTCAAGTGAATTTGGGGCCTGGAGTTTATAATGTATACGTGGTCTAGGAACTGATTCTGAGGTGGTAATGAACTTGACAAATCTGTCAGAAAGAAATGCATTTAAATGACACACCCTGAAATCAGGTAGTGCAAGGTTCCCATAAAGCCATATTGAAGGTGATTTCACAGTACAAAATTATAGATCATATAAGGAAGCAATCTACCACAAATGAGATTCAATAGAAAAAAAAAACAATAAGCCTCAGAACTTCAGAAAGTAGCATTATGGATAAGGATTATGAAATAGGTATATTTAAAATGAATAAAAATATAAAAGACATAAGAAAAAAGACATACTTAGTAAAGCCCTTATTTCCTTGTTCTTTTGCTTAGATGACCTGTCCATTTCAGTGAGGGGGGTGTTAAAGTCCCCTACTATTATTGTATTAGTGTCGATGTGTTTCTTTGATTTTGTTATTAACTGGCTTATATAATTGGCTGCTTCCACATTAGGGGCATAAATATTTACAATTGTTAGATTTTCTTGTTGGATAGACCCTTTAAGTATGATACAGTGTCTTTCCTCATCTCTTATAGTCTTTGGTTTAAAATCTAATTTGTCTGGTATAAGGATTGCCACCCCAGCTTTTTTTTTTGATGTCCATTAGCTTATTAAATGGTTTTCCACCCCAAGACATATTTAGTAAAAAAGACTAGGCATATTTGGGGAAAATGTGAATTAGAATTCAAGAAATTAAATATGTTGTGTCATTAAATTTGGAAACTTAACAGTCAGGTTGCATAGTAAAGCTGTGGACAGAGTTAGTAAAATTTTATCGAGAGTGCAGCAGAGAGATGGAAAGATATAAAGTATGAATGAGAGCTAAGAAGTAAGGAAGATACGATAAGAATGTGCAACAGAATATAGAGAAATGGGGGAAAGGCAATATTTATAGAGATAATGATTGAGACTTTCCAGAATTGATTAGAAATAAAATAACATCATGAAGTACAATAAGCAGAAATAAATCTTCATCCAGATAAATTGCAGTAAAACTGTAGAACCATAAAAACAGAAGTCTTGAAAGGAACTAGAAAACCCTTAAGAATCCACAGAAGCTAAAGAACTCTAACAAATGAGTTCAGTAAGGAAGTTCTCCCAAGAAAATTGAAAACAGATATATGCACAAATATACAAATATTCATAGCAATATTATTTAAAATAGGCGTAAAATAGAAACAACCCAAATGTCTATCAATTTATGAATGGATAAATAGAATGTGGCATATTCACACAATGGAATATAATTTAGCTATAAAAAGAAATTAAGTACTGATAAATGCTGCAACATGGGCGAATCCGGACAACATTATGTTAACTGAAAGAGGCCAGACACAAAAGACCACATGATGTATTATTCCATTTCTGTGAAATATCCAGAATAGCTGAATCCATAGAGATAGAAAGTACATTGGTGGTTGCCTGGTAAGGGAGGTAGGGGAGGAGGAGGGGATGAAAGTGACTCTTTATAGTTATAGGAATTCTTTTGGGGATAATGAAGGTGTTCTGGAGTTAGTGGTAATGGTTGCACAGCTTTGCAAGTATACTAAAACCCCCTGAATTACATACTTTAACAGGTTGAATTCTATGGCATGTGAATTATATCTAAAAAGTAAAGTTAATGGTAAAAAAAAATAAGAACTAGAGAAAAAAGAAAAGTTAACTACAAAGGAATAACAATCCTGAAAGCAAGCTTCTTAACAGCAATAACAGGAGCCATAAAACAATTGGATAATATCTTTAAGATACTAAGAAAAAAGTCACTCTTAATAAGAGGTTAATAAGATTCTATACCTGCTTAATTTTCATTGGAAGTTATTGAGCAAAATGAAACACTTTCAGGTAAACATCAAAATTGAGAAGGCTTATCACCATCAAATTCTCACTGAAATTACTAGGAAAAGAAGAAAGGTGTGAGATCCAAGAGGAAATGCAGAGGAAAGAAATTGGAAAATCTATGAGTAAATTTAAGCGAGCAATTCTAGTATAGAACAGTAATAATTATTAGTTTGGCAATATAAAAGCAAACTAGACCTGAAATATTGGACAAAATAACGTGTAAGTTGAAAGGGTGTAGGGGAGAATTGGAGTTAAAGATCCTTTAATTTTGTTCAGAAGGGTTGAGATGCTGGCTAACCTTAGACTTTGTTAAGACAGGAGTACTTGTTGGGGCTCCTGGGTGGCTCAGTGGGTTAAAGCCTCTGCCTTCAGCTCGGGTC
This sequence comes from Procyon lotor, assembly GCA_028646535.1. Lineage (NCBI taxonomy): Eukaryota > Metazoa > Chordata > Mammalia > Carnivora > Procyonidae > Procyon > Procyon lotor. Next base: position 30,548,659 of record CM053606.1, read on the forward strand.
ATGATCTCAGGGTTCTGGGACTGAGCCCTCTATCGGGTCCTCTGCTTGGCAGGGAGCCTGCTTCCCCCCACTCTCTGCCTGCCTCTCTGCCTCTCTGCAACATGGGCGAATCCGGACAACGTTATGTTAACTGAAAGAGGCCAGACACAAAAGACCACATGATGTATTATTCCATTTCTGCGAAATATCCAGAATAGCTGAATCCTTAGAGATAGAAAGTACATTGGTGGTTGCCTGGTAAGGGAGGTAGGGGAGGAGGTGATCTCTCTCTCTGTCAAGTAAAAATGTCTTGTGATCTCTCTCTCTGTCAAGTAAATAAATAAAATCTTTAAAAAAAAAAAAAGATAGTACTTGTTAAAACTTTAATAATAATAATTACTGTTTTTTTAATAAGAGTATATAATTTCCAAATCAATGAAGGAGGGGTTAAAAAATACTTGATTAATCCAAGAGCTTCTAAATGAAAGAAAGAAAGAAAGAAAGAAAGAAAGAAAGAAAGAAAGAAAGAAAGAAAGAAAGAAAGAAGAGAAGAGAAAAAAGAAAAGAAAGAGAAAAGATAGATTAAGGGAGTTTAGAGAAGAGCAGGTCACAGTATCTTATAGGTAAATGGGTAAGTCACATTTTAGCAAGGTCTTGAAAGAGATAAGGAATTTTTGTCATTGTATTACTGAGGAAAGAGCATTTCAGTAGAAGGAATAATTAGTGCATTGACTGTAGTAGCTTATGACCTCTAAATTAAATTAGCCTTTGGAAGGTTTTGGGCAGAGTGAAATAATCTGATTTACGGTTTTAAAAGATCATTATGACTACTGGTATTGAGACGAGGAATAGGAGACAAGAGTAAATCAGGGAGAATAGTTAGGAGGCTGTTGAAACAGTGATTCAACAGTTCTATATATTACTCCATGCATAACGCTGATACAGTGGACTCTTAATCCTATTCACCTATTTCACCCATCCCCCCACTCTCCTCCCCTCTTTTTTTTCTCTTGTTTTATTTGTTCAATTGTTTTGTTTCTTAATTCCACATATGAGTGAAATCATATAGCATTTGTCTTTTTTTGACTATTTCACTTAACATTTTACCCTATAGGTCCATCTGTATTGTTGCAAATGGCAAGATTTCGTTCTTTTTGATGGCTGAGTAATATTCCATTGCATATATATACACCACATATTTATCCATTCATCTATTGATGGACACTTGGGTTGCTTTCATATATTGGCTATTGTAAATAATGCTGCAATAAACTTAGGGATGCATATATCTTTTTGCATTAGTGTTTTTGTACTTTGGGTAAATACCCAGTAGTGGAATTATTAGATAATATGGTAATTGTATTTTTGATTTTTCAAGGAATCTCCATACTATTTCCCACAGTGGCTGCATCAGTTTGCATTCCCACCATTAGTGAATGAGTGTTCCTTTTTCTCCACATCCTCGCCAACACTTGTTTCTTGCGTTTTTGATTTAGTTACTCTAAGTGTGAGGCAATACTGTAATTTCAATTTGCATTTCCCTGATGATGAGTGATGTTGAACAACTTTTCATGTGTCCGTTGGCCATCTGTATGTCTTCTTTGGAGAAAGTCTGTTTATGTCTTCTGCCCGTTTTTAAATTTGATACATGTGTGTTTTTGAGTTGTATCAATTCTTTATATATTTTGGATATTAGCTCCCTAGTAGATATATCGTTTGCAAATAACTTCTCCCATTAAGTAAATTGTCTTTTAGTTTTGTTAAATGTTCCCTTTGTTGTGCAGAAGCTTTATATTTTGATGTAGTCCCTTTAGGGGTTTGGGGGGGTGCTTTTGTTTCCCTTTCCTCAGGAGACTTATCTAGAAAAACGTTGCTACTGCTGATGTCAGAGAAATTAATACCTGTGCTTTCTTCTAAGATTTTTGTAGTTTCAGGTCTCACATTTAGGTCTTTAATTCATTTGAGTTTATTTTTGTGTATGGTGTAAGAAAGTGGTCCAGTTTCATTCTTTTTTATGTAGCTGTCTAGTTTTCCCCACACTATTTGTTGAAGAGACTGTCTTTTTCCCGTTGCATAATCTTGCCTCCTTTGTTGAAGACTAATTGACCATATAATCGTGGGTTTATTTCTGGGCTCTCTATTGTGTTCAGTGCCCTCTGTCTATTTTTGTGCCAGTACCATACTGTTAAGATTACTACAGCTTTGTATTATATCTTGAAATCTGGGATTGTGGTACCTGCAGTTTTGTTCTTTTTTTTTTTTCATGATTGCTTTGGCTATTCAGGGTCTTTTTTTCTGTTTCCACACAAATTTTCGGATTATTTCTTCTAATTCTCTGAAAAATTTTGGTATTGTATTTTTTTTAGATTTTACTTTATTTAGTAAATTATTTAGTAAAAATTCTAAGATTTTTTAGATTTTACTTTATTTAAAAATTTTTTTTTCTAAAGATTTTATTTTATTTATTTGAGAGAGAGAAAGAGTGAGAGAGAGTGTGTGCATGAGCAGGGACAGGGACAGAGGGAGAGGCAGGCTCTCTGCTGGGCAGGGAGCCCCACCCAACCCAGGGCTCCATCCCAGGACCCTGGGATGACCTGAGCTGAAGACAGATGTTTAACCCACTGAGCCACCCAGGTGCCCCTAAGATTTTTTTTTTTTTTTAAGTCATTTCCACATCCTGCTCAGGGCTCGAACTTGAAACCCCGCTACCAAGACTCGCGTGCTCTGAGTGAGACAGCCGGTGTCCCTGTTGCACTAAATCTGTAGATTGCTTTGGGTGGTATCAACACTTTTAACAGTATTTTCTCCCAACCCATGAGAATGGAATATTTTTACATTTGTTTGTGTCATCTTCCATTTCTTTCATTAGTGTTTTATAATTTTTAGAATACAGGTCTTTCACATCCTTTATTAAGTTTGTTTCTAGGTATTTTATTCTTTTTGGTGCAATTGTAAGTGGGATTATTTTCTTAATTTCTCTTTCTGCTACTTCATCGTTGATGTCTAGAAATGCAATAGGTTTCTGTATACTGACTTTTGTATCCTGTGACTTTACTGAATTCATTTATCCATTCTAGCAATTTTTTGGTGGAGTATTTCAGGTTTTCTATATATAGTTATCATGTCATCTGCAAATAGTGAAAGTTTTACTTTTTTCTTACCAATTTGGGTGCCTTTTATATCTTGGCTGATTGCTGTGGCTAGGACTTCCAGTACTATGCTGAGTAAAAGTGGTGAGAGTGAACATCCTTGTCTTGTTCCTAACCTTAGGGGGAAAGCTTTGTTTTTCCCCATTGAGCAGGCTGTTTGCTGTGAGTTTTCATGTATGGCCTTTGTTATGTTGAGATATGTTGCCTCTAAACCTACTTTGTTGAAGGTTTTATTCATGAATAGAAATTATACTGTCAAAAATGCTTCTTCCGCATTTATTGAAATCATCATATGTTTTTGTTCTTTCTCTTATTGATGTGATATATGACATTGATTAGTTTGCAAATACTCACTCACCCTTCTAGTCCTGGAATAAATCCCACTTGATTGTGGTGGGTGGATTTTTTTTTTTTTAATGTACTGTTGGATTTGATTAGCTAATATTTTGTTGAGGATTTTTGCATCTGTGTTCATCAGAGATATTGGCCTATAATTATCTTTTTTGTGGTGTTTTTACCTGATTTTGGTATCTGTAATGCTGACCTCATAGAATGAATTTGAAGTCTAGCTTCTTAGTCTTCACAGAGACATTGTCATGGTTGTTACTCTGAAATAACATCTGAAAGTCCTTGATCTTAAATGATCCCAGTTTCTTCTGTATTTTATTGCTCACTCTTAATGAACCAGAAGTGGTCTTTTCCTCACTCTAAATTCTGAAGGGAAGTAGCCACTCGTTAGCCAAGTACTAAGTTCTCAAGTTTCCCAGAGCAGCTGGAGTTGTGGGATTTGGAGATTGGAGAGGTATTGCTTCAGACTAGGAAGGAGACCTCCTAAATGAGTTTACAGCAGCTCCTGCAGGGAGGGAGGTTGGGGTCAGATTTGCATACCTGCTAGTTGATGGAAAGAAGCATTTTTGAGGGGTGCCTGGGTGGTTCAGTCGTTAAGCATCTGCCTTCAGCTCAGGTCATGATCCCTGATCCTGCATGGGGCTTCCTGTTGCCAGGGAGGCCTGCTTCTCTCTCTCCCACTCCCCCTGCTTGTGTTCCATCTCTGTGTGTCTCTCTCTCTCAAATAAATAAATAAAAATCTAAAAAAAAAAAAAAGGCATTTTTGAAGGCTGGGATTTCTCCAAATATGGCCACAGTTTGACAGTATCACAGAGATTGCACAGGGTGCTTTAGTCGTTGCTCCCACTGTCTGCCAAGATGACTATGGTGAAGCATATAGGAAACTGTATTGCCAGTGACCAAGTGACTGCGATGGTATAAAACAGCAGTCTGATCTAACCCAGTTCTTGCAGTAGGCATCAGAGAGTCAGCTCAGTGGACTTCTAGGTTTCCTCCTGTCAGCTGAGAGTTAGTGTGGCTGACTCTGGAAACATCCAGTACTTTGATCTTACTGGGATGAGGGAATTAAGACCTGATCTTTATCTTCTAGGATCCTGGGGAAATGGCCAGGGTCTGTTGAAATGGAAAAATCAGCCAGTTCCTTGTTTCAGAGCCCCGCTGAGTCATGGCATCTGTACCAGGGTGTCTGACCTTTTTTTCCCCTTGGCAGCTGTTGCAGATTTGCCAGTTGAGATTATGTGTACCTTCACAAAGAGGCATGTGGCCTGGAAATACGATCTTTAGCGTTTTGGGTTTTGTTTTAAGTTTTAAATAAGATGATGGCAAATGAAATTAGAATCAATTATCTGTTCCTGCAGCGTCAAGAGATCTTCATTTTTATACACGAGGAGTTTAGACGTATTGGTTTGATATACCTTACACATGTGAGGTATCTCTCATTTTAATCCTTATGACAAGTCCTATTCATACATTCATTCATTTAACAAATATTTTTGAGAGCCGCCTATGTGCCAGGCAGTGTTCTAGGAATTGAGGAATACAGTAGTAAGCAAAGCATGCACAAGCTTCTGACCTCATGGAGCTTAGATTTTAATGGGAAGAGAGACAGCAAACAAAATGAATTTGCAAAATATGTAGTATGTTAGATAGTGATAAGTTCTCTTGAGAAAAATACATTGGGAAAGGGAGCTAGAGAGTTTGGGGAGGGAGTTACATTTTAGACAGAATTGATTAGGGGCAAATTTATGGAGAAGACTGCCCTTGAGCAAAAACCTGAAGGAGGTGTGGGAGCAAACCATGAAGCTATATTTGTAAAGGCTCTGAGGCAGTGGCATGCTTGGCCTCCTCTCAGAAGGGAGGAGGCTGATGTTTCTGGAGTAGAGTGAGTAAGAGGGAAAGAGGAAATGGAGTTCCAGACCATGTAAAGCCTTGTAGGCCGCTGTAAGAACATTGGCTTTTACCCTCAGTTAGGGAGAATTTTATTTTATTTTTTCCAAAATTCTACATTTTTTTTTTAATTTTTTTTTATTACGTTAGTCATCATGCAGTACCTAATTAGTTTTTGTTGTAGACAGGGAGAACTTTAAGCAGAAGAGTGACTTTGATATTACTTACATTAAAAAAATTTTTTTTACAGTTTCGTTGAAGTATGATTGAAGCATAATAGATTGTACATGTTTAAAACATACAGTTTGATGGGTTTTGATATATGTATACATCTGTGAAACCATTAATGACAGTCAAGATAAACGTATCTATAAGTCCCCCGAATTTCCTCATGCCTCTCTATGATCCATCTCCTGCCTCTGGTCAGGCAGCCACTAATCTGCTTTCACTGTAGGTTAGTGAGCATTTTCTTAAATTTAATATAAATGGAATTATTCAGTGTGTACTTTTTTATGTCTGGCTTCTTGCTTTCATCATAATTATTCCGCGATTCATCCATTGTGTGACTTAGTAGTTCATTCCTTTTTGTTACTGAATAGTTGTCTATTGTATAGATATATTATGATTTATTGTTCATGTCAGTGGATATTTGAGGTGGTTTCTAGTTTTTGGCTGCCACAAATAATAAACAGCATATAGTTTGGCCCTTCTGTTTTGTTCAGTCTGACAATCTGTGCTGTAATTTGAATATGTATTGAGAACATTTATATCTTATGTGATTAATTGGCTTAAATCTATTATCTATTTGTTTTCTCTTTTGCCCAACTGTTTTTCTTTCTTTTTTTGCCCTTTTTTTGGATTTAGCATGTTTTATGGTTCCATTTTATTTCCTTTGTTGGCTTATTAACTATACCTTTCTTTTAGTAGTTGCATTAGTATTTATAGTGTAAAATTTTAACTCATTACAATTTACCTTCAAGTAATATTATATCACTTTACGTTTAATGTAAGAGCCTCAGTGTTGTACTTCCATTCTTCCCTCTTAGCCTTCGTGCTGTGGCTGTCCCCCATTTTATATCTACATAGGCTTGTAAAGCCCATCGTAAATTATTATATTTCCTTTAAAACTCAATTATCTTTTAAAGTGATTTTAAAAGTAAAAACCAAGATTTATATTTGCTCATATATTCACTATTTCTGGGGCTTTTCTTTCCTCTGTGTAGATCCAGATTTCTATCTGGTATCATGTCCTTTTGCCTGGAGGCCTTAATGCAGATCTGTTGGTAATAAATTATTTCAGCTTTTGTATGCGTGAAAAAGTCACTATTTTGGCTACCTTTTTGAGAGATATTTTCACTTAGTATTGAATTTGGGGTTCAATATTTTAAGATATTTCTTTTCTATTTTCTGGGTTGCATCTTTTTCCAATGAGAAGTCTGTTGTCATTGGATCTTTCGTGTGTTATATAATCTTTATATGTGGTGCTATTAGGATTTTATCACTGGTTCTAAGTAACTTGATTATGATGTATTTTGGTATATTTTTCTTCATGTTTCTCGTGCTTGGGGTTCATTGAGTTTCTTGGATCTGTGAGTTTATAGTTATCAAATTTGGAAGTTTTTCAGCAGTTATTTCTTCAAAAAATTTTTTTTGGTCCGTCCCTCCCTTTTAGGTACTCTAATTACACGTCTAGTCTGCTTGAAGTTGTCCCACTGCTCACTGTTGCTCTTCCAGTTTTAAACATTTGCTTTTCTGTTTAATTTTGCATAGCTTCTCTTGCTGTGTTTGGGTTCACTGATCTTCTGCAGTACCTCATCTCTGTTAATGCCATCCAGTTTAATTTTCATCTGAGACTCTTGTTCTCTAGAAGTTCTATCTGTGTTTTTTAAGTATCATGGATATTCATAAGTCTCTCCTTCACATGCCGATACTTTCCTGTAGCTTATTGAAAATATGGAATATAGTTATAATAACAATTTTAATGTTCTGTTCTATCATCCGTATCATTTCTGCATCTATTGATTTTCTCCTCATTATGGGTCATATTTTCCTGCTTTTCCCCATGCCTGGTTTTTTATTACATACAAAACAGTGTAGATTTGTTATATGCTGAATATTTTTTTAATTTAAATTCCAGTTAGTTAACATAGAGTGTAATATTAGTTTTAGGTGTAGGATTTAGTGATTCAACACTTCCATGCACCTGGTGCTCATCACAACAAGCGCTCTCCTTAATCTCCATCACGTATTTAACCCATCTCCCCCCACCCCCACCCCCACTCCCACCTCCCCTCTGGGAACCATCAGTTTATTCTCTATAATAAAGAGTCTGCTTCTTGGTTTTCATCTCTTTTTTTCCTTTTTTTAAAGATTTTTATTTATTTGTTTGACAGAGAGAGATTTGCAAGTAGGCAGAGAGGCAGGCAGAGAGAGAGGAGGAAGCAGGCTCCCTGCTGAGCAGAGAGCCCGATGTGGAGCTCGATCCCAGGACCCTGAGATCATTACCTGAGCTGAAGGCAGAGGCTTTAACCCACTGAGCCACCCAGGCGCTGCTCATCTCTTTTTTCTTTTCCCCCCCGTGTTCATTTGTTTTGTTGCTAAATCCCACATATGATGATATTTGTCCTTCTCTGACTGACTTATTTTAAAAGCTTAGCATAATACTCTTTAGCTCTCTTCACAGTGTCTCAAATATCAAGAGTTCATTCTTTTTTATGGCTGGGTAATATTCTGTTGTGCATATACACCACCTCTTCTTTATCCATTCATCCGTCAGTGGAGATTTGGGCTCTTTCCATAATTTGGTTTTTGTTGATGATGCTGCTATAAACATCAGCATGCATCTATCCCTTTGAATCAGTATTTTTTTATCCTTTGGGTAAATACCTAGTAGTGCAGTTGCTGGATCCCAGGGTAGTTCTATTTTTAACTTTTTGAGGAACCTTCATACTGTTTTCCAGAGTGGCTGCACTCTGCAGAGTTTGCATTCCTACCAACAAACAGTCTGAGGGTTCTCCTTTCTCTGCATCCTGTTGTTTCTTGTGTTGTTAATTTTAGCTGTTCTGGCAGGTGTGAGGTGGTATCTCATTGTGGTTTTGATTTATATTTCCCTGATGATGAGTGATGTTGAACATCTCTTTTTTTTTTTTTTTTTAAGATTTTTATTTATTTATTTGACACACAGAGAGAGATCACAAGTAGGCAGAGAGGCAGGCAGAGAGAGAGGGGGAAGCAGGCTCCCCACTGAGCTGAGAGCCTGATGTGGGGCTCGATCCTAGGACCCTGAGATCATGACCTGAGCCGAAGGCAGAGGCCCCACCCCACTGAGCCACCCAGGTGCCCCTGAACATCTCTTTTTCGTGTGTCTATTGGGCATCTGTATGTCTTTTTTGGAAAAATGTCTATTTGTGTCCTCTGACCACTTTTAAACTGGATTATTTGGTTTTTTGAGTGTTGAGTTTTATACGTTCTTTATATATTTTGGATACTAACCCTTTATCAGATATGTCATTTTTATTCTTTTCAGTATTTTTGAGCCTTGTTCTGGGATACAGTTAAGTTACTTGGAAATAGTTTGATCTTTTTCAGAATTGCTTTTAAGCTTTGTTAGGTAGGACCAGAAAAGCATTTGGGACTAATATTTTCTTTCTGTTGTCCCATGAATACCAGATTTTCCCCTTCTGAGTGGTGGGAGCACAAACTATTTCTGACCCTATGTGTACACTGAAGAATTTTCACCTCCTTTTCTTGGGTAGCTTTCTCAACTCAGTGAGACTGCCGGGCTCTGTGCAGGTCACCTCCTCCCTGCACTGTTGCTTGGAAGTCTTTTCAGATTGTAAGCTTGGGTGATCATAATACGTTGTTTGCTTCCCTTCTTTTAGCAATCACTGTCCTGAATTACTACTTGTCCAGGGTCTGAAAATGGTTTCATCTTTTTGTCTAGCTTATTATATAAGATGAGAGGGCAATTATATTATTTTTTACTCTATCATGGGGAAGCAGAAGTCTTTTCCGAATTATTTTTTAAAGGCTGTTTTTGTTTTGTTGAGAATAGATTCCAGGGGAACAAAAGTGGAAGCAGGAATACCAATGAGAAAGCTAGTTTACTTAATTCAGATAAGTGGCTTGATCCAAGGTGGTGGTAGTAAAAGTGAAAAAATGATCAGCTTTGGATATATTTTGATGTTCAGGCCAACAAAATTTATGGTGGATTGATATACAAAAGAAAGAGAGGAGTCCAGACTGACACATAATGTTTATATTATCTTCATTTTATAATTGAGAACACAAGAGCATGAGAATTTATGAGGCTTGTTCAAGGTCAAACAACCAGTTCCAAACTCAGAACTTCTAATTGCAAAGCCCTATCTCTTTCTACCGTACCACAGTGACACTTAGACTGAGTAGGATAAGCTACCACCTTTGCACAAGGAGTGCAAAGAAAACAGAGACATTTTCCTGCTTGGAAGAATGAAGGAGCATCCATACAAATCCTCATTTGAGCCCATGCTTTCTAAAAATTTGGTATAATTGGGTCCAGGAGGAGAGAGCATTAATTATTGAGGGAGTAGGGTAACCTGAAGTACAGAAGTCTCTGAGGTATCTTTTGATTCAGGATTCCCTTGATCTGGGTAAGCTCGCCAAGGATCAATATAGTTTCATATGTATGTTTTGCAAAATTTCCGATGTTCAAAACTGAAGGGCCTACTGACAATATTTGTATCCTATTTGGTAGAACAGGGGGCTGAATAAACATAGATATGTTTCTTTTTAACAAAATCTGGAAGACAAAATCTTACCTAAGGTTCTTAACTTAAAAAAAAAAAAAAAAAAAAAACCTTTACAGTAGGGTTAATTTGAATGGCCATGATGAGGAGTTTGAGTTATATTCCAAATGTGATGGGAAGCCATTGGAGTTTGTTTCCTTTTTTTTTAAAGATTGATTTATTTATTTGAGAGAGAGAGAGCACAAACACACATATATGAGTGGGGGAGGAACAGAGGGAGAAGGGAGAGAGAATCTCCTACAGACTCCCTGCTGAGTATGGACCTCAACGTGGGGCTTGATTCCAGGACCCTGAGATTATGACCTAAGCTGAAATCAAGAGACAGGCGCTTAACTATCTAAACCACTCAGGTGCTCCACCATTAGAGTTTTTAAAAAGGGAATTCACATGATTTCATCTATGATTTTTAAAATATTACTGTAGCTTATAGGTGAAGAATAGACTGGTAAGAGTGGGGAGGTGGGCAGGAATAACCAAAGTGGAAGGAAGATCCTTCAGACAAACTGAGGGTTTTTGAGAGGACCAGGGGTGGGGGGCTGGGTGAGCCTGGTTGTGGGTATTGAGGAGGACACTTTTAGCATGGAACACTGGGTGTGGTGCATGAACAATAAATCTTGGAACACTGAAAAAATAAAATTAAATTTAAAAAAATCTTTTAGTGCTGTGAAATGTATAAGTCTGACGATTCACAGACATGTACCCTGGGGCAAATAATACATTATATGTTAATAAAAATAAAAAAAAAAAAACACTCGGCATCAGAGAAATACAGATCAAAACCACAGTGAGATACCACCTCACACCAGTCAGAATG
>CM053606.1:30560122-30640431 GCA_028646535.1 Procyon lotor
CTCTCTCTCTCTCTCTCTCTCTCTCTCTCTCTTAAAAACTATGAAACTGGAGGGGAAAAAAGTCATTTAGGGAATGAGTGTAGGGAGAGAAAAATATTTCAGATCTGAGCCCCAGAGTACTAAATGATTTAGTGGTCAGGAAGAGAAGGAGCTAGCAAAGGAGAATAAAAGATGAGCAGCTAGAGAGATAGGAAGACCAGGAAATCATCACGTCCTAGAAACTAAACAAAGAAAAGTATCTCAGGAAGAGTTACACAGATATTAGGTTGAACAAAAGGCAAGCCCACACAAAATTACATAGTGTACATTTCTACTTACAGGAAATCCAGTACAACAAAAATAATACTATATGTTAGAAGAAAGTGATAGGGAGACAAGGATTTGAGTAGTCGGAAAGGGTCACATGGGAACTTTCTGGGGTAATAGAATTATTGTCTTTTGTTTTGGATGTTGTTATATGGATATCTATCTATCTATCTATCTATCTATCTATCTATCTATCTATCCATCCATCCATCCATCCATCCATCCATCCATCCATCCACATAATTATCTCATTGACCAGAACACTTAAGATCTGTATATTTTGACTGTAAATTACATCCCAATTAAAACAATTTTTTTAAAGAGTTAAAACTAAATGATGTTGAAAGGTTACATAAGATGAGGATCAAAATCGGTGGTGGTTTTGACAGCAGTGATTTCAGTGACAGAATGGGGATGATTGTCTCGAGTGGACTGAAGAGAATAGGAAACGAGGGCGTGAGGATGGCGGGTGCAGAACCCCCACAAAGACTCTTGCCTAAAGACGGGAGCAAAGAACTACAGGTCAGGAAGGTCTAGGAAAGATTTTGTTTTTAGTTTTGTGCGATGAAAGAAATGACAACGTGTTTTTATGGTGACGAGAGTGATTTAATAGGAAGTAGAAATCCATGGCAGAGGAGAGGGAGGGCAGTGTGGGTGCAGACTTCTTAAGAGAGTTGGAGGAGTTGCCTTCGACGACAGGAGCGTGGTCTTTCCCTCTGCTGTGGTAGATAGGAAACTGGAGGATATGGATACAAATTTAGGCTAATAGACTTGTATAGCAGATTATGAAGTATTTTTGTGTTGCTCTTTACCCCCAGTTGAATAAAAAGCAAAGTCAGCAGATGAGGGTGAGATTTGGGGAAGGAGTGCTAGGAGTTTAGAGAGCAGATGAGAGGTAGAGAGAGTGAGCACACATTGCCTAGGTAACTGTACTATGCTTACGGAGACCCACTTGATAGTTATCATCTTAAATATAAAGAGACACTGGCCAGCATAATTTGGGGGTTTTCTTTAGTCCCCGTCAGCTGCCTGAATGCAGTTGTAAAATAGATGGAAAATTGGATTTAAAATGGTTGGGATTTCACCAGGATTGTGGTGTCCTGTGTGTATATTGGGATAGGGGTTAATTAAGCAAGGTTTCAATTAAAACTAGAATTTAAAATGAACGTTGAACAAAGAAGTTGAGACTATAGGGAGTTTTGCTGACGACAGAATGAGTTCATGGAGGCACACGGTAAGCTTTTTTTGTTGGAAGATCAGAGAATAGAGGGAGACTGTCAAATTAGAGAAAGAAAAGCTTGGACATATGATGGTGACTGAGTAATGAGGGCTGTGAGACAGGATTAGATTTTTCCTGATGGTTTCTTTAGGAAAAGTGCTTATTATTTCTTATCATGATCTCATTCTTGAGATCGATCTCAATCCCTTCTGTGGTTTTCTGTCACATTTCCGTAGTTCTTTAGGACAGTCGACCAGCCTTACAGAGTCTGGCCATGAACTGTCCCCATAGCCTTTCTTTTTTTTCTTCTTCTTCTTCTTTTTTTTTTTTTAAGATTTTATTTGTTTATTTAACAGAGAGAGAGAGATCACAAATAGGCAGAGAGGCAGGCAGAGAGAAAGGGGGAAGCAGGCTCCCTGCTGAGCGGAGAGCCCGATGCAGGGCTGGATCCCAAAACCCTGGGATCATGACCTGAGCCGAAGGCAGAGGCTTAACCCACTGAGCCACCTAGGCGCCCGTATCCCCGTAGCCTTTCTAACCTACTCTTTTTCCTATCGTTCTCCCCTCCTGCCACCCACTTTACTATTTCTTGAACATTCCGCCTTCTCCCCCATCCCTGTCTCTCTTTCTTCATGGCAGTATTCCAGTTTGAGGACAGAGACTTCCTCTTGTTTCCTATCGCTTCCCTAGCATCTATAACAGTGCCTGGTGTCAAGTAGGTGTTTGGTAAATATTTGTTTGGATGAATATAAATAGCAAGTTTCCCTAATGCCTTTCAAATATATTTATACACATTTTCACTAGCAAGTATAGCATGAAATGGCTTTTCATCACGATTTTTCTCCAACTACAAGAAAAAACCTCGGGCCTTAATTAACATGTTATAGGAAGACAGTTTTTAGAAAGAACCCAGGCCTGTTCTGAAATTTATGGTGACTTGGAAATATTACTTAATTCTTGATTAAGCAGTTTTTTAAAAATAAATTTCATGGGTTAAGTTAATGGTTTCATTGTTATGGCAAGAACATTAATTTTTATGAAATATGGGAATGTGAGTTGTGTTTTTGTTTTCTAAATTTACCATGCCCATTTTTCTTCAGGTACCATTAAATCATTACCTTTAGTGGAGCTCCTTGAATTAGCTTGGGACTCAAAACCTAAACATTAGAAAGTACAATGGCAATACAAGATAAAAGTCAGGACAGTGACGGAAGTTATTATAAGGCAGAACACTATGAATTATGAAGTCTTTCTGGGGCAAACAGATTTTGCTGGCTCACTTCAGTTTAAAGTGGTATACTGCTCAGTCCATGGAAGGATGTCACTCTTGTTCCTCAGTAGTCATTTAAGTTCTCTGAGCCCATAGTGGACCCTATTATAACTGACATTTCTGTTTTCATTGCAGTTGTCGGACAAGTAACCGCAAGAGTTTGATTGTGACCTCTAGCACATCACCTACACTACCACGGCCACACTCACCACTCCATGGCCACACAGGTGAGTGCTTGAAGGTTAAGAAAGGTGAGATGAAAGGTGAGATGAAAGAGTGGCCAGTGACACCTAATTTCTTTCTTTCTTCTCACTTTATGTGGCTCAGCATATTACATTGTTACTTTACTTGGTTGACTGAGGCATACAGAGTTCATGGACATGCTTTCTATGGGAGAATGTGTTCAGTCTGTTTTTGACTCTTAGTTGTTTCTTGCCTCGACCTGCCAACATGCCTTTTGGTCTTGTACATATTTTGGGGCCAGGCTTGTTTCCTGCGTCAATGGCCCCTGTTCTGGTATATAGAGAGCATGTTATGACTTGAGTCATCTGGGGCCATGTGAAAAGAGTTTTATTAAATGTTGTCCTACCATGCCCAAGGGGCAGTCCTTACAAAGTTGGTTTTCTGCCTCATGGGACTCCTGATAACTTTCTTTGTTAGAATAGGCATCAACAAAAGTGAGAGGAATATTCGTTTTAAGTTGGTTTTTGATTTCACATATTGGAATTGAAGCAAATGATCTCTGTATTCAGACTCTGCTCCATCTGGAACATGGGCTCTTCTAAACAGTGTAAAGACTGATTTACTTGCCCCTGACTGGGGAATATAGAAAAATTATGAGGCAGAAGACCTCATTTGAGTTAGCCATATATTTTAGTCTAGACATGTATTTTTGCATCCCAGGGAAGCCAGCAAGAGGACCTTAGCTTTTCTAAAGGGTTTGCCGCACTGTTACACTGTTCACTGCTACAGTCTTTACAGTGGAAGTTCCAGACCCGGGTGTAATGGAAGTGGAACAGGCTTGGAACCGTAGGAAGCCGTTTAGAGCTTACTGTGTGGGTTTGGTGAGCCATGGGCCTTGTCTTTCTTTGGGCAATGAAACAGTACCAAAGAAACGAAACAGCTCATCATCAAGCCAAATAAGACAGGTCTGTCTCTTTGCTCACACTTACTGTATCTTTGGGGGGAGAAAATGAGAGTCCGTGTGGAATAGTTGTCTAAGCACCCTGAGAGTCTGGCAATTCTGAAATTGATCCTTGTCCTTGGGAGAAGGTTCTCACTTTACTGGGCTCATATCCAGCTATTCAGTGTGCTCATGGCCCATTTCCAGGAATCGATAAAATTCTAACACTTACTCTCATATTAGAAGACACCACAAAGAGTGCAGGAGGACCCAGGGGACTAGAGACTTACTGAGACTGGAAAGCAAAGCTCTCATTGTGTTTAGGTACGTTCCTCCTCAGACTGACTCGGTTATGTGTACTCTACCCTGGAACTTTGGAAAAACAGCCTATATCTGACCTGGCCTTTTCATCCTATAGAAATAAATTTAGCACCTCTACACCTTACATATTATTTCACAACTATAATGTGAGTACTAGGCACTAATTACTACTGGCTGTTCCTTTCTGAGATGATTATCTCTCTGTTTAGATTCCCAGCAGTTAAGAGTTTAGGACTAGGGGTGCCTGGGTGTCTCAGTGTGTTAAAGCCTCTGCCTTTGGCTCAGGTCATGATCTCAGAGTCCTGGGATCGAGCCCCACATCGGGCTCTCTGCTCATTGGGGAGCCTTCTTCTCCCTCTCTCTCTGCCTACTTGTAATCTCTTTCTCTCTGTCAAATAAATAAATAAAATCTTTGAAAAAATAAAGTTTAGGACTAAATCATCCCTATTCAAGTGACTTTGATTGAGAACATCATCTGGTCTTTTCAGCCTGCTACAATAGACTGTAGCTTTGAGTTAATATGTATAACATACTTCATACTCCATAAATGTTACCTGTCATTATCATCATCTCTCCCCAAATCACTGCAGAAAATCCGGGTGGGCCTCAGACCCAGGGAAGAAGGATTAAGTTAAGAGCCCAATTCATGGCTGTAGATTCTTTATTTAACCTAGATGCTGGGAAAGGCAGCACTGATTGTTCCATGCAGATCAAATTTCCCATTAGATTATATCCTCAGATCTCATACATCCTGATTTTTGAGTAATATGAAGCCTGTTGATTTGAAAGTAGGTCTATTTATTCTATATAGGTCAATCCATTATTAAATATTTACTATTTATAAATACATTACAACTACAGTAAGGTCAGTTTAGGAGGTATTTAGTCATTCTAGAAATAGAACCTTCCTAGTTCATTATTTTTTTTTAATTTATAAACTTTGTTTTTTAGAGTTTTTAGGTTCTCAGCAAAATTGAACAGAAAGTACAGAGAGCTCCCTTATATTGCCATCCCCATACATGCATAACCCCATGCATGCATAACTATCAGTATCCTGCACCAGAGTGGTGCATTTGTTAAAGTCGATTAACTTACATTGGCACATCAATATCACTCAAAGTCCATAGTTTATATTAGGGGTCGCTCTTGGTGTTGTACATACTATGGGTTTTGAAAAGGTACAGTGACATGTATCTGTTACTGTAGCTTCATACAGAATAGTTTCACTGCCCTGAAAAACCCCTGTGCTCTGCCTTTTCATCCCTTCCTGCCTCCAGCCCCTAGCATCCACAAATCTTTTCATTGTCTCCATAGTTTTGCCTTTTCCAGAATTTCATATAGTTCATATGATTCATATAGTGAATCAATCATACAGTATGTAGCCTCTTCAGATTGGCTTATTTCACTTAATATTTGCACTTAAGATTCCTTCATGTCTTACCATGGCTTGATAACTTATTTCTTTTTAGCACTGAGTAATAATATTCCATTGTCTGATGTACCAGAGTTTATAAATCCATTCACCTATGGAAGGACATCTTGGTGGCTTCCAAATTTGGCAGCTTGAACAAAGCTGTTGTAAATATCTCTTTGAAGACCTTGTGGACATAAGTTTTCAGTTCATTTGGATAAATACCAGAGAGCTTGATTGCTAGATCAAAGGTATGTTTAGTTTTAAGAAACTGACCAACTGTCTTCCAAAGTGTCTGTACCATTTTGCACTCCCACCAGGAATGAATGAGAGTTCCTGTTGCTCCACATCCTCACAGCATTTGTTGTTATCAATGTTTTGGAATTTGGCTATTCTAATAGGTTCGTAGTAGTATCTCATTGTTGTTTCAATTTTCATATCCCTAAGGCATATGATGTTGAACATCTTTTCATATACTTGCCATCTCTTTTGGTGAGGTATCTGTTCACATCTTTTGCTTGCTTTCTTTAATCAGGTGGTTTGTTTTCTTATCGTTGAATTTTAAATGTTCTTTGTGTGTGTGTATGTGTGTGTGTGTGTATTTTAAAGATTTTTATTTATTTATTTGACAGAGAGAGAGAGAGAGATCACAAGTAGGCAGAGAGAGATGGGGAAGCAGGCTCCCCACCAAGCAGAGAGCCCAGTGCGGGGCTTGATCCCAGGACCCTGAGATCATGACCTGAGCTGAAGGCGGAAGCTTTAACCCACTGAGCCACCCAGGTGCCCCTGTATATTTTTGATATTAGTCTTTTATCAGATGACTTTTGCAGATATGTTTTCCTGGTCTTCAGCTTGTTTCTTCGTTCTCTTTTGCATAGCAGGAGTTTTTAATTTTAATGAAAACCAACTTAACTATTTTGTTAATGGATCATGCCTATGGTGGTTTTATCTTGCTATCTATTTATTTATTTATTATGAGTGAGTGGGTGCACATGTAGGAGAGGAGGGACAGAGGGATGGGGAGAAAGAAAGTTTTAGCAGGCTCAAAGACCCAGCTTTTAGTTTTGTTGATTTTTCTCTGTTGATTTCCTGTTTTTTATTTCATTGATTTCTCCTCCAGTATTTATTACTTCTTTTATTTAGACTAGACTTAATTTGCTCTTTTTCCAGTCCCTTGAGGTGGAGGCTTAGATGATTAATTTTAGATCTTCTTTCTAATAAATGCACTTAATGCTATGACTTTCTCTCAAAGTTGTGTTTCACCGCATCTAACAAATTTGGGTAAGCTTTAACTTCATCTTCATTTAGTTAAAAATATTTTTAATATATTAATTTTATTTGAGATTTCTCTTTTGATCCATGTGTTATTTTAAGATATATTTTTAATCTCCAGATATTTTACGATTTTCCAGTTATCTTCTGTTCTTGATTGCCAGTTTAATCCCATTGTGATCTGAAAGTAGACATTTTGTGATTTCTGTTCTTTTAAATTTGTTCAGATATGCTTTATGGCTCAGAATGTGGTCTATCTTGATGAATGCTCCATGTGATCTTTTTTTTTTTTTTTTTTTAAGATTTTATTTATTTATTTGACAGAGAGAGAGGAGAGATCACAAGTAGGCAGAGAGGCAGGCAGAGAGAGAGGAGGAAGCAGGCTCCCCGCTAAGCAGAGAGCCTGATGTGGGGCTCAATCCCAGGACCCTGAGATCATGACCTGAGCCGAAGGCAGAGGCTTAACCCACTGAGCCACTCAGGTGCCCCTGCTCCGTGTGATCTTGAGAAGAATGTGTGTTCTACTGTCATTGGATCTAGTCTATAGAAGTCAGTTATGTCCGGTTGATTGATGGTTCTGCAGAGTTCAACTATGTCTTTACAGATTCTCTGTGTATGTAAACATGGAATTGCTGAGTCATAGAATATACTATATACATTTTTGGAATAAGATTAATAGGTCAGTGGTCACACAGATTTATATGATGTTTAAATATCACCTGATTTTAAACTAGTATACTGGAACTTAGAGGATGAAGTCCTTGAATCTTTGGAGCAACCCCCAGTAATTCCTCTTTACTCCCTAATACTTGCAGCCTCCTCACTCTATCTTCCTTGAATTTACTAGGGCTAAGCCTCATTTCCTGTTACTATCAATCAGTACAGAAATCCCCTGGCACCCTCCACTCCTATCTCCTACACTCTTAATTCCTATAAATCTCTGAATATTCCTGTTTTGTCCCTTTAAGACCTTTAAAGTATACAGCACATTGACCTGATATACATTGAATTGTAATTTTTATTTGAAAATCAATACCCTCCAGTTCCATCCATGTTGATGCAAATGGTGGGCATTTCTAATGACTGAATAATATTCCATTGTATATAATAACCACATCTTTTTTATCCATTCACCTGTTGAAGGGTATCTTGGCTCCTTCCACAGTTTGGCTATTGTGGGCATTGCTGCTATGAACATTGCGGTGCAAGTGCCCCTTTTCACTATATCTGTATCTTTGGGGTAAATACCCAGTAGTGCAATTGCTAGGTCCTAGGGTAGCTCTATTTTTAATGTCTTCAAGAACCACCATACTGTTTTCCAGAGTGGTTGTACCAGCTTGCATTCCCACCAGCAGCGTAAGAAGATTCCCCTTTCTCCACATCCTCGCCAACATGTGTTGTTCCCTATCTTGTTAATTTAAGCTATTCTGACTGGTGTAAGGTGGTAACTCATTGTGGTTTTGATTTGTATTTCGCTAATAGCTAGTGATACTCCCTGTTCTGTTTGTTTATATGTTTCATTATAACTTGTTTCTCTGGCATGGATGACTATTTGCCTTTGAACTGTCCCTCCCAACTGCTAAACTGCTTGGTAAAGTTGAAAAAACCCTGCTTTATAGGCTGCTGGGTTTTCAGTCTTGATGAGATTTTTTTTGTCCTGTTTATCCATTTCTGTCCATTTTTAAGAAAGAGTTCTTTTTTTTTTAAGAGTTCTTATGAATAATGTGATTTTTAAGAATTAATTTAAATGTTTGCTTCAAAATGTTAATATTCTAGCATCTTGATCTTATTTTTTTGAGTTTTTGTTTAAATGCCAGTTAATTAACATAGAGTATAATATTAGTTTTCGGTGTGCAATGTAGTGATTCAACACATCCATACATCATCCAGTACTCATCACACCAAGTGCACTCCTTAATCCCCATCACCTATTTAACCCATCCCCTTACCCACCTCCCCTCTGATAACTGTACATTCTTCATAGGTAAGAGTGTGTTTCTTGGTTTGCCTTTCTCTCTTTTTTTTCCCCTTTGCTCATTTGTTTTGTTTCTTAAATTCCATATATGAGTGAAATTGGGTGGTATTTGTCTTTCTCTGATTTACTTTCCTTAACATATTCTCTAGCTCTATCCATGTTGCACATGGCAAGATTTCATTCTTTTTTATGGCCGAGTAATAGTCCATAGTATGTATACACTGTATCTTTAAGACAGGAAAAGCTGAGGTAAGGGGGAAAAAAAAAACTTTTTTTTTTTTTTAAAAAGATTTTATTTATTTATTTGACAGAGAGAGAGAGAGAGATCACAAATAGGCAGAGAAGCAGGCGGGGGCGGGGGGGGGAAGCAGGCTCCCCGCTGAGCAAAGAGCCGGATGCGGGGCTCGATCCCAGGACCCAAAGGCAGAGGCTTTAACCCACTGAGCCACCCAGGCGCCCTGACAGAAAAAAACCTTTGATAAACTAACTCTGGGTGAATATATTCTGACTTCTTTATGGTCTCATGAAGGGCCTAATCACCTTTCATTTGACTTATTGAAGAAACTCCCTAACTCCTTTTTTCTTTCTACTCCATTCTAAATTTTGAAACTGGACTTTTCCCCCTAATATATCACTTTGTACCTATCATTCTACTACTAAGAATTTTTGAATAATAGCATTCTCCAAAGTGGTTCTCTAAAGGCGATCCATTTGGGCATGGAGCGGAAATATGAAAACTTTTTTTTTTTACCATGAAAAATGAGAATTAGATCAGGTTTTGATAGCATTTAAGTATGGATCAACACTGGTACTACCCACATTAGATCCATGTGTTAGCCTATGTCATAAACTGTATATAACATACCAGGAACAGAGTTGAGCTCCCCTGTAACTCAGTCATTGTTTTCCTTGAGCATATTGCAACTTACAGCTGCCTCTCCCAACCGCCGCACCCAGGTTTTTCCTATTACTTAAGTGTCTTTTTAAAATTCCAATGTAATTAACGTACAATGTTAAATCAGGTATACAATATGATTCAGCAATTCTGTACATTACTTAGTGTTTATTAGAATAAGTATATACTCTTCATCTGCTCACCTTTTTAACCCATCCCCCCCCCATTGCCCACCCTGGTAACCACCGGTTTGGTCTTTTACAAGTGCATTTGTACAGAACCTTGTAATATAGTGTGGAGGGAGCCTTTAAAATGGTTTGTGTAAGAAGGAAATTTACCAGTTGTCTTGTGGCAAATTATTTAAAAGAACGGTCAAACTAAATGTTGTGGCAGTTTTCTTTTACAAAATGTCAAGTGTTCCAAATTTGCTGAACTTTTCTGTGTTAACAAGTGCTTTTCTTTTTTTTTTTTTTTTTTTAACAAGTGCTTTTCAGTAGTATGCTGCCTAGGAGTTGAGGTGGGGAGTGGGCAGCAGTGACAAATACTCTTAGTCTATCTGTTCAAGGTGAAGGTAACATGTAACAGTGAGTGAAAAAGTAGCTGCATTTTGAAAGAAATTTGTGCCATGGAGAGAGCGTTTTGAAAATGGCTATTTGGAAATATTCCCATTTGTATATGATTTTGTTGACAAAAATGATGCCACCTATTAAAACAGATAAATCTGTTTCTTAAAAACATTGGAAATAAGATCTGTTCACATCTTCCCAATGAAAGGTTTAATAGATTTTGAACCTATTTGTTAAAAATATAATAACATTAGAAACCTTTCCATTCATTTTCAAGAAAACCTGCTTGGCATCAAGGAAGATGGAAATTTACCATCCTGGGGCGCCTGGGTGGCTCAGTCGGTTAAGTGTCATGATCTCAGGGTTCTGGGATTGAGTCTTGGATCAGACTCCCTGCTCAGCAGAGAGTCTGCTTCTCCCTCTGCCTGCAGCCCCCTTCCCATCTTGTGCTAGCTCACTCTCCTTTTCGCTCTCTGACAAATAAAGTCTTAGAAAAAGAAGAAGAAATTTGCCATCCTTTGAGTGGAATTGAAAAATGAATACCATGATTTAATTAATAGGGGTAGTAAAGTACTTCTTCCATTGAGAGCTACATGTCTTTGTGACATTTATTTTTCATCTATAATAAAACCAAGCCATGAAATAAATTTAAAAACTAAACTGCAAAAGACCTAAGATTTCTAAAAATATGAACCATCTTCAATCACACTACACTCAAAAAAGGGGAGCAAAAAATCGTGTACCATGAATAAAATTTAATTTACAAAATATTTGAAGTGTATAATTTGATAAAATTTGACATACATATATATACCTATGAAACCATCACCACCATCAAAATAGTGTACGTATCCATCATGTCCAAAAGTTCCCTCATAACATTTTATAATTCTTCCCATCTCCAGGCACCCCCTGGTGTGCTTTCTGTCAGCTATAGATTAGTTTGACTTTTGTAAAATTTTGTCTAAATGGAATCATATAGTGTGTGTTCTTTTTTGTCTCCTTGTCTTTTGCATTTCCTTTTAAGTTTTAAAACCAGCTTGCCCAAAAGGTAGCTGGTAGCAAAAGGCTATGCATGAATGAGGGCAGAGAGTATTTTGAAAATCCTGTGCCTTTGCTCAATTTTGCTGTGAACCTAAAACTGCTCTAAATAGTAATATCTATTAAAAAAAAATGGGGGGACGCCTGGATGTTTCAGTGGGTTAAAGCCTCTGCCTTCAGCTCAGGTCATGGTCTCAGGGTCCTGGGATCGAGCCCTGCATCGGACTCTCTGCTCGGCGGGGAGCCTGCTTCCCCCTCTCTCTCTGCCTGCCTCTCTGCCTACTTGTGATCTCTCTGTCAAATAAATAAACAAAATCCTAAAAAAAAAAAAAAAAAAAAAAAGGCAGCTGGGGTTTTGATTGGATTGTTCTGATCCCGTAGATCAATTAGGGGAGAACTGACATAACAATGTTGAATGTTTTTACCTGTGGTATATTTCTCTATTTATGTAGGCCATCATTAATTTCTCTTAACAGTGTTTGTAAAAATACTTGAAATTTATTTTTATTTAAAAAATGTTTATTATTGAAGTATAGTTGCATGCAATGTTTAGTTTCAGATGTAAAGCATAGTGATTGAACACTTCTGTGCATTAGTACTCACCATGATAAGTGAAGTCACCTTCTGTCACCATTGACTATATTCTCTATGCTGTACTTTTCATCTCCATGACTTATTTATATTGTAACTGGAAGTTTGCACCTCTTAATGTCCTTCTCTTTTTTTTTTTTTTAAAGATTTTTTTTTTTTTTTAAAGATTTTATTTATTTGACAGAGAGAAACACAGCGAGAGAGGGAACACAAGCAGAGGGAGTGGTAGCGGGAGAAGCAGGCTTCCCGCCGAGCAAGGAGCCCGATGCGGGGCTGGATCCCAGGACCCTGGGATCATGACCTGAGCCGAAGGCAGACGCTTAACGACTGAGCCACCCAGGCACCCCTCTTAATGTCCTTCTCTTAATATTTTGTGTCACTCTTGTACATCTTTATCTTTTGTCAGATCTTTCCCTAAGTATTCATGTTTTTATGCAGTAAGTGGTATTGTTTTTATTTTCAATTTCTGATTATTGCTAGCATATAGAAATATAATAGATTTCTGTGTCTTGTCTGTAGCCTTGCTAAACTCATTTAAGTAGCTTTATTGTAGATTCTGTCGCATTTTCTAAGTAATATATACTTTATATAAATATAAATCTATTATAAATACATTAATATAAATATATATACTTTAAAACAAATCTTTCTCCCTTTCTGATCTAGATGGGTTTTATTTCTCTTTATTTTCTTATCGCACTTACTAGATCCTCCAGTACACATTTGGATACAAATGGTGAGCACAGACATCCTGGCCTTGTTTCTGATCTTAGAGCATTGTGTCATAATCCTTAGAGTGTGGTGTTAGCTATATGTTGTCACTGATGCCCTTTATTGATTTAAGAATGTTTCCTTCTATTCCTAGTTTGGTGAAAGTTTTTATCAAAAATGGTTGTTGGGGACATCTGGCTGACTCGGTTGGTAGAACATGTGACTCTTGATCTTGGAGTCATGAGTTCAAGCCCCACATTGGAGGTAGAGATTACATACATACATACATAAAGTTTAAAAAATGGTTTTTGGATTTTTGACAAATGCTTTTTCTGTGTCTAATGGGATGATCATATAGTTTTTGTCAGCCTATTATAATGATAGGTTGCATTGATTTTTCAGATTTTAACCAACTTGTATTCCTGGGATAAATCTACTTGGTCATAATGTATTATCCTTTTTATAATTGTTGGATTTAATTTACTGAAGTTTCATTAAGAATGTATGTATATACATTCATCTTTGACCGATTTTGGTATCAGGGTAATGCTGACTTCATAGAATGAGTTGTGAAGAATCAATTCCCTTCTCTTCAATTTTCTAGAAGAATTTGTGTATAAACATTTCCTTGAATGTTTGGTAGACTTTGTCCAGTGAAGTTATGGGACCTGGAATTTTCTTTATGCATATGTTTTAAATAATAAATTTAATTTCTGTAATAGATTACAGGGCTATTCAGGTAACCTATTTATTTGTGAATGAGCCTTGGTAGTTTGCATCTTGAAGAAAATTTTCAGTTTCATTTAAGTTGCCAATTGACATAAAGTTGTTCATAATATTGTCTTATTATTTTGATATCTGTAGAATCTGTAGGATATCACCTCTCTCATTCCTGACATTGATAATTTGTGTTTTCTTTCTTTCCTAATCAATCTGTCTGTAGTTTATTGATCTAAAATCTGTGTATGGTTTTGTTAATTTTCGGTTTTTTTGTTTTTTTTTTTTATTGGTTTCTCCTATGATCTTTGTGATTTCCTTTATTCCGAGTTTCACTTGCTCTCTTTTTTCTAATTTAAGATAGAAGCTTAGGTCATTGAATTTAGTCCATCTTTTCTAATGTAAGTATTTAGTGATACAGTTTTCCCTCTAAGAACTGTTTTAGTGTTTTCAGATGTTATGTTTTAATTTTTGTTTAGTTTAAAGTACTTTTCTAATTTCCCTTTTGATTTATTTCAGTTATTCAGAAGTGTGTTGTTTAGTTTCCACAGATTTGGAGATTTTCCAGAGAGCTTTCTGTTAATGATTTTTATTCAATATCATTTTTGTTTTGAGTTCTTTTAAGTTTGTTGGATCTTGTTTTATTAGGTCAAATTTATTTATTTAATTAGGTCAAATTGGTTGATAATGTTTTTCAGGTGTTCTATATCCTATCGATTTGTCTCTTCCCCATTTATAAATTTGTTTAATCATTTATATCATAAACAATATGACCCATAGACATTTATTTCATAGTATAACTTTTACAGTATTGGAATATAATATAATATTATATAACTATTTATAATCTATTAATACTTTATTTTGTTGGTCAGATTGTTCTAGCTTTGGCCATTAGGAGTTCTTTCGTTTGGCTGCTGTTTCACATGGCATACCCCCATCAGGGTGGTTTTTGCTTGTTTTCTGTTTTTATTTTTTTTAAGATTTTATTTATTTGTTAGAGAGACACAGCAGCAGAGGGAGAAGAGAAGCTGATCACTAAGCTAAAGGCTGATGCTTAACAGATTGAGCCACCCAGGCGCCCTTCTCTTACTAATGTCTCTTGCAGAGCAGAAGTTTTTACTTTTCATGCAGTCCACTTTTCTTTTTCATTGATTGTGCTTTTGGTTTCATATCTTAACAGTTATCACCAAAGCCAACATCACCTTGATTTTCTCCTATGTTATCTTCTAGAAGTTTTGTGTTTTTACATTTAGGCAGGTGTTACATTAGGATCATTTACATTATTAGTGTTGAGTTAATTTTTGTGAAAGATTGTGTCTAGATGCCCTTTTTTTGGATATAGATGTCCAATTGTTCCAGCACCATTCCCTGAAAAGACCATCCTTTCTCCTTTGAACTGCCTATGTTCTTTTGTCATATATCAATTGATTACAGTTGTGTTTGTTTCTGAATGCTCTGTTCTGTCCTACTGATCTTTATGTCTGTTCTTTTACCAATGCCACATTGTCTTGATCACTATAACTTTTTAGTGAGTTTTTTTTAAATTCCAGTATAGTTAACATACAGTGTCGCATTAGTTTCAGGTATATAATATAGTGATTCAGTAATTCTATACCTTACTCGATATTCATCACAGTAAGTGTTCTCTTCAATCCCCTTCACCTGTTTTACCCATCATCCCACTCACCTCCCCCTAGTAACCACCTGTATATTCTCTGTATTTAAGGGTCTCTTTTTTTGTTTGCTTCTGTTTTTTTATTTCTTAATTTTCTCTTTTGAGTGAAATCATATGGTACATATCTTCCTCTGACTGATTATTTCATCTAGCATTATACCCCCTAGATCTATTCATATTGTTGCTGATGGGAAGATTTCATTCTTTTTTTACGGCTGAGTATTATTCCATTGTTTATACCTCATCTTTATCCATTCATCTCTTGGTGGGCAGCACTTGGGTTGCCTCCACATTTTGGCTATTGTAAATATGCTACAACAAACAGAGGGGTACATACATTTTTTCAAATTAGTGTTTTCATATTCTTTAGGTAAATACCCAGTAGTGGAATTGCTGGATTATGGTAATTCTATTTTTAATTTTTTGAGGAACCTACTTACTGTTTTACAGTGGCTGTACCAGTTTGTATTGCCACCAACAGTGCATGACGGTTTATTTTTTTTCCCTCCTTATCCTTGCCAACACCTGTTGTTTCTTGTGTTGTTAATTTTAGCCATTCTGACTGGTGTGAGGTGATATCTCATTGTGGTTTGGATTTGCATTTCTCTGATGACTAGAGATGTTGAGCTTCATAATGAATTTTAAAGTCATATAATGTCAGCCGTCCAATTGTTTCTTCAGTACTGTGTTACTTTTCTGGTTGTTTTACCTTTCCATATAAACTTTTTTTTTTAAGATTTTATTTATTTATTTGACAGAGAGAAGAGAGATCACAAGTGGGCAGAGAGAGAGGGAGAAGCAGGCTCCCTGCTGAGCAGAGAGCCCGATGCAGGGCTCGATCACAGGACCCTGAGATTGTGACCTGAGCTGAAGGCAGAGGCTTTAACCCACTGAGCCACCCAGGCGCCCTCCATATAAACTTTAGAATCCATTTTTCAGTATCCACAGACTAGCTTGCTGAAATTTTGATTGAAATTGCATTAAATCTGTAGATCAAGTTGGAAAGAATTGACTTCTTAGCAATATTGAATCTTCCAATCCATGAACATGCAGTACTTCATTTATTTAGATCTTTGATTTCTTTCATTATTATAGCTTACAGCCTATAAATAGTGTATATAATATTTTGTTACGTTTATAAGTATTTCATTTTTATGCTAAAGTTAATTGTGTGTTTTTTAAAAAGTTTTTTTGTTTGTTTTTTTGAGAGAGAGAGAGAGAGAGCACGAGCAGGGTGAGGGGCAAAGGGACAAGCAGACTCCCCACTGAGCAGGGGACCTGAACAGGGATGGATCCCAGGACCCTGAGATCATGAGCTGAGCCAAAATGAGACGTTTAACCAACTGTGCTACCCAGGCATCCCTTGTGTATTGTTTTTAATTTCAAGTACCAATTGTTTATTGCTTGTATTAAGGAAAGCAATTGACTTGTATATTAGCCTTGTATCCTCTGACTTTGCTGTATTTGCTTATTAGTTCCAGCAGTGATTTTTTTGCTTTCTTTTCTTTTTTCTTTTCTTTTTCTGTTCTTTTTCTTCTTCAATTCTTTGATTCTGTTCTTCATTCATTTCTTCTTCTTTGATTCTTCTGTTTAATTCTTTAATCTTTACATAGATAATCCTATCATCTGCAAACAAAGATAGTTTTTTTAATTCCTTCCCAATGTATTTACCTTTATTTTCTTTCTTATTGTGGGGCACCTGGGTGGCTCAGTCAGTTGAGAGTCTGACCCTTGATTTTGGCTTAGGTCATAATCTCGTGGTTGTTAGATGGAGTGCCGGGTGGGGCTCCATGCTCAGTTTGGAATTTGCTTCAGATTCCCTCTCCCTCTGCCCCTCACCTGGCTCATGTGTACTTGCTCTCGCTCTCTCAAATAAATAAATTTCTAAAAAACCTTGGGACGCCTGGGTGGCTCAGTTGGTTAAGCAGCTGCCTTTGGCTCAGGTCATGATCCCAGGGTCCTGGGATCGAGCCCCGCATCGGGCTCTCTGCCCAGCAGGGAGCCTGCTTCTCCCTCTGCCTCTGCCTGCCTCTTTGCCTGCTTGTGTGCTCTCTCTCTCTCTGACAAATAAATAAATAAAATCTTAAAAAAAATTTTTTTTCTAAAAAATCTTATTGCACTGACTACAGTCAGTGTTCAGTATGAGTTGACTATTCAACCCCCCCTCACTGGTGAGAGGGGACATTTTTGCCTTGTTCCCAGTCCTAGAGGGAAAGCATCCTCTTTCTCACCATTAAGTCTGATGTTAGCAGTATGTCTTCTGTAGATGTTCTTGATTAAGTTGAGGAAGTTCCTCTCTATTCCTAGTTTGCCGAGTTTTATCAGGAATGGGTTTTAGACTTTTGTCATATACCTTTTCAAAATCAATTGATGCAATCATATGGTTTTTCCTCTTTAGTCTGTTGTGGTGGTGGGTTATATTATTTGATTTTCAAATGTCTGATCAATCCTGCATACCCGGAGTAAATTGCATGTGATTGTAGTACTTTTTATGCATTGTAAAATTTTATATTTCTAATGTCTTATTGAGAATTTTTACAACCATATCCATAAGAGATACTGGTCTATAGTTTTCTTTTCTTCTAATGTTCTTTTCTGGTTTCTGTATTAGGGTAAGACTGGCCTTATACAATGAGTTTAGGAAGTGTTCTTTCCACTTCTAATGGGAGAAATGCAGAGGTACCAGTTTTTCTTTAAGTGCTTGATAGAATTTATCAATGTGACACATGAAACTGATGTTTTCTTTTTTTAAAGGTTATTAGTATGAATTCAGTTTCTTTAGTAGGGTCTTTTTAACCCAATCTGACAGTCTCTGCCTTTGAATTGGGGCTTTTAGACTGTGTTTACTGTTGTTGATATGGTTTGGTTTAAATCTGTCATCTTCCTATTTGTGTTCTAATTGTTCCATCTGTTTTTTCTTCTTTTGCTCTTTTTCTGCTTTATTTGGGGTAGAATGGTTTTTATTCCACTTTATATCTTTTACTGGCTTATGAGCTATAACTATTACCCAATAGTTGCATTGGCATGTGTAATGTATATCATATTATACCTCTTCACAGAGAGTATTAAGAATAACCATTCCATTTTCCCTCTTACAGCCTGATGTTGTTTTCAAACTTTTTATTCTCACATGTTGTAAATACACGTTATTATTTTTGTTTAAATATTTATTATTCTTAAAGAGATTTAAATAACAAGAAAAAAAAATCTTTGTTTTCCCACATAGTTAACTTTTCTACTGCTCTTCATTCTTTTGTGTAGATCCATATTTCAACTTGGTATCTTTTTCTTTCTCCCTAAAGGACTTTTTTTTTTTTTTAAATTACAGTGCAGTCTGCTATTCTTGTGTTCTTGAGGATTTTTTTTTTTTTAATCTGAGAAGGTATTTATTTCACCTTGTTTTTAAAAAATATTTTTACTGGTACAATGACTTCTAACACTACTCAGAATTAAGCCATACTTTGGCTTTGCTTTTTTGGACATAGTCCTCCACAAAATTGTCATTGCTTTAGACACCCACATGCAAACTTGGAATTCCAGGCCACCCATAATTCTGACCAACTGGATGTAAATTCAAAGGTTCCCACCACCTCTTCAGGTTCAGTATTTCATAGAATGACTCACAGAACTCAGGAAAGTAGTATACTTAAAAATAGAGTTTTATTATAGCAAAAAGAATATAAATCAGAACTAGCCCTTAAAAGAGACTCATGAAATGTGGTCTGGGATGGCCACACATATGAAGCTTTTGGTGTTTCCTCCCCATGATGTCTGGATCCACCCTCCTCCCAGAATATTGATATGTAGCAATATGCAAAGTAATAGCCAGGAAGTTCACCGAAGTTTTGGTATCCAGAATGTTCATTATGTAGGTGTGATTGATGGACTCATTGAATATGTGATTAAACTCGGTGTTTAGCTCCCCTTCCACTCTCTGGAGGTCAGACTGATATCAAATGGCTTAGAGCGCTGACCCTCTAACCACATGGTTGGTCTTTCTGGATTGACCAGCTACTATCCTGAGTCATTTCATTTGCATAAAGTATCAGGCCCCACCATGAAGAACAAAGACACTTCTGTCACTTGGGAAATTCCAAGGATTAAGGGGCTCCTTCCCAGGAACTGAGACAAAAGCCACCAAATTCTTTATTACACAGTAGCTAGGTATAGAATCTAGATTGGTAGGGTTTTTCTTTTCATAAATCAAAGATATTGCTCTGTTATATTCTTACATTGTTTTCAATAAAAATCTGCTAGAATCCTTATCTTTTTTCCTCTGTATATAACATGTCTTTCCCACATACCACTCAACTGTTTTTAAGATTTTTCTTTTTATCATGTGCTTTGAACAATTTGATTATAATGTGCTTTGGTGTAGTTTTCTTCATCTTTCTCATGCTGAGGGTTCTTGGAGATTCTTGGATATCATTTCTTAAACTGTGTT
The DNA here is from genome assembly GCA_028646535.1 of Procyon lotor. Classification (NCBI taxonomy): domain Eukaryota; kingdom Metazoa; phylum Chordata; class Mammalia; order Carnivora; family Procyonidae; genus Procyon; species Procyon lotor. Next base: position 30,579,663 of record CM053606.1, read on the forward strand.
TTCTGTATCCCTCACTGTCTCTTCCTTTAAGGATTATTAGGCTGCTTAATGTTGTCTCATAGCTTGTCTCATAGCTTAGTGATGTTCTGATGATGATGTTGGTGGCAGTGATGATGATAATGATGATTTGCAGGGATTTTTTTTCCTCTTAGTGTTTTTTTTGATATGTGTATGTTCTTTGAATCCCTAGCATTACTGTTAGCACCTGAAAGATTCTTTGTGTTCTGTCCCATAACCACCAGCATACCTGGTCCTTGGAAGGGCAGTCATTGTTTGTGGGATACCCATGTTTAGGGATTTCTTTGAGGCTTTAGCTGAGTAGTTTGGGGAACCAACAAAGGCCATCTAGCTTTACACTCAAGGATCAAACTGAGGGTATTTGTTAATTTTGGAGACGACACTATTTTAAAAGAATAGAACTTTTTTTTTTTAAAGATTTTATTTATTTGTCAGAGAGGGAGAGCACAAGCAGGTAGAGAGGCAGGCAGAGGTAGAGGGAGAAGCAGGCTCCCTGCTGAGCAAGGAGCCCGATGCAGGACTCGATCCCAGGACCCTGGGATCATGACCTGAGCTGAAGGCAGCTGCTTAACCAACTGAGCCACCCAGGCATCCCAAGAATAGAAATTTTTTAAAGGCTTTGATAATTCTGAGGAGGCCCAATACTTATTAAGTCCTGGCTAAGGAAACAACTACTGCAGATCATTTCTCTCACACCCTGAGAGCCTGTGCTAGCCAGGAGGTAGCAATAGATCATAAGAGATAATCCTAGACACAGGGCATGGGAAACCCAGAGTTGGTACTAGGTTGAGAGCAGACCCAGTACATAAGGCTGTCCACCTCACTGAAGCTCCCAGTCAAGGAGATAAGAGGAAGTTGAAAATGCCTCATCCTAATTAGTTTTCCCATAGAGAGTGTCCTTATTTATTTATTTACTATTTTTTAAAGATTTCATTTTTAAGTAATCTGTATGCCCAGCGTGGGGCCTGAACCCACAACCCTGAGATCAAGAATTGCACACTCCACTGCTTGAGCCAACCAGGTGCCCTAAGAATGCTTTTATATAACTGATAGAGGGTGCTGTGTGGGGAAGTGAGTACAGAAGTGGGGAGGTGGACAGAAATTGGCAGAAAGGTCAGCACATCTTGTAGTATGGGGCTTACTTTGACATGGCCCTTTGAGTAGAGACACATTGAGTTTCTGCCAACTAGGAGCTTCTAAACACTAACCCCCAGCTGGAAGTTAGGCCAGAGAAGTATGGCAGTCTTAGGTTCAAGAACTATTGTGACTAGTGCAAAGGCAAGCAAAGTTTTATTTGAACCTTCTGTGCTATATGTTAACAAGTTACAGGGAACATGTGAAAACTAATAAGGGAGTGGAGGTAATTCCTATACCGTGAGGAGGTTAGGTATGCTTTGCAGACTTTGGGGACTTGTGTTTGGTCTCTTTTAAGGAATGCTGCTATCCTAAGTCCCCACCAGAGAACTTGAGTTTCTCTTAAGTGTGCATATTTCTGGGTTAGCCTTGGATGCAGTGTGCAGAGATGTATGTCCAAGAGACTTTTAGACCAGGAAGGAGTCCTATTGCCTTTCAAGAAATGTTTAAGCATCTGCACCAAATGAATTCTTCAAGCCTTTGGAAAGTTGGGTTAACTTGACTAGGGGCATATTGGAGCCTGAGAAGTTCCGAGGAAGGCAGGAAATTTGCAAGTTGCTGCTGTAACTAGAATGGATGTCATAGAGACATAGGTGGTTACAGGCAACTTGGGAACAAGGGAGAAACCTCTGGGCTACCAAACTTTTACAAAGAGAGAATTGTTAAACTGACGGTGGGCCTAAAAACATAACCACCTAAGTGCTAATGGCCAGTCCTCTGGGGAGAGTTCATCCCTAAAGGTCGCCTCAGAAACAGACTTCACAGAGGGTTTCTTTTCCTTCTCCCCACCCCCACAGGTAACAGTCCTTTGGATAGCCCCCGGAATTTCTCTCCAAATGCACCTGCTCACTTTTCCTTTGTTCCTGCCCGTAGGTAAGTTGATAGAAAACCCTGTGACTAATGTGTGTGTGGCATTTGCATGAATGTCAGTTAAATGTTAGCTTCCTCCTTTGAGGCCCTTCCAAGTGTGTTACCTCGGGCTACTGGCCATCAGCATTCTTTTCCTGCTTTCCTCATCTTGTTCAAATTTTGCTTTCTAGATGCCCCAGGTATTTGCCTTTAGATGTTTGAATGGGCAAGTAAATATAAGAAGTGGGTTTATTTTTATAATCCTACACACAAGTCCCTGGTTTTCTGAGGGTATGTTCCAAAACATTATACTCCTGACCGAGAGCTATCCTAGTGCAATCAATGAGAAAATGTCCTCTCATCCCAGGGAGACCCAAGGTTTTACTCTTCCCGCCACCTAGCACGGGCCTGTTTGGATCGTAATACCAGGCCTCCAAACCCCCTAGCTGATGCTAGGGGTTTTACTCTTACTCCTCAAGCAGAATAAAAGTGCCTTTAATAGAGATTCCTTAATATTTGAAAGCTGTGTCTCCTGGTGTATAATAAGCACTTACTCAGTGCTTTTTGTTTGAATGAGTGATGGGGAAGAATAATGAGCTGGCAAACACTTATAGTTGTGAACTGTGATAAGCACCATGAAGTGAAAGAACATGATGCTGCTTGAGAGCATCGGAAGGGAATGGGCTGGAGGATCTTACAGGGCGGTCGTGTAAGGCCTCCTGGAAGGATTGACTTTTTTTTTTTTTTTTTTAATGAACATGCAACGTATTATTTGCCCCAGGGTACATGTCTGAATCATCAGGCTTACACATTTCTCAGCACTTACCATAGCACATACCCTCCCCAATGTCCATCACCCAGCCACCCTATCTCTACCCCCTCACCTTAGTTCGTTTCGTGAGTTTAGGAGTCTCTTATGGTTTGTATCCTTCCCCATCCCTTCCTGTTTCATTTCCCTTCCCCACCCCTCCCCACGACCCCCCACCCTGCAGGATTGACTTTTAAGCTAAGACCTGAAGGACAAGAGTGAGCCTGCCATGTTGAAAGGGAGGACACCGGTGTAGGCCATTGTAGGCAGAAGGAATAGCATGTTTCATTTGTGCCCTTGTTTCTGCCTCATTAGCAGGGCTTTAGGAGTAGGATCAGCTAGGGGGTTTGGGGGCCTGGTATTGTGATCCAAACAGGCCTGTGCGAGGTGGCATGAGTTTGAGTAATGTGTGTGGAACATGGAACTCTGGGCTGTCCTCTTAACAGGACACAGTAGGAAAAACAGCTAGGTATTGGTAGGGGTGGGGAAGAGGATTTCAGCCCTGCCAAACAGGGTACTCAGGAATTGTGTTTGCTAGGTCACTGAGATCAGGTTTGAACCTTATAGGATCACATGGGTTTGGAACATCACACAAAATAAAACATTTAAGGAACTGCTGAGGATATATCCATCAATCCTGCAATTTCACTTCAAACATACACACATTCCTAAACAGAAAGTTTGCCCCTGCCAAGTATGACCAAATACCAAGGGTCAAACAGATCATACTTGCTGGTTCCATTTGATTCTCACTATAATATATGTCTTTTCACTACAGCCATGGCCACAGAGCAGACAGGTAATAGTGGACATGATGGGGAGAGGGAAACTGGGCAACTGCTATGCATGGCCAGACAATATGGTTTGTCGTGTTGTGCTTGGTGAGAGCTGGTTGGGACGAGTCTCCTCTGCCTGTGGGTGTGAGCATTTGGCCTTTCATGTCTAGCAAAGAGGCCCTAGGGGAACCCCCTGCTGGAACCAAGGCTCAGAGCTCGTATACTTAGAGGCAGGAGTTGCGGAATAGTTCTTGAGCCTGGGGACAAGTCTCCCTTACTCCCACAGATTTCCTCAGTCACCCGGGGAGATGACCGGGCAGAGGACGTGGAGGCATCCTGTAGTGGAATTTCCTTCTGACTGTGGTAGCCACAGATTACGGAACTTCAGATTATAGATCACAGAATTTCAGGTTACGGAGAAGTGGCTGCCCTGCAGCTGATTATCATTTCTTTCTAAAGTAGGAAGGATGATTTGTGAAAAAGTCTATATGACAAGGATTTGGGAAATTCCTCCCTGAGGTAGACTAGTGCTATCTTTGCTGAGCTCTGTTTTCTTGGAATTGACTTGCTTTCTCGTATAGAGCTCCCAGGACCCAACAAAAGAGGTCAGAGAGAACATCAGGTTTGAGTAGCCTCTTGGACATTTCTTTGCCTCAGAGCCTGGGTTCCAGCAGAGCTAGCTGCCTGGGTGGCATGAAGTTTGAATCAGGTGCATGTAGCATGGAACCCTGGGCTGTGCCCTTGCAGATTCTAGTAGGAAAAGCTGCTCAGTATTGGTGGGTGCGGGGAGGAGTGTTTCAAAAGGGAAAGCCCCGACAAGATGGAGTCCTCTATTTTCTCCTTCCTCTCCCTGCCTCTCTCCACCTCCCTTAACTGTGAAGCCTGGACTAAATCACCCAAATCCCTGGGTTGTGTGTTTTCTCTGAAGATTGAGGGTATTTAAATTCTAATGGTCCTCCATTGCTAATGTTCTAAAGTTCTGTGGTAGCAGCAAAGAAATTTTCCCCAACTTCAACTAGAGCAGGCTGTGCCCCCATGTTTCGCAAGAAAAAACACTTGCATGACAGCACATCCCATAGTCCAGGAAACAGTCACTTGTCCATGTAACAAAAGTTTCACACCAGACACCTGCTTGATCTTTCTCCTCCACAGCAAAGCAAATAGCTGGTTCTCTGTGATGAGAACTTTGGGGTGAGTCCTCTCAAGAGCAGCAGGAAACCTAGCTCCAAAATCTTAGATACAGCCACGGCTGTGCCACCTGGCTCTTTCTTCATGAACTTACTGCCACTCTTGACAAACATGCTCAAAGACTGGTTTTCTGGGTCCTAGTGGATCTTAAGTGACCTTGGGCTGTTTGGTAATGATTGATTCATACTCAGATGAGATGGTGATCCACTTCTTCCCCGTCAGTCCAGTGGCCTGGGAAAGACAAAGGGCCTTCAAAAAAAGGAAGAGCTGCATTTCAGTGACAGTTCTGTCCTTGTGGTGTTGTTGCCTTTAGCTGGAGTCCTCTGTCATGGCTTCTGTAAAAGTGAACATATTGCATGTATGTATGTGTGTGTATGTATGTGTATATATATATATATATATATATATATATGTATGTATATATATATATATATATATGAATACGTTGAGAGTATAAAGATTTTTGTTTCAGAACCACAGTATTGTATAACAGATGTTCTTATTCAAAGTCACAGACTCCTTTTTAGTTAGAGATGTTTGTCTTTGCAGTAGAAAACATGTGACCATAGGCCTCATATAGGAGAGAGATGTGAAAGCATATACTAGACCAAGCAGTACTGTCTAGAGACAAGGAAGAGCCTACCAGTGAACCAACTGCCCATAACAGTGCAGATGTTAAGATGGAAAGATAGGCAGGTCCAGGGCTCAGGGTGGGGTCCTGTAGAAACTGCCTAATACTCTTAATCTTACATAGGACTGATGGACGGCGCTGGTCTTTGGCCTCTCTGCCTTCTTCAGGCTATGGAACCAACACTCCTAGCTCTACTGTCTCAGTAAGTAGTCAAATCTGTGGCTGTGCCTCCTTCACCCCGAGGAAATACCTCCCTACAGATTATTATTGCCTATCCATACGGTGTTGCAATGTGGCTCTCAATTTTTCCTTCAAAGCAAACTCAGAGAGATGGTTTGGAGATGAGGCTGAGTGGAGCAGTGGTGGCGTTTAACAGCCATAGCCAGATAGAAACATTAAACACCTTTGGAAAGGACTAACCAGCGTGCTCTCTAGGCATCACTTTTTCCAAGCGGAGTCAGAGGGGACCTTGAGGATGGACTTCTCCTTCGCCAGACGTGGAGGACCCTAAGCATGGTTCCCCTGCTTCCCTCACCTTACTTCTAGAACTGCAACCAAGAGCAGATAACCCCTCCCATGTCCCTGAGGCCCCGTGGACCCTCTTCTCCAATTTCACCTTTTCCTCTCAAAAGAGAAGGGAAGGATGGTTGTTATTTGGTATTCAGGTTTGATGTGTGTCAGCCAAAAAGCTGGGCCTGTCTCTAAAACTTCTAGTTATGTTTTTTTAGAGAAGGTTTTAGCCCAAACACAACGGATGTCCTCATTGCTGTTATGCACAATTGACCATAATCAGAGTCTTCCTCATTGAGCAAGTTTTAATTGAAGCCAGGATGACAAGGTGGGCAAAGTCTTTCTGTAAAGAGCCAGATAGTAAGTATTGTAGGCTTTGCAGGCTGAGTCCGGCAGGAGGCCGAGTGGCCTGTCGCCCATGTCCTCCACTGTTCTTCAGGTCTCCCCAGGGCAGCTTGTTGACATTTGTCACTCCCAAGAAGGTGGAAGGAGTATCATTTCCTCCCTTGACTTAGATGCAACTCATAAATTAATCCAAAGATCTCATTCGTCTTTTAGCAGCAGTTAGGCTTTATACCTTTCCCTGATGTATATACTGCTTTCCCTATAACCCTTTACCCAGACAGGTGACCTTTTTAGATCTAAGGCAAGGGAGATATATATTTGATACATACCTATTCAGTAAATTTTAATAGGCTCAATCCATGGCTGCTGCTTATTTTATTGGGATACTTTAAAATACCAATTTTACTTCCTGTGAGTGGCAGTGGGGTAAAGATACTTTGTACAGCTTCTGTGCACACCATTTCCCAAAATGTGGCCAAGACAGAACCCTGTGGAAACCTCCCCCGAGCTGTTTACAGCTTCATGTATTATGATATTCCATGACGGAAACCTTTGCCGTTTGCCTGGTCCCCCCAGCCCACAAAATTCTGATTGCTCACTTGGTATTATTGAGACCGACTTGTGGCGAGAGGGTTTTTTCTTAGTGTGGTGCTGCAGCTTTGCCTCTGAATGGCTTTGGAAATTTAAGCCCCAGATTCTTCATCAGTTGATGAACAGAAACTGAGCCAGTGAGGTTAGACTTGCCTGCTCTCATAGCCAGTCTTGTCAGGAAAGGGGCCCTTCGCCGATTCTGGTGCCTTCCCAGGCTGCCCCCACGGCTGCTGTATTTGTGGGATGCCTGCAGGGGCATGGCTCGCTCCCTCACATGGTCTCTTGTGGTTGGCAGTGGGCTCTTATCTGGAATCTCAGTCATTGGGCCATGTTTGGAATTCTTAGATCTTTTCAGGTCAGGTCTAATCTTTGGATTCCAGATCTAAAAGTAATTTTCTTCCCTGCCAGATTTGCTTGCCTGCTTGTGTCCCTAGAGTCTGGCCACAGCCTGCCTAGCCTCAGCCATGTCAGTTGTCCTTTGGGTAACAGCCGAAAGGAAACATCACTGAGTTCTCCCAACATTACAGAAGGGAAAACTTCCAGGATTCATTTGTAGGCTGAGTATACCTGGGACAATTCCCAAGCCAGGAAGCATGATTTATTAATTACTTGCCATTTCAACTGGCCAACAGCTTCACTAAGGGCAAAGCATCCATGCGGAGGTATCTGCCTTTGCCCCCAAAAGAGGTTCCCTAGGTAGGTATGGGGCTCCCACACCTTGTGAATGCCTGGGTCCAACTGCCCGCCACACTCATGAAGCCTCCTAGCACCGTGGCTTCCTCAGGACTGAAGGCTCAGGAGGAGTAGAGAGGAGGAATCTTGCACAATGGAGGCTAAAAGGAGCAAGGCAAAGAAGGGCTGGTTTGGGTTACCTTTGGGTTTACATCATCCAGGCACAGAGGACTGCCCTTGGACATGCCTGTAATGCTGTTTGTTACTGTTTTTTTCTCTAGTCATCGTGTTCCTCCCAGGAAAAACTCCACCAGTTGCCCTTCCAGCCTACAGCTGATGAGCTGCACTTTTTGACAAAGCATTTCAGCACAGAGAGTGTTCCAGACGAAGAGGGACGCCAGTCCCCAGCCATGCGGCCCCGCTCTCGAAGCCTCAGGTGAGGGTTACTCTGCCCGCTGCCCTAGGGCCTGTGGAGCCCAGCTTATTTGCACAGCGAAGGAATAGGCAAACATTTATAAAGGGCAAAAGAGTAAATAATTTGGGCTTTGTACGCCATACAGTCTCTGTGGCAGGTACTTAACTCTGCTGTTGGAGTGTGAAAGCATCCACAGCCTTTCTGTAAACTATCTACGAAGACAGGCAGTGGGCCAGATTTGGTCTGTGTGCTGTAGGTTGCCAACCCGGGGCTTGGCTCAAATGCGCCAAGACTAGTGGCGCTCAGGCACACCTGATGACACTGCCAAGGGGTCCCTCTCTTTTCCCTTAGAACATAGTTAGCAGTGAAAGTATACTTTAAGCTCCGTTTAGTAAAAGGAGAGTAATAGTATCGCCCATTCTGATAGTACCTGGCTGCGGAACCCACAGGCCCAGGGCACAGGAACTAAGCCAAAGAAGAACGGGGCTGCTGAAGTTCACACTTGTGGCTGACTCAGGGAAGAAGCCTGTTTCAGAAGCAGAATGAAATGCCCATCTGAATCTCACTCATTTCCTTGAATCGCCTAGGCTCATCAAACCAAATGAAACTTAGCAGCTGATTTATCTGTGAATTCTTCCAATTAATTAGCTCTTTTCTTTGGCGTTAACTGGTAAAATTACATCAAAATTCTAGGTTAAGGAAGTGGGTGGAAATTAAAATGGGCATGGCTTTAATGACTGAGTTCAGCTTCCCAGAGCCCTTGGAAAATAATTAATTGGCTAATATGTTTGGGGTGGAAGCCCAAAGGAGCAAGGGCCTTCCACAAAGAATCCCCTTAGGTAATGTTGCTACTCTGAGTATCAGGGAATAAGCTGAGCCAGACCACAAAGACTGGTTCAAGTTCAGAGACTACTGAAGATGATCACAGGTGTGCTACGCAAAGGATCAGAAACGCAAGTGAGTTTTTGTGGAGTGTGGATCCCAGTGCCTTTCTTTGTCTCACTCAGAGGAATACCTGAATCTTGGTGCTCTCCATAATCCGCAGGGTAAAGCGTTCATTTTAGTCTATTTGAGACCGAGGGGAATGTAGTAGTATCAGGGAACTCCCTGCTATATTACTCTTAAAATACTTGGTAATGTGTACTGAGACAGCAAGCAGACCGTGGCGCACTCCAAGGAGGAAAGGCAGAGAACAATTCTGAACCTAGCTCAGCTCGGCTCATGTGTCAGGGGCACCAAACTGGTGGCAGGAATATCCATTCATTTGTGTGGTTCAAACTTTGAAAGCCTTTAAGAAGATGTAAATGCACATGGGCCAAAGAGGAAGATTTGAATGACCCAGGCTAATAACTCACTGCGGGCTGGATTGGCCTCATTTATCTCCCAGATCAGAGCCCAAGTTGGCCTCATTGGCTACAGCGTGTTTGGAAAGGATACAGGTATACATGGTCTTCCTCTGGTTTTTCTGGTGGTGGTTTGATTTGATCCGATGCCTAGAACATGCTGGGATATACTCAGAACTCCACTGGCAAAAGCAGAGAAGACTCAAGAGTGTCCTGTTCTGGGGGAGGTCATCCTAGGAAAGCCACAAGTAGACTCAGGAGTGATTTCCTCCTTTCTAGGCCTTTTTAGGCTCTGGCAGAGGTCTTTGTGATAGCTAGGCTTCTTACAGGAAGGTAGCCTAGTTCCAGATGGCACCATTTTGAGCTCAACAAGGTGTGCTGGGAGCTTCAGGAGAAAGGAAGGCTCTAGAACTCAGCACTCATTAAGGTGGGAATGTGTGGGTGCCGCAGACAGAGGGAGGGCAAGGACTCTGGGAGTGGTCATCTTCTTGAGAGTTCCGTGGCACTAAAATAACACAATTGTCTCTTTCTTATTTAGTCCTGGACGGTCCCCAGTTTCCTTTGACAGTGAAATAATAATGATGAATCATGTATACAAAGAAAGATTCCCCAAGGTAAGGATCCTGAGGATGGCTGCCCCTGCGGGAAGACTGAGGGTGAGGGATGGAGTGCTCTCACCAGAGGTAACAAGAAGAGCAGGAAGGCACTCAGGGGGAGGAGGATACAAGCACGAGGCTGCCAGCCTGCTGGCACAGAGGCAGGCAGCAGAGGACTGTGAGTTTGGGGCTCGTATTAGCAGGGCCTCTGCTTTTCCACTCCCTGGAGAGGTAGCTAGAGGGAGGTAGTAGAAAGGTGTCCCCCCATATGGTATGCGGAAGGGAAGGACCAGGACCTTGCTTCTAACCCCGCACATCAGGGCCACAAGTCAGGGTCCTTGCAGAGCGGGATTGGCTTTTGGAAAGCATGTTCATTCTGTGCGGATTTCTTCGGCAGTGCCTCGTCACCAGGCCTGGAGTATGCACGGACCTCTGTGCTGGACTGGCAGGAGGTCGGCTGGAGGGAACAGAGAGGTGGGAGACAGAGTTGTCAAGCAGGAGACGCTGAGGAAGGAGGGCAGATTACTCTGAGATAGTTGAGAAGGAGTCTTCGTAGCTGTGCGGTTTGGCTAGAAATCGTTGTGTATGTGGAACCCAGGGGCTTGTTTTTGGTGCATTTCTTTATGGATGTGGCATACCTGTACGTTCTCACCTCACCTTCTCATGACAGGCCCTGTTCCTGCAGAACATAGCCAGCTCTGTCAGAGCCAGGGCACTGACACAGGCCCCCTGTCCAGGACAACAAGGAGCATGGAACCCTCAAGCCTCTTGTCCAGACTTCCTTGGGTCTGCCTGTTCCTCTGAGTCTAGGGGCTCCGGTGTGTGGTGGTTCCCTGCTCTTCTGAGAGTGTCCTTTTTCCAGACTCCGGTATAGTCTTCTGGACACATAGGTGGCTTAGGGAAATGGTATGAAGCCTTGTGCTTTCCCTCTTGACATACACAGTGAAGGATAGCAGCAAGGAAGAACACACATTCTGGAACCAGACTGAATGGGTTAAAATCTGCTTCTACCATTTACTAGCTATATGACCCTAGACAGGCGATCTTTTTTTTTTTTAATATTTTATTTGAGAGAGAGAGAGACAGAGACAGAAAGTGACAGAGATAGCGAGAGAGAGAGAGAGAACACAACCGGAGAGGAGAAGAAGCAGGCTCCTGCTGAGTAGGGAGCCCTATGCGGGGCTCAGTCCCAAAACCCTGGGATCATGACCTGAGCCGAAGACAGACGCTCAACCAAATGAGCCACCCAGGCGCCCCAACCCTGGACAGATGGTTTAACTCTTCTGAGTTTCATTGCCTCATTTGTAGTTTGGGATAATAAGAGTATTTATCTCATAGAGTTTGTGAAGATTAATGAGCATTAAACATTTCTAACTGTGCCCCAAACATAATAAGCACTCAGGAAGTGTGAACTTTATTTCTCTGCTGCCCTGGGCCCTATGGTCTATGTCTTCTAGCCTTGAAGCAGGCTTTAGAGAGGAAGAGTGAGGAAGAGGGGCACAATAGTCATCTAAGGAATCATGTTGTTACGCTTGATCCTTTATAAAGAAGTTTAGGGGACGCCTGGGTGGCTCAGTTGTTGGGCGTCTGCCTTCAGCTCAGGTCATGATCCCAGGGTCCTGGGATCGAGCCCTGCATCGGGATCCCTGCTCGGCGGGAAGCCTGCTTCTCCCGCTACCATTCCCTCTGCTTGTGTTCCCTCTCTCACTGTGTTTCTCTCTGTCAAATAAATAAAATCTTTAAAAAAAAAAAAAAAAAAGAAGTTTAGGAGTTGGGGGTGGAGTTAAGGTGGCTGAGGAGTAAGGGACCCTAAGTTTGTCTGGTTGCATGAATATGGCTAGACAGTTTCAAATCGTTGTGGGTACCTATGAAATCAGTCAGAGATCAGAGAAAAGAAATGCTCCAACTCTGCAAGTAATAAAGTGACTACTTTAATCCAGGGTGATATGTCAGGATACCATGGAAGGAAGGGAACCTGCCTAAGGAAGCTACCACAAAGTATTATAAGCAGTGGAATGCAAAATCAGACTTTGCAGAAGTCTGCTTCAGTGGGGCATGTCCCTGGTTTAAAGGTCCTCAGGTGGCAAAGTGGAGTGGAATCCCAGGGCCCACAGCATGGTCTCAGGATCCCCAGGGTCACAACAAGAATGGGAGTGCCTGAGTGCAGCAGAGTTCCCAAGCACAAGAGTGGTGAAAATAGCTAAAAATAGCAAGTCTAGGTGCTGGCTTTCAGCTCTGTGTTGCCATAAATTGTGAACCGCTATGCAGTCATGGGACTGCTTTCCTGGCAGGGGTCCATCTAGCAAAAGGCAGAAGGGAGGGGAAGACCGCCACCCTCCCCTGGGAGAAAGAAAGAGCACTGGTCCATGCTGCAGGTGTCCATAACATTTGGAGTTCTGAGGGGCACCTGGGTGGCTCAATCAGTTAAGCTTCTGACTTCAGCTCAGATCATGATCGCAGGGTCCTGGGATCGAGCTCTGCATTGGGCTCCCAGCTCTGTGGGGAGTCTTCTCTTTGTTTCTTTGTGTGCTCATTCTCTCTCTCAAATAAATAAATCTTAAAAAAAAAAATCTGGAGTTTTGAAACTCACTCATGTGCTTGAGATAAAAAACACTCAGGCACAGGCCAGATGAGCACAGAATTCTGAGGGAAACTTGGGAGATGAGTGTGATTGACTGCTTTTCTGAGAGGGCTCACCAAAGAGTCGGTGAAGAGGGCATGAACTTTCAGCTCCAGGGCTAGAGATCAGGGTGCCGCCATTTTTATCCCTCCCGTTGGTGCTGAAAGCCTGCAGGGAGCAAAACAGTACCACATAGTAGAATCCGGAACCACTTACACCAAGCCCTGACTCCCTGTGCACTGAAGGCAAATTTCTACTAGGGCAAGTACACCTGAGAATTAATAGCCCCTCCCCAGAAGAGCAGCTCGAACAACTGGCTCACAAGTTTACTGATCATAGAGGGCTACAAACCTTCAGCTCTTGGGGAAAACAGTATATAGTATTTGTTATTTTGATTTTTTTTAATAGTCTTTCAGTATTTTTTTTTTCAGTTTTTTTCAATTCTTTTAAAAATTTTAATAGGTACATTATATATTTTGTGTTTCATTGTATTTTGTGTATATATATAAGTATATGTATTTTATTTTGTATATATGTAAATATATATGTATCTTTTATATATATAAGTTTTTCCTTCTTTCCTATTTTGGGATCTAGTTTCTTGTAATAAGCTGACCAAAACACACCCAGGATCTAGTTTTTTGTTTGTTTTGTTTCTTGTTTTGTTTTGGTTTTTTTTTTCTTGTTTTTGTTTTTGTTTTTGTTCTGGTTTGTTTTATTTTCTGTTGTCTTTATTTTCTTTCTCTTTTATTTTTTTCTGGATAAAATGATGGAGTGGAGAAATTCACCCCGAAAGAAGAACAGGAGGTATTACTCATTCCCAGGGGATTAATCAATACAGATATAAGTAAGATGTCTGAACTAGAATTTAAAACGATTATAAAAATACTAGCTGGGCTTGAAAAAAGCATAGAAGACACTATAGAATTACCAAGATGCAGTCCCAAATAGAGGCTATAAAAATGAGAATGAATGAGGCAGAAGAGCGAATCAGTTATATAGAAGATAAAATGATGGAAAATAAGGAAGCTGAAAAGAAGAGAGAAAGAAAACTACTGGATCATGAAGGGAAACTTAGAGAATTCCACAATTCCATGAAGTGAAATAATATCCAGATAAAGGGGCCCCAGAAGATGAGGAGCAAGATAGAAGGGCAGAAGGTTTATTTGAATAAATTGTAGCTGAGAACTTTGCTATTCTGGGGAAGGAAACAGGCATTTCAAGTTCAGGAGACACAGAAAGCCCCCTTCAAAATCAATAAAAATAGGTCAACACCTCAACATATAATAGTGAAGCTTACAAATTTCAAAAATGAAGAGAAAATCCTGAAAGCTGCTTGGGACAAGAGGTCCTTAACCTACAAGGGTAGACAAATAAGGCTGGCAGCAGACCTGTTCACAGAGACCTGGCAGGCCAGAAAGGACTAGCATGATATATTCAATGTGCTAAGGGGGAAAAATATGCAACTGAGAATACTTTATCCAGTAAGGCTGTCATTTGGAATAGAGAGAGTTTCCAGGACAAACAAAACTAAAGGAATTTGTGAACACTAAACTAGCCCTACAAAAAATATTAAAGGGGATCCTTTGAGCTGAGAGAGAGTACAAAAGTAACAAAGACCAGAAAGGAATAGAGCCAATCTACAGGAACATTGACTTTACAGGTAATACAGTGGCACTGAATGCATATCTTTCAATAATTACTCTGAATGTAGATGAACTAAATGCTCCAATCAAAAGACACAAAGTGTCAGAATGGATTAAGAAAACAAGATCCAGGGACGCCTGCGCTGCTGTCAGTTAAGCATCCGTCTTCGGCTCAGGTCATGATCCCAGGGTCCTGGGATCGAGTCCCACATCAGGCTCCTTGCTCAGTGGGGAGCCTGCTTCTCCTTCTGTCTCCCCTCCCTCCCCGTGCGTGCTGTCTCTCTCTCTGACGAATAAATAAAATCTTTAAAAAATAAGAAAAATATAAAAACAAGATCTATTGATATGCTGCTCACAAGAGACTCATTTTAGACCCAAAGATACCTCCAGATTGAAAGTGGGGGGTTGGAGAACCATTTATCATGCCAGTGGACCTCAAAAGAAAGCTGGAGTAGTCATCCTTTTATCAGACAAACTAGCTTTTAATCCAAGGACTATAATAAGAGATGAAGAAGAACACTAAATAATAATAAAGGGTCTATCCAACAAGAACATCTAACAGTTGTAAATCGTTATACCTCTAATTGGAAGCAGCCAAACATATAAATAACAAAATTAAAGAAACTCCTTGGTAATAATACAATAATAGTAGGAGATTTTAACACCCCACTCACAGCAATGGACAAATCATCTAAGCAGAAGATCAACAAGGGAACAAGGGCTTTGAGTGACACACTGGACCAAATGGACTTAACAAATATTCAGAGTATTTCATTTTAAAGCATCAGAATACACATTCTTCTCAAGTGCACATGGAACATTCTCCAGAATAGATCACATACTGGGTCACAAACCAGGTCTCAACTGGTACAAAAAGATTGAGATTATACCATGCATATCTTTTGACACAGTGCTTTAAAACTTGAAGTCAACCACAAGAAAAAAATTTGGAAAAACCATAAATACAGGGAGGTTAAAGAGCATCCTATTAAAGAATGAATGAGTCTGGGGACCGGGGTGGCTCAGTCGTTAAGCATCTGCCTTTGGCTCAGGTCATGATCCCGAGGTCCTAGGAACGAGTGCCCCTGAGCACCCTGCTTAGCAGGAGTCTGCTTCTTCCTCTCTCCCTCCCCCTGCTTATGTTCCCTCTCTTGCTGCCTGTCTCTGTCTCTCAAATAAATAAATAAAATCTTTTTGTAACAATTTTTTAAAAAAAGAATGAATGGGTCAACCAGGAAATTAAAGAAGAATTTAAAAAATACATGGAAGCAAGTGGAAGCAAACCACTTGCTTCCATGTATTTTTTAAATTCTTCTTTAATTTCCTGGAACAGTTCAGAACCTTTGGGATGGAGCAAAGGTGGTCCTAAGAGGGAAGTATAGTAATACGGGCCTTCCTCAAGAAACAAGAAAACTCTCAAATACACAACATAAGCATACACCTAAAGGAGCTAGAAAAAGAACAGCACATAAAGCCTGAATCCAGCAGGAGAAGAGAAATAATAAAGATTAGAGCAGAAATCAATGACATAGAATTAAAAAAAAAAACCAAAAAGCAGTGGAACAGATCAACTAAACTAAGAGCCGTTTCTTTGAAAGAATTAATAAGATCAACAAACCCCTAGCCAGACTTATCAGAAAAGAAAAGAGAAAGGATCCAAATAAATCATGAATGAAAGAGGAGTGGTCACAACCAACACCAAAGAAATACATACAATTTTATAAGAGAATATTATGAGCAATTATATGCCAACAAATTGGGCAATCTGTAAGAGATGCATGCATTTCTAGAAACATATAAACTACCAAAACCGAAACAGGAAAAAGTAGAAAACCTGAACAGACCTATAACCAGCAAAGAAATTGAATCAATAATCAAAAAATCTCCTAAGAAACAAGAGTCCAGGGCCAGATAGGCTACCAATAGAATTTTACAAGCATTTAAAGAATTAATACCTATTGTTCTGAAGCTGTTTCAAAAAATAGAAATGGAAGAAAAACTTTCAAATTACTTCTGTGAGGCCAGCATTACCTTGATCCCAAAACTAGACAAAGATCCCACCAAAAAGGAGAATTAGAGCAATATTCCTGGTGAATATGCATGCAAAAATTCTCACCAAGATAATAGCTAATACATTAAAAGGATTATTCAACCACAACCAAGGGGGATTTATTCCTGGGCTGCAAGGGTGGTTCAACATTAGCATATCAATCAATGTGATATACTACATAAATAAAACAAAGGACAAGCACCATATGATCCTC
This sequence comes from Procyon lotor, assembly GCA_028646535.1. Lineage (NCBI taxonomy): Eukaryota > Metazoa > Chordata > Mammalia > Carnivora > Procyonidae > Procyon > Procyon lotor. The sequence goes on from CM053606.1 coordinate 30,596,069, forward strand.
TCAATAGATGCAGAAAAAGCATTTGACAAGATATAGCATCCTTTCTTGATAAAAACTCTCCACCATGTAGGGATAAAAGGAACATACCTCAATATCACAAAGGCCATATTCAGAAAACCCACAGCAAATATCATCCTCAATGGGGAAAAACAGCTTTTCCCCTAAAGAAGGTCAGGAACATGACTGTTGCTCAACATAGTACTATGAGTCCTAGCTCGGCATTCAGACAACAGAAAGAAAAGGCATCCAAATCAGTAAAGAAGTCAGACTTTCACTCTTCACAGACAACATGATAATCTATTTAGAAAACACAAAAGACTCCACTGGAAAATTGCTAGAACTGATACAGGAATTCAGCAAAGTTGTAAGATATAAAATCAGTGCACAGAAGTCAGTTGCATTTCTATACACTAACAAGGAAGCAGAAGAAAGAGAAATCAAGGAATCAACCCAATTTATAATTGCACCAAAACCTGTAAGACACCTAAGAATAAACCTGACCAAAGAGGTAAAAGAATCTGTACTCTGGAAACTATAGAACACTCATAAAAGAAATTGAGGAAGACACAAAGAAATGGAAAAACATTCCATGCTCATGTTAAAATGTCTATGCTACCTAAAGCAATCTACACATTTAGTGCAATCCCTATCAAAATACCATCAGCATTTTCCACAGAGCAGAAACAAACCTAAAATTTGTGTGGAACCAGAAAAGATCCTGAATAACCAAAGTAATGTTGAAAAAACCAAAGCTAGAGGCACCACAGTTCTGGACGTCAAGCTGTATTCCAAAGCCATAATCATCAAGACAGTATGGTACTGGCACAAAAACAGACACAGAGATCAGTGAAACAGAATAGAGAATCCAGAAATGAACCCTCAACTCTCTGTGGTCAGCTAATCTTCGACAAAGCACGAAAGAATATCCAGTGGAAAAGAATCGCTTCAACAAATGGTGTTGGGAAAATTGGACAGCCACATGCAGAATAATGAAACTGGACCATTTCCTTATACCATACACAAAAATAAACATGACTCCAAATGGATGAAAGACCTTTAAATCTGAGACAGGAATCCATCAAAATCCTAGAGGAGAACCCAGGCAGCAACCTCTGTGACCTCAGCCGCAGCAACTTCTTGCTAGACATGTCTCCAAAGGCAAGAGAAACAAAGGTAAAAATGAACTGTTGGGACTTCATCAAGATAAAAAGCTTTTGCACAGCAAGAGAAACAGTCAACAAAACTAAAAGGCAACCTACATAATGGGAGAAGATATTTGCAAATGTTGTATCAGATAAAGGGCTAGTATCCAAAATCTATAAAGAACTTCTCAAACTCAACACCCAAAGAACCCAAAAAATCCAGTCAAGAAATAGGCAGAAGACATGAACAGACATTTCTGCAAAGAAGACATACAAATGGCCAAAAGACACATGAAAAGAATGTTCTACATCACTCAGCATCAGGGAAATACAAATCAGAATCACAGTGAGATACCACCTCATACCAGTCAGAATGGCTAAAGTTAACAAGTCAGGAAACAACAGATGTTGGCGAGGATGCAGAGAGAGGGGAACCCTCTTGGGTTGTTGGTAGGAATGCAAACTGGTGCATCCACTCTGGAAAACAGTAAGCAGGTTCCTCAAAAAGTTATAAATAGAGCTACCCTACAACCCAGCAATTGCACTACTGGGTATTTATCCAAAGGATACAAATATAGTGACTTCAGGGGGCACATGCACCCAGATGTTTATAGCAGCAGTGTCCACAATAGCCAAACTATGGAAAGAGCCCAGATGTCCAACAACAGTTGGATAAAGATGTCGTATTTATATACAATGGAATATTACTCAGCCATGAAAGAGAATGAAATCTTGCCACCCGCAATGACATGGATGGAACTAGAGTGCATTATGTTAAGTGAAATAAGTCAGTCAGAGAAAGACAAATGCCATATGATTTTATTCATGTATAATTTTTTTTAAAGATTTTATTTATTTATTTGACAGAGAGAGATTACAAGTAGGCAGAGAGGCAGGCAGAGAGAGAAGGGGAAGCAGGCTCCCCGCTGAGCAGAGAGCCTGATGCGGGGCTCGATCCCAGGACCCTGAGATCATGACCTGAGCCGAGGGCAGAGAGGCTTTAACCCACTGAGCCACTCAGTCGCCCCAATTCATGTGTAATTTAAGAAACGAAACAGATGAACAAAGTGGAAGGGAAGGAAAAATAAGATGAAAATAGAGAGGGAGGCAAACCATAAGAGATGCTGAACTGCAGGAAACAAAAGGAGGGTTGCTGGAAGGGAAGCGGGTGGAGGAAGGAGGAAGTGGGTGATTGGCATTAAGGAGGGCATGTGATGTAACGAGCCCTGGGTGTTATGTGCAACTGATGAATCACTAAATTCTGCCCCTGAAACTAATAACACACTATATGTTAACTAAATTGAATTTTTTATTTTATTTTATTCTTTTTACTACAATTTGTAATTATGTTTTTTATTTAAATTGAATTTAAATGAAGAATTTTTTTAAAAGTTTGTGTAGTATTTAAAAATGTACCCATGTGTTTCCTCCTCTTCCTTATGTGTATTGGGTATCGTGTTGTCATTCTAGCATTGCATGTGTTTTGTGTGCATGTATGAAGAATGGGAGTACTGCAATCATTGGAGAAATGAGGCCAAACTGTCAAATGAAAACTGCCAACCAGTTATCATTTTTCTTTACAGCAAAATTGCCTTATGTCCAATTAGTTATGCAATAAAAAGGTGGCAAAATGCTTATGGTGAAAATATCACACAGACACACACACACTCAGAAAATCACAAACTGCCCCCTAGTGGCTTATGGTAAAAATCTCTCTCTCCCTCTCTCTCTCTCTCTCTCTCTCTCTCACACACACACACACACACACACACACACACACACACACAGGAAATCCACGAGGAGGCAGGTTCACATCTTCAGTAAACACTCCGAGCATCTGCTTAGTCCAGTTGGGTCCTAAGGTCAAGTAAGAGGATCCTGAGATAAATCAGATTCTCTCTGGCATGAAATTCTCAGTGCTGAGAAGTGTTTAGAAAGCAGCAATGTCCATTCAGTAAGTTTATGCAGTTGGGAGGGCCAGTGGCAGCACAGAGGAAAGGAGACCCTGGGTGGCCTGGAGGAATCCAAGACGCCCCAGAGGAGAGACAGATGACATGGGAACTTGAATTGGAAGGAGTGCTAGGAGTTTGCCAGCCTGGCAGGTGAAGGAGCTACACGCAGGAAACAGCATCAACAGGCCTGAGGCAGCGTGCTGGGGCAACCACCTCCAGGCCCTCAGAGCAAAAGAGCGCACCCTCCAAGGAGTGGGGGGAGAGAGAGCCAGATAAGAGAGGGTCTTGACTATAATGTTTTTATTTGTTTTAAAGATTAGTTTAGGGGCGCCTGGGTGGCTCAGTGGGTTCAAGCCTCTGCCTTCGGCTCAGGTCATGATCTCAGGGTCCTGGGATTGAGCCCCGCATCAGGCTCTCTGCTCAGTGGGGAGCCTGCTTCCCCCTCTGCCTCTGCCTGCCTCTCTGCCTACTTGTGATCTCTCTCTCTCTCTGTCAAATAAATAAAATCTTAAAAATAAATAAAGATTATTTATTTTAGAGACAGGAGGGAGGGGAGGGGCAGAGGGAGAGGAAGAACAGACTCCCTGCTCCCCATGAGAGACTCGATCTAACGACCCTGAGATCACACAACCTGAGCCGAAACCAAGAGTTGGACACCTAACCTACTGAGCCACCCAGGTGCCACTTGACTATGTTTTGATTTGATTTAAGGGTCATCTTATCATATGTGCAGCTGTCAGGTTCCCCAAATGCAGCAACAGGAAACCAGGATCATAGAACGTATCTCGGGCTATTACCAGTCCTTCAGGCTGAGCTCCCAACTGAGCGGCAACTAGAAGGGAAGGGTCACTTTTCCTGTTTTTATTTGCAGGCCACCGCGCAAATGGAAGAGCGTCTTGCAGAATTCATTTCCTCCAACACTCCAGACAGTGTGCTGCCCTTGGCAGATGGAACCTTGAGCTTTATTCATCATCAGGTGATTGAGATGGCCCGAGACTGCCTGGATAAATCTCGGAATCGTCTCATTACCTCACACTACTTCTATGAACTTCAAGAGAATTTAGAGAAACTTCTACAAGATGTGAGTGTCCTTGTGCTGGAACTCTGGTGCATCCTCCATGAGGTAGTGGATTATTTATTCCAAGCTAAGAGAAAGGCATTAATGGTGTTTCCAGTTTTCTTAGCCGGCTTGTCACCTCCTTGCTCATATGCAGGACCCACCCCCAGGGGTGGTGCTGATGGACTTCGGTTCCTCCTCTGTCCCTTGCGCTACTAAGAGAAGCCTGTTTGGTATCAAAAGAACTTGTGGGCTTTTTTTCTGATCCCACTTATTCTGCCTGAGGTTCCAGCATTGGTAGTATTCATAAATATTTGACTACCTTTGTAACCCAAAGCCTAAAAGTGGCCCCAGTGACTGTGGTGGGTTCTCTTCTAGTGGAAATCCTGGGGTCAGTGGACCCTTCAGCCTGGTTCCGCTCAGCCCAGAGAAAACTGGCCAGAGCTTGAGCCTTGGGTTTATCTGTTTGCTGACATTGTATTTACGCGGTGACAAGTTTGCTAGTAGGGATTTAGGTGTTTAGAGATCTGCTCCTCCCCAGTGTGAAAAGACTTCTTGGGAGGCTGGGGATAAAGTAACCTAGAGGTGGTCAAGACCAGAGTATACGTGAGGTTTTTTTTTTTTTTTTACGATTTTATTTGTATATTTGAAAGCACACAAGCACACATGAGTGGTGGGGGAGAAACAGAGGGAGAGGGAGAGGGAAAGAATCTCAAGCAGACTCTGCTGAATGTGAGACCGATGCAAGACTCAATCCTAGGACCCCAAGTGTCTGACGCTCAGCCGACTGATCCCCATGGGTGCCCCATACAGTGAGCTCTCAACCACTGCTTCCTACTCCAGGGTTTGCTTTCCTCTTCGCTTCTACAGTAAGATGGTCAGTTGCCTTCTCCCCTCAAATCACAGTTGCCCCATATTATACCAGTGGGGTAGAGTGGGAGGACATATGCCCCTTCATGTACTAGAGTATTTCCTAATCTAGACCCCTATTACCTTCAGGCACACGACCTTGCTCTGGTTTCGTACCAACTGACTGAGAACCCAGGGCTATTGATCAAACAGGACTTCAGTGTGTTAGTCTAGAAATTAGGGAGAGAGGAGTTGTTTGTTTTGTTTTTAATTAGGAAACAGTTGAATCTAGAGAGAAGAAGGCTAAAGATGAGCATGATTATTGCTGTCAAATATGAAAGATTTCTCATACATAATAGCAGATTATTCCCTGTCCTTTAAAAAGCCTGTTAACCCAGTGGACAAGAGTTACAGTGAGGAAAGGTTTGATTTCATAGATGAAAAAGTGCTTCCTTCTACAAAAATGCTTTTTTTCTGATTTCAAGAGCCCCTGGAATCAGGCCACTCCGAGATGCATTGAGGAACTAGGTGCATTCCAGGAATCGTACAGGAGGTAGTTTGGTATGACCAGGTGAAGGATGCCTGCAGGGGAAAGTTGGTAGATGAATTTGAAGAGTTAGAACGGGAAGGGTTGGGGAGAGGGGCAAGGGCTGCAGTGTCTATGAGGAGCTCAGGTCTTACCATGAAGGCAATGGGGAAATTACTGAATGATTTTAATTTGGAAAATGGCATGGTAAGATATACATTGGAAATAAATTCACTATCATTTATAGAGCACTCAGTGCATACTAGACAATACATGATCTCATTTAATTTATCTAGTGTAATCTTCCCAACATCACCAAATCTACAGATGAGGAAACCAAAGCTTTTAAAAGAGACTGAATGAGGAGCGCCTGGGTGGCTCAGTGGGTTAAAGCCTCTGCCTTCGGCTCAGGTCGTGATCTCAGGGTCCTGGGATCGAGCCCCGCATCGGGCTCTTTGCTCAGCGGGGAGCCTGCTTCCCCCGATCTCTCTGCTTACTTGTGATCTCTCTCTCTGTGTCAAATAAATAAATAAAAATCTTTAAAAAAAAAAAAAAAAAATGAAAGAGAGAGAGACTGAGTGAGCCCAGCGTAACTTGTTTTGTAGTAGCGGAGCTAGAACCCAAACCCAGGTTTGTCTTATTCCGGAGCCTAAGATCATATTTTCAAACACTTATTCAACAAACGTTGACATCCTCTGAGTAAGAGGCCCTATGCTGGTCTTAGTGCGTAAGGGAAGAAAAAGAGACCCAGTTTCTCGGTTCACAAGACTCTCCTGGGTAGCTGTAGAAACAGATTAGTTATGAAACAACGTGTGGTACCATGTGGTATGAGCACGCAGAACATAGAAAAGGGAGCGGTTGCTTCGGGTTCTTGTGTGTTCGGTGAGGAGTGGGGTACAGCCAGAGGACTAAGATGAGCGTTCACAGAGTTGATATGTAGGCTAAGTCTTAAAAGAATAAAACTCATTTATTCTTTTCACCAAGTGCCCAGTGTCTCTCTTCATATCATAACCAATTTCTTTTTAATGATCCCCATTTGCTATCTTTCTTTCCTAACACCCCGTTCACTGCTTGGTCTTCTGCCTTCTACCTTCCCTTCCCACCATTCCTCTAAAACTGTTTCAGGTAAAAGTCACCAAGGAATGAATTGACCAACTGCCAAAGAGATCCTATGGCCTCTTTCCATCCTCATCTGTCTTCACAACTCCGCAGAACTCTATACCCTGAACGCGTCTCCTGGACCCTTTTCCCCACCGGGGGTCATGACACTGTTCTCTCCGGTCTTACAGTCTTGCTGCCCCTTCACAAGTTCCTACTCTGCCCATCTCTTAAATGCTGGTGTTCATGTTGCATCAGGCTGGCTCAGTTGGAAGAGCACACGATTCTTGATCTCAGGGTCGTAAGTTTGAGCCCCACGTTGGATGTAGAGATTACAAAACAAAACAAAATCCTAAAAAAAATAAAAGTATTAAATGCTGGTGTCCCGCTGGCACCGCCCTGGGCGTCGGTCTCCTCCTCCTCCTTCTCGCTCCCCCTGACAGCTTCATCTCCTTCCGGGTCTCCCGTTGTTGTCCGTACACTGAGCTGCCCACCTGACCGCGTCCCTCCCTGTTCTCCCTCGCTCCAGATCAGTGGTGCTGGCTGCTTCAGAAAGATGCCTCCACTTTGACTTCCCAGATTGGTTAGTATTCTTCGGTTGCAAGTAATACAGAGCCAGCTTAGAGCAGTTTAAGCAGGAAGGGGAAACTAATTACAGAGATGAAAAGGGTGGGTCTTTGAGAATGGAAGACAGGAGTGCAACCTGGCCCTAAGGCACCAAAACCAGAAACCAGAAGCTGTGGGAAGCTCAGGATGTGGTCATTGTCCTCTCGTGCCGTTTTCCTCTGTGTCTTTGGTGGATGTGGCCATCCCTTTTCACCAAACAGCAGATTGTGCAGTTCTGCCACACTGATGTTAACAGTTGTCTTTCCATCCATTTTTAAATTCACAGACGAGTCATCCACTCCTGGAGGTGGGCCGGAAGGGGCAGCCACACGATAGAGATGTAGCTAGTAGATGTCAGAGCGGTTTCCATAAAAGAGAAAGGCTCCTGGGCTGGGTAAATACCCAAGAAAGGATCTTAGTATAGGTACCTCAAACTCTGCACGCGCAAAACAGAGCGACTCCACCTGGCCTTACCGAGCTATACTTACCTTATATTTCTTATTTCATTTGTGGGTTCACTGAAATGCCCCTAAACGTGTAGTTGCCTTTCCCTTCTCTTCTTCCAGCCCCCAGATCTGCCCAGTCATCCAGCACGGAAATGGCCCCAGGCTGTCTCTTTCCCTCCATCTTCCTGCTGGGCTTTCTGGCTCTCTCATACCCTTTCCTGCAGTAGCCCCTTCATGGATTTTCCCCTTTCCGGCTTACACTCTTCAGTGCACTCTCCACACCACAGCCAGCGTGATCTTTCTAAAATTCTATCAGGTCGCCTCCCTTCTGCTTTGAAGTCTTTCTTTTCCTGATATTCGGCCTGGATTGGGACGTGAACAGCGAAAGTTCCCAGGAGAGTTGCCCCTTGAGCTGGGGTCTGGGTGGGGGAACGGGTAAAGGCACGTGTCTCTGTGACAGTCCGCAGTGTCGTGTAGTGTCCTGGAGCTCCCTGGCGAGGCGGACGGGCTTTCTCTAACTTCTTCATTTTGCAGAAGTCTCCATGCCACCGCTGTTTCTCCCCAGAGCCCAGCGCCGCCCGGCCCCGGCCCGCATTAGCCCAGCCAGTGGCTTGCTTCTCCAGCCTTTTGTCTCCTCCACAGGCTCACGAGCGCTCAGAGAGCGCAGAAGTGGCTTTCGTGATGCAGCTGGTGAAGAAACTGATGATTGTCATCGCCCGCCCAGCTCGACTCCTGGAATGCCTGGTGAGCGGGCTCCCGGGAAGGTTGGGAGGGGCTGGGGTGTGGAGGGGAAGGATCCCAAACGGAGGTAGTCCTTATTTAATGACCTGCGAGCTTGGGGGCCCAGACGAGTTCCTGTGAGGAAGAGTGTTAGTCTGGCCCCTCACAGCGAGCAGGCAGGTGAGTGGGGGTCTGGGGGGCCAGGAGTGCGGCCAGTTCCCTTGGCGTAGGTCGGGTCCTTCACTTCACCACCCGGCAGCGCTTTACTGAGCACTACTTAGAGCAGACACTGGGGACACAGACACGAGCACAGCAGAGTCCCTGATCCTGAGGGGCCCCCTCTGTAGTGCAGTTAGTGTCCTAGTGCCTCAGGTGGGACCAGACTGTGGTGCCGTCCCCACGGCTCTGCAGGGCCTCGCACACAGGAGGTGCTCAGTAAATACCTGAAGGCAGGCGTGTGTGTGTGTGAGAGAGAGAGAGACGGTGCCATCTGGCTGGCAGGAGGCTTTGGACCAGGTCAACAGGCTGAGCTATCTGGAAACCTAAAGTTCTGGTTCTTATTGTCGGGAAGACAGTATATGCTTAGCATGTCCAGTCTGGAGCTCACCTGGAAGACGGCTTTCTCCCTGTTCTTATGAATCATGATGCTTCTGGGCATTCGGGGGCAAGGGTGTCCCATCACAAAGAAAAAGTCCTTTTCATCGTGCTCGGGGTCTGTGCTGTCGACACCAAAGAGGCCTTCGCTCATAGCCCTCACCACTGACTGCCTCTCTCTCCCCCGGTGCAGGAGTTTGACCCTGAAGAGTTCTACCACCTGTTAGAAGCAGCCGAGGGCCATGCCAAAGAGGGACAAGGGATTAAATGTGACATTCCCCGCTACATCGTTAGCCAACTGGGCCTCACACGGGATCCCCTAGAGGGTGAGCATGCTGCCGGGCGGCAGCAAACACGCCCCACCGCCAACAAGCTCTAACCGCGGGGAAGCCACTTGAAGAAGAGGCTTAGATTGGACATGGACACGACGCAGCACCAGGGGCCTGGGGGCCGTCAGAGGAACCCCGTCTTCTCTGTCATGGTGCAGCTCCTCCTTCAGATTTGTTCGCATCTGCCTGATGTAACCCAGCCCAGACTGCCCTGAGCCCTGCTGGGTTGGATTTAGAACCTAATGTCAAAAGAGGTCAACAACAAAGGACCACAGTTATATTTTCAAAAATGGCCATCTCCTGTGCATGCTTACCTGCCGTTCTGCCACCTTACCGGCCCTCCTGTGACTTCCGGGTGGTCCCGACCCTGGGCTTGAGCAGATCTCTCCGTTCTTCAGGGGTCAGCTGCGCCCCCGCAGGAACCCTGGGCGTCTAAGTCCCTGGTCTCTATTCATCCGCCTTCCCTGCTTCCCAACCCCACCGGTGGAGCGGGATATGGACCATAGCCCTGCCTTGGGCTCTGTTTTCCAGGAATTGTCCTAAATTTGAGAGCTTTTTAAAACTTGCCGGGCCTTGTGAATGGCCCTGGGCTTCTAGAAATAGGAGTGGCACTATTATTTGGCAGACAGGTCCAAAAGCTGTGAGTGCTCGGAGGAGCGAGCACAGGACCGGATTTGCACCCAGCCTGATGCAGGAGATCCGAATGCCCACCTTGCATGCACCGTCGTGTGCTGTGAGCAGACTGTCGGGGTGCCTGACATCACTGCGCACACCTTGTGTCCTTGCTTTGTTTCTAGAAATGGCCCACTTGAGCAGCTATGACAGTCCTGACACTCCAGAGACAGATGATTCAGTGGAGGTAAAGACCTTGAGCTCCTGCCCCAGTCCCGGAAGCTGGGCCCCCTGAAGCAGAGGGCCGCGAGTCCTCTTCGAGAGGACAGGACGTCTGGGGGTGGGACGGAGGAGCGGATGGTTACACCCGCTGTCTCCGCAGTCACTCGGCTCCTGCGTCAGGAAGGATGGGTGGGGGCTGCAGAGGACCGAGAGCTGAGCTGATGCGGGGACTCCAGCTTCCCCGAGTGCCTGGGCTCCGAGGGGCACGCTTGCTTCCTGCCTTTGCTCTTGTCTTCCAGGGCCGCGGGGCATCTCTGACATCTAAAAAGACACCCTCTGAAGAGGACTTCGAAACTATTAAGCTCATCAGCAATGGCGCCTATGGGTAAAGGCAGGGGTGAGAGTGTGGCCAAGACTGGAGCTAAGTCAGCCCTAGGGCTCTTCCTTCTAGAAGGGTGTGATACCCCATCCTCTGGGCGGCAGATGCCTCAGGACAGGCCCTCTCCCTCCCCAAAGCCTTCTGGAGAAACAGGAGTTCAGTCTCCTCTGACATCTGAGTACTGTTCCTTTCCCAGACCAGGTCCCTACTCCCCTTGGTAGCACTTCTCATCTTGCTGAGCTCTGGGGAAGGGTTGAACTGTGTCCTCAGGACTTGGCGTCTTGGGGAATTGAAGAGTTCTGTGGGCAGGAGGCCCAGATCCTTCTCATCGATAAGCACACCCCTGCTCCCTTGGTCTGTGCATTTATAAGGTGGGAGAGGAGGCAGTTTGGGCACCCCCACTCTGGGTGGTGGGGCGCACAGCCCAGGTGCTGAGGGCCCACGGGAGATGGGATGGGCTGTGTTTCCAGGGCTGTGTTCCTGGTGCGGCATAAGTCCACCCGGCAGCGCTTTGCCATGAAGAAGGTCAACAAGCAGAACTTGATCCTTCGGAACCAGATCCAGCAGGCCTTCGTGGAGCGTGACATACTGACTTTTGCCGAGAACCCCTTTGTGGTCAGCATGTTCTGCTCCTTTGAGACCAAGCGCCACCTGTGCATGGTGATGGAGTATGTTGAAGGTACTGGGGGAAAGGTGGCCTAGCACAGAGACCAGGGCACCGTGTGAGACCTAGCCCGGAACTGTGACTAGCAGCTCTGTGTAGGGATGACGTTTCAAGGCCCAGCTTCCCAATCTCTCTTTGGCATTGGTTTTTGCCTTAGGATCTCAGAGAGCATTTGGCCACATGACTGGGCCACATGGTGGGCACAGGGCTCCCTGCCCCTCACAGGGAGAGGCTTCTGGGGTGGACCTGCCATGAGGCTGCCCATGTCAGGTGCAAAGAGAGGCATTGTGGGACAGGGTACATCAGCCCAGTAGCTGTCAAAACCTGCTCCCCAAAGCCTGGATGCTCTCTACTGCTGGCCCAGGCGGGAACAAAGAAGGGAGCAGAGCCACACAAGCCCAGGGTGGTGTGCAGGAGGCCTGTGTCTGGACCCTCAGAAAGAAAGGAATGCCATTGCCCTGACCGATGGCTTGTGAAGGAGACACCCCTCAGGGGAGAGACGGCAGCTTTCCCAGTGACCTTCACTCTTGCCTTGACACTGCTGGGTGCAGCTTCCCAAGATATTTGGCCTAAATCTTGAAGTCGAAACTGAACAAAACTCCTTTTAATTCAGAGAGTACATACTGGGAGTTTACAGTGTTGCCTTATTCAAAAATCAAAGGATCGCCAACAGGAAGGTCATAAGTGGATAAATGCTGGGGGCTCGGGCAGATGTGGTTATGATACACAGGACTCCCACCCTGAAATAACTTCACTCTACCCCTGCCAGTCCCCTCACAGGGGAAACCCGGCTTCCTACCCTCCCCGGCCTGAACAGTGGCCGTGACAGCCATGAGCAGATTCACTTCTGCTGCCGCCCGCCCCCTCCCAGCAATGGGAGGTCTAGGCTCCCAGGCTCTGGCCCCGGGGGAGACCCCGAGGCCTCAGAGACCTGAAGCCCGAGACCACCCCGAGTGGGGAACTGGGTCCTTCCTTCAGAGTGTCCTGGGCTTGTTACAGGAGGAGACTGCGCCACTCTGCTGAAGAACATCGGGGCCCTGCCCGTGGACATGGTGCGTCTGTACTTCGCAGAGACCGTGCTGGCCCTGGAGTACTTGCACAACTACGGCATCGTGCACCGTGACCTCAAGCCTGACAAGTACGCCCACTCTGGGGCCCTCGTCCAAGGTCTCCCTCTTGGGTCTCCAAATAAGTGGAGGCAGACACAGCATATTCGAATCTATCCCAGAATGGCACCTAGAAAACAGTGCTCGTGCGGGTGTCTGTCCAGGCCTAGACCGCAGGCCCCGACCCCCCGAGATGCAAAGCCCATTGCCCGCGAGTCTGGCCGGGGCTTCATAAGGCCTCAGTGACATGTGAGAGCCACTGAGGAGCTCGGCTAAAGACACCAAGCAGGAGAGAGTCCGCACCATCTAGCAGATGGCTGAACAAGTGTTCGCACACTTACTGACGTGTCTGGGCCAAGCACTGTCACGTGGGCTGTGAGCTAGTCCCTGACCTGGGGAACTTCAGTGTGAGAAACAGAACTGTGCGTATCGGCCACTTCTCAGAAGGCCTTAGTCAGATGAGAAAAGGTGGGAGGAGCTTTCTAAGGCCAGGAGGCAGGATTGGCAACAGGCGCACAGGTCTGAGAGCCCGCGAGCTGGGAACTACCAGTAGTTCGTTATGCGGAGACCGGGGTGGTTAAGTGGTCAGGGTAGTAAGAGATGGGGCTGGAGAGAGAGGCAGGGAGTAGATCATCAAGGGTCTTTTTGTTAGGTTTGGGTTTTATTTTAAAGGGTCCTGGGGCACCTGGGTGGCTCAGTGGGTTGGAGCCTCTGCCTTCAGCTCAGGTCATGATCTCGGGGTCCTGGGATCGAGCCCCACGTCGGGCTCTCTGCTCGGCGGGGAGCCTGCTTCCCCCTCTCTCTCTGCCTGCTTGTGATCCCTCTCTCTCTCTCTCTCTCTCTCTCTGTCAAATAAATAAATAAAATCTTTAAAAAAAAAAAAAAAAAAAAAAAGGGTCCTAGTGAGTCTTCAGGGGGCCTGTTAGCCAGAGGTATGATAGAATGACACGCTCAGATTTGGGTTTAGGCTCCGCGAGCTCACTCTGCCAGCAGAAAGATGGTGAGGCTGCTGCCGCAGCCCAGGCCAAGCCAACCCCGCCTGCGGGGTGCGGAAGAGGGGACACCGTTAGGACGAAGAAAGGAAACCAAAAGGTGGGGGTGGGGTGGGAGAGGAAGAGGGAGCAGGAGTCTGGGAGATCTTCCAGATTTCCAGCTCAGGACTCGTGCATGGGGATAAACCTCTGTCGTGGAAAGTGGCTTTGGCAGTAGACAGACCAGAGTTCAAACGACCACTTGTAAACTCTGTGAGCTGGTAGCTCTTAATTAAACCTCCGAGCCTCTTGTTCCTCCCCTTTCAAATGGGCATAATCATACCTACTTTGTTGTGTTAGTTACTCTGTTGTAAGACCTTTCAGGAGCCAGAGTATAAATAATCAATAAAGTACTTATCACAGGGCTCAAAGGTAACAAATCATTTTCTGCGAAGAGGACCGGTTAGGAGGCGCGACTCGGGTTTGGACGGGTTGAGTTCACGGTGCCGTAAGACCTCTGGGCAGTTAGTAGGCATGGAGCTCGTGAAGGAGGAAGTCAGATGCTGATTTGGGAATAATAGAATGAAGGAGTGGCAGGGTGAAGCCTTCGATGTGAAATGAAATGACTCAGAGTATGTGACAGGAGAAGAGACCATTTTCTGTGAGATCTTATCTCTAGTTTCTCCCAACCAGCCCTCCTTTAAAACCAGCTGTGGACACGGCACAGGATTCTGTGCCCCCGTCCCCTCTCCCTGGGCCTGGGTATGGCGAGAGGGATGAGGCGAATCGCTCTGTGGAGAAAAGTCTGTCCCTCAGCTCGCTGGTACCTGCCCCAGCAAAGAATACGGTTGAAGGCAGCAAACGGTAATGAGTCGGGCGAATGGGCAAAAGGCAGGTGAGTTGCTTGTGCAGAATGCCGAACTCACAAAGCCAGAGGTGCCTTTTCTTTCACAGCTGCCTGCCTCCCTCCTGAAGCCACTCCGCTTAAGTCCCACAGGAACCCCCTAGAAGCCTGAGTGGGAAAACTGGGCACATACTAAAGTCAGCACTCCTGGAAAACCAGGAAATAACCCCCTACATTTGTGTCTCTGACTTCCCAGTCTCCTGATTACATCCATGGGGCACATCAAGCTTACTGACTTCGGCCTGTCTAAAATTGGCCTCATGAGCCTGACGACAAACTTGTACGAGGGCCACATTGAAAAGGATGCCCGGGAGTTCCTGGACAAGCAGGTAAGGAAGGATGGTTGAGACCTTGGGGACTGAGGTCCGGACTTCAGAAGATGGGGTGAGGGGCCACATGCTTAACCCTGTAGCTACATGTTAAGATGGAGCTCCCATCTTTTCTGCCGTTTGGTTCCAGGGAGGCATTGAGATAAAGTAGCACATTTGGAAAACGGGGTGGGCCTCAAGAATCATAATGGATATAAAATCCAAAATCATCTTCTTCCTCAGGGTTTGGAGAAAATAGGTCATGTAACCATTGTTACTCTCAGAGACTAATATGAGTCCTGAACCTCCTAGGCTCAGTCAAGGGCAAGGCTCTCCTGGAGTCTGTTGTTCTTGGAACACAGCTCCAAGTTTCCACTGGGCTATGGCCCCGCTTCCTGAGAGTAGCCTCTGGATGTTCCCTGATGTGACAGTTCAGATGGTAACTGTTTGCAAGTCCCTGCAGTAGTCATGTGACTGTAGGGACTGTCCTTTGAGAGACTGGAGGGTAGAGGCGTTTGGGAACTAGATGCCATAAAGAGGTGTTGAGGGCTCTGGGGGTGGTTTTCCAGGCTAGAATTACACGTTTTGGTTAATTGGTTAACTAGTTAAGCTCACCCTCTCAACAGTTCCAACTCTGATACCCTGGGTTCCTATTGACCTTGCTCTTTAACCAAAGTAAGCTGAGTCTTCATTCAGAGACTTCTCTAGAGGTGGGAACATGCCCACCCCTTCAGCCGTGATGCCAGCGAGTGGCCTCAGGGTGCTGAGCCAGCCTGGCTTCTCTGTGCCCAGGTCTGCGGGACCCCGGAGTACATCGCGCCAGAAGTGATCCTGCGTCAGGGCTATGGGAAGCCGGTGGACTGGTGGGCCATGGGCATAATCCTGTATGAGTTCCTGGTGGGTTGCGTCCCTTTCTTTGGAGATACTCCAGAGGAGCTCTTTGGGCAAGTGATCAGTGGTAGGTACCGTCACCCTGGCACACTGGGGAGACAGAGTCTGGACCCAAAAATATGATTTATGCATGTACCTGTGAGGCTTATGTTGTGAATTCGCACGTGTGTGTGAATGTGCGTCCACATGTACTGTGCCCCCCAGGGCTTATTCTGTTTGTGTTCCTGTCTCCCCCATATGGGTATGAGTGTGCCTGTGTGTGTGTGTGTGTTTATACTAGTGTCTGAAGTGTTGAGTCAGGCTGAGCTGGAGCTTCAGGACAGGGGAACAGGATGGGCCATGGCAAGTGGGTGTGTGACCCCCTAGGAGGACAGGAACCTATAGAACTTAAGGAGCTGGGTCCCAGGAAGGCTTTCAGGGGCTCTGGGCTGGGCCCTCTGTGCCTCCCCTCCCCATCTCTTATCCTAGAACCCTCCTCTGCATCTCCCCACTCTGCCTGCAGCCTCTGAGACCCTCCTGTAAGCCCTCCTTCCCTGTTTCCCCCCGCTCTGCAGATGAGATCGTGTGGCCTGAGGGGGATGATGCTCTGCCACCGGATGCCCAGGATCTCACCTCCAAACTGCTCCATCAGAACCCTCTGGAGAGACTGGGCACAGGTAGGGCAGGCCCTCTGACCTTTCTCACAACTTACAAGAGGGAGGTTGAATCCATGCGCCCAGGAAGCTCAGGCTGGCCCTGAGACTGTCCCGCTCCTGTGAGTGCGGGAAGAGAGGTGCTGGAGCCGAGGCCTTCAGGACTGGCCTCCTGAGGGCTGGGTTCTCACTGGACTTGCTGGTCGGGACCCCACGCAGCTCATCCCGTGGCCTGGCCCACACCCTTCCTGCCCACAGGCAGTGCCTCTGAGGTGAAGCAGCACTCATTCTTTACCGGTCTGGACTGGACAGGACTTCTTCGCCAGAAGGCTGAATTTATTCCTCAACTGGAGTCAGAGGATGATACCAGCTACTTTGACAGTAAGGCCACTGGTGGGACGGGGAGGAGTGGGGATCCTGTCTGTTTGCCCAGAAATGCCTGTGCACCCTGAACCTGGCATCAGGAGCGACCTCTCCAGGCCCTCTGAGGTCTGCTAAGGGTCAAAATGAGGCACCACCGGGGGCCTCTGAAGGGAACCGTCGCGTGTGTCTGATCCAGCCCGCTCAGAGCGCTACCACCATGTGGACTCGGAGGATGAGGAAGAAGTGAGTGAGGATGGCTGCCTGGAGATCCGCCAGTTCTCTTCGTGCTCGCCAAGGTTCAGCAAGGTGCGACGGGAGCAGGCCCAGGCGGGGCAGAGAGCAGGAGGCTGGGAGCGAGGGGCCTGTCCAGGGCCGGGGCGGGGGCGGGGGCGGGGGATGGGGCTGCCCCTGGGAAAAGGGGGATAAAGGGCTGGGCCTGCCCATAACAGAGGCCAACAAGAACCACGCCAGGCCCTGACAGCGAAAGAGCTACTTCCTCGAATCTGCGCCTGGTGTGGAGGAGGAAAGGGCAGAACTGGTTCCAATTCCTGGGTTTCAGGGGCCAAGGATACTTTGGGGCCGTGTGGCTGTTGGGGCCTGTCCCCAGCACAGACTCTGTGCCCACAGGTGTACAGTAGCATGGAGCGGCTCTCGCTGCTCGAGGAGCGCCGGGCACCGCCCCCCACCAAGCGCAGCCTGAGCGAGGAGAAGGACGACCGCTCGGACGGCCTGGCGGGGCTGAAGGGCCGAGACCGAGGCTGGGTGATTGGCTCCCCGGAGATGTGAGCACCCGGAACCCCCCCAGGGTGGGCAGCACAGCCGTCCGTCCGAGATCAGACGCGGGGCGGCAGTGAGGGGGCATCACAAGCATGGCTTCCGGGGCACTGTCTGTCTGAGGGAAGAAGTTCTGTGACTTCTAACCCTTGTGAGCCCCTAAGGACGCCTGCGTCGGAGGAGGGAGACCGCCTGCCTATCTCACGCGGGCCATGTGTCTCACAGATTGCGGAAGCGGCTTTCGGTGTCCGAGTCCTCCCACACGGAGAGCGACTCAAGCCCTCCACTGACAGTGCGACGCCGCTGCTCAGGCCTTCTGGATGCCCCCCGCTTCCCTGAGGGCCCTGAGGAGGCCAGCGGCACCCCCAGGAGACAGCAGCAGGAGGGGACGTGGCTTCTGACACTCCCTTCTGGAGAAGGCGTATCTGGGCCTGTCCCTGAGCGGCCAGTGGAGCGGCGGCTGAAGCTAGACGAGGAGCCCTTTGGCCAGAGCAGCGGCTCCAGCCCAGGTGTGGCCCAGCAGGTGGCCAGAGGGCCTGGGATGGAGGACACTGCGGGCGGGCAGGGTAGGGAGGCTCGGCGGCATTGCGGGTCTCATTGTTCACCTTGGCCCCCAGCTGTGGAGACTCGAGGAGGCCGTGGGACCCCACAGCTGACTGAAGGAGCCACAGCCAAGGCCATCAGTGACCTGGCAGTACGCAGGGCCCGCCACCGGCTGCTCTCCGGGGACTCTGTGGAAAAGCGCACCACTCGTCCCATCAACAAAGTGATCAAGTCTGCCTCGGCCACAACCCTGTCCCTCCTCATTCCTGCGGGTAAGGCCCCCAGGGAACTAGGCTAAAACTCACAGGAAGGACCTTGGCATCTCTGTGGGTCTGCACGTGGCTGGTACGTCTGTGCACTGTGTCCCGAGGAGCAGGTATCCAAGGGGCTGTGTGTCACGGCTGCCCCGTTACAGGAGGTCTGTGCTGTGCGTTGGTGTCAGGCTGCGTGTGCATGTGCCACAGGGCAGGATGGCACCGTGTAACAAGCGCCAGCTCTGAGGCAGAGAGCTTACCTTCAAGTCCTGGTTCCATCACCAAATAGCTCCTGCCCTTGACAAAGTTGCTTAACCTCTCTAGGCCTCAAGTTCCTCATCAAAAAACTAGTGGTAGCTCATTGGGCAATTGCGATGTTTGAACACAGAGGAAAAGCATATCTGGCCCCTGGTGGATAGAAGTACGCACTCAGGGCTAGCTGCCGTCACCTCCTGGGGAGGGTCTGGGCACATGAGGAACTTGGCTGCTCCGAGTCTGTGGGAAAGACGTCCCTGGGCTTAGGCGGTGCCTGTGCCTACAGCTGCCTGGGATCAGCAGCCTAGATGGGGCGGGGCTGGGAACGTGGCCAGGCTGGGGTCCTCTGACCTGCTCAGTCCTGTCTTTCCTTCTCCAGAACACACCTCCTCTCCATTGGCCAGCCCTATGTCCCCACATTCCCAGTCCTCCAACCCATCATCCAGGGATTCCTCTCCAAGCAGGGACTTCCTGCCAGCTCTCAGCAGCTCAAGGCCCCCCATTATCATCCACCGAGCCGGCAAGAAGTATGGCTTCACCCTGCGGGCCATCCGTGTCTACATGGGTGACTCGGATGTCTACACTGTGCACCACATGGTGTGGGTATGTATGGCCATCTGGACCTGTTGTCTCCCAGTTTCGTCACTCCTCGGCCTTCCCCTAACCAGGACCTGTCTGTCCCTGCTTCTGTCCCTGCCCACACTATCCTCAGGGGTCCGAGCAGGGTGGGTCACGGCAGAACCGGGCCCCATACTTCATGCTCGGGCTCCAGGCTGAGGACTGTTCTCTCCCTGGGGCAGCACGTGGAGGATGGAGGTCCAGCCAGTGAGGCAGGGCTTCGTCAGGGTGACCTCATCACTCATGTCAACGGGGAGCCCGTGCACGGGCTCGTGCACACAGAAGTGGTGGAGCTGATTCTGAAGGTTAGTGCCGGGCATGTTGCTTCTGTGTCCCGAACGACTCCGGCCTGGTGAGTCTGTGGCTGGCCACAGGGGAGTGGGAGAGTTGGGCACACGTGGCACCGAGGACAGAGGCCCCCAAAGCAGTGGGTTTTCATTGGAAAGTAACATCCTCACTGACCAAGGCCCACGGATCCTCTGGAGCCAAGGAGAGGACTGAAGAACAAGATGGATGAGCCTCTTCTCTACCTTCTCAACCCCAAACCGCCCGGGCTCCAATTGGAGCCATTTCTGATCTGCGAAAAGGGAAAGGAGGCCTGTGGTTCAGACTTGTTAATGCCAGGGCAAGAGCTGGAGCTGTGGTGTGGCCGGGCCCGAGGGTGAGGGTGGGAGCAAGAGTCCGTTCACTGCCTGAGCTCGGGTTCCCACTCTGTTCGCCAGAGCGGAAACAAGGTGTCTATTTCAACAACGCCCTTGGAGAACACATCCATTAAAGTGGGGCCGGCCCGGAAGGGCAGCTACAAGGCCAAGATGGCCCGAAGGAGTAAGCGGAGCCGGGGCAAAGACGGCCAAGAAAGGTGAGCCAGACTGAGCCACCTGGGCGGCCAGCGTGTGCTGGGGGTCCTGGCCACCGGGCCCAATACATGCTGTGCCCTTGACCCTTGTTTCTGCAGCAGAAAAAGGAGCTCCCTGTTCCGGAAGATCACCAAGCAGGCATCCCTGCTGCACACCAGCCGCAGCCTTTCCTCTCTTAACCGGTCCTTATCGTCGGGGGAGAGTGGGCCGGGCTCTCCCACACACAGCCACAGCCTCTCCCCCCGATCTCCCACTCAGGGCTACCGGGTGGCCCCCGATGCTGTGCATTCAGGTATGACATGCTCCCTGCAGATCGCAGAGACAGCCCCTCTGTGCTTCTCTGTGGCCCCACTCTGAAACCCGTTCACCCCACCCCCTGAAAGACCCCACAGTCTTGGGGAAGGGGGCTTGGGGGTGGAGAGTGAATTTCTTTCTGTAGCTTGGGCTCTGGCTCACTGGTGGGGTCACCTCAATCCTGGGGCGGTCCAGAGCTAACCCTGTCTCGCCCCTCAGGCACTTCCGTCGGCTAACATTGCTCTGCCTTTGTCTGTGTATCCGTGTGTGTGTGCAAAGTGGGAGGGAATTCGTCACAGAGCAGCTCCCCCAGCTCCAGCGTGCCCAGTTCTCCAGCCGGCTCCGGGCACACACGGCCCAGCTCCCTGCACGGCCTGGCACCCAAGCTCCAGCGCCAGTACCGCTCTCCACGGCGCAAGTCGGCCGGCAGCATCCCACTGTCGCCACTGGCCCACACCCCTTCCCCACCGCCGGCAGCTTCACCCCAGCGCTCCCCGTCGCCCCTGTCTGGCCACGGAGCACAGGCCTTCCCCGCCAAGCTTCACTTGTCGCCTCCTCTGGGCAGGCAGCTCTCACGGCCCAAGAGTGCGGAGCCGCCCCGTTCCCCGCTGCTCAAGAGAGTACAATCAGCTGAGAAACTGGCAGCGGCACTCGCTGCTTCCGAGAAGAAGCTAGGCCCTTCTCGAAAGCATAGCCTCGACCTGCCCCACCCCGAGCTGAAGAAGGAACTGCCACCCAGGGAAGTCAGCCCTCTAGAGGTGGTCGGGACCAGGAGTGTTCTGTCTGGGAAGGGGGTGCTGCAGCCTTCTCCCTCGTGGGCCCTAGGCACCCTCCGACAGGACCGGGCTGAACGGCGAGAGTCACTGCAGAAGCAGGAAGCCATCCGTGAGGTTGACTCCTCAGAGGATGACGCCGAGGAGGGGCCCGAGAACAGCCAAGGTGGACAGGAGCCGAACTTGGCGCCAGCCCCGGAAGTGGGCCGGGTCCCACCCCTCACAGGAGCAGGAGAGGGTGAGGAAGAGGATGCCTTCTTGTCCGGGGACCCCAAGAGTCAGGGCCCAGGGGTCCCAGGCCTCTTGACAGAGGTCACACTGAAGCCTCCCAGAATGGAAGGCCCTAGTGGCCCCCAGAGGAAGCTTGGGATCCCACAAGCCTTTGAGGAGGCTGCCAGCTCCTCATCAGTGGCCCCCAAGCTAGGTGAGGCTGAACCCACAGACCCCATCCCTCCTGAAGGCTGCTGGAAGGCCCAGCACTTCCGCACCAAGGCACTCACAGCACTTTGTCCCAGCTCTTCAGGACCTGTCCCCACCAGTCGCTCTGCTGCCTCCTCCACCTCTGGAGAGCCAGGCCCATGGTCTTGGAAATTCCTTATCGAGGGTCCAGACGGGGCATCTCCAAGCAGAAAGGCAACAGTGGAAGGTGGGATGGCCAGCTCCCAGGATTTGGAAACCATAACTCCAGCCCACCCTGAGAACCTGTCTCCCAGACAGGAGGGGAAGTCGTGGCCACCTGGTGCCCCTGGGCTGGTGCATCCACCTTGTGAGTTGCCCCACCAAAGCTGGCTATGGGAGCCCGAGTGTGCACAGAGAGAGAAAGAGGAGCCAGCCCTGGGCATCACCAAAGTGCCTGATGCCTCAGGTGACAGGAGGCAGGACGTTCCACGCAGAAGCTGCCCCCTCACCCAGGAGCCTGGGCCCAGCCTGCTCCGGAGGGGCCGAGACCCAGGGGGCCTTCAAAAGCATCAGGACTTGGCTTTGGTACCTGATGAGCTTTTAAAGCAAACATAGCAGTTGTTTGCCGTTTCTTGCACTCAGACCTGTGTAATACATGCTCTTGGAAACCATCTTTGTCTTTTGCTTCTTTTCTTCAGTCAACACAAATGTAACTCAAGGTCTGTGTTGCTGCTGGGAATATAGTGGTGAACAACAACTTCCCACTGTCAGGGGAGGGTTGCCCAGCCCAACTTGGCTTCTCAGAGACTAGGACATCTGAGCTCAAACCTGAAGAACAGATGACAGGTAGTAGTTTGCTGGGTTAGAAGAGTGGGGATTAGTACGAGTGTCCAGGCAAAGAGTATAGCACTTACCGTATACCTGGTATATTCAAGGAACAGAAACCAAGGTGGAAATGGGTCTAGTGAGTTAGGCAGGGGCCATATTTAATGATACTTCCTGGAGTTTAGACTTTCTGTAGGTGACGGGGAACCACAGAAGACCATGTAGCATAGCATCTCTGCTTTATGGAGGAGGGAAACTCAGGTTTTCAGAGAGTAACATAGCTTGGGCAGAACTAGGATTAGAACCTAGGTCTCTCTTGACTCCAGAAACTACCTTCATCAAACTCTTACTTGGAATGCTTCATAGCCAGAAAGATGAGGAAAAAAGATGGAGGGAGGTGAAGAGTTAAAACTTGGGATACATTTGAGGTACTTTATATCCAGAAGGTAACTGGATGGACGTATGGGCCTGGAACTCAATAGGAAAATCTAGACCAAAGATAGAAAACTGAAGATAGAAATTTGGGAGCCATCAATGTATTGATAGTGGTACACTGAGCATTAGCATTTAAGTCAAAGAAGACAGAAGCAGCAGCTAGAAAAGAGTCCTAAAATCCAAGAAAGGGAAGAGTTTTGAAATGGATGGAGAAGTTACTTGTTAAAACGTTGAAGGCCCACTTAAGGTGAAAACGCAGAATTGCCTTAATGCCTTAATGTTTGTGACCAGTGAGCCCTTCCTGGGCTTTTGTCAGGCAGGCCT
Organism: Procyon lotor; assembly: GCA_028646535.1. Lineage (NCBI taxonomy): Eukaryota > Metazoa > Chordata > Mammalia > Carnivora > Procyonidae > Procyon > Procyon lotor. The sequence goes on from CM053606.1 coordinate 30,618,791, forward strand.
GACCACTGGAAGTGGACATTACTCAGGTGGGCAGCCTCCAGTGGGTAGGACTGCACTTGGCAGGTGGGTGAGTGGATGGAAGGGAGTGGGGAGGACACCTATGATCTGTGGGACCATTGCGTCAAGAGGAGTCAGGAGATAGCATCAGAGCAGCTGGGAGTAGGGCTGTGGTAGAGTACCTCCATGGTGATGCAGGACTTTTCAGACTCTGGTCTTGCACTAACTGTCCCATAATCCAGTGCTTAGGTTTGAAGGAGAGGCATCCAGAGGCCTGGAGATGGGGGGCTGCCTCCTGCTCCCTGCAGCCTCTGTAACTTTGTATGGAGAAGGCTGTGGCCGCCAGAGGGCGTGCACTGCTCATGGTGCCAGAGTCCACAAGTAGCTGTCTGGCCCCTTCGCCTTCATCCAGTCCCTTCCTGAACTCATTTCTTCCTTCAGTCAGTCACTGGCAGCAGACCCTCGGCCAGCCTGCACTGGATGCTGGGAACACAGGTAACTGGTTGCCCGGAGGAGCCTCCCACACGTTATCAGGATCTGGTTAGAAGCACCACAGCAAAGGTGAAGGGAGATGGGGCCAGCACATCTTGCAACAGTTCCTGAGAGAAAGGAACTGCCCCCCTAAGGGGCTGGAAATGGGGGGTGAGGGAAGGAGGAGACAGATGCTAAGCGTCCTGTAATGCATAGGGCAGCTGCCTGAGTGCCAGTGGTGCTCCCTTTGAGAAATATCACCAGACTGGCCTGAGGGGAGCAAGGAGTTTCTGAAAGATAACTGCAGGGGACTGGTATAATCAACATTTATGTTTTAGGAAGACGCTGGCTGCACTGTAAGGCGGCTTTAGTGGAATACGCAGACCAGAGAGAAAATGATGTAGTGGTCTATTCTAGTGGTCTGAACTAGGACAGCCTTTGAGGATGGAACGTGTAGGAGCCGGACGCAGACTTGGCAGCCATCAGCAAATAGACGGTAAGGCTGTAGGAACAGAGGGTGGTTGGTTGTACAGAGAATATGCAGAAGAACCCAAGACATGGGGACTGACTGAAAGAAGGATCCAGGGAAGGGTAACTGAAGTAGGGGATGAGATCCTGAACTTGGAAGAAACCAGACCATTTTAAGAATTTTGTAACTTACCCTAAGAGTGATTGAAAGTTACTTAATGGTTTTACACAGGTTTAGATTTGTCTAATTTATCTATGTCCAATTTATCTGTGAAAAGATAACTGGTTGTTATGGGAATGGACTTGAGGGGGGCAACTGTGGAAGAAGGGAAGCCCTTTCAGTATTAAGGTAAGAGAGTAGTGAAGAAATGAAGTTGGGAGAAGTGATGTCTTTGACATTTAGAAGTAAACTTGATACAGGTTGGTGGTGTGTATTATGTCCATCTGAAACAGGAAGGTCTCAAGGATGATGACTGCATTCCTGACTTACACAGCCAAATGAGGAATATATTTATTTCTACTACTGAAATGTGAAATAATGGAAGAGAACCTGGGCTGAGTGGGGACCCTGCATTCAATATGCTGTGAGGTACCTCTCAGTAGAGGCTTGAGCAGGAGAAACACAGACAGATGTAAATGGCCTAAAGATGGTACATGGAATCGTGGATGTGGTTAAAACTGCCAGGGAAAAAGACCTAAGTGAGAAGGCAGCCAGAGTTATCCAAGAGAATTAAGAGGAATAATCAGAGATCCAGGAGGAAAACCAGACGCTGAGTCATCATGGAGTCCACCGGAGAGTTTTTCATGGCAAGTAGTCAGCGACGATGGTTACTGAAGACCTCAAGGAAGCGGTTTCCGCTGGTGGTGGAACCTGTACTGAGATGGTAGAGGAGAGGAAATAGAGACAGATTTAGACAGTTTTTGTAAAAAGGTTTGGCTTTGAAGGGGGGCAAAGAGATAAAGGAGTGTAAGATTCAATAGAGGTTAGGAAGTAGAATGAGACACACTCCGACCACGTTTAAATGTCAAGGGATGGATGATCTGGTTGCGAGAAAACAACAGTGAAAGAATTAACAACCGAGGATGGGAAATTCCTGAGGAGGAGGGAGAAAACAGGATACAAAACTATACAACCTGTGGAAAGGCTGGCTTTTAGTTGGAGGAGGGCTAATTTTTGTGATTTAACAGGTGAGAGGCAGAGGAATTCTGTGGACATAGGAAGGTTTATAGATTTGGGGGTAGAAAAGGAAGGGAATTCCTAACCAAGCATGTTTTCTCTGTAAACAAAGTCTGTAGTGCCTGTAGGACACTCAGGCAAGGCCCTGGTGGAGTATCCAGCTGACAGGTGGGGTTCAAAAGACAGGACTGGGCTGGAGACAGGAATTTGAGCATCCTGTGCAAAGAGTGGAACAACTCTTGGGATGTGGGGAAATCCTCTATAGTTCCTGGGGGTGGGGAGAGAGGACACAGGCAAGATAATTTAGAGCAAGGGACTATCCCCAACCCAGTCTGATGTAGAATTCACTACATACCTGGGTGGGGCCTAAGAGACTGCATGAGAACCACACTGTCCTGTGCAAAGAGGTGGTCACATTTTGTTAATTATGTTCTACCAATATAGACACCTTAACAAAGTGCTGTGACAGGAGGGTGACAAGGGCCTTGGGCAACAAACATTTTCCCTGCCCCCAGAGAACAGACTATGGAAATACTTTATTTCCAGGCAGAAAGATGTGATGAGAATCAGTAAGCTGGGCTTTCTTAATACTTCAGAATGGGGTGAGGAGGAAACAGCTCTCAGATTTAACTTCCTCAGGACTGGTTTCTGAGTCTCACTGCGTCCTGTGCTGGATGGATGAGGTGCTGGCATCATGTGTGTTAGGGTCAGCTTCTCTTGCTCAGGGGAAGAGTGTGCCTCCTGGCCCCAGTACAGCCCCGGGACCAATCTTTTGGTGCTCATGGGAGAGAAGGTTTGGGAGTTTCAGGGCTTTCAATATCCTAATTCTCCTCTTGCCACCCGCCCCTAGGCCAACCCCTCCATAGCATGAGGACAAAGAGGTGCTTTATTGCAATGTCTTTATTGCATTACTGGAGCAAGTTGGCCAGACTGTCCCCTCTTGGGGAAGATAAAAAAAACAAAAGACCAAAAAATTATCTCCCCTCACTTCCCCCCCCACCCACCCCACAACTGCACAGCAATGTCTGAACACATCTGGTGACAAGAACAATTTGCAAAAGTGGTCTAGGAACTACATTATGAACTGTCCCAACACAAGACATATAGTTGGCTTCTTTGTGAATCAGATATTTTTACGTAAACTACAATTTTTTTTTTTTTTTTTTGACTACATCAAAGACAACAGAAGAATAGGTTTTTCACAAGTAACAACAGGGCACCAAAGTCACATGCTGGAATTTGTAAGGAAACAAGGTTGTTTGTCACAAGTGGCTAGAGCTAGAGCAAGAATGAGCAGTTGAGAGCAGAGAGCCCAGCCAGGCCCCCATCTGTACCCTCTGCTTTGAGGCCACAGAAGCCTCACAGAGGCCTACTCTGGAGTCTTAACTGGCAACAGAGACCACCTTGAAAACCAGGAATTGTTCAGGTGCAATTCTTGGCCAAGAGGACCCATGAGGCTGGTTCCTTGCAGCAAGAAGAGGAGACCTATGGAAGACACCACATTGGCTATCAATGCTTCTTTAGAGCACATGAGGTCCAAAGTAAGTGGGAGGTCCCATCGAGGCTTGGAGATGGAGTAGGAGGAAGTCCCCAACCTTGGTCAAATCAGTGGTAAGGACACAGCCTATACAGTCCTGAGCCCTGGCCAAGATTTACCACCTATGATCAGGAAGAGACAGAGACCACTGTTCTGTGATGAAATCTCCACCTGGAAAAGGACCTGTGTTCAGCCAGCCTCAAGCTGCATCCATGCTGGCGGCTGGCTTCCCTGGCCAGAAAAACAGTGAGCCCCTCTGGTCTCAGTCTGTCTCTTTACTCTCTCTGCTTCAGTGAGGCTGCAGTTAGGATGCCAAGAGAGGGAGTCCCAGGGCCCAAATCATGGGATAGGACACAGAGCTAGGCTCAGATGAAGGCTGCCAAGACCACGCAGTATAGGAGCTGCAGCCTACCCCCCATGTGGTTAGCAGATTGGTCCCTATGCCATTTCCACTGGCTCAGGATCAAGCAAATCATATGGCAACTAGTCAGAGAAGACATTTTCCAACTTCTCAAATGATCCCTAGGCCTTAGTTCCCACAAAGCAACAAATTCAAGAATGAAAAACAGGAAGGAAAAAGTGAAGGAATATAGGATTAAGACAAGAGCAGTCTTTCTCCACAAGCCAGCCCTTATCTGTGCGTGTAGGTATTAGACGGGGCTAGATCCCTCCCCATGCACCCTCGTGTCTGCCTGAAAAGGAGCAACACATGGTTCAATGTCACAGGCATGCGTCCTTGCTCCCATTTTATTTTAAAAGAGGGTCAGAACACACTAAATTTTAATACCAGAAAGGAGGGATTTCTTGCACCCAATCTTGAACATCCAACTGCTTAAGGAGGTTCAACACCAGGTGTAAGGCAACCCAGCGGCAACTATTACACAGTAAAACCCTCAGCAAGATTTCAGCCTGGCAGTGTGGGGAAGAGATGTGCAGCTGGCTTTCAGTTAGGGGCTTAAGTGACAACATGACACTGGAGGGAGGGGTTCATCTGTCTGCCTCGCCCGATCCTGAAACTGCAATGGAACCAAAGAAAAGCCGAAGATAGGCCCTTTCTTTCCTATCCTCATTGTTAGTAACTCTAGAGGTTTTTCCATAAGTTTTCTTCTTTACATCATGGTCCATTCTAGACCTTGTCACTAAGATAAGTGCTCAGGGAAAGCAATATCTATTTCTTTCATTCTATCACTAGAGCTTTCCTAGCTGTAAACCTTATGCACCAAAACCCGGATACTGGCTGCTTCTCTAGTTCAGCCTGGATGCCTGACTGCATAGCTTTGGACTCAAACAGCTGACTCACTCTGAGCCTATTATGGTTCCAGCCTTGGCTCAGAGGCAGCTGAACTCTGCGGCAGGAGTGCTGACTGATGGGGGCGGGCATGGCAGAGGTGGGAGTAGGCGCCTGCCTCCAACTCCGCCGGCCTAGCTTCACTCAGCTGGAAGGGTTAAACCACATGGAGCAGAAGATTCCTGGCCTAAAATCAGGGCCACTGGAGCATGAGGACAGTCTGTGCACATCATCTTAATGGCAGGCTCACAAAAATGGCAAAGAGGAAAACTTCCAGATGGCTTTTACTAACAGTCTAAACTCCAAGCCATTATGTCCTCTCCTTACAAAAGTCTCAGAAGCCACTGCATGGAAGCACACCGGGAATGTGGGTGGCCCTCACCCTAGACCAGAGCCTCCAGTCTGTGACTTGCTGAGGACCCTGCCAAGAGTCTGGCCCCCCCTCCTGCTACAACCTTCACCACCTATGGCTCCCCTAAGCCCCACCCCGCAAAGGGCAGGGAGATGGAGGGAAATTAAACCATGTTTACTATTTCTGCAGGGCCTTTAAATTTAGGGAAGCACATAGAAGACTGTTGTTCTATATCATTATTTGGTATATCAAGCCATCTAAAAGCACTGGATTGCACCTTTTCTTTACTCATACAAACAAGTTACAACGGTTTTCAACAACAGATCATTCTTTAGGCTAAGGAAACACCACACAAGCACCAACTTCATTTTATGATTCAAAGCTCACCATGCCCCCCAAAAGAACACTATTCCTCATCTCTGAGAAACAAGGGCAGGGCAGAAGGAATTACACTGACCAATTTTAGTGTCTGCTAAAACTAACAAATTCTAGTTTTCTTTTCACTTTCAAGTTTTGGTACAGAAGTGTGCATTCAGATACTAGTGTCTTCTTCCATCAGACCTTAGTCTGGCAACATTGTTCTGCTATCAATTTGGTTTCTAAACATAATGCTTCTTTAGAGGGAGGAGCTACTGAGATGCTGACGCCTAACTTATGTTAGTTAATAAAGTACCTTCAGTTGAAGGTGTTTTCACCCCTTGACTAAGATTATCTAAACGAAATCCCAAGCCTTCCCATTTTCCTTTGGTTGTCTTTTTCACCAAATGCCATTCTACCACAGAACTAAAACAGCCTTCGTTTTGGGACGAAGTTAAGAGAGACCGCCGGATCCAAACAGAACTCCCCACAGAGCCATGCCCCTGCCCCCTTCTCAGAGACGAAGACCAAGAGAGGACGTGGACTCTTCAGAGATTTCCAGATATAACACCCCACCCCATCAAGCCTAACGTGTTCTGTTGAGGGTGCCTGGCTAAACAAAACAAAAACCCCAATGAAACAGACTTTCCCAAAAAACATCTGCTTCCAGCTTCCTATGTCAGTGCGGCGGCACAGCTGTGTCTCAGAGAACCTCAGGCCTCTTGTGCCCCCTTCCTGGCCAGCTGCTGCTCGGCCTCTCCACATTCACAGAATCACTTCTTGTGCAAAACAAGCAGTCTATGTAGAAAGAATGCCCTCATAGTCTAATAAAAACTGTAGGAAAAAAATGCTAGAGAGCAACCTCTCTTCCCACTCCCTCTTTATCTGCAGAGTGAGGGCATCTGTGCGTGGACAGGGTAGGCAAGCCTGACGTTGAGGGAGTCGTTGTGCTGAACGAGGGACGTCTGCTGATAATGGAGCACCAGCTCCTTCAGTGAGCCGTACAGGTTGTAGGGCTCTGCAAAGCCATAGCCCCGAGCAGTGCTGTAGATCACACAGTGCTTCACTTCCCCGTCGGCACTGCAAAGACACAACACACAGACACCACAGGGAATTAAGGCAGGTAATGAGAAATAGAGACCCCAAACAACCAGAAGTCTGAACAATTTTTCTGCAAAAGAGGTGTAGAAGTGTTTTGCCAGTTTATAAAATGTGACATCCATGTGTGTCCCCTCTCCCTCATATAGACCTATCACAGAGAGATCTTTCATCTTGCACCGAGACCTGGAGGAAAGAAAATGAATGGCTGAATTTATTTTTATTTTATTTATTTTTTTAAAGATTTTATTTATTTACTTGACACAGAGAGAGAGAGAGAGAAATCGTAAGTAGGCAGAGAGGCAGGTGGGGTGGGGGGAAGCAGGCTCCCTGCTGAGCAGAGAGCCTGATGCGGGGCTTGATCCCAGGACCCTGAGATCATGACCTGAGCTGAAGGCAAAGGCTTTAAGCCACTGAGCCACCCAGGCGCCCCTGAATGGCTGAATTTAATCACTCAGCTCTGCATCTTAGTGAGGCAAGAAGGCACTGGAAAGACAACGCTTTTTTTTTTTTTTTTTTAAGTATATAAATCAGTGATTTTTAGAATATTCACAAGGTTGTGGAACAATCACTAATTCCCAGAATATTTTCATCGCCCTAAAAGAAACCATGTACTCATTAGCAGTCACTCTGTATTCCTTCCTCCTCCCCCTGGACCTTGGCAAACACTAACAACTTTCTGTCCCTATGGATTTGCCTATTTTGGCATTTCCACATAAATGGAAACTTTCAATATCACACAACCTTCTGTATCTGGTTTCTTTCACCTGAGCACATCTTCAAAGTTTGTCTGGGTTGTAGATGTATCAGTACTTCATCTGTGGTTGCATAATATTCTGTCCGGATATCCATTCTGTTTATCCATTCATTAACTGACGGACACTTGGGTTGTTTCTACTTTTTGACTATTATGAATAATGCTGCTCTGAACATCTGTGTACAAGTTTTTGTATGGACATATGTTTTTAATTCTTTTGGGTATACAGAGAGCCAGACATGGAACCACTGAGGCATATGGTATCTCTTTTTGATGAACTGCCAAACTGTCTTCCAAAGTGGTTGCACCATTTTTTATTCTAGCCAGCAGTGTACAAGGGTTCCAATTTCCTTCCATCATTGTCAACAATTGTTATTGTCCATCATTTTTATTATAATCATCCTAGTGGTATCTCATTGTGGTTTTGATTTGTGCTTCCCTAAGGACCAATGATGTGGAGCATCTTTTCATATGTTTGACCATTTATAGATCTTCTCTAAAGGAATTTCTATTTTCTATGGGTAAGTATCCAGTAGTGCAATTACTGAGTCATATGGTAATTTTATTTTTAATCTTTTGAGGAACCTCCATACTGTCTTCCAGAGTGGCTGCCCCAGTTTGCAGTCTCACCAAGTGCACAAGGGTTCTTTTTTTCTCCACATCCTTGCCAACACCTGTTGTTTCTTGTGTGTGATTTTAGCCATTCTGCAAGGTGTGAGGTTGTATCTCATTGTGGTTTTGATTTACATTTCCCTGATGATAAGTGATGTTGAACATATTTCATGTACTTATTGGATATTTGTATGTCTTCTTTGGAAAAATGTCTGTTCAGGTCCCCCGCCCATCTTTCATCGGATTATTTGTTTTTTTGTGTGTATATATTTTGGATATTAACCCCTTATTGGATATATAATTTGCAAAAGTCTTCTCTCAGTCAGGAGGTTGCCTTTTTGTTCGGTTGATTTCTTTCACTGTCCAAAAAGATACATGCACCCCTGTTTACTGCAGCATTTCTAATAGCCAAGATATGGAAGCAACCCAAGTGTCCATCAAGATAGATGAATAAAGAAGATATGAGCGATACACACACACACACACACAGAGGATATTAGTCATAAAAAAGAATGAAATTTTACCACTTGCAACAACATGGATGGACCTGGAAAGTATGATGCTAAGTGAAATCAGTCAGGGAAAGAAATACCATATGATTTTACTCATATGTGCAACTTAAGAAACAAAACAAATGAACAAACAAGGGGGAAAAAAGACAAAAAAAACCCTCAGACTCTTAAATACAGAGAACTGGTGGTTACCAGAGGGAAGGTGGGTAAGGGGATGGGTGATAGAGATTAAAAGGAGATGAAAAGCACGCTTAGCTTGCTGAACTTTGAGAAATGGATAGGATTGTTGAATTATGTAGTACACCTGAAACTAATATAACACTATGTTAATTGTATGTGAATTTTTAAAAATGTCTACCCAAACCCTTTACCCTTTTTTTAAACGTCCATTTTTAAAATGCCTATCCAATTTTTAAATTGAGGACCTTGGTTTTTTTACTGTTAAGGGTTATGATTTAGACACTAGTTGCTTAACAGGTACGTGATTTGCAAATATTTTCTCCCATTCTGTGGGCTGTGTTTTCACTTTGATAGAGCCCTTTGATATAAAATGTTTTTAATTATGGTGAAATCCAATTTATCTAGTTCTTTTATTTGTGCTTTTGGTTTGTAAGAAACAACTGTCTAATCCAAAGTCACAGAGTTTATGTCAATATTTTAAATATTTTATACTTTTACCTCTTACATTTAGGTCTATGATCCATTTTGAGTTAATTTTCATATATGGTGTGAAGAAGGGGTCCAACTTTATTCTTTTGCATGTGGCTTTCCAGTTGCCCTAGCTTCATGTGTTAAAATGACGATTTCCTCCCCACTGAATGGTTTCTCAAGACCCTTGTTGAAAAGCAATTGGCCTGGGCAGCTCAGTGGGTTAAGCCTCAGGGTCCTGAGATGGAGCCTGCTCTGCTCAGCAGGAGCCTGCTTCTCCCTCTATCTCTCTGCCTGCCTCTCTGCCTACTTGTGATCCTGTCTGTCAAATAAATAAAATCTTAAAAAAAAAAAAGGAAAAAAAACCAATTGACAATAAATGTAAGGCTTTATTTCTTGACTCTCAATTCTCTAGTCATTGATCTACATGTTTATCCTTATTAACACCTCACAATTTTGATTACTACACCTTTGTTTTTTAAGTTTTGAAATCAGGAGGTGTACTTCAATTTATTCTATTCTTTCAAGATGATTTTGGCTGTGCTGAATCCCTTGTACTTTTATATAAATTGTAGGATCATTTTGTCAATTTCTGCAAAAATCCAGCTGGGATTTTTGATGGGATTACATTGAACATGTAGATCAATTTGGGAAGTTATTTCTATCTTAACAATATTAAGTCTTTTAATCCATGAACACAGGATGTCTTTCCACTTATTTAGGTATCCCCTTAAATTCTTTCAGTGATGTTTTAGTTTTCACCATATAGCTCTTGTACTTTTTTTTGTTTTAATCCTAGGTATTTCTGATGTTATTATATGTAGCATGCCTTCTTCATTTCATTTTCAGATTATTTATTACTGGTATTTAGAAATACAACTGATTTTTGAATCCTGATCTTTTAACCTGCAACCTTGCCGGACTTATTTATTAGCTCTAATAGTTTACATCTTCCTTACCAAACTGGATGCTTTTTATTTCTTTTTCTTGTCCAATTACCTTAACTAAAACCTTCTGTACAATGATGGTTAGAAGTGGTGAGAATGGACATCTTTGTTTTCTTACTGATCTCGGGAAAGCACTAGCTTTCACCATTAAGTATATTAGCTCTGAGTTTTTCACAGTTACCCTTTATTAATTTGAGGAAGTACCCTCCTATTCCTAGGTTGTTCAGACTTTTTTTAATATGAAAGAGTGCTAGATTGTGTCAAATGCTTTTTGAGATTCTACTTAAATAATTATGTGATTTTTGTCCTTTATTCTATTAATGCATTATGTTCATTGTTTCATTTTTGTTTTTGTTTTGTTTTATGTTGAAAAAACCCTTGCCTTCCTGGAATGAATTCTACTTAGTCATGGTATATAATGGTATATATGCTGCTGGAGTTGCCTTGCTAGTATTCTGTTGAGGATTTTTGTGTCTGTGTTCCTAAGGGATATTGGTCCATAGTTATCTTGTGATGTCTGGCTGGTTTTGGAATCACGGTAATACCGTCCTCATGAAATGAGTTGGGAAGTGTTCTCTCACCTTTTTTTTTTTTTGGAGGAGTTTGTGAAGGACTTCTATTAATTCTTTTTAAAATATTTGGCAATATTCAACAGTGAAGACAGTTGGGCCTGGGCTTTTCTTTGTGGGTAGCTTTTATTATTATTAATCCAATTTCTTGTTATAGTTTGGTTTTTTTTTTAAGATTTTATTTATTTATTTGACAGAGAGAGATCACAAGTAGACAGAGAGGCAGGGGGAAGCAGGCTCCCCGCTGAGCAGAGAGCCCGATGTGGGGCTTGATCCCAGGACCCTGAGATCATGACCCGAGCCAAAGGCAGAAGCTTTAACCCACTGAGCCACCCAGGCGCCCCTGTGTTTCTGTTTTGACTCATCTCAAAGTATTTTCTAATTTCCCTTGCTTTTTTTGATCCATTGGTTATTTAGGAATGTGCTGTTTACTGTCCACATTTGAGGATTTCCCAAATTTCCCACTGTTTTTGATTTCTAGTTTCTTTCTACTGTGGTTAGAAAACATTTTTTGTGGGATTTCAACACTTCTAAATTCTGAGACTGTGGCCTAACCTATGGCCTATCCTGGATATGTTTCATGTGCACTTAAGAAGAATGTATATTCTTCTTAAGAGTTGTTAGGTGGAGTGAACTTCTGGATAGGTCTCTTGGGTCTAGGTGTTTTATAGTATCTTTCAAATCTTCTGCTACCTTTCTAATCTGTCTAGCTCCATCCCTATCAAATTTCTCATCCCAAATGGCAATAAGGATCACAAACACCACCTGAATCCTTAACCTAGTGAATACAGGCATTGCTGGCTGCGGGTCTTTAGTCTAAAAAGGTTGTAGAGTTAAGCAATTTCTTCTTAGGCTTCCTGATGATGTCATGAACAGAAATTAAAATGGAAGAACAACTGAGTTCCATGTGGGACTCCTACATGATCATGTTAATTTTGCTATGAGAATCTCCTAAAAAACTGAACATATTCATATTCCTACTTCAGCAAATGTTCTAAGTATACTGGGAGATTACTGTAGGCAGGCTTCCTGTAGCCAGAATGGCTGGCAAACAAGTGGGAGTCTATGATGCTAGACGCTTTGCTTCCAACCAACCTCAGTGTGAATGCCAACATGATCTACGACTACAGGTGGTTTTCATAAGCAAGGGAAATCCACATTGCTATGGACTTAAGTCTGGGAGTCTGTGGCTAAAGGAAGGAGAAAAAGAATATACCTCTTCAAGATAACTCAAGCTGTTCCTTGGTCTCCTGGTAGTTAGCTGAGCTGCTGGGCAGCACTTTTCACCAGCCAAGTCCTTAACCCACAGGCTGCCACCCAATGATCTGGGTGAGGCTAAGGGTACAAATGCACTGGTCTTACTGCCTTTCTTCTTTTTATTTTTAAAAGATCTCAATTTCTGTAAGAATAATCCTGTCCTGGCATTTCCACTCAGATAACTTAAACAGCCCACGTAAAAGAGAAAAGAATGTTTTAAATAAGTGTAGGGGCACCTGAGTGGCTGAGTCCAATAAGCATCTGACTCTCAAGAGAAACGAAATCTGACCATTTGCAACAACGTGGATGGAACTGGAGGGTATTATGCTAGGCGAAATAAGTCAGAGAAAGACAATTATCACATGATCTCTCTGACATGAAGAATTTGAGAGGCAAGGAGGGAGTTTGGGGGGGTGGGGGAGAAAGATGAAACAGGAAGGGATGGGGAGGGAGACAAACCGTAAGAGACTTCTAGACTCACGAAACGAACTGAGGGTGGCTGGGTTGTGGACATTGGGGAGGGTATGTGCTGTTAAGTGTTGTGAAATGTGTAAGCCCGAAGATTCACAGACATGTACCCTGGGGCAAATAATACATTATATGTTAATAAAAATTAATTAAAAAAAAATAAGCATCTGACTCTTGGTTTCAGCTCAGATGATGATCTCTGGATCCTGGGATCAAGCCCCAAGTCAGGCTCCACACTCAGTGGGGAGTCTGCTTCCCCTCTCCCTCTGCTCCTCCCCCTGCTTGCATGCTCACTTACTCTCGCTCTCAAATAAATAAATCTTTAAAAAATACTTAAGTAACTGGATCTTTGCAAAACAGTAATCCAATGCAGTTTTCAAGTCCTCCCCCATATTCTCCCACGGGGGAATAGATATCCCATTATTCATCCTTTCAAAGTCCAGTTCAAATGCTACCTCTTCCACAAAACCTCCCAACCCTCTCCTTTTCCACCAGAATTAATAGTTCTTCATGTGTACAGCCTACTGATGATACCTATTTCACAGTAATTCTATTTACGTTGGATATTTAATTGTGAAATGAAGAAAGTATGGTGCAATAGAAAAATAAGGGCTCTGAAACCAGGTAAACCTGGATTCAAATGCTGACTCTATAGACCACTAAGGCCAAGATGACCACATAAAGCACTCATTCTGTTAATATGAGTGTCTTTTGTCCATCCTCACTACCTTGCCTTCTGAGGGCAAAATCACCTTGTTATTTTTACTTGCTTTCTGCCATGTCCATCAGTAGCATCATTATCATAATAATATTGGTAGATAACATTCACTTACTATGTACCAACATTGATTAAAGCACATTACATATATTAACTAATTTAATACTTATAAAAACCCTCAAGTAGATATTCTTATCCTTATTTTTCAGATAAGGAAACTGGACAAAGAAAGGTAAAGTAATACCCCAGATCACACATCTGGTAAGTAGTCAGGATTTGAATGCAATATATTTGGTACCAAAGCTTGCTCTCATACTATACCTTCTTCTAACTATGGTCTTTGTCACTGAAGTAGTATACACAACACTTAGGCAAAATGTGACAGACATGGTTAGTTATCCCCAGAATCTCACTTTCCATTAAAAGGAAACTAATAGAAGCACCTGGGTGGCTCAGTCAGTTAAGCATCGGACTCATGATTTCAGCTCGGGTTGTGATCTCATGTAATAGGGTGGGATCAGGCCCCACTGCCCATACTCCACGCTCAGCAGGGAGTCTGCTTGAAGACTCTCTCCCTTTGTTTCCTTGAAGATTCCCTCCCCCTACTCTCATGCACTTGCTCTCTCTCGAATAAATAAATCTAAATAAATAAGTAAATAAATAAAGAAATGGATGGACGGAAACTAATAAAATAGGCTTTTCCAAACAAAGTCATAAGATCATCTTAAGGAAAATACCCAACATTTTTGATCACCACCCCAAAAGAATACTACTTAAGTACAAAATTTAGATGGTTTTTCTCTGACGTAAAAACAGTTCTTAATCAAGCCTTACTTAAACTGACACTGAAGCCCAAATTACACATGCAGGAGACTACTACAAAATTATGTGATCTTTTTTCTTTTTTAAATTTTTCAACTAATTTATCTATTTAAAGTAGGCTCCACAACCAATGTGGAGCTTGAACTGACGACCCTGAGACCAGGCTCACGGGCCCCACAGACCGAGCCAGCCAGGCCTCCTTAGGTGGTCTTGCAACTGAAGATCTCACATCACTTTTCACAAACACCTAAAATCCAGTAGCGACACTCCAAGGCTAATCTGCTTACCGTCTGAAATTAAAATCCCCCAAATAATTTCAGATATCATTTCTCCTAAAGCAACTAACTTTTCGTTATACAAATATTAAAGGTCTAAGCCATGGGTCCTTATCACTGTACTTCAAATAATTTTAACTGAATTTTATGAGGGGTTGAGTTTCTATTAATCGATGCACAAATTTTCACAAGGTTAAACTGCCGGAGAAGACTTACACGACAGAGCAAGCATAACATCCTTTCTTGCTACTCTCACGAATTAAAAATGCACCATCAGGTTTCCCATAAAGCAAGTCCTCCGCCTGTACTCGATTGATATCCTCAACAAACCAGGTTTTCTCATCATAATGGGGCAGGTTTTCATCTTCCTCATTGATAAAATAGGTCCTAAAAATTAAATGTTAAAATATTATTATAACAATCAGGTTACTCACATTTAAAAGCGAACTCATGAATAAAAAACTCTTCTAAATTTTTAACCACAAATTACAAAGTAAAGCTACAATTATCTGGATGTTTTTTAACAACTTCATTATTTGCTATGGTGCAGAAAACACAAAATTCACAAGTCTCATCCAATCAGCTGACACATGAATGTCTGAATGAGCAACGCTTATGCACCCAGGTTTCAAGTGGCTCAGCAGGTCTCTGACCTCAAGTGCCTACAGGGTACTCTTCAAGCAATTCAGCTTAAAAGAGGTACAAAGTTCTTGATTCAATGTCCTCAAGTGAAAATGAGAGCCAACATTCAGCATGTATAAAGAAGGCCCACGTCTTAGATCGGGAACCAAACTCTCTGATAGGAAGGTGGAGAACTTACTCATCAGCATCCTCATTCTTGATGCCTAGCCAGGCATTAAGGCGTTTCTGTCTCACTCCTTTGTGATTGAGCCACCTGCCAAAAGGAAGACACCAGGGTCAGCATCTGTGCAAACTCTGCCTAAGGTAGACATGTCAAGCTAACCAAATGTCCGGAGTCCAGAAACTTCTTATTTTAACCACTCCCACTAAAAGTGGCCAGAGATTTCTTTAAACTAGTTTCTCCTTAACTTTTCCCCCAACTTTCTGCAAAAAAGCAGAAACACAGGGAGTTACCTGAGATTAGGCACTTCTCTCATTTTTCATTTTCCTTTTCTAGAAGGTTGTACAACCATAAACACACATATACTTGCACTCAAACACACAGGGACATCTGTTTCTGAAATCATTAGTTAATGTGAGCATGGTGTCACATTTGCAATCTCCACTAAGCCAGAAGACTCAGTTCCTGTGTGGCCCACTACACAGAGTTAAACATTCTAAAACAATTTCAAGGTCTATTCTTATAGCAAAGCAAGCTACAAGAAATTCAATATGGCAATCTGAGCAATTCATATAAATTTACCCCATCACTAGGCAAATCATAGTATTTTAAAATTTACCAAAACTTTAGATTTAAAACAACATACCATTAAATTTAGTTCCACTGAATGGCCGGTCTGAAAATTGGAGTGAGTATGAAAACTCTTTCATTCATCCCTATCCTCCAACCAGGCTCCTGATCATTCAGGTCTCATCATAAATATCATCTCCTCAGGGAGGACTGACCTAATTATCCCCACTAAGACAGTCCCCTTGTCACTCACTCTCTATATTTTTATTTATTTTTTTAAAGATTTTATTTATTTATTTGACAGAGAGAAATCACAAGTCGGCAGAGAGGCAGGCAAGGGGCGGGGGGGGGTGTGGAAGCAGGCTCCCCGCCAAGCAGAGAGCCTGATGTAGACTGATCCCAGGACTCCAAGATCATGACCTGAGACGAAGGCAGAGGTTTCAACCCACTGAGTCACCCAGGCGCCCCTCTATATTTCACCTTATTTTATCATCTTCATACCACTTGCCTGAAATTCATTATTTTATATTTTCACTTATGTTTATCTCCCCCACTAAAATGTAAGCTGCTTTGAAGAAAGGGGTCTGTCCTATTGTTCATGGCTATTCCCAATGCTGAAAACAGTGTCAGCATATAGTAGATACTCAATAAATATCTCCCTAAACACCCTAATTATCTTTACTAGCAGATCATGATTTATCACCCATGATGTTATCTAAACTCTCTTTTATATTTAGTTTACATAACTCGTTAAAGGAACTTTCAAGGTCTAGTTTGCCACACTTCTTCATGCCTCTTGGGATGGTGTATTTTTTAACAATCTCATCATTTTCCAGAGCAAACAAGGGCTTCCATTCATTCCTTTGGTCCATGGAATAAGCCTTCTTCTTGGGCCTTTCTTCAGCTTCATTACGTGACCAGAATCATATAAGCTTCCCAAGAGTAGACACACTCTAATTTTAGACAAGGTACCTCCTTGCCTTGTTTCCAAAGCTCTTCTGTATGCTACGTGTACTTTTTCTTTTCTTTTTTTTCTTTTTTTTTTTTTTTTGCCACAACAACAAACTGAAATGATCTCTAGCGAGGAGTTACGAAAAACTACTCAGCACAGCATAGTTCTGTTTGCCCCCAAAACTTATCACCTTAAATTTTACTCTATTGAAACTCAACAGCCACTGTTCGCACCTCTAAGCTTTTACTTTCTCCCCTCTCCCCTTCTCATACAAAAGACAATGAAGGCAATGGAAAACCCAGTCAGAGGTCTTTACTTTGTCTTCTACCAAGAGTTGAATCAAAGTGTGTTACATGCATAAAAGTCACCTATAAACATATTTTGTAGCAGTCTATTCATTACCTAGAATAAAACCTTATATTTTCCTTTCTCATGGATTCTCTCCTTCTATAAGACAATCATTTGTCCTAAAAATCTAACATCTTGTTCTGAAAATATATATTTCGATCTAAATTTGAGTAATATCCCTGTATTCTAGCTAAATCATAGTCTTCTATAATATTAAAGAGTTGAGTTTCCCTCCTCAGGTCAAATTATCTTGCAGGCCTGCTATTGGTGGCACACATATCTATTACTTGAATACAGAATTTCATTTCTTAAATATAAAAACCCTTTAGAGACTGTCCTGTATACTTATTTGTAAGCCCTCACTATGAGTGTTATTGCCTGTGCTCATTAGGGGTAATTTCTATTTCTGTGGTTCTACTATGTAGTCAAAGATTCTGGTTTTTGTATTTATGCAAACACTAACCTGTCTTTTTTAAGCTACACCACATGCTCATGCCACACCCACCTCCCAAAATGAGATTTCCCATTTGTATGGATTAGAATCTAGAATGCTACATTCTGGTTTGCCCCACATGTTGACTTTAGGTACTCTGGTACCACCAAGTACTACCAGGATTGCTTTCCTAATTTCCTACAATCTCACTGGCCAGTTCTCAATCAAAATCTCTTCTTCTGCCTCTAACATGTCTAGTGCCAGCAGTAATCTGGGGCAGGTGTTTCCTCCCACACAGCCCCAGACTACTCACACAAGGTGCTGATCTCGGATCTTGCGCAGCTGGATCAGGTCAGGTTTGATACTGTTCATTTTTTTATCTATTTCCCGGTTGTCCAAAGCTTGTTTCTTCAAATCCTGCTCTAGACGCATTTTGCTATCATGAATCTCACCAAGACGTGATTTCAATTTGTCATAATTCATCATAATTCTGTGAAAATATTGACATATTAAGGCTAAAACAGGAATCAAGCAGAAACATTCTATAACGTGAGCATAGTCCTAATATCGTAAGTGTGGTAGACACCTGTGGTTTTTGCCTAGCCCATATCCATTCTGATTCTCTTGGTAATGGCACCTTGATGTTCCCTGAAGATAAGGGCTCCCTGCCCCCCTCTCAGAGTCACAGATGAATATTCACACAACCCAGCCCAGCCATTAAGAGTATTCCATTACATCCTATCGCTACCCTCAGGCCACAGTGACTGGTTCAGGAATGGGAATAACAGCTAACTGACCCAATGAGAGTCAATTCTAGTTTCCTAGAACTATTGCCAACAGAGATTCTCTCTTCCCACCGAGAATGCTAAGTTATTATTTTTTATTTATTTATTTGACAGAGACAGACGAAGCCAGAGAGGGAACACAAGCAGAGGGAGTAGGGGAGGGAGAAGCTTCTCGCCCAGCAGGGAGCCCGATGCGGGGCTTGATCCCAGGACCCGAGTTGAAGGCAGAATCCAACGACTGAGCCACCCAGGCACTCCTGAGATTGCTAAATTATAAATACGTGATTCTAGGACTTCCAGCAGCTATCCTGCCATCTCATAGGGAAAGCCTTCCTGAGGATGAAGCCAGCACAGAGAAAAACTAAGGCAAAAGATAAGAGTATGAGAGAAAATCCTGAGGACCTTGCTTGGGCCCCGGATTCCGTCATGACTGAATAAGTATAGCTGTATGTATGATCTTCAAGAGGTAGCATGATATAATAGTTAAGAGCAGCAGCAGCTTTGCAGTCAGCCCGCCTCAGTCTGAACCTCTGCCCTGCCACCTACTACAGACCATGGGCAAGTTACTCAGCTTCTCTATGCCTTCATTTTCTTATCTGTTTAAAATGCATAGCTACAATAGTACCTACTTCACTAAATTATTATGTGAATTGAATGTGGTAGTACATGGCAAAGGGCCAAACAGTGCGTGGTATATCTTGGCAAGGACTCAGCAGATAATGGCGATAAAGTTTTTCCAGCAAAGTTTTGCTGTACTCTGAAGGCAGTAACTGTCCGCATCACTCGTCACTCAAAAATATGTGGTTTTATATTACTATTAAAACTTCATCATTAGTTTACTTTACCTCCCTTTGCAATAAAACTACAAGTTCTTTTCTATCCTTTCATTGTTAATAATAATAATGGCTATTTATTGATATCATATGCCAAGATACATACATACATACACATACATGCCTTTCTGTACCATAAATATGTATGTGTGTGTCTATCACCTGATTCTCACGGCATTTCAAAAGATATTATCTACAGTTTATAGGGGAGGAAACAGGCTGAGAGAGTTAAGTGACTCACCCAAGGTCACAGAGCTAGTAAATGATCAATACAGAATTCAAGCCCATGGTTTTTTGTTTTTTTTTTAATTAATTTTTATTAACATATAATGTATTATTTGCCCCAGGGTACATGTCTGTGTCAAGCCCATGGTTTTAACCATTAAGCTATACTGCCTCATCGGCCCTTATAGCCCTATTCTTCATACACAGAGAAGTTGACTGACACTTTGGTGCTAATATGAGAAACAGTTTTGCTCTTCCCTTGCAGATGATTCATTTCTACTTATTATCCACTTTTTCATTCCTCAGCCCACTGTTATCTGGCTCAGTCTCCCAACATTCCACTAAGTTTGCTATGAGAAAGACTTCCAATATCCTTTTAGTTGCCAGACCCAATACTTCTCATGCTGCTCACTCTCTCTGGGTAATCTTCTTAGCATCTACTATCACCTACACACTTATGCCTCCCAAATCCTTTCTGTACCTTGAGTTCCAAAACCAAATAACCAGCTATCTGCCTCTCAGACAATTCCATTTGGGTTCTCACAGGAACCTCATACTCATTGGTTCCAACCCTGAACTTTCCTTATGCACTTCCTATTTTGGTGAATAACACCTTCCTTCTTCATTCATATCACAAATGTAGGAATAATGCTTGACTTCTCCCACACCTATCATATCTGGTCAGGTATCAAGTCCTCAGCATTTCCATTAATTCCCCCTCCTTTCCTCCCATTGCTCTGGTTCAGGCCCTCACCATCATTTAACCTGATGACCACAATCACTGTAGTCACCTGCAACAATCAAGCTGGTCTTTCTGCCCACGGTTTTGTTCAGCTTCCAATTTATTCTCAGAGTGCTGCTGTTGATTTTCAGTTCAACAAAAATTCAGTGAGCATCACCATATACTCTCATGGACCACAATAGGTGCTAGAGCTATCAGGGAAAATAAGCCACCATCCTTATTCCACTAACAAATCGGTTTAGTGGTTGTGATCTTTAGTAAATGTTACAGGAAGAATCAGGACCAGATCCTGTCAGGGTAGGGACAAAAAGCTTCTAAACCAGTCTAGGGCATCAGGGAAATTTTTTTTAGAAAAGTCATACATAAGCTGAATCCCAAAGGATGAGCAAGAGTTAAAAATTTGGAAGGACACAGAAGGAACACAGAAAAGAGAAGATTCAGTTTGGTGCCATTAGTCAGAACAACAAATAGTTCCATACATTCCAGACGTTTAAGGGGGTAAAAGCAAACACAAAAGAGATTATTGGGGGAAAAAAAGTCTCATCTCACTGATGCACTTGGAAGGGTTAGGCAGATTTACCGTTCAATTTCCTTTTCATTCCCCTCTCTGCGAAATCGCTCAATATATTCTTTGCTATGTTGTTCTTGTGTGTGACATTGCTCTTCAAATATTTTAATTGTTTCATTAAAAGCTTCAATTGCAGTCCTCTTCATCTGTATTTCCTAAAGAAGAGAAAAAGGAAAGACATACACTTTATTATCTTTATTTATTTATTTATTGGTAACCTTGGTCTTAAAACGAATTTTATAATTCCAGTTACAATTCCATATAAGACTGAATTAAGATGGCTAAAACAACTCCTATTTAACTTCTACATTTATTACTTATGTGCAAAATACATCATTCAAACCTTAAAAGAAAAAGAACTATTACCTGAAATATAGCTGAAAATCACCACAAAAAGGCCTGAGTCCTAAGAGAGTAACCCTGAACTCTTTGAAGACAAGGATAATGTTATGCCTTTGCACTTATTATAGTGCTGAGCCCCAAAAGATGTTGAAGGAGTGAATAAATAGAATGGCAGAGTACATACACCAGCCTTATTCCCAGAAGAGTCCTATAGAGTCTATTTATTCTATGAGTTCTAAAATGTGTAGTTTTCCAAACAGATTTATCAATAGATTAATCTGATTAGAAGCAGAAAATGAGGGGCATCTGGTTGGCTCAGTTAGTAGAGCGTGGGACTCTTGATCTCGGGGTTGTAAGGCAAGCCGAATTTTGGGTGTAGATTACTTAAAATTTTATAAAAAAGATCTTTAAAATGAAAACCAAGAAGCAGCAGAAAATGAAAAGGGGGGAGAATAGCAGCTAAATCAGATGCAGAATAAAGTGAAAAACTAAAACTTGACAAAACAAATGCCCAGTAGGCTGAGCCATCCAACATTAGGATAAGTAGTTGTGGGGCGCCTGGGTGGCTCAGTCGTTAAGCGTCTGCCTTCGGCCCGGGTCAGATCCCAGCGTCCTGGGATCGAGCCCCGCATCGGGCTCTCTGCTCCGCGGGAAGCCTGCTTCTCCCGCTACCATTCCCTCTGCTTGTGTTCCCTCTCTCGCTGTGTTTCT